>CM026431.1:7127777-8327777 GCA_014871385.1 Ceratodon purpureus
TACTTCTTAATAAAAGCCTAGAGTACGTTCCAGGTTTGATGACCCCTACTCTTGCATAGCCATGGGATGCTTTACTTGAATTGCCCTGGCTGCGCTCAACATTAGCCAGAGCTGGTTGAAGCGACTCACCACAGCCTTTCTCATCCACAGTATGGACGTGATCGATGGGGGCATCTAGTTCGCTGCAGTCAGGAAAGTTGCATTCCGGAACTGGTTCAAAAGGACCTTGGAATTCATCTAAGGACACGCGCTCATCTCCCTCCTGCTGTGAACCTGAAGCTAGGTGAGTCGAGGACTGGAGCTGGTTGCTATCCATCTCGTCCGAAGCTTACAAGTATCTACACGGGCATGGAAAGTCTGATAGTGAATTCTGATACTGGATGAGGCCTTCACTTCACTTATATAGAGAATGATAGTACCAAGCGTGGAGTTGCCCTCTTCCAAGATTTGTTTTTTTAAAGTGCGTTACATTGATGGACGCCGCTAATAGAAGTCGGCGGTTTTTTAATAAGGTGGTTAACATACAGTAAGTTACTGACAGTATGGAAGTTGAACTAACTTTCTGGGTCCAACAATGAAGTCCTAGATATTAAAATCTTACCACATTAATGTCATAGTGCATTCGAGAAAATTTGAACATTTAGTCTATTCATAGATTGTTGTGTCGAAGGAAGTCATGGATTAAAAAGAGGCTCTCATACTAGCATTCAGAGAGATGATAACCAGGTCGAGTGCGAAAGCTAAGCTCGAATTTAGTCGGGCAGCTGGAAGAGAGCGACGTCAAGAGAGGTTACGGAGGTTAACGTTTAGGGACGGTTTAGGTACGCCATACAACTTGCGTTCAGCAATGGGAAGGAAGGGAGGGAGGTCTAATCAAGCAGGTGTCAACAAGGAAATGGATGACGGCGTCGGGTTTGACGATGGAGAGGTTCAGCCAATTAAACTATCGTTTCTAGATGCAGATGGTTCTTCACCTAAGAAACAAACTACAAGAGAGGTAAGCCAAAATGATGTCCCCAATTATTATTCTAGTCAGACCATAGATTTTATGATGGAGACTCTAGGTAGTTATCGAGTTGGTGGTGATTTACATCCGAAATCTAGGGTTTAGCTTTCGAAAGCACTTGGTGCACCTCGCAGATCCTATCCCTGTCTCTTCGAACCCTCAAGCACTCTGAATGCTCGTACGCTCCCACTCATTCTCGTGCCTGCATTCCTCCCTGAACTGTGTCCTATGTTCTCGAATTTACAAGTACCGGAATGAGCAAACCCAATTTGTATCTTGTGGATTGTTTGCGCAGGAAGGGGGATCACAGTCGAGTGAGTCCTCTTCGGGTCAAGCGAGGCTGCTGCGGCAGAGCAAGTACCCTTCAAGGGGACTGAAATCTGTAGCGGAATCCTCTTCCGGTTCGAAGAGTCCGAGGATGGCAGACACGACACCATCATGCGGCGTTGGAGATGAAGATCGGATGCAAGCTGAGCAGGTAATTCAGCCACCCACACTTCTATTTCTGTTGGGTTGGTGGGGAGCAGTGTTGTAGGATTGTGAGACTTCGAACATTGGAGAAGCGTGGATGAGTCTGCTCGGCAAGGAACTAACTGTAGGGAGAGTAGAGTTGGCGTCTTCAACTGATAGTAACTCTCTTCTTGTAATCTGCAATTCCGCAAGCGAATGAGATCATCTGCTCCTGGAGCAATCCGTATTTCTAATTCCATCGTACCTCTAATTCATTCTTTTATTGAATTACATTATGAGACGAGTCGCAGTCTCAAAGATACCGGTACGTCCCTTGGTTCCCTTTGACCAGGTACATGGTGGTAGTTTCTCCATCGTAGGATGTGTTTATTAGTGAGAATGTCGATGATGCAATGTAAGATGTGGCGACTTAATCGAATTTGCATTAACCCGAACAATGTCCAGCATATTGAGACGTGTACCTATTTCGAAGAATAGAGTGATCAGTGACGACCTCTACACCTTGGTAGGCTCCGAGCAGAGCTGCTGGCAATGGTCGGTTGACTAGTGGCAGGAGTTCAGGTTTAAAAAAATGAAGAGTGGAGAGCATCGTTAGGGTCCGAGCAGAGTTCTTAGAAGCTCATCTTGAGTCTAGTTCTTGATGAGATCTAGCCACGTCGTCCGTCTATATTAGTCTACTATGGTAACTTAGTTGCCTATGTCAAGATTGTTCGGTGGGGACCTATGTTCTGAACGCCACAAATTAAGAGAACGAGACTGGGTAGCCATGACCTGTTTGTAATTGCATAGCCCAAAGCAGACTTTAAAATTCTTCTGTGGAATCTATATATCACTGTACGAACCCAAGTTAAGAAGGCATACTGTTTTTGTAGATAAGGTGGAACAATTATTACTCAATATGACGAAGATGCACTGTAAGCTGTGGCGACTTAAGCAGATCAGCTTTGGACCGATCTGGCTCTGGCTTTTTGAGACGTCCACCTATCGAGAGCACTAGAGTGATAAATGTTAACCCCCTCACTATGATAAATGTTAACCCCCTCACTTCGAGCAAAGCTGCTAAGCGTGGTCAGCCGATTACTGGCTAGAGTTCAGAGGGAAGTTATGTAGACTGGAGAACAGAGTTAGGGCCCGAGCAGAGTTCTGAGAGGCTGCTGTTGAGTCTGATTGTCGTTGAATGTGAGCCATGCCATTTGACTATGTTGTGTTGACTAGAGCGAACGTTGTTGACCCCCAGAGTTTGTTAGGCTCCGAGCAGAGCTGCAAGCAGTGAATCGTCATTAAGTTCAAAGAGTTTCGTGGGATGAATTTTAGAACGAATTGGGTTCCTCGGCACCGATCACAGTTGCTGAAGCAAGCTGGAAGGTTATGAATGGTAACTTTGTTGTGTGTACTGGAGCTAACGTTGATGACCCCCAGAGTGTGTTAAGCTCCGAGCAGAGCTGCAAGCAGTGAATCGTCATTAAATTCAAAGAGTTTCGTGGGATGAATTTTAGAACGAATTGGGTTCCTTGGCACCGATCACACTTGCTGAAGCAAGCTCAAGCCTCAAAGGGATTTTAATGGTAACTTTGTTGTGTGTACTAGAGCTAACGTTGATTACCCCCAGAGTGAGTTAGGCTCCGAGCAGAGCTGCTAGTGCTGGTTTCTCATGAAGTTCCAAGAGTTTCAAAGCATTAATTTTAGGGTGAGGAGGGTTGCTCGGCCCCGATCAGAGTTCGAGAAGCCAGCTCAAAGAAATTTGAATCGTAACTTTGTTGTGTGTACTAGAGCTAACGTTGATTACCCCCAGAGTGAGTTAGGCTCCGAGCAGAGCTGCTAGTGCTGGTTTCTCATGAAGTTCCAAGAGTTTCAAAGCATTAATTTTAGGGTGAGGAGGGTTGCTCGGCCCCGATCAGAGTTCGAGAAGCCAGCTCAAAGAAATTTGAATCGTAACTTTGTTGTGTCTACTAGAGCTAACGTTGATGACCCCCGGGGTGTGTTAGGCTCCGAGCAGAGCTGCTAGTACTGGTTTGTTATTAAGTTCCAAGAGTTTTCAGTGATGAATTTTAGAGCAAGGAACGTTGTTCGGCCCCGATCAGAGTTGAAGAAGCAACCTCCAAGGGATTTGAATGGTAACTGAGGAAGAGTGGTCGGGCCAAACCAGAGCTGCTATCGGCAGTTGTTACAATGCTTAGCTTCAGATCATAGGAATTAGATGTGTACAGAATAACAGTGCTCGGGCCCGAACAAAGGGTTGACGTAACTCTCATCTGTTACGTTTTTAGGTAAATGTTGACCATTACCCCTTTAAAGCTAACTTCGTGCTGAAAAGTGATAGAATGGTTAGTAAGATTAGGTAAAAACCAACCTGACAGACATAACTTGCAGAAAAAGTCATGTGCAATGCTTGCTCCTGCAACTCTGATCGGAGCCGAGCAGAGTTCGGATGAACAGTCGGTTCAGTTCGTTAAAAAAAAAAAAACGTATGAGTGGTACCCCAAACTCTGTTCGGCTCCGATCAGAGTTGCAGGCGCAAGCTTTTCACACGCTGCGAAAGTTCTATGGGGGCATATAACACGGACAACAGGACTGCTCGGGCCATAGCAGAGTTTTCATGCCTCTCTCTCTCAATTAGAGTTGCCATATATTCTGTATTTAATATTTCAACATGGACTCTATCCTATGACTTAGTCGGCTCTGCTTGGGCCCAAGACCCCAAACTCTGTTCGGCTCCGATCAGAGTTGCAGGCGCAAGCTTTTCACACGCTGCGAAAGTTCTATGGGGGCATATAACACGGACAACAGGACTGCTCGGGCCATTGTAGAGTTTTCATGCCTCTCTCCCTCAATTAGAGTTGCCATATATTCTGTATTTAATATTTCAACATGGACTCTATCCTATGACTTAGTCGGCTCTGCTTGGGCCCGAGACGTCTACTTATTTCAAAAAATAGACTGACCTCAGTGATGACCGCCACACTTTCCTAGGCTTAGTGCAGACGTGCTAACAATGGTTGGTTGGTTAGTCGCAGGACTTCAGAGGAAGAAATGTGGACTGAAGAATACCGTTATGGCCCGAGCAGAGTTCTTAGGGGCTGTTGTTAAGTCTAGTCCTTGATGAATGTGGACCACGCTATTTGTCTATCTTCGTCTGCTTTGGTAACTTAGTTGCCTATGTCTAGACTGTTCGGTGGGAAGCTAAGTTCTGAACGTCAGAAATTCAGAGAAGGAGAGTTTATAAGCATGACCTATTTGTAATTGTAGAGCCCCGAGCACACTTTAAAACAGTTCCATGGTATCTAAATATTATTGCTTGAACCCAAGCTAAGAGGGTTACGACGTAGATGAGGTAGCACAATGTTACGAGGTCATCGTATCAGTTAACTAGATCTTACGATTCCTCGTAATGTTTGTGCAATTAAGTAAGGAATCAGATGGCAGAATTCTATCTTGGGGGAATGCGTGATGCCGGCCTCAGGTCTTGCATGAGCTGTTTACTGCTTAGCTGCAAGTCGATGCGAGGAAAGGTGACTGAAGAGAAATGGTTTCTATCCCGGCTTAGGCGTTGTAGATGCCGCACACTTATCTTGCTCAGTACTCTTTTAATACAAGCTTTGTGCTCTGCTCGGTGCAGATCAATGTCGATGTGCATCTCTGTCATGCAAATTATCATTGTCATTCACTTACTAACGGTCGGGTTTAAATGTTCGTAGGACCAGCTTCCTCCAGTCGAGGATATTCACGACGAGAATGCGCTGGTCTTGACTCAGAAATCAGGTGGCCGAGAGGAAGATTCAGATGGCGACGAGGACTCGCTTGGAGATGCATATGCTGGAAACGAGGACGACATTCGAACACGACAGAAGCTCAACTCTGTGTCGACAATTGCAGATATCCGGCTGCAGCCACTTAGTGCATCCAGATTCAGCATTCCGCTGTGTCGAATGCAGCCCATGCCGATGGTCCGCCCAACCTTACAGAGTGATCTTTCAAAACTCGAGCAGGAGTTTGTTCACGGATATCGCGAGGGTGCATCAGTATTCTACGTGTCAACTACTGACGAGGATGGCAAGACCAGAGAGGTTACCGAGGCTGACACGTGGAAGTGGGGACCAATCTGGACTAAAAAAAATGAGGAGTTTAATAACTTCCTTTTGACAGTTCCACAGTTAGCTTGCTTTACAAACATGATGTTTTTTGTTTGTGATGGAAACCATCGATACCAAGCCTGGATGAACCATATTGATCGATTGCACAAGACGGAGGAGTCCTGGCATTACTTGGTTGACTCAATTCTCCTAGACACTAAAGGGAGAATTGGTCTAGTCATGCAGTTGATGCACAATATCAACAAGTAAGTATTGCCTTACAGTGAGATCATCTAAAGCAAGTAGAATATTGTTTCAATAGTTTCCTATGCAAGTGATTTAGGGTGTTTCTTTGTATTTGAATTTGTTTAATACTGTCTCATGTGATAGGCACACGGAGGACTCTCATGTGAAAACCAATCCAGTTCATACCCTCTTTAGGGTTCAAAAATACGGCTTGATGCCTTTGGAGCAATTCAAGGATATCTTGTCGGATTCTGATTTAAAAAGATGCAAGAAAACAAAGCACAATACATGGCAGACTTTGCCGATTAAAGTGTTTACTAGTTTCATCTTCCAGGTATGTTTGGGATACAGCAGATCAGATTGGGCCAGTTCTAAGTTGCGCTGCAATATAGTCCCAGCTACAATGTTAAAATAGGAATGAATGCAGCGATTCAATTGTAACATGTTGATTCTCGTGGTGGCTATAAGGCAGGCTTGAACATTCGACTTTGTTTCCATTCGATTTGTCTCAGGGAATTCTTGCAGATGTTTCCCCACGTTCTTGCCTCCTTTAGTAAAGCAGGTGCAGCTGACTTGTTCTCATGTACCTTTACTGTCTTTGTTTTAGCATGAGATTAGCCGTGCGGCCGACGATGGTTTAAGAGGTTTCTTGGAGCAGAACGATCGTGACGTAACCGAAGCGGAAAAAGTATTTGCCATGAAAGCAGCCGTGAAGAAGGTAACGGAGAAACTCAGGCAGAAGATGAATAAACTTGTTGCCGTCGCGAATCCCGAGTTGACACCAGCTTGGTTACGTGAGGTAACTAATTTTTGGCCTCTTCCATAATGCAATGTGTTCAGACTGTACATGGCATTTACCCAACACTTTATAAATATATGATATGATCCACTTGCTTGATATATGCACACTTTCAAGTACAGCTCTCAATGTTGGGCACTCGGCTTCTCACGAACTGCTTGGTACCGACCGGGTTCACATTTGGTCTCTGTGGTGGAGGACTGCCCAGACAAGTGTGTTCGGCCCCTACTAGAGTTGATTACGAACGAATTCTGTTATTGCTTCATCTTCTCATCCGGCACCTTCGTTCACCTGGACGGAGTCTAATATGGACTGCCTAAGGAAGTGTGTTCGGCCCCGATCAAAGTTGGATTCTACCAGTAGCGCATCGCCTTCTGGTGACGGCACCAGTTACATCCCTCGTCCTGAATTTATGTTCGTTGGAATGTAGCGCAAATCAGTTTGCCACAGCAAGTGTGCTCGGTACCTACGAGAACCACAAGGCCTTACTGCGACTGCCATCATCTGTCACTTTTTAAGTGTTGCAATGTGTTGATTGGGGTGTAGTTTGGCTGGGTGGGATAAAGCAGGTCTCGTTGGCACCTAACATAGGTGGTTGTGACCAACACCTGAACACCTTGCCACTGCATCTGTGATGCCTTCATTCTACTTCATACAATTAAGTTCAGCATTGTGACTGCAATGGAGCTGGGCACCGAACACACTCATATCCTCATGTTCAGTCTGAGTCGAAGGAAGTTCTAACCAGGACATCCAAGCCGTATTCAAGGCCGGGGTGCTCCTATTTTGCGCAGTTACGTCTCTTAAAATTTTATGATTCACCGTGCCACTCTATGTATTGCAGGTGGAGCGACATTATTCTTTCAACTCGAGCAATACGGAGTTGACTATGGAAAAGCTGCAGCTCATTGTGACCGCAAAGGCCACGGCATCAGCTAAGATTAAGTGGCTCGAATTCTTCAATTCCTCTGCTGCTACCCGCGAGGCCCGGAAGATCCCTCCAAAGCCTGTCAACGAAGAGAAGCTTACCCTTTGGCTGCATAAGGCCACATTCTGGGCAGAGGTACCTTTATAAACTGGATAACTCCTCGTTGTTCATGGATTTTGGTCAAGCAAAAAAGGTGTTGAGATGCATAGCTAGGTTGATTATGAATTCAACAGGGGTGAGTCTAGCCCTAACTTACAACTTGTATGGAAATTGGACAGCTATCAGATCAAGCCACGGCAGCCTTTGACGAGATCGTGCGTCAAGACCGTATTACCATTGATATGTCCGTATCAACCGGCCCGGTGCTGCTGCCTGCTTATGTGGAGGACTGTCGGATGAAGCTGTGGGACAATGTCTTTTATTCTTACTTCCGCGGAAATGAAGCCTTCCAAAAAGGACACGAGTTTCGCGAGTTGAAGGGATCAGACCTGATCGTCAGGCGTGTCCTCTACCGGTTCGCATTATTTACATCTCATTCTGTTTGTGAACATAACAATGTCATTTATATACGCGTTGTCTTATTGTTGTCGATAGCATGATCGTGTGCTCACTGTTCATTTCGTAAAAACTAGAAAGTCTGCTGCAGTTGTAAAATGTTGGATTACAGTCGCTTGTTTTAATGGCATTGGTCAAGGGTGTGTTTTACTTGTGACTAAACCTGATGGAAGAGGGTGTCTTTTACTGATGGAAGATGCGTAGACGTGGTCCTGTGGAGAAATTGAGTTCCAGAGTCCGGTGACTCAATTTCTCCACAGGACCACCTCTACGCATTCTTCTTCATGAACTGTTTAATCTGTTATCTTTTATTTGCTATAAGCTAATTGGTTTCTTGTGTGTTGGTATTCCTGCAAAGGTATTTCAAATACGAGCTCTTAGCGAAGCAAGCAATTTCAAAGGAAAACCTTCCTGTATTTCTTGCAGCCTGGGTCGATCGATCGAGTCCAGCATGCATGTTCTCTGCTTTGCAGCAGCGGACGTGGACGACTTCACACCTGACCGCAGGTGCATGGTACTTGGACTGTGTGCCGAGCTTTACTCCATCGTTTGAGATCGAGCTCAGGAAGTCGAGGGACGCAATTGGGGAGTCTGGTATAGAAATGGTTGATCTTATTGGAATAGAAGACGAAAATGAGAGAGCGAAGGCGCTGAAGAGAAGGGTCGAAGAAGACCGTAAGAAGGCCCAGAAAGTGAGAGAAGCCGAGCAGAAGGCGGAGCAGAAGGAGCTTGAGAAGCAACAGAAGGCACAAGAGAAAACAGCAAGAAAAGGCAAGAAGAAGGTCAGTACCCCGGGTCAGGAGGATATAGAGAGTCCCACTAATGACTCCGGGCAGAGAGAGCAGACGGCCTCGAGGAATAGAAAAAGGAGAACAACCTATGATGAACTTAACCAGCTTCTCGAATTTAACGATGCCGGGGACTGTGGGAAAAATGAAGAAATGATCCTGAACTCATCTGTCGAAGATGTTCTAGCAGGCAGCGATGATGACTACACACCAATGTACCTGGAAATCAAAGATTTCCTACTTAAGGTAAAGCAGCTCACATCCCTTTGATTCGAGTCATGCTTGAAATGGCAGCAGAGGTGACTCCACTTTGAAACCAGTCGGTCAGTTCACTTCATCAATTTACTATTAGCCTAGGTTACAGCACCTAGTTAGTCCTTTACGAGAGAATGATATACGTGTAATTTTAACTCATACCATGGTGGGTCAGAACCATGGGGACTGTGGCGCGGCCCGAGCAGTCACATACACATCTCTAAGAATCGAGACTGACTGGGCCTTTGTGTGTTCAATTTATTTTTAATTCTCAGTTTCTAATGTCTGTATAGCTCTGCTCGGTGGCAACCGTAGTCAAAGAAGTCTTACCAGTGGGTTTCAGTACTTTGGAATGGTGTCCGATTGGCCCTTTTTACATGTGCTCATCTGTGACTTCTAATGGTGACCGTGATGTTTACTCAGCCCATTTGTGCATTGAGTTTAATTATACTATTCCCTTTCCATTGTTTGTACTGCTCTGCTATAGTGTCATAGAATACCTGATCGGTCGCGGATGCTATGACCTTTGCATTTGTCCAGCTGCAACTTTATCCTTGTACTTAAAGGGGAGCTCATGTGTATCGACTTATTAATTGCGGATGTGACTAGGACCTCACCTTATTGAGAGGCCTCCAGAATTTGAGTTATTATGCTGCGTATAATTGACTTCATTGTATTTACTTTATGTGCAGGTCACTGAAGGGAGAGCCCTGCATTTGAAGGGAGAACAAGTGAGTCACCCGTTTGTCGACCTCATCATTGCTGACTTACCAGAGAACCTCCCTGTCCCAGGCGTCTCAGACCCTCCTAGATCCATACCCGCTTGGAATGAGGGAGCTTCTGATTGGTTGCAGAGCATTTTTGACTTCGCTGAGAATCACCTCCACGATGATGGGGCGATGATACTTTTTCATCCTTTTCGTTCAACAACGAAATCTGAAATTCTAGGTTACTGTGACGTGTATGGAATGAAAGTCCGCAAGGAATGGTGGGCAATGAACCGACTCCACCTGACATCACCCTTGGATCAGTCCGTTACTGTAAATTCTAGCTAAACATTACGCCCCTTCTTTTGTTTCGTAGTCACCCCCGTTTTGCAAATTTTCTCTCGAGATAACCATTGAGAATCAGCTTAAACTTATTCTCGTAGCCAAGGACCACGAGCCTGTCTGGATAACTTAGTAGCAGTCTCCTTGCAGTACCAAGTGGTCACGGCCTGGGCGGACAGCCATGGAGAAAGAGCCATTGAAAGAAGCGTTTTCAGAATTAAACTCCTCATCTCTTGAGCAGTCACTCATGATTGCTCTGGCCCTATGAGAGTTCGAAATCCCTCCATCTGAATGCAATCACAGAGTCCTGATGAATTATTACTAACTTAGTGTTTCAAATTGGGATGCAGACACTCCGGTTCGGGATCACCCTGGCAGTGAAGAGTGGAGTTCCTGCATCAAAGTTTGCTTTCAGGCTTGTGCCTAAGCTGCTTAGCCGCCACGGTGTAGACGTGGGCCGTGATGACTGCCTACAGAACATTGTTCTGCCCGAGAACCAGATGTGTGATGGTCAGAGGCCATGGAGAGGCCCCCGGGAGAAATCAGTGGTACTCATGGAAATGTTGATTGAAGCTGCATCAGATCCGGGCAACGTCATATTAGACTGTACGGCAGCAACCGGTTAGTTTCCTGTACCTAAAAAATCTTTGTACTCTATGTTGCAGTACATCTCCTATTTGTCCACGAACACTTATACCAGTATATAAATTCATTGGGTTGTATTTCAGGTTCATCAATCCATGCCTGCCGCAACATTGACCGCCACATTGTGGCCTTGGAGGTCGATGCAGCCATTTTCAAGGCTTTGTTGGAACCATTGATTCGGAATACTTCGGTTCCTGAAGGCAGCATCGCACAGCATGTCATCTCTGAGGATCCTGAGGGAGAAGTTCCTGTCATGAAGATTGTGAAGAGATCTCGATTCAAGAAGTGAGTTTAGACTCTTTTTCTCTAGTGTTACCTCTCATATACACGCATTCAATGTAAAGTGGATTTATAAACAACTTGCCATTTACATTTGCAGATGCAATAACATGAGGTCTCCCGTGCATCGTCCTTTTTTTTCTGATCCTAATTTCCACCCGAGTCCTCCACAATCTTGGAATCTTCCATGTTATGCAAACGATGCAGCTATCCAACTAGCTCGTGGTTCGTACCGTTACTTTAGATCCAGAAATGCACCAAGTAGATCGTTGGAGTTTCTTGATATTGAAGCCGATGAGTCAGACGACCATCTCTCAGATATGAGCCCCTCCTCAATCACTCTATCGTCCTCTGATCAGTCCGACCTTGAAGAAGAGTGCCGTCTAGAACGCTCTGTCAATACTTTGAAGGACATTTTGGAAATGTGAGTTAGGGCAGTTAGCGAGTTGATAGAGAACTTGCATGTACTGAAGGGCCTAGCCAACGCTCTGTATATGAATTCCCTTAATTCGCAGTTGCATAATATATTTTTTGTTCTTTTCTCCATTCCAGCCATTATCTGCATATATCCTTTCCAGTCGAATTGTCCATTTTCATTCACATCCCTCCCCCCAAATTTTTTATTTTTACCGTTCCCTTTTTTATTTTTTGTTTATTCCTTCTTCTCGGATCTTTCTTCTTCATTAACATCCCATTTTTTTGTTGCTTCAATTTTCATTCCTTTTTTAATATGTCATTTATCCTCTCTACTCGCACCTTCGTTTTTCATTAACATCATTTTTATTTTTCTTTTTCCATTCCGTCCAATAATTTCACTTATCCCTTCCACTCCAACTATCCACTCTCATTCCTATCCCCGTTATTAGTTTTTTCTTTCCTTTTCTTGCATTTCCATTTTGTTATTTTGTATATCCCTTCCATTCGCACTTTTCCTTTTCTTAGACATATGCTTTATTTTCTTTCTAGGTTTTGGCACTCCACCCCCTACTTTCATTCATCTTTTCCTCTCCCACTCTACACTGTCATTTCCATCCCCGTTATCATTTTCTTATTTATATATATATATATATATATATATATATATATATATATATATATATATATATATATATATATATATATATATATATATATAATTTAATTTTTCATTTATGCCTTCCATCCGCTCCGTTCCTCTTCATTAACTTCTCTTTGGTCCTTTTTATTTGCTTCTGCATTCCATCCCCTATTTTCATTCGTCTTCTCCACTCCAACTATCCACTCTCATTCCCATCCCCGCTATCATTTTTTTATTTTTTTTCTTTTTTTTTCTTTTTTTTCATTTATGCCTTCCATCCGCTCCGTTCCTCTTCATTAACCTCTCCTTTGTCCTTTTTATTTGCATTTGCATTCCATCCCCTATTTTCGTTCGTCTTTTCCACTCCCACTCTACACTGTCATTCACATCCTCGTTATCATTTTTTTTTCTTTTACCGTTATTTTTTTATATTTTTCATTTATTCCCTTGTCATTCAAACATGAAATGCATAATTGCATTCATAATTTTCATGTGAGCAAACATTATGCCCACAGTGGCCATCCACAGGACTCTGCTCGGCCCCGACCACTCTTGAATTGCATTGTTAAAGTCCTCATTACAGCTCACACAATATCCACGCGTCTTGGCCAGGGAGTCTGCTCGGCCCCAACCTGTGGTGAATATCATACTTAATCTCCTCATGCGAGCTCACATGAGGGGATCAATATGTACAAGTGCTCCACAACTTTGTTCGAAGGAGGTCAACCCAGGGGTTGGCATCCCCTAAACCGCTTTTCTTTTTAGAATTGTTTCTCCATTATAATGCATTACTCTTATTGGAACTCTCGGGGTTCCAGTTTCGTATTATGATTCTGTAATGTATCCAACTCTTTGCATTACATTTTTTTAATCCAAGTTTCTAGTCATAAATATCCCTCTGAAATTTACAGATTGCTAGGACCCTAAACCTTATCTTATTCAGCACAAAATCCAGGCTACCCACCCTCTATAGAACTTATACAATCTTGGTCCGGAATTTTACTCTATGCTTCTCTTTTCTTTCTTTGATGCCTATTCTTTTTTTTAGTTCTTTTTCCTTTCTTTCGTAAATGTTATAGAACTTATTCCATTTTTTTCTTAAATTGTGTTCCTCTTCATGCTTACTTAATTTGAATCAGAAAATCCTTAATTGAATCACAAAATCTTTAATTGAATCACAGAATCTCCATTCTCACAGGTTTGAGACAACAAGTAATCTCATTCGCAATCACAGTAATTATTTTTTTTTATAACCCATGCAGTGACACTAATTAATGCAATCACAGTAATTATTTTTATTTATAACCCATGCGTTCAAACTAATTATCGCAATCACACTAATTTTCGGTTCAAGACGTTTGCACATAAGGACTCTCGAGATCACAGCACTTTGAGTATTGAATACATTATTAACACGCTGGCCTAATCAGACATTACCTCGAGACCGCAATGCATTATCAAACCACATTATCCCATAAGCATTGGCCTAATCAGACATTACCTCGATATAACCAAACCACCAACATTATATTTGTGTCACTTGGGCAGTGGCTTTGGTGAGTTATACTTCTCGAGAGAAAGCAATGGACGTCGTACCTCGCAAAGGATAATCGCTGGAGCCATTCCCAAACTGACATAAACAAACTCAAATTGGATAAAAGAAAAATCTGATAAATGAAAGATCTGCAGTTGCTGAGCAGTCTTTTTATCTCTCTCTCTGCCTTATAATAATAATAGACTCAGCGACTAAATTAAAATACAATCTATTAATGGAAAAAATTCCAAATAATCTAATAGTGATCACCAAGTTGTTCCTTTATCTCTCTTACTTGGCTAAACTTTATATTCAGATTAGTCTTACTTTATATTGATAATAGACTTAGATACTAAGTAAAGGATAAGACTATATTCATAAAAGATTCCTAAATGATCTAATAGTCTTCATTACCTAAATCCGTATCCATGCATGCACGGGAATAGGCACGCACGGTGATAGGCGTTTTTAAGGTCATACTTTTTGAAAATAAAAATAAAAATAAAACCAACATGCTGCAGTTATAGAGTGAGAAACTTCACCAAAAACATCAAAATTTCCGCAAAGTTACCGCTCACCGCTCACCGCTCACCGCTCATCGCTCGCAGAATAGCATTTCCCATTTTCTGAGGTTGCCATGGGTTAAGATTTTGTAAGCTCCTCCAAGTCGTTCCGGATCCAATTTTGGCTGCTGGACATATCCAAATCCTCTCCTATCCGGATCCTCTCTTATCTGGATCCGGTAGTCAGGATCCTCCAACCCGGATCTTCAAAACCGGAACTTCCAATCCGGATCTTCAAATCTGGATCTTAAAATCCGGATCTTCCAATCCGAATCTTCAAATCCGGATCTTCCAATCCGAATCTTTCAAATCCGGAAACTGGATTCTCCCCACTCCACTTAGCTTTAGAATCCCCGGCAGCGGCGCCAAAAATACGTGTCGGAACACGCGTTGTACGAAATATCCCCCTTAGGTGTTCAAAAGTGATAAAACACCTTAAAAGTGACTCGTGTATCGTTCCTGGGATTCTGTGAAGTGAGCAGAGTAGAGTGAATCTAGTGGAGGTGTCAAACCACCCAAAACGTAAGCAAAACCGGAGGTTTAAACTACCTCCTATAAGGTTTTCCGGAAAGTCAAATCCGGATCCTTTCCTTTCCGGATCCGGAAACTCGGATCTTGCAAACCCGGATCCGGAAACTCGGATCTTGCAAATCCGGATCCGGTTCACAACAAGTTAACACAAAATGAAGTTTAACCTCTATATCAGAGGGTGCCGTTGGTATTTAGGAAGGATGGCTCCTACCCTTCTAGAGATTTGAGTGGCTGAAGTACCACTATCAAGACAATAAAACAACAACAAACACAAAGGATGCAGTTACTTCCTCACAACTATTCCGGGTTGACAATCCGGTCCAGCAGGTCACACAGGAAATCCCCACAATCCTACCAATACTACAACGACGAACCTATCCGGATCCGGATCTTTCCGGATCCTTCCGGATCTTTCCGGATCCTTCCAGATCTATCCGGATCCTTCCGGATTTATCCGGATCTTTCCGGATCCTTCCGGATCCTTCCGAAACTTTCCGGAACTTTCCGGATATCCGGATCTGGATCTGGTTTTGGAGGGGAGTTTGGTGACCAGATAACTAGGCGACCCGTACCACTTGCTGTCTACTCCTTTCAGATACTGTGGAACCTCTTCAAAAGTTCGGTTGGCGCTTCCTAGGCTCTTCCCGGATCATACCCAACCTAGCAATGGCTATCCCACATGAAAGTTATACAAGCAAACACACCCAGTGAGGCTTCACTCCTACTACACGTAGTCTTTCAACCAGCTCTTAAACCAACCCCAAAACTAGACCCTAAGATAGATCCGGGTACTCTCCTAAGCTCCTCCCTCCAAGTGGTCCTCTCAAAGCTCACTCACACGTCTATAAGGAACTGTGGAATCAACACTTGCAGCAAAACTCTAGATGAGACTTTACTTCATAGAGAAAAGGAAACAAAGAAAGAGGACCAGGGAGAACCGGAAGTCCCCCCCCCTTATAAACATAATGCCAACCCTAACCCTAACTCAAGTCAGGCGGCCACGCGCCCTCAGCACCGCCCATTTGGCGCTCCACGGAAATCTCGGAATCCTATCCCTTCCGTGAATTTTGGATCTCAGATCCACAATTTTCGGATCTCAGATCCTCCAGCCCGGAACTTGCACCCGGAACATGAACCCGGAACATGAACCCGGAACCTCCAACCCGGATCATGAACCCGGATCTTTAAATCCGAATCTTCCAATGTGGTCTTTGGCTGAAATGCAACTCTTTTCCTTAACCCTTTTAGCATCTTAGCCCTTTCACACTTGGCTCTATGTGCTAATTTATCTACCACTATTACTTTTGTGCTATCTAACTAAAAAATTAACACTAAAACAATTTTCCTAACCTACTTCTACTGCTATCTAGCTAAAAACTAACTTTGCAGGTTCCGACAAGAGCGGCTGAGGAGAATGTTCATGAGCGCGCTTATGGCAGCCTCCATGACATGGATTGCGAGGGAAAGGCACGAGGATGGTATGGTGAGGCACGTATCGCAGTCACCGCATATGGAAGATATTAGAGCCAAATATCCAGAATTCTGCAGCGATCCTCGGAGACTATTTCTGGCTCTATCGACGGATGGCATGAACCCCTTCAGCGAGAAGCGCAGCATATACTCGACTTGGCCAGTCACATTGATGAACTACAATCTACCACCCTGGATGACGACGAAGAGGTACTGTATCATACTCTCCTTGATCATCCCTGGTCCGAAGGCTCCATCCGCAGACGACTTTGATACACTTATCGAGCCTTTGGTACAGGAGCTGGAAATGCTTTGGCACGAGGGAATCATGATGCAGGACGCGGCGCGATTTCGAAATGAAAGGTACTTTTTGATGAAGGTCATGTTGATATTCTGTACCCATGACTTCCCGGCGTACGGTATGGTCGCGGGGGTCGTCACCAAGGGATACATTGGATGTCCGATCTGTGGCCCGAACACTGTGTCTAGGAGATCACAGTTCCTAAAGAAGAACGTCTATGACAACCAAGCCCGTCGGCACCTCCCCATTGGACATCCTCTACGTTGTAATACCCGGGACTTTCATGGCGCACCTGAGTTCCGAACAGCTCCACCGAGAGTCACAGGTGAGGAGGTGATTGCATACGCAGAGCATCGACAACGCTGGCTAGACGGTGGAGGGCAGCCTGGTGCACCTGGGGATCCGGTACGGACAACGGGGGTAAAGCGACGTTCTATCTTGTTCAGACTGCCTTACTGGGAGGTAACTGTATTGACCCTGTATTACTTGAAACTCCAGTCTTCCGTTTTATCAGCCACTTCGTCGGTGTTGTGGTATATGGGGTTTTCATGTGAAGTGTATGTGCATTCGCCTGGACCTTCTGTAAATTTAAAATCGACTGGCTAAATTTTTTTTACCATGCAGAAATTGAAGATACGCCACACTCTCGACGTCATGCACGTCGAGAAGAATGTGGCGGCGAGTATTCTGGAATATGTGATGGGAGATAGAGACACTATCGACTGCCGTAAGGACATGGAGGCGATAGGGGTATCTCCGGAACTACACCTGCGGGCCAGACCCGGGCGTGCAAGTTTTTTAAAACCGCATCCTCCTTACTCTCTCTCGCCCTCTGAGTCAAGTAAGTTTTTAAGGACTGTCCGATCTATAAAGGTGCCCAAAGGGTATAGTGCCAGCATGACCAAAAATATAGGGGAGAAAAAATTCCACGGCCTCAAAAGCCACGACTATCACGTTCTCATTCAAGACATCCTCCCAGCCTGCATCCGCGGATTGCTACACCCCGGGGCCAGGGATGCTGTGATCCGGTTGGGGAACTGCTTTAAAAAGATATGTGCAAAGGCCATCGATCCAGCGAGCATACCCAGTCTCCGACAATACGTAGCCGAGACGATGTGTCTACTGGAAGTCTGGTTCCCACCAGCATTCTGGGATATTATGCCTCATTTAGTGCTTCACCTGGTCGATGAATTAGAGTGGTTCGGTCCTGTCCACTCTCGTTGGTGCTACGGTGCGGAGCGGTACTTGTATGTTCTCAAAAAGTACGTCCGGAATAGAGCCAAGCCGGAGGCGTCGATAGCCAAGGGATACTTGTATGCAGAGGCGCTTGGGCACATGAGCGAGCATTTATCTCTCTATCCGGGACACCAGAAAATGTGGGACCCCGATGACAACGAGAGCTACAATGGAGAAGTGCTGGAGGGGGCTCCCAAGAAGGTATTACTCCCGGAGAGCGAGCTTAAAGCGGTTCACGAGTTCATAATATACAATTTGTAGGCGACAGAGACACTTCGGCAGTAAGTTCACTGTAAACCATATTTTGTATTTCTATGTAATGTTGGTGTGTTGCTGAGCGAGGGACCCTCCACTGTACTGCCACTGTTCATGCAATATGCGCACAGTGGGATATATTTTGGATGTGTGTATACATGTATTTTGCGGATTACGTTTGGGATGTGAGCTAAGGATTCGGTAATGCAGGGAGTACGATGTGGCCGCGATGGTGCATCGACGTAGGCCGAGGGGGAGAGCGTTTCCACTATTCTCAGCGTGGTTGGAGACACGCGTGGATGCTATGCTTGCCGGAGGCGAAGAGGTGACAGCAGAACTTCGGAACCTGTCGCAACTGCCTCTGCCGTGGGTGAACGAATACAAACGAATGGCGGCGTTTGGAAATCACTACAGAATTGAGGACCCCGCAGTGGGGAATACATTTGAGACTTACGACTCTGGGGTGGCATGTGTTGCGGCAACCCTGTGTCAAGCTTCTACCATAGACCAACGACCGGTAGAGGCTGACCTTAAGTACGTAGGTGTGCTACGCCGAATCATACAGGTGAATTATGTTTATCGACAAATCATAGTAATGGAGTGCAGTTGGATCAAACCGAACGTTACCGGAAACGTAACCATGAAACAAGATGACCATGGTTTCTGGTTATTCAGGAAAGACGCTTTCCAGGGCCCACGAGTGGAACCATACATTCTCCCGGTTCATGCCTCGCAGGTACGCATGATTTCACGGCTTTTTTTTCTCCATGTTTTTTGGATTTGAAACGACATTACTGTCCTTCGCTACCCTCTCTACTAGGTAACAGATGTTTGCATTGAGTCTGACCTGATGTCTATTTTGTATCAAAGGTATTTTTTGCCCCAGACCTCCAGAATCCGAACTGGATGGTAGTCATTCAGAAAGAACCAAGATCCCGAAGAGTGGAGGGGGATTCGGATGAAATTGTAATCGGCGCATCAGGATATGCCAACCCTGTCACGTCTGGCGATGGGAATGTCGGACATGCTGACGGTAGCGACGTCGGTGATCACGAAGGTGATAGCGTCCCGGTCCAAGAGGTTTATGCGGTGGATGCTGAGAGAGAGCATGCCAATGCTCCTGAGGATGTCTATGACATCGACCACATCGATGATGACGACGATGACGACATAGAAATCGAAGAAGATGCGGCTGAAGAGGACATTGTAGAGTCTCTGGCTGCCATGGGATTTCACTAATGTCTGGCACGGCAAGTGGACGTATAGTGGAATTGATGAGCGAGATTTAATGGCCTATGCGTCTGCTATGGCTGCTGTAGGTAGTTGTAGTCTGATTAACACAAGGAGGGTCCGAGCAGATATAAGCGGATGTGCGAATTCGGACGTACCGCTGGTAATGTCTAAGCTCCTATAATATTATGCACGTGTCAGTGAATTCTGTCCCTCGAATGGTCTGTAAACGTGCAATCCAAAGTACTTCGAATGTGATGAGTATGATATTGACATTTACAGTTGATGGATACGGGGTAAGAGGACATGGTGTGACGTTAACTGCATGTGATGTACCGATTACTGAATCACTTTTTCGTCACATCAAATATAATAAGGGATTAATATGTTGTTCTAAAATGTATAGGAATGTGACGTAGCACGGAAGGTCCTTTCCATAATCACCGTGTGGGGATCAATTAGGATGAGTCACTTTCCTTGTATCATAAGGGTCAGTGAATCTGTGGATGGATTCATTCATGCTAGATGAGCCCCAATGTAGAGGTGTATACCTGTAGCCTAAACCGCGTGAGGAAGGGAATGTTTACTTACCTGAAATTCAGGCCATACATAGGACGACTATGTACGTGGCTAATATACTTTTTTTTCGGAGCAACTGCAGCGGAACTGGAGTTTGTATAAATGAACTGACTGTGTGTAATGGGTGTGGCAGTTGGGGAGGAACGCGCTTCAATGCATCGAAAGAAGTCAGTGGAGTTGGACACGTCAGCAGCTCTGATTTTAGAAACTTCCTGTGGCCGATGATTTTTTGGAACTTGTACTTGTGGGTGAATTCACAATACTATACGCCATCCAAAGTCGTTTTTAGACATAGTAGACGGGGTAGGCGATACTAGGTGAGCCATTATACATCTTCAAGTTTACGGCTGGAGAGTTGCGTTGACAGAGCGGTACATCACGTCTGACCCCGTTCTGAACAAACATTTCATTGTTATGTTGATGACGGTAATTCAGGCAGTGTGTATTACATGTCAAGTTCTATCAACAGTCACACAATTTTTTAATTTTTTCTCTCTTATTTTCTGTAGGTGTGATGCAATGTCAGGGTGCGCCGTTTCGATTCTCGATGAGGATGGGATTCCGCTCCCATTCGGCCAACTGCGGAATGTGAACGTGCAAAAGAAGGTGAGTTTTCAATTGGACGGCGGGGGGTGACTCTAACTAGAGCATGGATGATTGTACACATCAATACTTAGTTTGAATCGTTAGTGGTATGAGAATCTCCTCGCACCGTCATAGACAAAAACTAAGTGTGGACTACTCATTCCAGCCGGGGCGAGTTACAACTGCATCGATGAGGGTTCCTGAGAAGTACCAGTATCCGCGGGATGCTACGTCTGTGTGGAACAGCCCCAACCACAGGCATCTCTGTAACCACTGCCGGTGTTTTTTTTGCACGGCACTTAGATGGGTGGTACTTCCCCACTGCAAGTGCAAGCTTCCGAGTGTTCGTCTGGGATTGACGTTGGACGCTAGGTTGCGGGCGAAACGAAGACTATGTAGACACCTACCGAGACACAAGACAAGCAGTTTCTACGACTGTTTATGCGTGGATTTCGGACATGGCTGGAGGGCGATTCGTCATGTGCAAGACTGTGACTTAAGCAAGGGTAATCCTACTGGGTTATTGCCCAGCGAAGATAAGTTCATAGACTCTACTACATCGTTCAGAACAGCTTAATTTGGAACATGACGTCAGGTACGGCTTCATGTTAGGGAATTTTTAATCAAAGTACTGGAGTGTAATTTGATTACAGCTTACATTTTCGTCGACAATGTTTGACAAATTCAGTTTTTAATTTCTGATTCGATTCCTATAACCGCATGTCCCTGATTTATGGTTGAATAAAGTGAAATTTATATTAACCGTTTATGTGCTACATTTATCCACAAATTACTGTATTTGATAACAACCGGAAGAAGGTATGTTTCATACAGCAATTAGGAGTTATTGACCTATAGGGAAGATATTGAATTAGTCTGCTTATCCTTTTCCAGTGTATTTTTATATACACTCGTGAATGGGTGTTTGCAAGCCCCTTGAATGTTCTACAAATGGACAGTTGGAATAAATCCAATTCACAAACCTGTCGGTAGAATACCTTAATAATGACGGAACATATGAACTGTTTTATATAATACGGACATTTATTAACCTTGTACTCATCATTGACCTAGACTGGATTTCCTTGATAGGTAGACAGCTCACCAGTGTAGGATTCATTTTTTTTAACTATATCACTGCATAAAAGATTTAAATTAGGCAATATTGTATGTGTGGCTAATTGAAAGTTACTGTATTTGCTGTATACTCCTTCATGTTTTACTAACATCAGAGTATGTTGATGTCCGAGCCAGGAGGGGGCATGAGACATAATTTCACAAATCACCACCTTCAGGTAATACATTCATTCAAAACGGGATAATTAGAGTCATTATGATAGTAATTTGGGTTACGAGTAAATGGAGTCATTCTGATAGTGAGTATAGTTATTCTGATAGTAACTTGGGGAAATTTTGGCATCTTGTTAGTGAAATTGGATGAAAAAAAAAAACACACAATCAGGATGGGGCCTGAACTCAGTTGTAATGATGCCATCTCTTTACGGGACATGATACATGGTTTTTATGGGGTAGTGCAGCATGGGCATGTGTTTGATTGACATGCTTCTGACCCATGATATCCCAGCCGATAGATTATAGTGGCATTCATTTTCATGACCCAGCGATCGTCGGATTTGCTAAACTTGAAATGATGGTGGCGTGGGGTGGCCATTGTGTAGCATGTTTATGCATGGGATGCCACCATGGAGCACTCTGGATTTATGATGAGATCAATGACAAGACTAGACCTTTTGAGAACATGGCAATGAAAGCCACTCCAGGAGGGGGGATTGATAATCAGTATCCCTGTGGAGGAGACGGTTGGACTCATGATGAAGGTGATGTGGTGGTAAAGGGAGGATTTACCAACTAAACCCTAGCCTTCACAATCCCATCAAAACCCAACAAAACCCAACTGAACTAAGTGCTCCAAACACTCATAGGTTGCTGGAAATGTACAATACAAGTGCAAAAAGAGGTCAAAACTGCATAAAATGGGTCAAAACAGCCCCAAAACCATAGTACAGCAGTTCCTAACAGCTCTCAGACCTCTCTGACTCTACCTGCTCTAGTGTAGAATGATTACAGGAAACCCTAACCTTGCCTCTTAAACCTCCTGAACTGGCGGAAGTCATCCAGTCGGCTGGTGACAGAGTTCATCCAGTCGGCTGGTGACAGAATTCATCCAAGTCGACTGGATGACTGTCTAAGGTAAGGATGAAAACTGTAAAGAGACTAAGGGAAACTAAGGGAAGGGGAGATTGGGGAATCTCCGGTTAACATTATCCCCTTTTTCCGGTAGTTCTGTCCCCAGAACGTGGGAGACGGAGGAAAACTGAGAAATGAGAACCAGCCTAGAGAAACGTAAAATTTCTAGGCTTAATCAAAATGTCAACAAAATGCCAGTGCCCCCCAAAAAAAACTAAAAAAAATAAAATATGAAAGTCGCAGTCGAAGGAGTCGGGCCGTCAGTCAGTCGGCTGGTGAACAGTCGGCGGCGCCTCGGTCGGGAGTGCAGAAGTCGGGTCGTCGGTGTCGAGCCAGGGCTCGAAGGTCGGGTCGCGCGCCTCAAACTTGGACAACCAAAGGTGCTGACGATCCAAGTCGGCTCTGTAGGCAGTCAACACAGTCTCCAAATCCCGCTGCTTTGTAGCAGCATAATCCCTCACAGCACGGCTGAGTTCCCGGGGCTGAAGGGTGTGCAACGCTAGCTCCGTCTTCAACTGCTGATTCTCAAGTAAGAGAATGTCAGCCTGTTGGAGACGGGCGCTGAGTGTACACTCCAGCTCCAACCTACGAATCGATGGTGGAGCTGGTGTTGCGACCGGGACACGGGCAGCCAGGTCGGCCTGTAAGGCCTGTACCTGTTGCTGAAGGTCGGTATGATCGCTAAGCAACCTAGCATGAGTTGCTGTAAGAGTGTGTAGAGCAGAATCTCGGGCGGCAATCAGCTGGTGAAGCTGATGGATTTGGAGGTCACGGTCGGCGACTGCCGTGGCCACCTGCTGCCGGCTGTGCTCAAGCTGCTGAGCGGCGGTACGGGTCTGGACCAAGGCGTTGGCGATGGTCTGAAGGTTGTGAAGAACAACCTGGAGGTCTGGGGTCGGAGCACAGCCGAGTGGAGGTGCAGGAGGCGAACCCGGAGGTGGAGCCTGGTGCTGCTGAAGAGGTTGGGTCGGGTCCGCATGTCGGCGTGGTGCGGGAGCTGTCGCAGACGAGTGGTCAACACGAGCAGAAGGGATCGCAGCGTCGGTGTTGCCGTCAGTGGAAGGCTGCGCTGGAGCCGCGCTTGGAGCCGTGGGTCGAAGCTGGTCACCGTAAACGGTGAGGTCCCTGGGTGGTAGTGCAGGCATGAACTGAGGGGGCGAGGCGCAGTCCACTGGAACTGAGGCCTGGGTGTCGGCGCCGAAGACAGCGGTAGTTGGCTGCACTGATGCAGCAGTGCAATCCACGGTATGCTGTGAGGGGGGTTCTGATAGCAGAGAGAGTGGGTCGGGTGGAGTACCGGTGGAGCTACCCAGCTGAATGATAGACTTGGGTGTCGCAGCGGTCGCAGCCAAAGGAGCACCCGGAAGATCGGGCTCAGAGGATACCTCACGATACCGGCGTGGAATATTGCGGGAGCGGAGCGGGTACCTGCAACTTGGCGATGCTGGAATGTCATGGGCAGCAGAGCGTCGGGGCGGGGTCCGCTGGGTCGGTGAGCAGCTCGGGAAAGCGGGCTGGCGAATGTGCTGTCCGTGTCGGACGAGTCGGCGGGTGGGACGGCCGACATCAGAAGAACCCTCCTGTGACCGGGAAGTCGGGTCGGTGTCCGCTTGGTCGGCCGAGGTACTTAGGGTCGGGCGGTGACCATCGCCACTGGTCCGATCCCGGAGCTGGGCAGCGGTAGGGTGAATGGGCGGTGGACTAACGGGGATGCCCTCGTGGCTACCATCCATCGTGTCGTAGCTAGATTCCACTGGTGGCGGGTTGGTGACCTCCTCTCGATCTGGAAACCAGTAGGCTAGGATAGCATCGATGACAGCAGCGCCACGAAGTCGACGTGGCTCCCCCGGCTGAGAGTGGAGGTAGATTAAATGACGGCGCAGATTGGCCAGGACAAAATAGGACCAGTCGAAGGTGCGCTGTCGACGGCCGGCCTTCTCTGCTGCCAAGATGTGCTCGACCAGATCGTTGCTGACAAAAAGGAACCGCTGCTTGAACCCGATGGCGTCACTTAACGCCCGCACACGTACCTGGTAGGCGTCCGGTAATGCTGTCACTCGGTTACCATCATGGGCATGATCGGCCTCCGTCAGCCCGAGCTGTGAGTAACGCTCATGGAATCCAAAGCCGACCTTCTGACCAAGTAAGCTGGTGCCTTCCTCGAACCCCAAGGCAGTGCGGATCACATAAGCTGTGATCTCGACTGGTTTGCCCCGAACCATTGACCGGATAGTCTGCTCACCGGGAGCTCGTCTGGTGCCTCGGGGCTGCGGAGTATACTCAAAGCCATCCACAAAATCCAAGACTAACTCAGGCCGAGGGTCGGGCCAATGGAAGTTGTAAAATACCTGTAGACTCGTGTCGGCTGCCCAATCGTCATCGGCTAAGGCTCTCCATGCTTCCCACTGGGTATGTGGTTCGAATGTAATGTCGAGTCGGCGATGGAGGTTCCGTTGGATGCGGACAGTCTTCGGAATCCGCGCATCCAGTGCTGTGAACTTCCGCTTGGCGCCTCGCCTCTGGTCGGGGGGTGTCGGGTCGGTGGCTGTCGTCGGAGGTGTAACTGCCGCCAGAGTCGCAGTCGGCTGGTTGGATGCAGTTGGCGGGGCAGGTGTCAATGTCGGCTCGGGTAGAGGGACTGTAACTGGTTCCATAGCCGCAGTCAGTAGTGTGGGCGCAGGTGGCAGGACAGGTACCAACATCGGCTCCGGTGGAGGGGCGGCAACTCCCGCCATAGCGGGTGTGTCGACTGGCTGAGAATTGGGGCCGCCAATCTCCATCGACTCAGCGCTGCCTGCTCGAGGTAGCCCACCGCGAGAAAAATAACGTTCCAACGTCCCCCGGGTAGCCCGTCGGCGAGGCCGTGTGCAGTAAGCACGACGAGACAACTGCGTGACCTGTGGCGGAACAGACGTGGCACAGTCGAACAGCTGCGAGCAGTGGACCGGAAAGTCAAGACAATCCGAGGAGGTACCTGAAGGTGATGCGGTGAAGGCGCTGTAGGCGGTCTGGAGGTTGGTGGCGCACGGAGGTTCTCCAACCGAGGGCGGGAACTGCGCAGGCGGTCGTGCAGGCACATGCAACTTCGGAGACTCGGAGTGGCGGCAAAACAATGAGCACGACGGGGGGGCGCAACTGAAAGCAACTCCCCTGGGGTGCTGAGCAGCACCAGACGCGGGTAAGCCCGGCTCGGGCTTCACAGAAACAACAAACCCTGGGAAAACCCTAGAAGTCGAGGGTGTAGCAACCCGAGCAGCGGCGGTAGCGGAAACGCGACAACCGGTGGAAAGACCATGAACAGGGGACGCTGGAAAAGTAGAGAACAAAGGAGGAATAGGACCTGATGGCTGCGGAAGCAGTCGCTGTTGGTGGCATGAGCGAGTGAACTGGAGCGGTGGAGGTCTTGGTAACGACGGCGCTAGGGCTGCTGGAGAAAGGCCTGCCTCGGATCGAGCAGAGGCCGAGTGCCCATGCGGGGTTGCGCCCCGAAGACCACCCAGAGAATCTGAGCAAGCACGACGCGAGGTGGTGGTGATGCAGGCCGCGCTATGTCGACTACTGTCGGGTCGGCGGAGAAGGATCGGTGGGCAGTCCGGAGCGCTCGCAGACGGAGAAAAGTGGTGTTGCGGAGGGCGCAAAAGGGAGCAATCCAGAGCTGCAGGGGAAAGATGACCCGGGGGGCGCTCGACATGACCTAACCCTAACTCAATAAATGCTGACTGAACCTGTGGACGAGGCTCAGCTAGGGGCTGCCTCTCCAGAGTCGGTGAAGGGACTTGAGGATGTAGTCGCCCAGAACGCTCCTTGGGTAGGAGTCGGCGTTCGGTAGGCAGTGGGAGAACCTCGACTGCTAAAGAGTGAATGGAAAGAATGTCGGATGGGCCGGCTGGGCTGGCCATAATATCAGTGCTGGCGGAGGCGTGGGACTGGATAATTGTTGGTGCAGGAGCTGTTAACCGGGAGTGAGCTACTGAAACTGGCAAAGAGCTTGGATTGTCGGAAGCAAAGTGAGGAGAAGTAGGCTCGTTGGAGAGTATAGGACCCGGGTGCTCGGGGTCAGTATCCTGTGCGTTGTCGGCTGGTGACGTGGCTAAGCCACGTGGCAGCTGCTTAGGCCCGATAGTGACTAACTGGTCTTCAGAGTAAAACCGGTACGGCTTGAGTTTGTTGATGTTGACAATAATCGGGTTGGGCTCAAAGTGGGCTTCCGTGACCAATAATGCTGTGTTGTTGGGAAGTCGGTACTGCACCCGATATGGCCCAAACCAGCGACACTTGAATTTCCCTGCATGTTCCTTCTCACCTTTCGGGTACCAGAGGACATGGTCCCCCACTTGAAAATCCTTCTGTCTATAATGCTGCTGGCTCCACAGTGACCGGCTCCACTGTCGACTGCCCGACTGTTCCTGTGCCACCAGTCGATGACTGTCTAACTGCTCCAAGTCGGCTGTGCGAGCCTGTAAGACCCTAGTTGTAGTATAGTCTATGTCACCGTCTGTCCTACGTGTAGGTACAGTATACTCTGTGGGCATAAGAGGGTGTAGGCCATAAACTAATTGGAAAGGAGTGTAACCAGTGGTGACCTTGAACGCTGTCCGATAGGACAGTAGAGCAGTTGGCAGGTGCTCATCCCAGTCGGTGCGATTGTCACTGACCAACTTTGTCAATAGCCGACCCAGAACCTTGTTGGTCGACTCGGCCTGTCCGTTACCCTGGGGGTAGTATGTGGTGGATGTCCGATGCTGCAGCAGGAAATGCTGTACTAAGTACTCAATTGCCTCGTTGATGAAATGGGTCCCTTGATCACTGACTAGGGTCAGAGGGCAACCATAACGGGTCAAAATCTGTTCGTACAGGAACTTGGCAGTTACAGCCGCCGTATTTGTGCGCAGTGCCTTAGCCTCCACCCATTTTGTCGCATAGTCGGTGGCGACCAAAATGTACCTGTTCCCTGTCCGAGCTGCTGCCGGCTTGATAGGGCCCACAAAGTCGAGGCCCCACTTCATGAATGGCTCTGCAGGTAGGCTGGTAACCAATTGGGCCAGTCCTGTGTTGGCCAACCCCCCGACTCGCTGGCACTTATCGCAGGCTCTGCAGTACTCTGAGACGTCCTTGTGCAGGGTCGGCCACCAGTAACCAGCATCAAGAATTTTCCTGGATGTAATATCCTGGGAAAAATGGCCACCTGCACAGCCGTCATGCATCTCCTTCATCACTGTCTCCGCTTGTACAGGATCCAAAACTCTTCGTAGGACCAGGTCCTGGCCCTTCTTGTACAAAACGCCTTCAACCAAGGTATACGGTAAGGCTCGCAGCAGCAACCTCCGCTTCTCATCCTTGGTCATAGTTGCAGTCGGCTCGCCAGTTCGTAGATAGTCGATCACGTCTTGCAGCCACTCCGGTTTGACATAAAATAGCCCTGCGTCGGGAAGTTGATCTGGCACGCCTGTGGGTGGCTCTCCATTGGGAAGTCGGCTGAGTAAGTCGGCTGCGCCATGTGTCCGACCCGGCTTGTACACCACAGTAAAATCGTATTCCTGAAAAAGCAACAGCCAACGTGCAATGCGCCCCGACACTTGGGGCTTGTTAACCAAATGAACCAAGGCCATGTGATCTACATAAAAAACCAGCTTGTTACCCAACAGATAATGACGATATTTAGTCAAGGCATACACCATAGCTAATGCTTCCTTTTCTGTGGTAGTATAATTTCTCTCAGCAGAATTGAGCAGTCGGGATGCATAGGAGATTGGCTGGTCACACTTCCCTGTCTGGTTTTGAGCCAGCATAGCTCCAACAGCGATATCAGAAGCGTCGGTGTGGACATGGAATTCCAGATCCCACCTAGGTGCGATCAGTATGGGTGCATTAGTATACCGTTCTTTGATCTCCACCCAGGCATCTTCACAGCGATCGGTCCAGTCGAACTCCTCAGTTTTTCGCATCAGTCGGGTGATAGGCTCCATGATGTGAGCATAGGACTTGATGTAGATGCGGTTGAACTGAGCAAATCCATTGAAAGTCTGGATGTCGGCTGTGCGTCGGGGGCGTGGCATCTCCTGAACGACCTCGATCTTCTTTGGGTCCGGCATCTTCCCTGCCTTGGAAACGACATGGCCTAAAAGGATACCTGAGGCCACCAGAAATGCGCACTTCTCAGGATTTAAGTTGATGCCATACTCCCGACACTTCTCAAAGTAGAGCCGCAGTTTGTACAAGTGATCGGGGATGTCACTGTAAACTGTGAAGTCGTCAAGGAACAGCTTCATGAAAATTCCCAGGTACTCCTTGAATGCCTTGTTCACAGCTCGCTGGTAAGTCGGGGGTGCATTTGTCAGCCCAAATGGCATAACCAGCCAAACAAAAGCCCCCCATTCAGTGATGAAAGCTGTCTTGTGTCGGTCCTCCGGAGCGATGCTAATCTGGTAGTAACCCGACCGACCATCCAGGAAGGTGTACAGCTCGTAACCTGCCACAGCATCCAACACTTCCTCAGTAAAGGGCAGAGGGTAAGGGTCCTTTTTAGTGGCAGCATTTAGTTTTCTATAGTCAATGCAAATACGTAATTGACCATTCTTTTTAGGAACAACAACAATGGGTGAGAGCCAAGTCGCCTCTTCGACTGGAACGATGAACCCTGCTGCCAGGAGTTTATCAATGTCCTGTTTGACGATGCTGGCATAGTTAGGATTCATCCTGTATCTGGCCTGATGAATTGGGGGAACATCCTTCTCCAGCACAATTCGATGCTGCGCCACTGACGGAGGGATCCCCTTCAGGTCCTTGTATGTCCATGCAAACACGTCGGTGTACTCTCGCAATAAGTCTTCTGCTGCCTGTGCTAATGCTGGTTCCAGTTGTGTACTGATCTTCAAAATCTTCGGTTCCTCCTCAGTACCGACATTAATCTTCCTCAACTGCTCTTCTTCAGTCAAGTTCCAGCCTGCCACCTTCATCTCTCCCAACTTCTCCCGTACTGGTGTCTCATCGACCGGCATCTCGCCCTCTGAAAAGGTATAAAAGTGGTCGGGATAAGTAGCAGTGTCGGGATCAGGAAGAGTCGGGGACGCTAAGTCGGCTGTGTCCAAGTCGGCTCGTAAGTCGGCTGCGGCAAAGTCGACTTGGCGGTGGTCGGCTCGTTGTAAGTCGGCCTGGCCAGGTAAGGGCACTCTTAAATTTTCCGGCAGGGTGATAGTCCCGACTGCGAATATATCCTCCTCGGTCTGTAAAAAACGATCCTCCTCTTCATCAGTGAGTCCCTCAGCTAAGTTATAGCACACCAGTACCTCTGGTAATTTGGGCAGGGGGCCCGTCCTCTGATTGATAGAGATAGTCTTGACAATACCATTGCCTCGAATAGTCACCAGCTTGTTCCCCCAGTCGTGAGTGACCTTTGCATCAATGAGCCAGGGTCGACCCAGCAACATACTGTAGGCTTCATTGACCTCCTTGTTGCGAATGACGGTCAGACTGATGTTGTACGGAATGCCGTGGATATGAATACGGACGTTCCGGATCAGGCCGACTGGTTCCACCACTGCCTGGTCAGCCATACGCAATCGATAGGGCGCTGGAGATGGATCCTTGAGTCCGAGTCGTATCCTTTCCTCCTCTGTAATGAGATTGACTCCAGAGCCTCCATCCAGCAGCACGTTCTCCAGCGTTGACTGCCCGACCTGCACAGAAATAACCGGAAGACCCCGATCAATATCTACTGCTCCAACAACAAGATTGGGATGTACCTGCGAGTCGGTGGAACGCAGCTTTGGTACTGAAGTTGACGTCGGGCGTGCAGTCGGCTGTGGCATCTTCAATAGCACAGGGGGCTGAGTCGAGTCGGCTGGTGTCTTAGGCGGACCATGAAGTTGAGGAAAAACTTTGGCCCTGACATATTCCGTAAGGTTGGGGGCCACTTCCAGCAGTTCCCCTAAAGACACTGTGATTGGTGTCTGCAAGATCTGGCGACTGACTGTTTTGGCCAATGCCTGCGGCTGTGAACTGATCGGCTCCTCCGTGGCTACCTCCAAGGGCTTCTTGGGTGTCTCCTGTAAACAGTCGGGGTCGGGGAATCCGACCCAGTCTCCGTCTAGAACTGGCCCGTCCGGAGCATTGGTCTCCAAGTCGGCTGTGTTGGCCTTCTGCAATGCCTCTTCAGCCTGTCTGGCCAGCTCGTTTTCTCGGTTAATCTCTTCTGTGAAAGCGATGAATTCCTTCCTAAGCCGCTCTTCCTTTTCCCAATCAGCTTGGGTTTTTGGCTGCCGAGGCTCAGGTTCTTTCACCTCCTTATCCTCGAGGGGCAGTCCTGCTCGTTCTCGAGCTGCTCTGGTCAATATCGTGGCCACCTCTGGGTCATCGATCTCCTGCAATTCCACACTGTTGACACCCACAGTGTTAGTTCCTTGTTTTTCGGCAGCTAATAACTGCTGAAACTTCAAACGTAAATGACAGTTTCGCATCTGATGATCAGTTCCTAGGCAAAGAAAACAGCCATCAATCCTGCCCGATCCTCCATTCTGGTACCCTCCTGGTCGGCTGGTGACAGGCCTCCCAGAGCCACTAGTCGGCTGTGTAGTCGACACTTCATGGACTCCGACGGTAGGCTTCCCGTCAGACCTGGGTAACCTATTGTTGGGGTTGGCCGGGTTGACAAAGCAGTTAATGTCTTCATGCCCAAATTTCTTACAACACGTGCAAAACCGTCGGTTTACAGTCTCGACTCCTTCTGTCTGGGCTGAGGTAGCTGCTGCTCGACTGGTAGTCGACTCCGTCTTCTTAGCTGTAAAATACAGCTTCTTACCCGAGGCGTCGGTGCAGTTGGTCTCACAGCGTCGGGCTAACTCCTTCAACTCAGTCAAGGTATTGGCTGTAGACCCACTGGTTGTCACCTTCAGATAGTCAAGTAACCCTGCTCTAAAGTAGGTGAGCTTGAAGCCTTCGCCCACATCAGTCTGCAGACACTTGACCAGCTTCATAAACCGTTCGTAATAATCCTGAACCTTCTCTCCTTCACCCTGCTTGAATGTTCGCAGCGTCATATAGACCTGCTCATCAGAATCCTGCTCCCGATAACGCAGCTTGAACGCTTCCTTTGCCTCCTCCCATGTGCAGTAAGGGTGATGGTCCAGCCAGTCATCAAACCAGCGCTGAGCTTTGTCGACCAGGGTCGTCCCAAACAGTGTGATGATTACTGTCTCATCAGTCTCACCATTAAACCAGGCACATTTGTCAAAATACCTGAGATGAGCGTCGGGGTCATTTCCCTCCTTGTAAGCCCTGTACGGTAACTGCTTCCTCTGTGCACTGACCGGCGGTCGAGGTGGTGCTGAGGTGAAGTCGGTTGTGCGAACCGGGGGCAATGTACGAGGAGGTGCTGCCGATGGTGCTGGATAATGTACGGGAAAGTGAGAACCAGCTGGGGCAGTGTGTGAATCTCCAGGAATGGCGGCAGTACTGTAGCTGACCGGGGCGGTAAATGGTGGGACAACTGTAGATCGCCCCACGTGGGTAGCTGCATGGATAGGATCCGCAAAAGTCGGTTCTGCCATTCTTCCAGGATACCCGGCTGACTGGGTCGGCTGCGCAGATTGGTACACGTCACCAGTAAGGTGATCCACGTATCCTGGGAGTCGATGTGCGGTCGAGGAAGTCACGGCCGGAAGTGGTCCAGGTACAGTTTTATCCACCGTCACCTCTGGTGCTGAACTGGATAAATAGGGGGGTCGTGCAGCATTCCCCACAGTCTGTGCCTGCTCTTGCCACCTTCGCTGCTCCTCCCACAGGTCCTGTAACTGTGCTAGTTCCTGCTTCTCCCGTTCCAGCCGTTCTTGTTCCTTCTGCTGGGCAGCAAGCTGGTGGGCTGCCGACTGTTGTGCTGCCAGTTGCTGAGCTGCTAACTGTTGAGCTGCCTCCTGTACCCGTCGGTTGAACTCCACTTCCAGCGAAGTACGATGCTGCTCTGGCGGCCACTGCGGCTCGGTATGCCAGTGATGCAACGACGCTACACCCGAAGGTGCAGTATGCTGCAAGGCTTCAAGCTGCTGGAGGTATTTGCCTGAGTCGGGTCGACTGTGAGTGTGTGTCGGGTGGTGCTGTCGGGCCCGTTCCCGTTTGGCTAACAGATCGGCTCTGAATGCTTCAACTGCCTTCCGGTCCTCCTCTTCCTGCTCCCATTCTGATTGAAGCCTGAACTCATCCAGGAAGTGCACGTTCTTACCCAGGCCACCTTCTGTCGGGTGTACAAGACCCTGCTCCTGAGCTGATCGACTCTTCGTTTCCTCCAACTTTTGCTTCAGGTTCTGGAATGCAGCTGGCAGTGTCTCTGGAGTTTTGGGCAGGCGCACTGGCGATACAGGTCGGCTGCGCAGTTGAGTCGGCTCGGTTTCCAAGTCGACTCTGCCAGTGACTGTACTGGGCCACTGGGTCGGCTCTGCAAAAACTTCCTGCGTCTGTCGTCGCTCTTCACGGAAAGTGTTGTAGTCGTCAACGGCAGTAGAGAAGTCCCTCCTGAATGACGCTGTTCGCTTCATGTCCTGGTACCTCCAGGGAACGCTAGTCGGGTCTGGCTGCCGACTCAGCCTATCCCCTTTTTCGAACTGTGTCTCCCCTCCAAATCTGCTCTCCCTCGTCCTCCCATCGGATGATGACATGTCGTGTTCCACTTCCATGTCGATAAGCTCCCCGACCTGTTTAGCCGCACTGCCCTGCGAACTAAGTCGGCCCTGTCCTTCTGCTGGAGTCGGTTCTGTCGTCCGCTCCTCCCGTTGCATGTAGCGTCTGTAGCGCTCCATAGCTTGTCTCTCTCTCAAGTCAGGCTGGTCACCGTCCTCCATGGATGTGACTGCTGGTCTGCACCAGCCGACTGTTGCCTCCCTGATGTCTGCAGCTACTGCTCTGCTTTTTGTCTGGCCAGCTCTGCTTGGCTTCCTCCAGGCTCCAGTCAGTCAGCTACCCTTTCTTTATATCTGCCACTTTAGCACTAACTGACCCCAGCAAGTCGGCTGTGTGGTCGGGTTAGTAACAACAAGCAGTTTCCCAGCAAGTAGAAATGTATTACAGCAATTCACTACATCACTGTTTTAGCTACTTCTATCCCCTTTTTCGCACTGCACTGATCTTTAGAAGTTCAGTCCAGTGGTTGCAGCTGTGATTAATTCGGACAGAAATTCCCCTTCTGCCAAATATTCTCAGCAGCTGTTTTCAGTCAGATTGGACTCGTTCTGCCCCCCTCAGGTACAGGTGCGAAGTCTTCAACTGACATCCCAAAACGAAGTCTCACAGTCGACTGAGGTCCCGAATCGAGATTCGCACAGTCGACCGAGGTCCCAAATCGAGGTCCACAATTCAAATTTCAAATTTCAAGATCCTAAATTTTCGGATCTGAGGTTTTGAATTTCAAAATGCTAGAATTACGGGTTACTTACCTTTCACCCCTTGTACAGTTGGACTTCAGATCTGACGTACAGCCGCCCTATCCCCTTTTTCGAGTGGTGAACAGCCCTCTGTTCAAACGGGTCGACTGCCTGAAATCCTGGTCCTTCAATCTTCACAGCACCTGCGCCCACCAGCCTGCAACAGAACCGATCCGCTGCTACTGCTCCCTGGACACGTGCTGGACTGCATCTGTCGGTGCACCAGTGTTTCCTATCCCTGAAAACACCTGAAACTTTCTGCTTCACTGTCCCCCTCTACTGCAACAGATCACCTCCCGATTGGTTCCTGGACCTCTGCCAGTGGCTGGGCAGCACCTGCCGACCCGATCTACCACTACAGTGACTACAACTAACCCACCAGTGACTGTTCAGCACCTCGGAATTTCAGTGACAGCATCTCAGCACCCCTCTAGACTCCCGACAGTAACTGCTGCACCTCTGCAGACCCGATTTTAGTACTTCAGGACCTCTAAAGTGTGTGGAACAGCCTACAACAAGCAGGAGATCACATGGTACGAACTAAAGCATGGTCGCCAATGGTAAAGGGAGGATTTACCAACTAAACCCTAGCCTTCACAATCCCATCAAAACCCAACAAAACCCAACTGAACTAAGTGCTCCAAACACTCATAGGTTGCTGGAAATGTACAATACAAGTGCAAAAAGAGGTCAAAACTGCATAAAATGGGTCAAAACAGCCCCAAAACCATAGTACAGCAGTTCCTAACAGCTCTCAGACCTCTCTGACTCTACCTGCTCTAGTGTAGAATGATTACAGGAAACCCTAACCTTGCCTCTTAAACCTCCTGAACTGGCGGAAGTCATCCAGTCGGCTGGTGACAGAGTTCATCCAGTCGGCTGGTGACAGAATTCATCCAAGTCGACTGGATGACTGTCTAAGGTAAGGATGAAAACTGTAAAGAGACTAAGGGAAACTAAGGGAAGGGGAGATTGGGGAATCTCCGGTTAACATGTGGGGAACTCGCCTGGCATGTCATCTGACGGCGCACTTCTCCACTCCATTAGTCACATACTGTGCAACGTAGTATAAAACATGGGTTGCTAATACAGGGAGCTCATTGTGTCATTCGCATGAACATCGGAGTGTGTTAGCGAGTGCTGAGAGCTTGTGTCCGTGGCTGGTATTCAGGAGCGTCGAGTTCGGTGACTTGAGCATCCCCAGGGAGGCAATTGGTGGAGCAATTCGAGGAGGTTGGTTCTGTTCCGTTTGTGTTGTACATTTCTGCGGTGACTTTGATATCATTCCTTGCAATGCTTGCGGGATATAGACGTAGTGTTTTGTCTGTTGACTTCGCTTGCGGCTCTACGTGTGGCGGAATGTCTCCGAGGTAACGCACTTGTGCAATCCCTTCGTCCGTTTGCTCGGTGGGTTTTAGCACTCGCTCCAACCGCGTGCAATTGGTGGCGGAGGTGGGTTTTGCAGGACACAGACTCTCATCCGCTTCCGTTTTGGCGCTTTGGCGACAGAGGCGGAGGGGAAATAACAGCGCTTCAGAACATCCTCGGTACGAGATTTGATTTGAGAGTTTCATGCGTAGGCCGTGGTAGTCGAGTATTCGCGTGTTTGCAGATGTAGATGGGTAGGAGGAGTGTATGGATTTAGAGCTTTCTGTCTTGTGATTAGTATTCTGTGTCCACGAAACATATGCACTCGGAGTAACTGTGTTTTCTGAAAATCTATCTGGCCACGCAAAGTATCGCGGAGAAACACCCAAACGGTCGACATGGTGAACACGCGAAGCAGACATGAAGGATGGAGGAAGGACCTCGAAGCTCTAGCCTCGGCATCAGAGGATCGTGAAGCTGGCTCAATATGGTGGTTCAGAGAGGAGAAGGGTCTAAACGGCCACGGCGTCATTCCGGGGACGTCGCCAGCTGGAAGCTCGACACTGCTCGCGAAAGGAGTATGTTGATTTCTGGGGAGAGAAGAACTACCACAACGGTGGTCGCTACAAGCACAGAGTGTCTACGAGAATGGTGAGGCGCATCCGACATCTGTATCAGTTGTGCTTTCAGCGACCCGTTGGTTCGGCGGAGGCCATCCCATATCATTTTGGGCGTGGTTTACTTGCGGAACGGAATGGACACCCGGTGAATTGGGCGGCATATGCCCGGAAAATGACTCACCGCGGTACGGGCGATAGGGCCCATCAAGGAGAGAAGGGGACTCCACCCGGGGAATTGCGCCGGAATGGTCTACCATTTGCCTTTGTAACTATGGAGGAGCTGCAAAAACGCACGAGGCCCGAGGATTGGCCGAAAAACGAGGCAGGTGCTGAAACGGAGGATGAAGAGGGACACGACTCTGATTGGGAAGTGAACGTCCAGTTTATGCCGGACGATAATGATGTCGCTAATCTAATACGCCTGGGGAAATCGAGAAATCTCTGTCCACAAGAAGCGACTACACCATGTTCGAATTCGCCGGGAGTACTTCCACTTACTGAAACTGCCGCTGGTAATTTCTGTACTTAAAGTGTATTATACTTTGTTGTCCTGTCCCGCAATGTGTGATGTCAATTGGTGTATGTTTGTGATATTCGAAGCACGGCTTAATCACGGGAACTCCTACAACGTATAAAATTGAAGTACATGTTCTCAACTAACGGCGGTGGTTGTGATATTCCAGAGGCTGAGGAGGACGGATCTCTACGAAATGAGGGTGGAAACGTGGTCGTGGAATGCAATTGCGCGAACAAGCGTGCACGTACTGGATCTGTGGCGGTGAAAGAAGAGCCTGCTATCCCAGCCTTCGAGGGTGTCATTCCGGGTGAGTGCAATTGAGTACTGTGGTATACGCTGAATTCCGTTTGGGTACTGTATGCCTCCTTAAAACATGTCGTTGCGTACACTTTTGCAAATGAAGTCGGATTCCCAGTTGCATATGAATTGGAAAACTGAATCTAGTGGGGGCTATGACAGGACTTCATGTGAAGGAGGAGGCTGTGGAGTTCTGTGGACTGGACCTTCCGATGGATGACTCGACAGAGGGAGAGGAACCGACTCTTCCAAGGTGGACTGCTCCTCTTCTGGCAGGAGACGGGCACGATGCTGAGGAAGTCCCCCAAATGGGTGCGGAGCAGCATATGACGGAGGCCGAATGGAAGGTCGCTTTTTTGAATAAGAGAAGAAAGGAACCGAGGCTATGAGGTGACCAAGGTACATTATTCAGTCCAATAGCGATCTTAAAAGACCTGGACATTTACTGATACAGAGTTTAATCTTTTAGAAGTCATTGGCAGCCGTGGTTTCAGTACAAATTGAGGTCTTTGCAGCATTGCCAAAATATGCCGTCATCGTTCAATATTTCTAACGTGCTTGGAAATCTCTTAAGCAGGAAAGGACCAACCAGAGCTAGCGCCTCTAACATTAGAGGCATGTCGACAGTACGTGGACCTGAAGATGAAGAGAGCAGCTGAGATTCTGGACGAGAAGGCGAAAAGACTTTCGGAGGTGTTGCTGGAGTTCAAGCTGGACACGGCGGCATGGAGGATGCAAACGCTTCGGGCGGAGCATTTTCGAAAACAGTACGATCTCGCGGCCGCGGTCACAGCACACGTTCGAGGTCGATACGGAACAGGACAGCAAAGCGTTATAGCATAGGCTGATGAAGTGGATGCGCTGAGACGGAAAACCGAGGCGGAGCACCAATGTATCAATGAACGGGCGAGGGCGATGGAGACGGGGGATGATATGGAACGTATGACAGGAGAGCTCCACGCGCTGGAAAAAGATATGGCAGATTGGGCGGCGAACGCCGACCATCATGCGGAGGAGCTATTCCGGCAACTGAAGCGCCAAGACATCGACGAGCAAACCGCGTTCTACGCCGCAGGCCTTGACTGTCCGTGCAGCGACGACAGATGCGAATACCCTTACGCGTTCACAGAGCAGAATGGGCATGGACCATCTGTCCAACGATGTCCGCGGACATGGTCCTCTCACTCGTGATTCAGCCTACGAATGCGGACTGGGAGTGGGAAAGGGCATGGGAGATGTGCAAAGGTATCGCGAGTGGGAAAAGGGGAGGAGATGTGGACGGTCATTAGCTTCAAGGGGGAACCAAAGACTGTCCGTGAACACCTTGTTGTTTTTTGATGCAGCGAGTTTCTGTAGCTGTAGAAAAAGAAGCCATAGCGTTAGTGCAAGGTTATATGTGATAAGTATGTCTAGTCCAGGAAGTGTATTTTTTTGTATAGCATTGACTCTCCCCCCGAGAGATATGTAATTATCAGGTGCAAAAAATGCACCTTCAAGGAGTCAGACTTGAACAGAATCTCCCGTATTTTGTAAGAGTTTTGGACACTGAGGCAGTTGAATTCATCGCAGCATTGTGTTACGTTCTTGTCAATCCACACTCATAGAACACGAGATGTTTCAAAAACAGAATGTTCATTGTAATTGGCGTGATTGATATTTCGGACAGTGTGAAAGTTTAACATCTGGCATTGATTGAACTAAGTTGGCAAACTGAATGAATGCCCCTGCCGGAACTTCACAGTACTCGTCTTAGATGTACAGAGTGCGCAGTTGTTGTTCCGATGATTCCGGGAAATGCATGAGTCACTATGTTTTGGAATCGAAATTAAACGGTGAGGCGGTTGTAGATTTTGAGTTGAAGCAAATGTACTTGGACCCGTACCTGCAGTCCCCTGTGCAATGGAATTACCCAGGCAGTGGACAATGGGGTTTAATTTACCGTCACATGATCAAGCGAAAATCATGTACTCTTAGTCCTACGCAGGAAAACCATATCCACAAATCGGTGCACCTCGGAGGAGGCACTTCATGCGCCCAACCACCCTGCCACCTAAAACCCAAAGGCATCCCATTTCTCCTTTCAGAATCAAATGCTGCCTTAGTCGACCCTCACACAGGTCAGTCACTCCCTCTATAACCCTCTGTCAGCCGTTTTCCGAATGTTAATTCTTGTCATCTTGCATATTGATTTGCAAAGCCGTTTTGTATAGCGCCACCGAATCCCTTGTACGCTTTGTGTTGCGCAATGGTTTTCTCTGTCGAATCTTCGTCGTGAGAGTGTGTTGACAGATTATGATTGCGAGAATAGGAAGCTTTACGTCCACAGCCATGGAGAACTGCGACTTCATCGAGTATGACCTCTACAAGGAAGGGGTGAAGAGCAAGTTTTGGTCGAAAATGCCGCTTGCAATACACGATACCATAGCGTGTGCAGGTGAATCTTCAAGGTATCGCATTGGTATGAACCTTCTGGAAGAAGAACGGTTGCTGAGTTCCATTCCTCAACATGAGAGAGTGGATCTTTTCTCCAAGAGCACTGGATCCTTTCTCGAGGAGCTCGGCGATGACCTCGTCCTAACAGTGCTGTGGCCGAAGCTTATGGACGGCAATACGAAGGTGGGCAACTTCCAAACGTGTTGCCTTCTTCGGTGCGTATGTTCGGGTTGGAAAACGTATGTGGAGGACCGTGCGAAATGGCAGAAGGGTCTCCTATCTTGGTCCGCGGGAGATCACCGCAGTTGGCAAGAGCTTCCTGCAGACTACATGGAGCGCTTACAGAGGAGAGGTGAAAACGAAACATCTGAGTCCCGGAACACAACTGAAGAAGAAGGGGACATACATGCATCCTCGGATGAAGCTGAAGAAGAAGGGGACAAACATGCATCCTCGGATGAAGCTGAAGAAGAGTCGTCACCTCCAGAAGATGATATGAGTGACATGTAGTTCTGTAAGAGCGTTGCACACTCAGCAGTCGTGCTCGTTTCGTCAACATACTTCGAGAGTAATTGTACCGTCACTTTCACATGAATTGAAAGACCTTTCATCTACTTGTCCATGTTCCTCTCGAAAAAAACGTGATCACAGTATAAAATTTGAAATTGCGAACTCACACATACATCAACCCTAAATCCGAACGATTGCTGATTAGTTGATGAGCAACTAATTAGACAGGGTTGTCACGGTCGTCCGGGACGCTCGGGACGTGGGGACGTCCGCGGATGTCCGCCAGCGCCAGGGGACGTCCTGTGACTTAGAAAAAAAAATCACCCGCATAGGTTTCACCCCGGGGTGAAACCACATCTTCTACGCGGCGGAGGGGTTCCGGGGGAGGGTGCGGCCGTCGCCGCGGAGCGGGGGGGGCCGTTGGACGCGTCGGGAAGGGGCCGTCCCCGGCGACAGCCCCTTGCCGTCACCGCGGTGGGGGGGGCCGTCCCCGGCAACGGCCCCTTGCCGTCGCCGCGGTGGGGGGGGGCCGTCCCCGGCGACGGCCCCTTGCCGTCGCCGCGGTGGGGGGGGCCGTCCCCGGCGACGGCCCCTTGCCGTCGCCGCGGTGGGGGGGGCCGTCCCCGGCGAGGGCCCCTTGGACGGCCGTGACAGTCCATGATCGGACGGCCCCTCGTTGACTTACGGCCTCGACGGCCGTCCTTTGTTGATTTTTAGGGCTTACCCCTTGGCATTTCATGGAATGAGTATAAAAGACCCCTCCTGAAAGTTGCCATTACACTTCTGAATTGTACTCCATGTGCTACTAGTTGCACTAATATACGTGTGTATCTGTTGCATGGTGAACGGCGGCGTTCAGAAGTGTGTTGAATTGGAGCTTCTTCGGAGGCTCTAGTTCTCTTGAGGACGTGGTACCCCGATTTTTTGAAGTTTTTCCGGGCGATCTATCAAGTGCACCAATGGCGTCTAAAAGTTACTCCCCATGGTATACCGAAGTCCATATGATCGATGCGGAGAAGAAGAAGACTGAGATGGTTCAATGTATGCTATGCAAGAACACTTTCGCAAAGAGGATTGAGCGGATGCTCAGTCATTTGGGCTATGACAAAGTTCTAGGGGTACGGACTAGTGGAGTAGGTCGTTGCACTAATTTGTCACCCGCTATATTGTCCTTGTTCAAGAATTGCGGTGGCAAATTCCCTAACGACTCCAGAATATTCATGTCGGAGCAGAGTACTTCCCCGGTGACTCGTGGCAATATATCCCCGAGAGTGAACACTCCCATGGATGTGGACTCATGCGCTGGATCCCGGGTTTCTACTCCGAAGAATGAACCCGTTTTATTTGGTGAGGGTGTACCTTTCATTTCCACTTTTCCGGGGGAAGGTAGTGGACCGTTTCCTCCTTTGAAGGCAAAGAGGCAATCTACCCTTCAAGAGGGCTTCGAAGAGACTCAGAGGCGGGAATGCGACAAAGCATGGGCCACATGTTTTTACGAGAACAGTATCTCGTTTAACGTGGCTCAGAGTGCCTCTTTCAAGGACGCGGTGTTGAAGACGTCCAACATGAAGAGATCATACACACCTCCATCTTACCACCATCTCCGAACAAATTTACTAGCCCAAGCAAGGACTGATTTGGAGACTTCCTTGAATGATAGGATTTTTTCAAGTGTTAGGAAGTACGGGGGAACGTTGGCCCTGGATGGGTGGACTTCTGTAAGCAGTCGCCCTCTAATAAACGCAATGCTGGTATCTCCAGCTGGTGAGTTATTCTTGGGAGCCGTTGACACGAGTGGGAAAGAGAAGGATGCTGTTTTCGTAGCAACCGTCATTGAGAAGTTTATCCAACAAGTTGGAGAACAGAACATCATTCAAGTATGCTACGATAATGCTCCGGTGATGCTTAATGCCGGAAAGTTGGTCCAAGCACTCTATCCATCCATATTTGTCCAAGGATGTGCTGCCCATGCGATGGACCTTTTGTTGGAGGATTGGAGTAAGATGAAGTGGGTGAAGGAGCTCCTAGATCGGGCTAAGAACTTGGTTAAGTTTATAAAGATAAGGCAAATGCCACTCTCGATATTTCGAAAGCACGAGGCAAAACTTAGCTTGCTGATGCCCGGTCAGACTAGGTTTGCATCGCACTACATTATGATTTCGCGTCTACTGAAGGTTCGAGGAGCATTGGAGCAGAGCGTTGTGGATCCTGACTGGAGAAACTACGAAACGAAGAAGACCTTATCTGCCCGTGACAAAGCGAAGATCTCACGCGATGTTAAGAGGGTTGTCTTGGATGACGTTTTCTGGGAGCAATGTGCAAACTTCAAGTGGATGACGAGTCCCGTTGTATATGCCCTACGAGAGTTTGATGCGAAGGAATCGGCATTGGGTAAAGCCTACGTCGTTCTCCGCAACCTTGAGAAGCATGTTCTCTCTTTACGCCATGAGCCCTTCAAACTAGACTCAGACAATGCTGATTACTGCGAGGACTCATTTTACGAGCGTAAAGCCATGATTAAATCACCCTTACAGTGTGCTGCTGCGCTTCTAAACCCTTATCTTATTGACGATGAGGACCTTCGCAATGATACTGATGCAATGGCATCGGCGAAGGAGGTCTTGTTGTCGATGGCTCCTCCGACACTGAAGGAAGTGGTCATAGAAGAGTTCTTTGCATTTCGTGAAGCTTATCCTTCGTTTCGTGACGTACGTGAATCCTCTAAGTCACAACTGCCGCCTTCTGGTTGGTGGGATATATACGGATCCGCTGGTAAATTCATTTCCCCAATTGCAAAAAGGATTTTAGCTCAGCCCCTGTCTTCTTCTTCATGCGAGCGGAATTGGAGTAGCTACTCCTTTGTCCACGACAGGAAGCGAAACCGTTTACTTCCGGAGAGGGCTAATGACCTCGTGTTTGTGTATACAAATTTCAAGATAATTTCCCAGTCCAAGTTGAGTGCCTTAGGCAGGTTCTACGGGGAGTTGGAGGGGAAGGAGGATCCGAAGGCCGTGGAAACCGAGGATGTTGACTACTCTAGTGAGTCTGATGTTGATCTACCCTTCGATGATCTATCAATTGACCCCCCCATCGAGGCCCCAGTCGACGACCTCGAGGTGTCTCCGAAAGGAAAATCCCGTTGTTCTCCTGCGCCAATGGAGCGTGCTTTCGAGTATGATGATGTCGAAGAAGAAGGTACCAACGAGGAGGATACGATTCATCTTTCCTCTTTTTTGAATGGAGACGGTTTATTAAACAGTGATAAGATTCTCCGGGGAGGATCCTCTCATACTACCGTGGATTTGGTCATACCAAAGAAAGAGGGAGACCCCACCATTGATACTTCTAAGGTTGTTTCTCCAAACTTCAACCGCCTGAAGGACGATATGGTTCCACCCACTACAAAGGAGGATGTGCCCGTACCCGTATCGGGTGCATCTCGCACATTGTTTGGAACTGCAAAGACTAGGGTCCAAGTTGGTGGGTTCGAATCGTCCACGAGGTTGGTTGAGTTGTCTAAAAAATGAAGGCAGATGCTAAGGCTGCTGAAGTAGCGGAGAAATGTAGGAAGAGATTGGTCCGAACCCGACAAGCGGACCCGGGCCTCCTCTCTACTGATGACGGACTTCCAATTGGCAATCTCTTTGGGCCGAAGTTGGCTTTGGGAAAACCGGACATATTTCCTGAGAAACCCCCTGCTAGAGCCACGTCCAAGCGAAAGGCTGTAGACAAGACTCAGAAGGTGTTGGCTTTCAATCCTGGGAGGCCAAAAACTCCTTTGGATGACCCGAATGGCCCAAAGAAATTCCTGAACCCATTCGAGTCAAAGAAGAAGACTAAGGCAAGGGTGAAGAAGGTACGCGAGAGCGATGGCGATGACGAATACGATTCTTCCGGTCCTAGTGGGGCCGAAGTGAAGGACGACAGCGATTATGTGGCCTGATTGGGCACGGTAGTTAGAAGGCGGCATTTCCAGTGCACCACCCTAGAATGCCACTCTTTTATGAATGTCCATTTCTAGAAACCATTATCATATTATATTTCATTTAAGCGGTGGTGCTTGCCTCTTCAATATTGTCCTCCACGTTGTGTACTTATTTTTACTTTGATTGTACTTCTCGCAATTTCTTTCTCGTAATGAATGTACACAATCTACATATGAAGTTCGATGCATCTAAGTACTAACAATTCTTTCAACACAAATGCAACTCGGATAAAACATAAATGAAATTGTATTAAAACCAAAGGTAATTTTTGCAAGTACATATAGAAGTAGTGTAAAGTCCATACACCCGGCTCCGCAACCAATATATATATATACTGCTCTAAATACGACTATCACCCAGTGTATTGTCACATTAACCGTAGTAATGCGGGTACCATGTCCAACGTAAATACTCTACTCAACGTCCATTGTTTGCATTTGACCTCCGAGTTTGGCGTCGCTGGCTTGGATGTGTAATCGTACCCCCCGATCGATATTCTTCTTCCACGCGATCCAAAGAACGACGATTATCTTCCCCCCATTCGGGATCATCTTCATAAGGGTTGTCTCGATTGCGCTTCTTGGAATTCTTCCCGTTCCACAACTCCTTTGCCTTCTCAATCTTGGCTACTGTTTCTTGCACAATCTTCTCAATCCTATTGCATGACCAACGAGAGGAATTATCCTCCGCACGAAGTGCCCTCCTCCAGTCGTTAACTATTTTCTGAAGAGCATCGTCAAACTTCTTAGTGATCACCCAGTAGCATAGGTCCGAATATTTGAAGGATTCCTCTGTAAAAGTGCGACGATGCTGAATGGCTTCTTCTAGTTTGGCCAATACAAGTGCCCTCCCAACCGGGGTTCTGTCATACATCTTGTACTCATAAAGTTGGCCATAGTCCCGTTCTACTTCTCTTCTCTTACCGTCGGCATCTACCACAACTTCCGGTTTTGGAAACCGGAAGAAGCGATTGCCATGTATACTCCAATGTCCACCGAAGTTCCTACAAAAAAATTCTCGGTCCTTGGCATCCGGAATTTCACGTGCCCTCATCTCCACCTCATAGTCGTGTGTCATCCATGATAATCGTCCATTCCGGCATCGTTAGCCGTAGATAGTTGGTGAGTCATTGTCTCCGGGTTCCAAGCCAGTGATTTGCCCCAATCATAATAATTCAGCTCTTTCTTAGGTAGTTGGTCTAGTGGTAAATTCCACCGATCAAGCTCATGCCCAGGCGGCATCACGTGTTGTAGTCCCAGCATCTCGTAAAAACGTGAACTAATTGGGGAGCGACACATAACACATTGTTTGTTGTTTAAAGCAGCCTTCGCGATGCAGGTTATGTGGAACTTGTGATTACAATTTCCCATCTCAAAGGCCCCTTCCGGCCCAAAATATTGTTGACAGATGGGACACGTTTCCTTCAAATATTCCTCCGACGGTTTGCGGGTATGGATAACCACACGTTTCGATTCATCCAAATGAGATGATAGTACATCGTACGGCATCCACCCCTCCTCGACCTCTAGCGCCCAGTCAATGACCCCTTCTTTATTTTTGGAACTATGTAATGTGCGCTCCATCATTTCTCCTACATTGCGCCATATCGTGATTTTTGTAGCATCCTTGCCGCCCTTGGCTGCTGCCTCGTTATACTTCTGTAAAGATGATTGGATAGCTTCTTCGACATCCATGGAAGTAATTGCACATTTCTTCATATCCTGTTGTGCTCTAGAGACTATTGTCTCCTTATCTCGTAGTTTGTGGATCCAACCAAGCCATGATAATGCCCTTATGGAAGATGGTGTATCATCTACCATCTGTATGGTGGTCTTCAGCTTTTCCAGTTCCGTACGGGCCTCGTCTCTTTCCCTTCTAGCCACCTCCAAATCCCGTAAAAGAATGTCTAATTCCTTTGAATCATCCATTGGCCCTTTTCCTCTATCCTCATGTCGTGGTGTTGCTTGGCTAGAGCCAATGTCTAATGGAACTGGACCAGATGTCATTTTAGACTTCTGAGACGCCATCCCTTGTGTGGCCCCATCTCCACTTTTATTTGAAAATTTAGAAAGGCCAAGGTCATCGGAATCCTCACCATCGCTCAGTACTTCAATGATACGATCCTTTCCTTCCACCTTCACCACTTCCTTCTTCACCGCAGGCTTCACTTCTTTTATTTTGTTTTTCTCCTTAACTATCGGGTGGAATTTTTCGCACTCTTCCAATTGTGCACTCCAATTCATCTTCACTATGTCCAAGCTTTTTTTCAAACTCTTGATTAGTTGCGTTGCCTCCATTAAATCCTTACTCAGGGCCACGTTCTCTTCGCCTAATTTCACACGGTCTTCCAGAAGAGGCTTAATGGAAGATGCCAAAGTGTCAAAGCCAAGGGCTCCCTGTATCATGCCCGGAGTGATACTTCCAAATGCATGAGCCATATTTATGAGATCTGGTGCCATAGCGCCTAATACGGAAGCCCCTTCTTTCAGGGTGTGTGCAATCTTCAACACATTATGAATTTGTTGCACTTCCTCCGTGGTTTTTCCTACAGCGTCTCCCTCTGTGGTATTCTCTAAGCCCCCACGCTGTTCATCAGAGGACACCTCCGTCAATTTGATGCTAAAATCTAGTAACTCCTTCAATGATTCGTTGTTTGGCATCGACTTCACCAGCTCCATAATCTCCAAAATGGAATGAACTGCATCCTTTGTGCTATCCTCTTCGGTAGGCACTTGTACTATTGCCAAGGAACTTGGACCATCATCCACTGAACGAGGGTTGGAGCATCCGGCTTCCGCAGCCGTAAGATGTGTTGAGCAGTCATTGTCCACCTCCACTTCCACCTCATCTACGGCTGCCTTGCCCTTTGTATCGTTGGAAGATTTCACCGTGATTCCCAGGTCTGCTCTAGGAATAGTAGGGACATTAGTTTCTGTGGCAACGGGGAACATCGTAGCGATCACATTGGCAATGGCAACGGGCTTCTTTTCCTCTGGACGATGCGGAGTTTCATTCTGTAATTTTTTTACTTCATTCTTCAGAAAGCTCTTTAGATGTGGCCACTGCCGCTTTCGGAACTCCGCTACGACCTTCTTTGCTTCCAAAGGATCGATCAGATATAAATCCGGAATGTCTCTTACCATCCATCCAATTTTCAACGGCCTGTCTTTCGTAGTGGGGTACGTACACCAACTAATCTTCCGCTTCAATATTAGCTCCGCATATACCATACTGCAAATGGTATAATTGAAATGGCCTTTGCTGGGCTTCCGTTGCCCAAACATAGTAGTCCAGACTTCATATGCCCGATGCAAGAAATGGTCATCCATGCATGACCAGGGCTTGCAACTAAAAGTCCGTGTGTTCATCTCGTGTTCTTCTCGGGGCCACAACTTGTCAATGTGATACATCTTCACATACTTCTTGCACTCCTTGAAAGTCCAGAAAATCTCCCCTACAGATTCCCAGCCTTCTTCTGCTACAATGTTTTTGTTGTCTAGGATCTCCCAAGAAAAGTTGTGGCACATTCCCTTCGGCCTGTTCCTCTTCCCGGTTCCTCCAATCTCATCATGTTCCGGATCCGCCATAGTAACCTCGTTTTAAACAAAAACGATATGGTTTTGTTTTAAAGAAAACAAGGAGTTGATAAATGACGTTTACAAAATAACGAATACAGAAAATTCAAAAACTCCCCCCCCCACAATAAAAAGGGACCCCCATCTCCTCACCCCCACGTACCAACAAGCTCCCAAGTGAATTGGGAAACTGTAGCAATAGGAGAGGGACTATTGAGGAGAGTGAAGTGAGGAAGTGGGGGACGGCCGTCGCCATATATGGCGACGGCCCCCAACCCTACGGCCGTCCCCCCGAGCCTAGTGCCGTCGCCCCCCGATCCTACGGCCGCGGCCAATGGCCGTCGTCCCGAACCTGACGACGGCCGTTGGGGGACGTCGGGTCGGGGGCCACGGCGACGGCCGCGGAGGCCCGTGCCTCCGCGGCCGTCCGATCGGGCCATGTCCTCGGCGACGGCCGTCCGATGAAGGCCATCGCCGAGGGGACGGCCTTGGAGACGGCCTCCGAGGGGGCGGCTTGCGGCCCTCCGATCGCGGCCGTCCCCGCGGCCGTCGCCGTCCGATGGCGGCCGACCGCGCGGGGACGGCCGCGGGGACGGCCTTGGAGACGGCCGCGGGGACGGCACCGTCGGCGACAGCCCGCGGCCGTCCGATCGGGGCCGTCTCCAAGGCGACGGCCGTTCGATCACGGCCGCGATCGAAGGGCCGTCCCCGCGGACGGGCCCTCGCGGAGACGGCCCACGGCCGTGGAAACGGCCCCCGACCGTGGGGACGAGGCCGTCGCGGCCGCGGGAAATTTCCCTCCCCCTTTTTTAAAATACAAATGAAAAGAACATATAATGCTACATCTTCCGACCACATATTACACTAAACCTGTTAATTTCTTTCACCAATTAAAATGAGAACAGCAGTTAATGTAAACATGAATTAAAATACTTCATGGTATGCAAAGCATCTAAATTCTTCAACGAGTCATTATTCCGTACGCTCCACTGAAGTTAATGTATGTGTCATTTATTCGAATCATTATTTCTGTTGTTTCTATCGTACGCATTTCAAGGTGGTCTATCATCGCACTCCAGAAGTTCCTTGCAGAAATCGAACTCATCTAAACTTGTTTCAGAAATTGTAATCTAAATAGTTCTCCGTCTTCTTATTCTCCGCTTTGAATTTTTGTTTTTTTAAATACATAAGTGCTTCTATTATACTTTCATTAAACGGCTTCATATTCTCAATTTAATTCGAGTTACCATCTCTTTATGTACTTTTAACGTTCCTCCCTCTATACAATTTCCACTTTCGAATATTGTTTTCATTTACCTCTTCTTTATTTTCCTCTATGTTTATTCCCCTCTAGTTTATGCCCTTTTTTTAACGTCTAATTTGTCTAATTTAGAACTCCAACCCTCGAAGCTCCATAAATGTCATTTCGTGAATTTCTTCCTTTCATATCGTTTTGAACGTTCGTATTTCGATTTATTTCCTCCATGACCCATGTTAAAGTATATTTTACTAATTCGACCACTATTCCACCATTTTACTAATTCTACCCTACTGCTTTAGTTTTGAATTATATTCTACTAGATGTACCCTACTGCTTTAGTTTTTATTGAGTACTGTACCCCTCTTTCATATATACGTTTTCAACTCTCCATGTATCACTACATCATGGCCGACTTCTATTTCTTGTGATAATTATAATTTCGATACTTTCCCTCTCAAACTATTCTTTATTCGTCTATTATTTTGATGGTTCACTCATCTGTTTACTTATGAATATACTTCTACTTCACAGCTTTCCCCAAGTGTATCGATACGTTATTTCTTAATATTACACCCGTCGTCATTATAGTTCTAATATTCATATCCGTCCTCAAACCTCTTGTTCTTTGTGTTGTTCATTAATTTAATTAATTACTATTCCGAAACAATACCACCCTACTAAACATCGTTCATCAGTATTTTTAGTATTCCAATAATATATATATATATATATTTCTAAAATTATGTCCCGTCAATATACGTTTTCGTGTAATAATTTTATTTCCGTACTTGTAGCTCCAAGTATTTCACGTCGTGACTTTTTAATTTTTCCTTGGTACAGTATAGTCTATGTGTCTCTATGAATTATTGTGCTTGTTAAATTCTCCCATTGTGTCATTAGTAAGTGATTACTTTTGTACGTATGTACTATACATTGTACAAGTTAGAATCCAATTCCATATTTATATTTACGTTAAAGTGTATATGAATAAACATATATTTGTATAGTGTATAATGTAAATGTGTTACCTAATTTATTTATTTTATTTCATATAAGTTGCAAGGTACAACTCAATTCTGGGCGTTGGAAACTAGAATTGTTTATAAAAACAATGATTTCAATTTTAGTCGTTCACAAATTGGCATTATTCAGTGACGGTTGAATGTTTTCTGTTTTAATTTTGTTTTTTACTATTATCCCTTCCTCATCTCATAATGTGAGCTAGTGATTTTTTATTTATTTTTAATGATAACACAGTACTACGGTATGGAAGTTTGTAAAATAAAAGACATTAAAGAGCAAGGAGAGTTTTTATATTTCATATAACTCTAAACCAGGCATGAGAAATTAGAATTGGACCATTTGTTATGAAAACAATGATTTGAGTTTTATTCCTCCCATGAATTGCATAATCCCAAGAGAATTGAATGTTTGTTTTGGTTTTTTTCACTTTATTATTATCTCCAGTTTCTCTCATAATCTAAACTACTATTTATGTTTTTATTTTTGATTCTACCATAATACTAAAGAACGAGAGTATGTAAAATTAAAGAAATAAAACTGGGGTAAATCATTCCATTAAAAATTAGAGTCAAAGAATCTATATAAATATTTTCATTGTATACCACTATTCGAGAAGAAATTGGATCTATATTTCTAAGAGATTTATGAAACCGTAAACCGGTGAAATATAAATGCAAATCTCTTAACCATTTAAACGTAAGGTGCACCGCATGAAAAACCAAGTGTGTACATCAATTTATGCGTTGAATTACTTCTAGTGCATTCTCTCCGCGATGTTCCTCTTATCATATTGTTGTTGACATTTACTCTTTTGATTCGTTAGTATAAAATGTTAATTCATTACCGTATGCTAAAACATGAGTAACTTCGTTTCTTTAAATGACAATTGGTAAACACTGTTTTAGTGTACCCACAATGTTTACGGTTCTTTCCATTCAATAGGATATATATTCTTCTTCATAAACGTGTTCACATTATTTGTAGATCCTAGGGGGTTATCCACCCCCAAAGAACCAAAATATCACATAGTTCATTGGATCCCAATTTCAAACGTCGACCCCACCTCCCCGATCACAAGATCTTCAGGACATTCCCCACAATATCCGGGATATGTCTGAATTTTCCATTTGTAGGAGATATGCTGTCCAAACAATCCCAAGTGGGATTGTTTGGGACAAGAAGGAGGGGGGAGAGTAGGGGAGGAGAGGGGGGAGGAGAGGAGAGAAAACACAAGGGGAGGGGAGTTCCTTCGACCCTCCCCCCCCCCCCCCCCCCCCCCCCGGCCGTCCCCGGGGACGGCCACGGCCGACCCCGCGTGGACGGCCGTCGCCCACGGCCGTCAGATCTTCTCCGACGAGAAGATCCTACGGCTGCGGACGACGGCCGTCCCCGCGTGGACGGCCTTGGCCGACACCGCGGTCGCAGCCCCCCGACCCCGGGGTCGGCCGCAGCCGTCCCCGCGGGGTCGGACGAGGCCGTCCCCGGGGACGGCCACGGCCGACCCCGCGGTCGGAAGGTCCGTCCGCGTGGACGGCCCTGGCCGACCGCGGGGTGGAGCACGGCCGTCCCCGCGGGGTCGGACAAGGCCGTCCCCGCGGGGTTGAGCACGGCCGTCCCCGGGGACGGCCACGGCCCACCCCGCGGTCGGAAGGGCCGTCCGCGTGGTCGGCCGTGGCCGACCACGCCGCTGCAGCCTCCGACCGCGGGGTGGAGCACGGCCGTCCCCGCGGTGGGCCACGGCCGACCCCGGGGACGCCCGTCGACGTGGTCGGCCGTCCCGACCGCGGGGCGGCGGTCCACCGACGCACCCTTTGGGGAGCGGTCGCGGCCGCACGACCGGTCGCGGCCGCGATCGTGGACGGCCGCGACCGCTCCCGCGACGGACCAGTTACGGCCGTTGGATTCTCCATTCCCCGAGATCCAACGGCCGTAGGGGGGCCGTCGTTTGACCTAACTGGCTGCCTAGGGGTTCGGGCCAGCATAAATGGGTGGCCCTTCTTCCTTTTTTTTCACTTGGGTGCTCGTGCTACATGTGCTGGATTTACTTCAGCTCAGTTGCGTTCCTCCAAGCTTTTACTACTTCCCCACGGGTTATCGTGGGATTGTGTTTAGGGTTGTCAGCACCGTTTGTTGGTTATTATGAAACCAACAATATAGTGCTTCATACGTACGGTTTTTTGGCAGGAGTTCTCGGTTTTGTTTTAGTCCTTATGCACTAGATATATACGAGATTAAATCAACTTTTATACGGTGGGGAGAAGTTACAGGCATTGTTACGAGGTTGGTTCAATACACGGTATTCACAGCTACTCGCTTACCGGACTTTCGCCATGCCTCGTAACGACAGGGGAGGACCCTCCACTCCTAAAAGGAAACACCCCTTGAATCCATACGCTACGAATGACCCTGATTGTGTAGCAGAGATTGGATGGGAGGGGGAACCATCACCATGGCGGATGGTAACTTGCAAGGAATATGTCAAGATGAAGCACCTCATGAAGTTGATCCCAGTACATCTACGTACCGAGGCTGCGGAGAAACAAGCAACACGAGGAGAGATCAGGATCGACAATTGTGAAAGTAATCATTTCAAAATTCGATACAACGAGGTTTTTCGAGCAGCACGAATCCAGAACTCCCGACCTCATATCATGTTGTATTCGAATATGCGGCAATGGTGTGGGCGGAGATAGTCTTACACAAGAGGGTTGACTGGACCACAGTCTCGGGCCTGAGGACAGATAGAATGAACAGAGACAGCATGGATCTTGTAACAGACTGGAGTGGACATAGCGATTGTCCCCCATTACATATTTCAAACCGTCGGAGTCCACCGGCACAAGATGCAGGAATACAAACTCTAGCCATCGAATATAATGATGAGGAACAGGAGAGACGTCGTTTAAGCTATGATGATGAAGACAACTATCGAGGGCGTCGCTCAAACGAAAATCCCAGGAATCGCAGAGGGCATCGTGCCAGAGAGTCATCACGTACCAACCATGAGGAGTATGGACAAAGCTCTGCCCACGGGGGACACCGTTCGCTAGATCGTCAGGACATGGGACCCCACGAACAAGGCTATGGCCACGGGGAACCGGAAGGAGCTGATTTACCCTTTGACTTTGCGGATGGTGCGTATGGACCCTATGGGGGACGACCGTGGCCAGATTATGCAACGGGATCAAGATACTTTAGTAACTATGACGACGGCTGGTCGGAAATACCGAGTCCTCCAAGGAGTGCTAGTCCGCGCCATCGAACACCTCCGAGAGAGGTACCTCACGGTTATTCCCCAGATCGCGAAGAAGATACGCAGAGACTGGGACGTGATGATTACGCAACTCCCCCTCCATACCGCGGATATGGTGGTCATGGTACCCCATCTGCCCTATTTGCAGAAGATGATTACAGATCATCTTCGCGGACTCCGCCTGGAATATTTCCTCCACCTCTAGGTTATCACACCGACGGTACTGATCACAATAGCGGGGACAACCGCAACGTACTTCATCGCGATGACAGAGTACCACCTCCTCCTTTTGGATACCCTCCCGGTCGAGTTGTAAGAGATAGCTATTTTGAGGAAGAACTAGAGTTGGAGCGAACAAGGCAAAATTACGTACTACAGATGGAGAATCATGCGTTTCACCTTAGACGGGATAATCGAAGATTGATGGAGGAGAGAGAGAGACTTCTGAGAGCCTCCACAAATTCTGCAAGGCACGGGCCACAAGAAACGTACGATCGGGGAGGTCCAAGCGAACTCCCCAATGATGGGAACTATTATCATCCATATGACTACAATGGGTTAGGGTGGAGGGGAGACTATTAGAATGGGGTGCATGGTAGTACTTTCTACAGCATCGGAGCGTACCGAGACTTTAATGTGGACTTCGCATATTACAAATTTACAACGGAAAGTAAAAGATGCAAGCATAGTATGTACGTAGTTTGCAGTTTTGTAGATGGAGGTTTAAAATGTACGGACTCAAGAATACTGGCACGTGCCACATTTTGCAAGTAGAATAGATATAATTAGTGTTTTAGAGTGTAGTTGTGTTGTCTTTTATATTGTAGTTGTCTTCACATTTGAAAGGAATTTACCTTTTTAATATTCTTGTAGCCGTATTCGAAGTGCACATTACTATCAATATCACTATTTTTAAAATGACAACTTCCTATTGACATGGGTTACGAGTCTACGACTTACGAGCACTAGAATATAATGAATCTCAAGACAAGTATGCAAAATAATTTTCAATTATTTTTTTGGCTAAATTAATAAGAATATCGTGAATGATATTTTTTGATGGATGCATATTTATATCTAAGGTATTTGTTTGTACAGGGGATTATGAGCAATCATGTTTTGCGGCCCTTACGCTTTCGTCTTCACGAAAAGAACTTCAGTATACGCTTGCCAATATTTGTAAGAATAAAAATTACAAAGCATAACGGTTACAATTCACATATCGCATCATTTTCATAATTAGAATTGAGAGTATCGACTTTTAGCTAGATGTGTGGAGCCAATCCGTTTTCCTCATAATACAAGGGGTAGAAATAGACCAATCTTAGTACAGAGACCATATTTGAACCAAATGCAAGTAAACTTTATAAACAAAATATTGACCGGTGTACAAAAATTGAGATTCCAACATCTCATAATAATATAGAGTGTAAATATGACTATTCACTACTAAGAGCTATGCCCGCCGTCCGGTAACAAAAAAAACATTATGCTTTTATAGGAATACGGAAAGGTAGATATGTAACTCCATATCAGTAACCCTCGCGATAGTGCTCGATGGGAGTGGGCCAGTTGTGTGTATCTCTGAAACGGTTAATAAGATGTCCGAGTCCACCAATCGTTCCTCTGTTGTTTTGGCAAACTCTCTCAAGGTAACCTTCGAAAACCATTGCGAGTTCTCCGATATTCTGGAAATGGCGTGTTTCTACTGGCTCGGCTTCGTGGTATGCCGTGCACATGTTGCCCCTGTTGATCTTCGCCGCTATCTTCGCAGCTGCGAAATCCTCCGATGCAACCGTCAAATCTGGAATGATTTGAATATCTTGGTTTTCCTTGTGTACGTATACCACGCGAGGATCCACCCAGTATCGCCTCCTCATAGTCTCCTCCTTCTGATGGACACTCTCAAAAACCCAAGGCGACCTTCTGTTCTCTAGTGTCTTCGTCATCAAGCCCCAATCACAAACCCCGATGTAGATCTTGGACTCATCTTCCGGAAAGTGAAGTAGGATGTTGTCTGGTGACAAGTCATTGTGGAGGTAACCGTATTTGTGTACGGCATCTATGATGTTACACAATGCCCAAGCAAGCTCTGTACGCTTACTTTGGAAAAGTTGGAGACGCTTCCCTAGAATCGGACTGTCGTCTGCATTCTCTCTGAAGATGTAGTCGATGGGGAGGTCACCCGGGGCCTCGTTGTCTCTCTGTAGCATGGCTCGAAGGGTCCCACCGTTCCACCAGAACATGTTCCAACTGATGAATGGCCTGGAAGCGGATGACACCAGGATGGGGAATCCTTATCGCAAGAGATTCATTGTTGTGGTCCACACGTGCCAAATCCAGCCTCATAGACCAATTGAGCGGCCGTTTCTCAGCAAACTCCCAGTACGGTGGGATTTCCGGGTTTCCCTCGATACGAACCCTACGTATGGTAGCATAACCACCTCTTTGGACTTCCTTGTCCAAGTAATAGAAAATTGCAAAGTCTGCCAAGATAGTCAAATGCCGTTTACGTAAGTCAGCCGCCGTCTCCATCCCAATCGGAGAATTCCACCAAGTAATAGACGCCCGTCGATGCTTTCTTGAGCTATGGGGCGCCATTAGTCTCGTGAAGCAATCTGCCTTTGCAATAGTATCCTTGAAGGCCTGGACTCCCCCCCTTTGCGCCTTTGCATACTTAGTAATAACCTCTTTAGCATTCCATAACGCATCGTGTGCACGTTGTGACACAAAATGATCGTAACCGGGCTTCTGTGTATCCGAATGCGAGCACGGATCCATCAAACGATTCCTAATCTTTGTCTCCATCTCTGACTTGAATTTCCTGGGCCCATCTTCCTCATACCGAACGTAACGACTATTCAATGAAACAAGGGTATTCTCCTGGTAAAATTCCACGATGAATGCCACAATATAATCCTTGCAACGTAAGCTCGGCATGTCATCGAATTTGTTCGCCCATTCCCCCACATTCTTCTGCTTCTTATTCTTCGGCATCGTGGAAAGCCTTCAAGGCTTCAAGAAATCGTAACCGCAACTCCAAAGAAACCCTCAATTCCCACAATGATTAATAAGAGCAATACAAATCCAAAGGGTTTTGAAAAAAACCGTTTAAAAATTCGAAAAGTCCCCCCCCCCCCCCCCCCCCCAAATGAAGGACCCCTTTCCTCCCGGTGAGAACGACCAACAGAGAAGGATCAAGTCCCCCACCAGTAGCAATCAGCCTCACTCGAAAAGGGAGAAAAAAGGTAAAAAATGAAGAGGCGGCTTCCCCTTATATAGGGGAAGCCGACCTCGCGGCCGTCCCCACGGCCGTCCCCACGGCCGTCCCCGCGGCCGTCCGATCTACGCCCCCGCGGCCGTCCGATCGGGCGCGACTCCGCCCGAAGGCGCCGGCCGTCCGATCGGACGGCCGCGTCGGGCGATGGCGCCGCGTGGCCGTCCGACCGACGCGGCCGTCTCCGCGGTCGGCCCCGTCTGCACGCGGTCGGCCACGCGGACGGCCGTGTCTCCCCGCGGTCGCCCACGCGGACGGCCGGGGGATCGGACGGCCCTCCGCGGCGGCCATGGTCGGCCGCGGAGGGCCGTCCGATCCAGTGGCCGTCCCCGCGGCCGACCGCGGAGACGGCCGCCCGATCGGACGGCCCACCCAGGCCGACCATGGCTGCCGCGGGCCGTCCGATCCCGCGGCCGTCGCCGTTGCCGACCGCGGGGACGGCCACGGGGACGGCCGCGGGATCGGACGGCCCGCGGTCGGCCGCGCCGATCGAGCGGTCCCCGATGGCCTGCGCCGGGATCGATCCAGGCCGTGGGATCCGACGGCCCTGGAGGGCCGCCCACATCCGACGGCCCGCGATGTGCCAGCACGGCCGCATCTTGGCCGTCGGATCGACGTGCGGCCGTCCGCAACGACCCCGCGGCCGTCTCCGCGGCCGTCCCCGCGAACGGACGGCCGAGATGAGGCGTGGTGGCGGGATCGGCCGATCGGACGGCTGGGGAATGTTTTTACCCCTCCGGGGTCGCAAAATTATTACCGCGGCGTAATTCTCGAGCGTCGGGGACGCCACGTCCGGGACGGGGGACGTCCGGGTCGGACGTCTTGACGTCCGGAGCCGGGTCGGACGTCTATTTGAACAACCCTGTAAATAGACCATGTTTTCCTAGTTGACGCTGAAGTTTACCCCCTGTACAGGGACACCAATGATCCACATCTCGGAGTCGTCATCGTCGCTTGGGAACTCAACATAGGCGGCGTGTTATGCAGACCATTGGTAGAAGTCAAGAAACGGGCATTGGACTACAGTTTGAGTAGGGGATACGAGGAACCGGCGGTTAAGAGGACATCTCAGACAACAATATTTTTTGGAGAGTAGAAACTAACAGTGGAAGTCGATAGAATTCTTTGAACGTTAATGTGTATTTAGGAGGCACTTAGAACACCATATATTCCAAAGATTTGAGCACAATATTTTAAGTTCTTCAAATAATTGAAAGTTTGAAATTATAAATGAAAGATTAAAAATCATAAATGGAAGATCAAAAATCATGAATGGAAGATCGAAAATCATAAATGGAAGATCAAAAATCATAAATGGAAGATCAAAAATTATTTATGGAAAATTAAAAATTATATATAAATACTTGGTCAGACAAACCAAATATCTAAAGATGATTTTTAAAAATCCAAAAATGAAAATTAAAAATCCAAAATGAAAATTGAAGATCTAAAAATGAAAATTGAAGATCCAAAATGAAAAAAAAAATCAACAATTCTTCCCCCCCAATGAGGACTTTCCACGTACGCAGTTCCAAGCAAGGCGTGTTTTCACACGTCAGGACAAGGAGCCGCTGTGAAAAGGAGTGTGGGGGGCAAGAGAGTCTAAACACAAATTATAGTGAGTGGAAGTTGCAGAAGGTCGCGCCCCCTTTGAACCCGCGCGCGCCTCTCCTATACCCGTCACCCCCCCCCTCCCCCCCCCCAAGCCTGTTTGCCCCCTCCTAACCCGCTCGGACCGTTGAACCCGCTCGCGCCCCCCCTTGTCACGTTCGCGCCCCTCTAAACCCGCTCGCGCATCTCCGCCAACAAAAAGAAGTAAAGAATGTACTAAGCTGACAATTTTATAATTTTCCAAAAAAGCATTGAACACAGGTTCTCTAATTTTTGAATAAAATATGCTAAAAAATATTCAAGGGTTTTGAATATGATATCATTATTAATTCTTTAAAATCCTTAACTACTTCTTACAAAAACACTTCAAAACTATTGTTTCTATTGCAAAAGAAAAGTTTGGACAAACAAATGAAACATTCCACCATGGATTGTAAATTATTCGAGTAGACTACAAGAAAACTTTGAAGTATTTTCTTACAATATAAATTTAAATAGACTGGAAGAATAAATGAATTCGAAGTAAGTCAAAAAATAAATTTTATTAGAGAGTCAGAACCAAAATAAGTGTATGTTCAAAATAATTTTTAAACAATCCATCGAAAATCACATAAAGACATTTTATGAACCGCAGGCTTTACCAATATAATTTGAACACTTTTGATGAAATGATTTTGAATTGTGAAACGGAAAAATAATACAAGAAACTTAAATTTAATTATGTGTTATGTCATATTAGTTATCTCTTGTTGGAGCCAAAATACAAATCTCTCCGATGTCAACGATCACTCCAAATAAACACATGACATTAGAAACACACAATAAACTCCCTCTTACAATCGTTTGCACATGACACCAAAAGCACACAATAAACTACCTCTTACAATCGTATGCACAAGAAAAGGTATTCCAATTTCAATCCTTTATAACATATTCTAATTTTTCAATAAAAATTATTTTTACACATTTTAAAATCACTTTTCACTTGCAATATTATGTAATATAAAAAAGAGTCATTGATTGGGTTATTTATCAATATTCAAAAAAACTCCAAATCAATTTTAAAAAGAATCGGAAGCTAATATTCATTGGATTTGAATGTAATTATGAATATGTAATTATATAGATTTGAATGTAATCATAAATATGTAATTATATATATTGGAAGAATCAATAAATTCAAAGTAAGTCAAAAAAATAAATTTAATAAAAGAATCAAAACCAAAATAAGTGTATGTTCAAAATAATTTTTAAACAATCCATCGAAAATCACATAAAGACATTTTATGAACCGCAGGCTTTACCAATATAATTTGAACACTTTTGATGAAACGATTTAGAAATTTGAAACGGAAATATAATACAAAAAACTTAAATTTAATTATGTGTTATGTCATATTAGTTATTTGTTGTAGGAGCCAAAATACAAATCTCTCCGATGTCAACAATCACTCCATAAAAACACATGAAATTAGAAACACACAATAAACTACCTCTTACAATCGTATGCAATAGAAAAGGTATTCCAAATTTAATCTTTTATAACATATTTTAATTTTTTAATAAATAATAATATTACACATTTTAAAATCACTTTTTACTTGAAATAACATGTAATAGATAAAGAATCTTTAAGTGAATGATTTATCGATATTTAAAAAAATTCCAAATCAATTTTAAAAAGTATTGTAAAACTTATATCGATGGATTTGAATGTAATTATAGATTTGGTACTGCTACTTTTTTAATACCTGAATGATTGTAGGTGCAAAAAAAACATCCTTGGATGTTTGAATTGTAAATCCTCTTGAATTGTAAATCCTCCAATGAATTTTTAAAATATATCTTCATTAAATATATATAAGTATAATTAAGTCTACAAATGTATTGATAAAAATTATAAGAATCTTTAGATATGTTTATGTCTTCAAATATATTGATAGAAATGCAAATTTATTTTATAATAATAAATTTATTTTTAAATTTCATTCTAATGATTCAAAACTTCAAAACATTGAGTAGAAATTTATAAAATTAAAACTTCATCTTTTTTTTAATATGAAGTGTGATGAGATATTTACTTAAATCCTGGCCTTGGCAAATTGAATAAAATTCCGAGTCGAATAAAAATTGATCAATTTTGATAATATTATGCACTAAGCCAATGTATTCTTTGTCAAGAAATTCATAAATTGCATAACATCATGGTCTTACAATTGAAATGTACTTCAAATTTTAGTTAATTATCCATTCTTCTTAAAGAAATTATAACTTAATTTTATTGTTTTTATTGATTGCTCATTACTTTCAAAAATTCCAATCTATTGGTTACACATTTTTTTAAATTTTCACTCAATGTTTTTATGTAATTTTGGCTTTATAATATCTTTATGGTTTATATCTTCCAAATCAATGATCTAATGTAAATTTATGAGAGTAGCAAATATTTCAAATACTATTTTAAAAGTATTGACACTTATGTTGGAAATATATCTGACAAAGTACATCAATGTTTTCAATTTCACTAATATTTGAAAGGAAAAGTATCACCTTTGCTTCCAAACATTATCTTTGCATTGAAGTAACAGATGTTTATTCTCCGTATTTTAAAAGAACAACAATGGAAGCAACCAATGTAGATTTCACATGATTTTTTTCAATATAAAGGAAAACAAATAATATGTCATTGATTGATCGATAAATGATATAAAGAAGCTTGAAAGAGGATGACATAAATTGGAAATTATAGCATTTATTTTTAATAAGTTAATTTAAATAGCACAACTATTTTTGGGAGGGACGCCACCCCTCTATTTCACAACCCTTCATTTTATTACTTTTCACTCCACCTTTCAAATCTATACCGTCCAATGCCATCTCGCCACCTTTTTTTTCTGTTTTCTTTTCACTTGAATAACATTCTACATGAACTCTAGGTTATGATAATAACTTCAAAATTATTACCGTAACACCATAGCAAGTTTGTCACCGGGTAAATGAGTGTTTATTTTTATTTTTGTTTTTTTGAATCAATAAGTTTAGCCTCTCAAAAATCGAAGTTTCCAATTTTATTTTTTCTGGCAAAAATCAGCAATTTTTTTGAATTCTACGTTAAACTGTCGTTCATTTCTATGGGAGTACAGGTGGAATGACCCTTAGCTCCACGTCAGTTCCCAGACTGAAGTAAAAGTAGCAACGGCTGTCACAAAACAGCGATCCATGTGCGTAAATTACTGCTCGAGTGAATACCATTGTGTGGTCCCTACCGCTCCATTCGCTGCCCATGCGCACTGCCATCTGATTGGCTCCGTCTATGCCGACTTAGCACATCTCCCGGGAAGAGCCCCGGAAAGGTTCGCTCTGAAGGGGACTAAGTTCCACTGAGTACTAAGCGTCATCTCCCGTAGTCCCCGGCAGCACGAACGACACCCTTGCTACTAGTGGATGAGGATATTACTTGTTCTGACTCTACAACGCCTATGTAGACCATATCAAAATGGTCCGTCTTAGAGGGCAGCTTGAAATTCCGAACATGGTAATATCAAGATCCCCATGCTCGTGTGAAAATTTCATCGCCTAGCCCAACATGAAATTTGAGAAACGGCATGTGCAAGATGGACCAACCAATGACGGATACTGAGGTCGCTTACCAGCCCCGGAAATCATCTCAAATAAGTAGCCGTTGTCTAGGTGTGTGGGCAACGGTAAAAGTGAATAACATGTCCCGAACTCTCCGATCCAGATTAGAAAGTAAACCCCACGCTTCGCAAAAATGTACCACCGGTAAACTTTGGTGTACATTGATGAGCGCATCCTAGTATCGAGACAGGGGAGATGGTGAATGTATCCCTAAACGTAGGTAACTTTCCATGCCCTTAGATCGTCAGGAGGGTAAATAATACACACGGAACCACAAGACGACACAGGATACAGCGCTAAGAAGAGCGGGAACGCAAACGGATGGTCGATAGATCGGGGACATCTGAAACTGGTGGTACTTCTTCACTGCGAGTAGAAAAAAAATGGAGAAGGACCTCCGCACTGGAGAGAAAAAACCCGGTTTCCTACTAGTGCATCCACCGCTGGGTAAATAAACTCCGTCTTCCACCACGCTGCCGTTTTGCTGCTAGGATTTTCAAAGATGGTCTTTAGCCTGATTCTTGCTGGTTAATAGGCCCCAGTAATGGAGCTGCTGATCGTGATCTCAATTTTGCAGAAAACTGCGCTGCAATCCGATGATGTAGCACAAACATGTGAGCGATTAGAAACAGCGACTGTTCCACACCAAGAGAAATGGAAGGGTAATTGTCTGACAAACCTCTATTCGATGCCTGATAGTTCTAAAAATTAACCCTTGGAGTTCGAAGTGGGAAGGTTAAACTTATTCCGGAGTGCTTAAATAATGCAATGCTGTAGAAGACAGAACTCAACTTACACTTATAACGAGCTCGAAAGGCTACAAAATTTTCGAGAACATGGTTGATCGACCCTTGCAGAGGCAATGTTCTTGATGCAAGCTGCTCTTCTGTGCTCGGTGGCTTGGGCGTGCTGCAATTCTCTCCTGTAGCATTCTTGAACTTCCCCGTGCTTTTCCAGTCCGTTGCACATTCTAATTGTCTTGATTTAGAGCTCATAGAGTCCATGTCATCTTCAAAAACTACGAAGGACTTTCTCTTGTCTCCTTCGCTGTCAGACCTGAATGTCAAGATTCTCAAGACTCTCAGATGGAAGCATTGAGAGAGGGAAAAAATAAAAAAATGTCTAATGCCTGAAAAGAACGTTCAACGCCCTGTCCGCCCCACGTGTACACTTCCTCGTTAACCCGTGCCATCCAATGTAGCATGCCATCGTCTCTCAGAGTTCAACCCCGAAGCCTAAGATTGGGCCGTTTCTCTCAAAAATACAAATAATTCTCGTGTTCACCAAACAACTAGTCCAACTGAAAAAATCCATGTCCAGAATGTGCACGCCTCGAACACATCGACAACAGCGCTTGAAGTGGCTGGCTGCGACCGAGTTATAGATAAACATGTTTTCGGAGCAACTGCTTACACAGGTCGCACAAATATTCCAGATAAGACTTATCGATAGATCTTAAATACAGAACAAAAGAGACGCAGAGGGCAAGTACCTCAAGCTGAATTCATACGGACTGCCGTCAAATTGAACCGAGAAAAAGGATTGACACGAGAAAAATGATTGCTGGAGGAGTCAACTGATTGCTGGAGGAGTCAATTGATTGATAACTGATGGATATCACCAGACACAATTAGAAATGTGCACCCCGAAATGAAAACATACTACTGGGTACTAGTTCCTCCCACCCGTACTATAAACTTTGCAGAATTCAAAAGCGTGCAGCATATAAGTGCGGAAAGTAGATATTTACCTTGTAGCAGTCAAGTGTACAATTCGGAACAGCTGCTCATTGCGTAGAATTACAGTACTCCTGTAGAACCTGCCATAGCCATGAAGGTAGAAACTCTTCCACAAACAAGGTTGATAAAGGAAACTCACCGAGACTGGACAAAGAAACAGTTTGCAAGAGAAAAATTACTGAGGGGGTTGTCATTGATGTCGAACATACAAGGAAAATTTACAAAAACCAAAAACAAGGGCTGCCGTTACATTTACAAGTTCGCAAAATTACGCGGTTTAGAAGTCTGAAGCCCCAATTCCTACCACATCTGCCCTGCCCTGATTAGAACATAGGGTACTACGTTAGCCTGTGCCGCAAGTCTATCATCGCCACTCCCAGCCCAGTGCATGATTGCTGCGATTGAAGGACCACGTGTAGATCCAAACCGGCCCCTCTCAGAGAAGAGGGCGAAGGGCGAATTGATAAAAAAAATAAAAATGGAGAGCCGTTCCACTCAGACACGGAGCCGTGAACTCTCAACAGGTGTGCCTAGCAGCTGCTGTTTTGACAATGATGCAGCCACGTCGCGGAGGAGTCCTGTAATCACGCATAGCCTTCAACTCCCTGGCGGCTCTTGCAACCGCTGTGTCCTGTACCCGCCCCGATGCAATCCAGAGAAGAGAAAAATTACTGAGGGGGTTAGCGTGGAAGGCGACTTAGACGCTCATGAACAACATGATAGCAGCTCTGAGGGCACATCCACTGATTGCCACATGCAGGACAGTACCAACGTCCAACATGTCCACACTCAACGCACTTTCGTTTCAGAGCAGAATGCCAATGGGAATGAACGGGCCCAGGCCGCCGCTGTCGTGGAGGGGCGCATGCAGCAGTGCGAGGTCTCTCCGCAAGCCACTTTGCCACCAATTGCTTCCCGACCGCAATGTTGAAGTGCATGTGAGTTGGCACTTTCAGACCGAGACTCTCCATAGCTGAAACGTAGACTACATAGGAATTCACGACGCTCTGGTCGACAATGAAGAAAAAGAGTTTGTGCCACCACTTGTGGCTTCGAAGCTGGGATGAGTAGTTAGCTCGGATCTGGTCACCAACGTCAACTCCTCTCATAAATTCTTGATACTGGAGGAGAATAGGGGAGGCAGGGACTATAAGCTGGCCACGCATGCCAGGAACTCTACGGAGCACATTCAGGCCCGGCTCCCACGGGCTCGCAGCAGTGCTCAAAAGTGTCACAAGACACTTGTCCTGCCATGACACAACTCCCATCTGCCTATGGTTGTGTGTGCGGATCAGCATGGAACCCCTCTCCTTGTCCGAGCTCTCCCGGTACAGGCCGCTGGGCAAGTTCTTGCTTGATCTTCTAACTGTTCCGGTAGCCCAGTAGCCCAGGCACATGAGCTCATGAAAAAGGTTGACTGAAGCGAACAAGTTGTCCACGACCAGGCAATGCCAGCGTCGTTCAAGACCTGCCACCAATCGCATCACAACATGGTATCCCAATCCGTGCCACCCCATACCTGTGCCTTCTCCAAAGTAGACCTCGATGTTAGAAACAAACCTGGACTTCGAACTGGCTAAGACCCAGCACTTGATTCCAAACCTCACAAGCTTGTCTTTCATGAATTGCCGAATAAAACAATACTGACCCTTGTAGGGGATGACACATTCGTCGACTGTGATCTCACGTTCAAGGTTGTAAATCTCTTTAGACACCCCCACGAACATGTCTATGATCCAGCGCGTCTTCGCAATTCTGTCAAACTGTGGGGAACGTAAATCCCTGACTACATCCCTGTTGTTTACAAGATGCAAACAGCGGAGCAGCTCCGACCACCTAGCCAAGCTCATGACGCTGGAAATGAGAGTACAGAAGATGAAACCTTCTCCACGCAGCCAGTAATGTTTCACCGCGGGCAATCTCTTCACGCCCATGAGAATACAGACACCCAGCCATGCCCGGAGCTCAGATACGGTAACATCCTTCCACCTTGGCCCCCCCTTGGTCCTTGAATCACCGGCTCTTCCACTGCCCTCCCTTGCGTAGCGATTCGTCTCCTCCACTATCCTTCCAAGCGTCTCGGGAGTCCAGTACAAATCGAACACTTCTGTAACTCCTGGCACCGAATCTCCTGCATTTCGGTACCCAGGCTGAGGCCCGCAGAAGTTGTCCCTGCTCCCAAGCAATGACACTTTGTCTGCGTTCCAGCTTTCTGCTCTATAGAAAGCCTGCAATTGGTGTAATTCCAGGTGTCCCGGCATGAAAGACTTTGTACTTTCGCACCACTCCATGAAGTCCCGAGGGGGGAAAGTTCGTACGTGAGCGGAGAGCGTAGAGCGGAGAGCGGTGAGCGCAGAATGGAGAGCACAGAATTGAGAATTAGGAAAATTTTCAAAAGCAAAGTAGACCCTATAACCGTGGAAAATTACTAAATTAAGGCTTGATTTTGACACTTTTTTTAGAAAAAGAGTATATTACCGTGGAAATTAGGATTATCTCTGGTAAGAATTTATTACGTTTGTTCTCTAAGATACAAATTAGGGCTGATGTCATGATGACGTCATGCATATATTTTGTTATATTTCTCATGGATTTAGGCAAGATATAATGATCAGGCGTTAAGTTTTAGACCAAACAAATAATTCTTTCATAGGATTATGTAAATGCACAAGGAAAAAAACAAATTTGAAAGAACGTAAAGGAGGCAAGGTTTGAAAACTTCCTGGAATATTTCAAAATTCGTGTATAATATCTTAACTGCTGAAACCAAGATATACCTTGTTAGAGTCCTTGTCTTCATCGAAGAGTACTCTCTCTTCGTAGGCAGCAAAGCATCTTCATTTCAGTGATACAAGTAGGAGATTTTCATCATCAAACAACACTTGGTAAGCTGGGTTCCAGAGAAGGAGGTCACTCTTGGTTTATTGAGCTTGTCTCTAGATGGCGTATTTGGATAGTGACACAGTCCTTGGCATGCTGTGCTGTATGCGAAGGTAGCGTAGGAGTTCGGGGATGTCAATCTGCAAGCTTGTCTGTAACGTTTTAAGACTACAAGAATTCAGTGTGTTGCGCGATGTCGAAGGTGTGTAATGCAAGATCCAGGAGGACGAGAGCGGCTGTAGGTTTGCCCCCAAAGGCACCGGCGAGTTATGAGGAGCTGCGGCCGTGGCTGCTGGAGGTGGAGCGCGCCAGGGAACGAGGCATGGACCTGCCACCGTTTAGGCACATCGGAAGCCTCCATGTTGGTGAAGGTGAATGGCGTTGGACAGTGCTTTGTACCAATGAGCTTCTCCGTATTATGGAGTTGTCCCTAATCCCGTATCCCTTGCTATCGAACGTCGATGAGAATCCAGTTGTTCAGCTGCCCGAAGTGATCATATCGGATGGCGAAACTTGCTGGTTTGATATGGACAAGAGTTGGACTGTATATCCTTCGAAGGATTAGTACTATGAAGTCTAGTGGGGTGTTCCAATACAATCCTTAAGATTTGGTCATTCATTAGATCTAGATACGAGTATTCCAGCATGATGGTTTTAGATAATATAGATGATTCTAGAAATAAGAAAAGAAAAATCAACTACAAGAAATGGTCTTAGAAGTCCGTGGAATATTTCAGAGTTCGTGTACAATAATGGAGTAGCAGAAACCAAAATGTACACCAACTCGAGAATAGGTAACATGGCTATGCAAATGTGGGATTTTGAATGAGTAAAATATAAATAACAGCACAATATTATATTTGAGCCTAGGTTTTGTAACATTTCATTCTTCATATTATATTTTGAGCATTACAGTTGTGACATTTCATCCTTTACAAACACGGAGACAAATTGGATATGAGAATCATAACAAGTTTAGGTTTAGGGTAGTAGAGTAGACGAAGGATTACCCAATGAACTCCAATTAAATCAAATCAAATCAAATGAAAACAACAATAGACCGAAGCCTACTTCAAACTCACAACATGCTACAGTCGGTACTTTCACTCTCAGAACTAGATGACTCTGAATCTCCTTCTACCGCCTCGTCATCGACAAATAGAAGGGCCCTGGGATCAAAACTAGTTGGCCGACTAGGAACATATGTAAGGGCTCCAGATTGAAACGCCTGTGCTAAGCCCTCTGCGTAGTCCGGAAGTATGAAAGGCTGAATCGGGCTGGAATGAAGACGCCACGATGGAGTGGACACTGCTCTTGGCTCACGTGGCGGTGATGCAGAAACTACTCTGCAATAGAGAACCGATTGTGGTTAGATCTTGTACGTAGAGCTGGAAAGAGAAGTAATGCTTGGATAATGTGAACGAAGAATAGAAGACGTACACCACTTGTCAGGTCTTGCTCTCTTTGGAGGCGCTTCGCCTGTTGCTGCCGGCCTTGGATGTTTAGGAGGGCCCATGGCGGATGGTTTGAGAAGGGCGTTGAATATGGCTTCGTCCTCCTCAAAAGCGAGAATGTGACGACCAACAGCCTGGGCGGCCTTGATGGAGGCCCCTGAAACTCGAAGAGAAACAAAGAAATGAGATATTTTGGAAAAAACGAGAGGAGAAATGAAGCAGAGATATGTAAGAGAGATACCTGTCCCAGCATTCCAGTCAACGACTATGTCGCCGGGCTTGGACAGCTCCTCAATGATGTTCTGCATCATCTCAGGGGATTTCTCCCTTGGGCCTCTCCACGGCACCTCCCCATTCATGAGCTGCGAATCCACATCGGTGAAGTTGAAAATGGCATCACTCTCGGTAATGTTGAGGAGCCCATGTATCAGGTCTTCCTTCTTCGTCTGGAAGGAGAAAGTACTGCCACTACGAACGTAGACGCGAATCCAGAACCGCATAGTCTGCAGTCAAGCAGAACTAGTGAGTAAAATTAAGCGGAAGGGTTATCAGTAAGCGAAGAGAAGGGCATGTTTAGGAAAAGTACCAAGTTCTCGGGGTTCGTAGGAGAAGTCAGGCCGAGTACATTGACACCCCACCAGTCCTTGAACAGCACGTATCCACCAGCAGCAGCTTCTTCCTCGATATCCTTAGCCAGCTTCTGATCAGTGTTGTAGATGAGGCAGATGGCACCATCTTTCTGCAGGAAATCATCTGCAAAATGGAAGATGTCGTACAAATAATCCTTGTAGCGAGAGTTCCAAGGCGGAATACTCGTGGGGGGAACGGAAACGGATGGGACGGGAAGATTCTCAGGGATGTCGGCAATGATCAAGTCGACTCCCAGATGGTCCTCTTGTTTGCACCGGTCCCCAACTATGTTTTCGCGGCCTGCTCCAAACTTGAGGAAACAAGAAAGCAGAGTTACTAACTACATAGCGAGTAGAGGTGGCAGAATCCATTAGATGTCAAAATATAGGAACAAACCTTGCGAATGAAGTCTTGAGTCTTGATCCAATCCGGGTCGCCCCCTTTATTCTCCTGTCTTCTATTTCGCCGTAACAAGGAATCCACAGATGAGTTGAAGACGGAAACATGTGTGGAAATCGAAGCTCCAGCTGAAGAAGTTGTTTGAGGATATAGTTTGGCCTTCCTCTGCTGAAGGAGACCTCTGGTGATCTCCGAAGCACTGATCGATGAAGGAGCCGGCGAAGAAGCTGGAGAAGGGTTCGTAACGACAATACCCGGAGAGGGCTCTGGTGCCTTCTCAGTTGGCGCGGAAGACTCCGCACCAGTTTGCTGTGATGCCTCTGAACGAGAACCCAGAGATTTCAGTCGCCTTCCTCTCCCTCTCTTCGGTGGAGGAGCAGAAGACTGATCCTGCTCTCCTTCAGGACGTTCTGCATCATCCACGGAGTCCTCCACGAGAACCGCACCTCCATCGTGCAGCATCTTGACTTCCGCCTCGGAGTCAATAGTGAAACCACCAATACAATCAAGATACCAGCATCCAGCGTCCAGGTGAGCAGCTTTGTACCTTTTTATCTGCTGGGGAGAATAGATACACTCGTCCGAGGTTGTCTGCGTCCAAAGCTTGAAGTACATGGGGAGTTGCTGAACGCTGATGGCCCCCTTCAAAAGAAGCTCTCGCTTGAAGTATCTATGGGAAGACACAAAGGAGGTAAGTATAAGAAACAATGACAATGAGAACTATGAAATGGAAATGCGATTAAGTGAGGTAATGTACCGGAAAGTAACCCGCTTGACAACTTGAGCGGTTCCAGGGAATTTAGCGAAGTTGGATTTCTTGTCGAAGTGCTTCACAGCTTTTTTTCCTATGAACGTAGGGAAGGCCTTCTCCCACAAGAGAATACGTGAGCTTTCGACAAAATCGCCCGGCTGTTGGACATCAGGAAATGCCATCCAATTGATATCGAGGTTCTCAAACTTGAATATGTCCTCGACTTCGTGGATGACGGCTTCCTCCAACTGTAATTAAAAATTCATATAAGTAGCAGCGAAGAAGGAATACAGTAAAAAAATAAAGGAACAAGGAATTCGAAAGAAATTTTTAATGAAAATTACCCCAGCCCAGAATGAAGCTTTGTTCAACCATGGGTCGAATTCGGTGTCTTTGAATTCAGATGGCAGAAATCTGTAAGACGTTCGAGCACTAGGGGATGAGTTCCACCACTTCAACCAACGAGCCTTGTATTTGGCCTCAACGGCCGCTGGAACAACCTTCTGAAGCTTATCGACTGACATCTCAGGCTTATTGTTGAGACTGAAATGGCGATTAATCTGCAAGAAGCACGAATGTATGAGAAAGATAAATACAGAAATTAATGAAGTCATACGAAACAGTGAATTGAACAATGATCAGTGAGTCACCTCATTGAGGAAGTCGTCACCATTCTTGGGATTTGCAATGGCCAAGTACTTGGTAAAGTCCTTCTTCTTGATGGCTTCGACCATTCTCTCTGATGCCTCATTCATGACATCCCAAACTGCACTTGCAGACTGCTCATCCACGGGTGTCTTCAAGCGGTAGGCATTTGCTGCTTCATCGGAGGCCGCAGCAAGTTCCCGCTGTAGATAGATAATTCAGGCTTAGGAAATTCCATGAGTATTGAAGAATAAGAAGCAAATAGAGAGAGGAGGTAGTACTTACTCGGTACAGAAATGCGATGAAAACTTTAGTTGTCAAGGGAAACCACGATGGATTAGGTGGCTTGTTCTTCAAACATGCGTCATACTCTTCAGGACTTAGGAGGTCTTTGAATTCCTCAAGCTTCATCATTCCAAAAGAGCGGATTCGAAATAGTTTTGCAGGGAGATTACTCTTGACGTGGTCATTCTCAGTCGACCTGAAAAGAAACCAAAATACGTATGATGAATAAAGGAGATGAGATTAAGTAACAAATGAAAAACAGGAGAAAAGAAACAAGTACTTACCAGTTGATGTCATGCATTGCGTGAAGAAGATTGCCAACATGGCCACGGGGATCGAGTACTATGCAGTTCACTGATATGTGCCATGACGGGTCCTCTGCATGATGCTTGTTGATATGCCGAAGCCATGCTGAGAGGCGATGGTTACCTTCCCAGACAAAAAACATCTTCCCCGAGAAATGCGACCAGTCCTCGTCACTTTGAAGCTCAAATTCAAAGGCATCATTCGCGTCCCTCCATAATGGGCTCCATCTAGCCATGACCTCATCCGTAACATCTCTTGTTTGCTCTTCGTTGTTGTACATGGAGATGTACATGACGCGGTCGCCATCTCTATACCCCTTGACGAACTCCCGCTCCAAATGCTGCACACCCACTTCGCCCACTGGTCTGACCTTTGCCATTGGGATCATCCTGCACAGGGGCACCGACATTCGGGACTTCTGCGATGGCTTGATCCTGAGCTTGTTGATGACGGCGTTGGTGTTCACCTTGTATTTGGTTTGATGTTCCAATTCCCCTTCTGTGGCAGTCTTCAAGTTTATCGGACAAGATGGTTTCACCAACACATCTTGTGTTTGCGTAACCTGCCAGAAGGTGCGCAAATTAGGAGAACAAGCACAATCGAAGGAAGTCATGCAAAGTAGACAATTGTGTAAAAGAAAGTAACAATATATCTTCATACTGTCATCTCTCTTTTAACAACTCAATCATCATCTGTGATTGATAAAACTATCTACGTGATGCACGACTATAGTACTCCTTAGACTGTCTACAGTTCCAGTGACGGCGCCTCCTCCAAAATCGCCTGGTCTGTTGGACAGGGCACGGTAGAATAGCCGGCAGAGCAAAGACGACATGGGCTGGCCTCCTGACTCTAATCGGCGAGGAAGGAGAGGGTGGAGACATCGGCGGAGAGCCCTGTGGAGGAGACGTGGGCATGTAGCCCGGGGAGGTAGGCTCATACACCGGGGATGTAGGCATGTACACTGGAGAGGTAGGCATGTACACTGGCGAGGTAGGCATGTACTGAGGAGAGTGGACCTCCAGAGGTCCACTTTCCACACCTACAGGGTTGGCTACATCACAGGTACAATAAGGCTGATCAAATGAATCCGAAAGATCGGAAACATTGATCACAGAAATGGGGGAGGTGGCGGACATCTCAGGAGCATCGGATGATACCTAGAGTAGGAGAAATGAAGAGAGGATTAACTTCCATTATTCAAGGAGTAGGAAACAAAGAAGGGAAGAGGGCGAATAAAACTCAAAATCATGAACATTAAAAAAGAAGAAAAATTGTAGATTGAATGAAATACCTCAGTTTCTGCTGGCGTAGGGTCTTGACGTTCGCTCCCCAGATGATCACCATCAGAGTCCTAAGCAAATTGATAATTATTAGAAAAAATTGCAACTATGAAGAATCAAACCTCAACCTAGACACAACTCCCAATAAAATCTTAAAGACTTATAAAAGACTTTCATTAAGACTTTGTGACTGTAATGGCATCCACATATCACAAACATTCAAAGAAATAATCAAATATAAAGAATTTGCAAAAATCCCCGAAAAATCCCCCACGGCCCCGGCCTACTGTCGTTGACGACAGTAGGCTTGGGTTATTTTTATTGTTTTTAAATCTCAAAAAAAAACTATCAAAATACGAATAATTAAACACAAAAATTCAGACTTTAATTAAGACTTTGTGACTGTAATGGCATCCACATAACACAAACATTCAAAGAAATAAAAAAATATAAAGAATTTGCAAAAATCCCCGAAATTGCCCCCACGGCCCCGGCCTACTGTCGTTGACGACAGTAGGCTTGGGTTATTTTATTTTTTTTAAATCTCATCAAAAAACTATCAAAATACGTATAATTAAACACAAAAATTCAGACTTTAATTAAGACTTTGTGACTGTAATGGCATCCACATAACACAAACATTCAAAGGAATAAAAAAATATAAAGAATTTGCAAAAATCCCCGAAATTGCCCCACGGCCCCGGCCTACTGTCGTTGACGACAGTAGGCTTGGGTTATTTTATTTTTTTTAAATCTCATCAAAAAACTATCAAAATACGTATAATTAAACACAAAAATTCAGACTTTAATTAAGACTTTGTGACTGTAATGGCATCCACATAACACAAACATTCAAAGAAATAAAAAAATATAAAGAATTTGCAAAAATCCCCGAAATTGCCCCCACGGCCCCGGCCTACTGTCGTTGACGACAGTAGGCTTGGGTTATTTTATTTTTTTTAAATCTCATCAAAAAACTATCAAAATACGTATAATTAAACACAAAAATTCAGACTTTAATTAAGACTTTGTGACTGTAATGGCATCCACATAACACAAACATTCAAAGAAATAAAAAAATATAAAGAATTTGCAAAAATCCCCGAAATTGCCCCCACGGCCCCGGCCTACTGTCGTTGACGACAGTAGGCTTGGGTTATTTTATTTTTTTTAAATCTCATCAAAAAACTATCAAAATACGTATAATTAAACACAAAATTTCAGACTTTCATTAAAACTATGTGATTGTTATCGCATCCACACAAATATACACCAAAATAATACCAAAATAACACAAAATAACACCAAAATAACACAAAATAACACCAAAATAAAAAAAATAAAAATAAAAAACAAAAATCCCGAAAATGATCCCCTCGTCCCCGGCCTACTGTCGTTGACGACAGTAGGCTCGGAGGTATTTCAAATTTTTAAAAAAAAAATACGTACCAATAAAATACGAATATATATCCAAAAACTTCACATTAAAACTAATATACTCTTATCAACTATGCATTTTAATTACACATAAATTAACCCAAAAATATAAAAATAAAAAAGAAAAATAAAAATCCCGAAATTGTTCCCCCCGTCCCAGGCCTACTGTCGTTGACGACAGTAGGCTTGGAGGTATTTCAAAATTTTTAAAAAAAAATACGTACCAATAAAATACGAATATAAATCCAAAAACTTCACATTAATACTAATTTACTCTTATCAACTATGCATTTTAATCACATAAATTAACCCAAAAATATAAAAATAAAAAAGAAAAATAAGAATCCCGAAATTGATCCCCCCGTCCCCGGCCTACTGTCGTTGACGACAGTAGGCTTGGAGGAATTACAAAATTTAAAAAAAAATAATACATACCAATAAAATACGAATATAAATCCAAGAGCTTCAGATTTAAACTAATTTACTCATATCAACTATGCATTTTAATTACACATAAATTAACCCAAAAATATAAAAATAAAAAAGAAAAATAAGAATCCCGAAATTGATCCCCCCGTCCCCGGCCTACTGTCGTTGACGACAGTAGGCTTGGAGGAATTACAAAATTTTAAAAAAAATATACATACCAATAAAATACGAATATAAATCCAAGAGCTTCAGATTTAAACTAATTTACTCATATCAACTATGCATTTTAATTACACATAAATTAACCCAAAAATATAAAAATAAAAAAGAAAAATAAAAATCCCGAAATTGTTCCCCCCGTCCCCGGCCTACTGTCGTTGACGACAGTAGGCTTGGAGGAATTACAAAATTTAAAAAAAAAAAACATACCAATAAAATACGAATATAAATCCAAAAGCTTCACATTTAAACTAATTTACTCATATCAACTATGCATTTTAATCACACATAAATTAACCCAAAAATATAAAAAAAAAAAGAAAAATAAAAATCCCGAAATTGTTCCCCCCGTCCCCGGCCTACTGTCGTTGACGACAGTAGGCTTGGAGGAATTACAAAATTTAAAAAAAAAAAAAAAACCAATAAAATACGAATATAAATCCAAAAGCTTCACATTTAAACTAATTTACTCATATCAACTATGCATTTTAATCACACATAAATTAACCCAAAAATATAAAAATAAAAAATAAAAATAAAAATCCCGAAATTGTTCCCCCCGTCCCCGGCCTACTGTCGTTGACGACAGTAGGCTTGGAGGTATTACAAAATTAAAAATTCGAGACGCAAAAAGCAGCTCAAGCAACATTCGGAACCCAAGAAGCACCAACAAGCAACATTCGCAACTTGCAACCAAGCCGCAACCAAGCAACCTGCAACCTACAACCAAGCCGCAACCTGCACCAACATTCACCAAACTTGAAACCCACAACCCGCAAGGAAACCCAATCCCCCACCAAGCAATCCGCAACCCGAAATCGGACCAAGCACCTCAAGCAACATTCGGAACTCAACACCAAGTCAAACCCCATCAACCCGTACGACAAGTTCCGTACCCCAAGCATTCAATCCCCATCAACCCGTGCGTCAAGATCCGAACCCCAAGCAATCGTACCTGCTCTGTATCTTCGCGTTCTCCCTCCTCATCGTCCTCATCATTTCCCTCCTGCTCCTCTCTCGGATCCCCAGGTGGCGCGAGCTGCTCCTCCTCTCCTCCCCGCTCCTCCACCGCCATGTCGATGGCAGCCTGCTCCACAGCCTCGGCACCAACCTCCGCCACAAGCCCTGCCCTCACCTCCTCCTCCCTCGCAGCCATTGCAATGCCTCCTTCACCTGCTCGGAAAATCTGAAATCTCGCTCTCCTCGCGATGGCAGCTAAATGGTCGAGTTCACGACCCTCTTCAAAAGGTGAGTCTATACTTCTATCTCCCTCTACCCTTATCCCTTCGTTACTCTACACATTAATTTAAAAAATTTACAGCCGTGAGTACTACCGAATGTGAGTTTAAGCAGATGCTCCGGTACTTATCACAATAAAATTGATATAATGTGAATAGTAATGCGTTTACACTTTAGAATTTTGAATTGATTTAAACAATGCACAGCAGTGAAGTCGGTGTAAAAATGCTTACCGTTCCGGAGTTGAAATATAAATCTGTTTGAGAACCCACCTCCCCTGTCGAAATTTCATTGAAGCTAATAGAAGGTTGCGGTGTCTCAACTCTTTGACTACAATTAAAAACTAATTCTTCCGTCATGGCCTCAAGTCCAACTCCACTTAAATGTACCTCCTGCTCGTGATTATCGACTACTGTGTTCTCTAAAAACTCTTCCTTGTCCTCCACTATAGAGTCTAGAATGACTTTGCGAATGCTAGAAAATTTCAATGCTACTGGCAGACCTCCTCCTCTCCTTTTCACGGGTGCACTCAAATGGTCAACATTTAAATCTACCTTCTTACGTGATGCTCTCCTCTTTCTAGCTCTTCTATTCGTAAAATCAGTGCGGCCTGGTTTCCTTCTCTGTTTAGGAGTAACATAACTGGAGGGAGATGGCCCTCCACCCTGCTTCATGTGTCTAACCACAGGAAGGACTCTCTCACAAAAAGACTTTCATGAGAAATTCCTGCCAGCTTAAATACCTCTCACGTACAACTATTTTCCTAGAACCCTAAGATGATATACAATCTCAACCATTGACACATTGTCTGCCCACTTTATATTAAGAGTAAAATTAACAATTCTGTAATATAAGCTAGGTTCAAAATATCAACCTTTAATTATAAGGACTATATCTAAGTACACTATAAATTGAAAGATTTGAATCAAGCACTTCAATCATGCTCCTTTTTAGATTCATTGTTTTAAATGTAGTTTTGAATTGACGGCTCCCTCATATCTTATAATACATCATGAAAAATAGAATCCGCTCTACGATTCAAATATTAAAGTAGAGTTAAATATACATTACCTCATATACTTAGACCTGCATAAAGTGGCACTGTAATTAGTTAGCGCCGTCTCTATTAAATCATACATTCGTTACGTAACAGACAGAATCATTCCCCAACTGTTGACATGGACATTTCACCTTGAATAAAAAGATCAAGAGCGATGCATCATTCCTCTCACTTTGCTCTCGCGTACAGTCAGTGCTCCCTTCTTTCCGCTCCTACGATTGACTTGCCTGCGAATATGGGGATGGTCTGTCTCTACGCCCAAGGCATGGGCATCCCTCTTAGGTTTCGCGTAGATGACGACGGTCTAGCTACAGTCTCCTCTCTTCGCCTAAGCCTCAGATTCCATTTCCGTGAGGATTCCATCAGTATAGAGGAGGAGATCTTCGATGACGTTACTGCCGAGGTTACCCACACCCTTGGGCAACCTTCAGTGAGAGATGAAAACAATATGTTGCAGTGGAGACTCCTCCCTGGATCCTATAGAGTCTATGGTCTTACTGATTCTCTGATGGCTGCATCCACTGAAATCCTCACCCCCCGTCGCTCTTCTACTTGCACAATTCAGACTCCCTTACCTCGTGATGTCAAGGTCAAAGTCGAGCCTGGAACGGAGACTTCAGATGTAGAGAAACCTCCTCCGACGGTCATATCTCTCTCTTCTGATGACGAAGTCAGTCCCGTCAAGTTGGTGCCTAAGGTCCACGCAGATGCTCCTCCTTCCGATGTGTCTCCTCCATTGTCCCAGGTCACAGTTAGCATTGTTCCGCTCCTTAAAGAGATTGCTAAGACGCGTGGGTCCAAAAACATTTTGAAGAAGATAGACTATTCCACTATTAGACACGAGAGAGTAGAGTACTTGCCTGCGAAGTTTGATGGTCCGGTTCTTTTTGAGTTGCCCCTAGCTGCTGCAGGATCCTCTAAGCTCGCCGCCAAGTCAATGCAGGGAATGGACAAATGATACGACGGACACTTGTGGACCAAAACCATCACAACAAACATCAAAAACGACTTCGAACTCTCTTTTCGAAGTTCCACCTGCGTCGGATGGCTGCGTTGCAGCAACAAGGAGTGTGACTTTCTGAAGCGTGTTCCCAAGATCTTTGAGGTTAACGAGACTGAGTTCGAAGGCTGTACCCTGCAAGCTTTTGTCATGGACCAGCCTCCTCCATCTGACTCCACGCTTGTGTGCAAGGTATGTAAAGAACCTCCATCATGTGTATCTACATGCGAGGCTAAGATTTATTACGTTGTGGGCAAACCGAATCAGACTAGAGCGTGTATTCACATAGGAACACATGATCACCCAGTGAAAGTAGGAGACTACAGAGACTCTAAAGCAGAGATTAGTAGCTTAATAGAAGAGCAGGTAGAGATGAACAACAAAGCAACGAAGAGCGCCGTTGTCTTGGAGGCGAGCAAACTCCTCATCGGGAGCTACCTTCTACAGCCCGAGGATGCACCACCGAGGAAACTGACGATGGAGGAGCTGGTTCCTGTTCTGGATCGATGCAAAGACATGGCGTCGCCCAACATCCGCAACAAAGTCGCCACCTTCAAAAAATTTGTCAGGTACGGAATCATGGACGGTATCACCAAGCTCCGTGGTAACAGTCTCTGGGCGTATGTCCAGGAGAATAGGTTTCCTGGTCAGGGATCTATGCGTGACAAAGTCTTTGTCTTCAAGATGTCGGAGGTCGGGCCGGGCAGTGGTGTCGACTTGGTCAGCCGTATGCAAGCTGGTGGCGACTTGGAGAACGCATGGATCATGTTCGACCATGTCAAACGCGTCAAAGATTGGTCGACGATGGCGTGCCATGTGTACGACGCCACCTACTGCCGCGTGATGACTATCGCCACTTGCGACATGCAGTCCGAGGACACGGACGCCCAGCTCGTCTTCTGGAAAAACCTGAACCTGGTCATGGAGATCAATGGCGTTGCAGCGCCGAACTTCAAGGGGTTCATGGCGGATAACGCACAGGCGAATTGGAATGCAGTGCGAATCCTTTACGGCAATGGCAACAAAGAGGACCCAATGGAGGACCGGGAGAGGTCGTGCTTGTTCCACTGGACTCAGAACATGGTGGCGTATACGCAGAAGCACTTCCCCGAAGAACTCTGGGAACAGCACAAGAAGATGTGCACTCAGTACAAAAATGCGACCAGCATGGTAGAGGCGGAAACTCTGTACCACGCGTTGCGAGCATGGTGGGCATCCACCGGGGTCGTTGGCGAGAGCGGGCTCATCAAACTCGATCAGTGGCTGTCATTCTGGCACCACCGCTTCCGCCAGTGGGGGGGATTCATGACCGAGGTATTATCTCTGCACTCTGTTTTAATGTTTTTGATATTGGTTTCCTAGCCCTAACCTACAAAACTCTAATCCGTGAATCTAACGGCATGTACTGTCAAATCTGCAGAAATTCACGAAAGAGGAACTCACAGAGATGCCCACTTGTAACCTCGCCGAAACAGTTCACAACAAGTGGCTCCAAGCTTCTGGAAACAACGGGAACGACCTCTACGTTGCTACCGTGGACGATTTCGTTCGAGCATTTCTACAGGTTGTCAACTACTACCAGTTCCTAAAAGGTGACGTCGGCGGAACAGGACCATCCAAGAAGGAACTCAGGCTTCGGATGGCGGAACGCAACGCGAAGAAATGGGGAAATCCTACACTGCTCGACAAGCCCATGCTCGATATGCCAGGCGCGGATGAGTTCTGCACCCGTCAGCCTATCATGCCAGGAGCGGAAGTCTTCGGTTCACAAAAGCGAAAAGCCGACGTCCTTATCGGAGCTGACGAAGAGTCTCATCGCCCGGATAAGACAAACTTCTCGCGCCCAAGAGGCCCAAGACGTGCCGTCAGGGCTCGCCCTATGCAGATGCCCGTCATTGTGGAAGACGACTCCGAACACGACACCGAGGTACAATGTACCCAACCTCCTGCCCAAGAAGTTGATTCCCCTTTACCTTCACCAGTGAACAAGGGCGGCATTCGCCATGTCAACGCGGTTGAAGAAACCAAGGTGGACGTGAAGGAGTGGCACATTTCGAGACTTCACAAACTTTCTGCGAAGTGCTGCTGGGCCCAAAGAGCTGAAACGAAGAAGAAGTGCACTGAGAGAATCGTCAGGGGGCCCCATTGCACAGCTGCACCGACCTACACTGGGCTCTGGACTAACTATCGCAGGAACCTTGTGGAGAAGACGGAGTTCTTCTTCTGCTCCGACGATATTGAGCGCTGCGTGAAAGGCTCTAAGCGCAAGTGGGTAGCACACTACTCAAAGGACCAGGAATTCCCCTCCATTCCAGAGGTGTGGCCAGTGAAACTAGGTACTAACCTAAAACTTACTGAGATTCTTGCCCTCGAAGCAGCGGGCTTCCAACTTCCGCAGAAGAAACCGGTCTCCCCAAGACGCCTCTTCTCCTGTGCCCCGCCTCCTGCAAATCTCAGCTCAGTGCCAGTCCCTGCAGACGCTGACCGCTACCCAGGCAAGAGAGACGGCAAGATGGTGAAGCGCACTGCCACTCGTCCCAATCAAGCGCAGCGACTCTCCATGGGCTCCTCCGAATCTCTTAAAGCACGCCTCCGTTCCATCACCATGATACCTGAGCCGGGCCACGGTTGCATCATTGGGCTGGATTCGGGCGTCGCTCCACACATCACACGGTACCAGATTACCATCAGTTCTTACCCTGGTTGCACTTGCCCAGCATTCAAGAAGACAATGACTACGTTCCGTGGGAAGACTCAGTTCACGTATTGTAAGCACCTATACTACATATTCTTGAAGGTCTGCAACCGTGATCCCGAAGCGGAGCTTTTCATCCATGCGCCTACCTTCAGCTTCTACGAGGTCAAGCTACTCTTAGAGAGTGGAATCTTGCGTCACCCCTTGGCGAAGAAGTAGGTAGCCCTCCTACTTTAGAACTTCCATTTTCACAATGGCCATTTGTCACGTAGTGAATGATTTTAGTAATATACCATATACTAAGTCAGCTATTGAGAAGCTGTATTGACTTTTTCATTATATTAAAGGCTTTGGCGTTCACATTGATTGCATTCTATTTCAATACATTGTATCTTGAAGAAGTGCACTATATACCTCGTATCCCCTGCCATGTACCCTTTATTAAGGCAAACATATACTTGTTATTAGATGTCCTAATCTTCGAACCTAACACGTTTAGGGTTGCCCACTACACTATCAGCAGGACTGCCAGCCGCTGACTGTTCTACAGGAGAAACTACAGTCGCATTCACTTTCGTTCCCACACTTGGCAAATGTCCTTGGTATGATCGTTTCAGCAATGGCCCACCTCCCCGCCTCCGATTAACTGATTCCCTGGAATAGGTTCCCCTTGGGATCTTTCCAACCTTCGAGTATGCATGTGGTTGCAAAGGCACATCTGCGTCCTTCTCTAGCACTATGATTTCATCCGAATTTTCTGAACGTGGAGGGTCAGCTCTTACATCCGGTTGTACGTCAACATCCGTTGTCGAAGGACGCCCTTGGCTGTTGGCCATCACCTCTTCGTCGTCTTCCACCTCAACATATGGTTGAAATGGACAAACATCGTCAGCAAGTGAAACAACAATATCTCTGACGTCTTCCATAGCTGCTGTCCCGCCCTACGGAAAAGAGCTTCACAAAACACCAACACAAAAGAGGCAGAGACATTCCATAATCCTATCTTAAATATCCCTGAAGAAGATGCTTGGCCCCCTGAAAATCGGCTGTTCATTCATTTATAAGTTGTCATCCTCCTAAAACGAATGGAAAAAGATGAAGGCCTAGCAGAGGTCATTTAGCATTTAAAATTTTTTTTAAAAAAAAAAAAAAAAAAAAAAAAACATTTATAAAAAATGAAATTTAAAAGATGAAGTAAAGAATAGCAATATTTGATATGAAGGTTGAAAATAATATGAAGGAGATTAACAAATTGAATGTGAAAATAAAATGATTGTGAAAATAAAATGAAGGAGAGAATTAAATGAAAAGAGGCTTTTGACCCCTCTAACAAGATAGACATAATAAAGAAAATTTTATAAAAAATACAAGACAAATATCAAAAAAATTATAAAAAAATTGAAAAAAGGAGAAAGGCATGTAGACTATGGTGGATGAATTCTAGCAATGTTAAGAAAATGTTACGAAATTAAATGTTACTTGATCCCTGTTCAGAGGTTCAATACCAATACATTTTAAGTAGTAATTTGCATATAAATTTAAGGAGATAAGGGGAATTACTGTATGCCTGAACTGGTAAGAAGGAGCTGGAGCATAGTAATTGGTGCACGCTATAAAATTAATCACCAAGAAAAGAGAATATGAACTACAAATTCAATGAAAATACTGTAATTAGTCCACGGTTATAGGGTCAATTAAATTACTATAATTAGTAACTTTCCAAAAATACACTAAGAATATTCGAATCTTCTAATTTTATAATTTATTTTTAGTAAAAAATGTGCTATTTTTAGGTTCTGTCCCCCATTCTGTGCTCTCCGCTCTCCAAATCTGCGCTCACCGCTCTCCGCTCTGCGCTCTCCGCTCACGTACAAGCTTCCCTCAGTCCCGAGGTAGAGGAGGTCGGGCCGGCACATAGTCAGTTTCATCCTCTTCTTCACTACCGAGGTCGTCCTCGAAGGCAGGTATCCACTCCTCGCCTGAGGAGACCTGAGCCTCGCACTGCTGCGCTGCGTCCCCCTCACCCATCCACCCGTCGTTTTCATCCCACAGCATGTAATCAGGGAGAGTTTTGCTCACCTGTGGAAAGACGGTGCGTGCTGTTGACTCCTGGGTGCCGTCTGGCGCCTCCTCTGCCGACGGCTCCATGTACTCCTCGATTGGCCGCGTCACCCACCGCTCCCTCGCTGCTCCGTTGTCAGCGATTTCCTCTGAATAAGGTTCTTCTCCGGGATCAATCCCAGCCCCTGATCCCTGGCCCAGATTCGCTCTATTCACCCCCGCTGCCCCAAAATTCTGCCGGCGCTTGGCCCAGCCATAGCCGTGCCCCCCCTCACTCCCCTGCGCCCGCACATCCCTTCCCTTTGCCATGCGAACGTCACATGCAGGGAAATGCATGTGGTCCTTGAAGCCGCCCAACTCAACCACCACCATCTGCTTCTTCGCCACCACATCTTCATATTCTGCAACGACATCTCCTAGAGTCCAAGATGGCGTGTCACCTGTATAGAAAGAATACTCGGAGATAAACCTGTTGGGTATGAGAACGGCCCATCCCGCACGGGCAACATCCCAACCTCTACGCTCCCTGGGTCTCGTATCCTGCCGCACCTGCCGATGAGACCCACGGGCCCCCCCTCCCTGATCTCCTCCCCTTGTCAAAGGCGTAGTGGCTGTCCAGGCCACCTCTTGAAACACGTGTTTCTCGAACACCAAATTCCGAGTAGCCATGCTGTCGCGAGCTCCCTCTGATTCCGAAGGCGGGTAGCATTGCAGAACGTCCCAAATGGCTGCATCGGCATCGACCTTCTCCTTCTCCTGATAATCCAACGTTCTCCTAGCCCGGGTAGTTACTCCCACCGCCGCACTCGGCCTGATGTTGGTTGGTGGTTGCCACCCCTTGGGCTTCCTTGGTGCCTGCTTCGACTTCCCCTTCTCCGCCTTTGTCAGCCGGGGGACCCCTCGCCCTGCACGTGAAGAAAACGGTAGTCATCAAATCAGATGCTACTCTGTCGGAATCCGTAGAGGTCCACAGAGTCCTGGCTTCCCTATAATTCTAACAAACCGTCATTGCAACAAGAATTCTCAACACGCATCTCACCTTTGCCACGTCCTTCCCAGTGCAGAGTACCCTCCGCTCCAACAATGGCAGCCTCGGCACCGGGCTGCTTGCACTCCCCCTTCTTTCTTCTCTTCGTTGCCGGTGGTGCTGTAGCCTGCTCGATCCCCTCCCCCTCCTGCTCAGGCACTGCCGTTTTTTTCCCCCTCCCACGCCGTGGCTTAGCAATAACATCCACCCTCCCCTTGATCTGGCCCTCGGTCCCCTCCAATACGTCTTTTTCTTTTCCTGGCGGAGCAGCTGCATTCTTCTCCCCTGGCGTTAGAATCGGAACCAGCAGCACCCCCGCTCCATTGTCTCCCACCTCCGAGGGCCCGGGCTCCTCTCCCTTCTTCTTCCTCGGTGCCCTCGTCTTCTTCACGACCCCTACTTCGTCCTCTTTTTTCTTCCTCGGTTGGCTCTGTTTCTTCTGTACTCCGAGCTTGGCTAATTCCCCAGCTTCCCCCATGGCATTGCCCCCCCCAGCAGCTTCCTTCCGCGGTCGTCCACCTCTCTTGGCTGTCGTCACCAACTGCAAGGGGACCCTCGTGACCGGGTGGTTGGTATCCCCCATCTGTTCCTGAAAAGCAACACGCACATCTGTTTAGTGATCAGTGAACGGTTGAGTACCTAGTGGTTCAGTTGTGGTTAATTACCTTGAATCATCTGTGGATATTCTAATTCTCTGCAGCTTCGTTAGCATTTATTTATTCAAAGAACCGACATCTGTTTGTATACTTAGCTTCGGTTGCATTTTCCTCCCCTGTTTTCAGAATCGACACTGAATCAACATCTTCATAAAAAGAATAATAAAATAACAATGGATTGATCCCACAACACATCGCTGGGTGATCTGTTCAAGGAGATCGTATATAACCCCATTGATTCAAGAGCACATCGCACTCTACTGGCACAAAAGCACAAGATGAACTATTCGACCAAAAGAAACTTTGGTAAAAATTGGAAATACGTTTTCAAATAAGGAATTGATAGTACAGTATACTGTTTTAGGCTCTGGTGTCTAGGGTTTATTCAAGAGAAATGATGCAAAAAGCTGAGAAGCTGTCGACTTCAAATTGAAGACATTCTGAGCTTCCTGTCGAACAGTAGAATCATTGTAATAGCTCACACCAACATATGTACTCTGTCGAACACAACAGTTTGCAACATTCTACTGATTTCCATCTCAAGTAGGGAACCAAAACAAGAATCGAACATTCAGGAGCTCGGTCTCACTGTGCGCTTTTAGCAATCGTATCTAAAGAAACATAAACTTGAAGAAAGGTTTAGAACCTCAAACAATGCAGCTCATACTAAACAGTTCATAATTCACGGCTTCGATTCACTGAGAGAGTTGGGCGATCAAAAAACGAAAATGCAAGGTTCAAGCTAATCACGAGCAATCACAAGTTCACCCATCCGCCGCGATCCTCAAACGGCTGCGGTAAGAGCGGAAGAAAGAATCATTCAACTGCTCTACTCTAAGGAAAGCCCACGAAACATTCAGAAGAGTACAATGTAACAAAAAGTTGTAATCTTTGTGACAAACAAACATATTTGAGAACAGCAGCAAATTCCACAATGCAATCATACCTGAACCCCTCCCTGGGCTAATTCCGCAGCTTCTTCCATCGCATCGCCCCCTGTCTTCGGTGCCTGCTTCCGTGGGCGCCCAGGTCTCTTGGCCTTCGTCACCAACTCCAACGGGACACTCAACACCGGCTGCTCGGTGTCCCCGACCTGTTTCCAAAAAAACACACGCACAGCACCCCCCCCCCCCCCCCCCATCCTCAGGTAACTCAGCACCGTAGTCTCAAGAGCCACATTCTGCGACATCAACAATGCACATGCTACACCAAGTTTACGTAATTCAGAATGCAGCAACAGAGAATCCACCATGGACCTATTCAACTTATGATCCATCACCTAAACCCCCTTTAACCCCACATCCAACTACTCCCTACTCTAAACCCTCACACAACTCGCTCAGGGACATAGATCAAAACAGCAGCGTACCTGATCCCGGAAGAGAGTTTTGCCCACCATGTCTGGCATCACCCTCGCCATGGTTTGGCCCTTCGGCGCCGATTCCCCCACGAACATGGACTCCGGGGTTAGCATGGAACGCGCCCTCGCCTGCTTCTTGAGCGACAGCTTCATCCCTGACTCCATGGCTTCGGAAAGTGTGAGTCTTCAAGAGGGTTGACACAAATTCTAGAAATCTTTGCCTCTCCTTCCAGCCGAGCAACCTTGCAGCGTGCCGGTACCACAAGTACCGAAGTTTTTCCTCCTCTTCAAAGTTTCCTCAGCGTAACCAAGTCCTGGGTCGCGGCTCCGACAACAATTGTTCCACTTCTAACAGGGCTATGATTTTCGATGCTGTTCCCTCTGAACGCCCCTGCCCTCTCACCCAAGCTCGCAGTTTCTCCACTTCGACCCCTCTTTCTGGACTCTCTCGGCAATCAACCCGCGCAGGAATGCACTCCATCAAGGGATTCAAGCTCACACAGAAACTACCCTCTCTATACACTACCACGATCACCTCCCCGATCCAAGATTTCTGTGCCATGGTGTATTACTCGGGACCCAAGTGCATTGAAGAAGGTATCTTTATAACTCTAGCCGCCACTGCTACCATTCAAACCTCCCTACCGTCAATTCCTCAAGAGCATTTCAGATTTCGAAGCGAGCTTCCCTTCACCACCTGCAACCATCTTGAAGTCGAGAGAGGGAGGAGCTCTTGGATCCAATGCTGGAACTCTCGTATCCCTAGAGTAGGCTAACCGCTAAATTACCTGTCGGACCGGTCATCATTGCCTGGATTGGAATCATTGCTATCAGGGCTGGGACGCGTACATTCAGGGGGCATCGCTACAGCTTTGCACTGGACAATACGTAGAATACCACTTTCGAGGCTGTCCACAGAGCGTGTTGGATTTTTTTATTTTTAAAAAAAAATACAATCATGATCCACACAACTATGCCCACAATTTCTCTTTCACACCAATATGCAAATACAGTCAGCAACAGCCCTCAAACTACTGAATACAAGAAACCGCAGCCAATATGGGATTCAACATGCTTTAGGGGTTAAGCAAGTCTACCGACCCAGCCTTATAAATCCGCAAGCCTGATAGCAACACATATGATATTTTTCCATAACTAAAAATCCAAAAAAATACCACTTTTTAGTGTGCTTCACTCCTAACTACGGGCTTCTTTAATAGCTCAAAATAGGAATAAAAAGAATACCCACGGACACACATGACGAAATAATGCTTAGACGATTGTAAACAATGTGTCTTCATGCTCAAACAAACATGCAAAGACTTAAAGCTGCTATAATTTAACCCTGATAGAGAAGATGAAAATCTACATGAGGATGGAAATGCACATCAATCACCGCAGCTTCTTACCATACCCACACTTCATCCGCTGCCGCATTATTCCAGAGAAAAAAAATAAAACAAAAAGAGAGATTAGTACCAAAAAGATGCATATTTGTGACTTGCAGTGGACCAGAAAGATCCTGTGTATATCCTAATGATGATATTGTTACAAAACAGGTCGTTTCTTAACAGTGAGAAGCAGCCAATAAATCACAAAAGTTGCTGTTCATAGAAGGCTGTCTGAAGCTGTTTCACATGCGCAAGCCAAGCAGCCACATTCTGCCCATCTACTAAAATCCAATCCACAGCAGTTGCTGCCGGCTGCTCCCACCACTCGTCGACCTGCCACACCATGCACCACGTAGGTATCATTCTCAGTACGATAAGAAAGTTTCATAATCATGAAGTTTCTCAATGATCGGTGTTATTGCTGTTGCTGCCGAATGAACCGCTGCTTATAAGTAGGAACATAGCAAGTAGAAGTGCACTTACAAGGCCTCGAACACGCTTGCAATCTTCTAAGCACTGCTGGGCATCTTGCACTGCAAGTTTGAGCTGCGGAAGCCATTCCTCCAGTGCTACCTTCTCCTGCTTTCTTGACGTTTCAGTGCATTGTGTAGCCGTCCTGCGCAGCACAAACATCTGGGCTTTAGAGCGCGTGGCTGTGGATAGATCCGCCACCCATGAGCTAGAGAACTCCCAGGGTCACTGAAATTATCAGTCATGTCGGCAGTTCAATAGACACATGATACACTATATGTAGATGACAATAAAAGAAATGAAAAGATTCTATCCTCAACATAGGAAAGTGGGCTGGTGAGTTGTGAAGGTGACAGATAATCCAGTTATTTCTGGCGAGGAAGTAACTGAAAACATGTTCAGTGTGGGCACCTCTCGTAATCTGGCCTTGATGCATTGGCTGCTGCAATCAGTCCACGGCCGTTGCCCATGACGTCCCGGAGTGTTTGTACTCTATTCAAAGTTTTGGTGAGATCTTCAAGGACCGTTCCTGGCGAACATCCAGGCCGCAAGAAAAAACGCATGGAGTCCAAAATCAGGGCTAAGCCAGGGTCCCGAGCCTCAGGTCCTGTATCGTTTAACAGTGGCCGAGCACGTTAAGGAGAGATGAAAAACACTTGAGCAATCAGAATGAACGGTATCATGCACGCTAATTTTGTTGGTTCTCCTCAGAAAATGAAGGTCAATGTAGGATCTATCCAAAGTTTATGAACAGGTAGATGATATATCGTCCTTCGTGAAAATAAGAATTGAGATTTTCATACCAGGTGGGTACTTCAGGGCAGCTGAAATACGACAGATAGTGGGAACAGCAGAAGGGTCTCCGGATCCAGCCCTCAATGTAAGCATATCCGCTTGTCTTTCGGCTACTGCAACAGCTTCAGCTCCGCCATTTGTGTTTGCTCCCCTTGCATCCAATATTGCCTGAGCCAATGACACATAGATAGGCGTGTAAATTTAAGATGAACATCATGCTGCATGTTACACCACTTCGAGCAGAACTTACCTCAGAGAACACTCGGAATTACAAAACACATTCACCAGGACAAGAAGCGTAGTGAAATAATAAATATCACGATCGGTGCACCTGAGAAGTAGTTGGCATCATGTAAGATCGATTATCAGGACTGCGGTGAAATGCTGTAACTTCACGCTCTAAAAGATCGCGTGCGGCACTTGCTTGGTTTTGAGTTAATTCACAAATCGGTACCATCGTGTTGGCGGAATGCTCTTTGTTCCCCCTCGAATGCTGCTCCCATGAAGCAGCAGCTGCCTGCAGAAGAATGCATATTACAGGTTCATCACTTCCTCAACTACAATTTACCAGTCTTTTATTATATGTGCAATGATGTGATAAAACAATGTTTGGATACTGACTGTCAATAAGACGCTTTAACGCTGTGTGAATGTTTTTATGTGTTTTCCTTCACATAATAGGCTGATCATGAATTCAAGAACTATTAGTGGAGACAATACCATGTTTGCACGCAGCAGGGCTGAATAGATCGATTCAAGCTCGACTCGCCGAGCATCAAACTCTTCAATCTTTTTCCACTTCTCCTGCAGGGACTCCTCTGCGTCTCGCCGCTCCTCGCACATCTTTTGTAAGCGCTGAACTTCAGAATTAATAGTGTTGACACTTGCTCTCATTCCTGCAAGCTCTCTCTCTTTGGCCCAAACCTCCAGCTGCAAAGGCATCGCACGAAATATAACTGACAGAAAGCATCGAGGATTGAAAAGCGTCGTCCATTTACTAATGAGACGGTGCATAGCAACAAACGGTACATGCAGAACGGGCATCCCATCAGATAAATCTCAGTAGAAATAGCAATAGCTCCACACAGATAATTCTTGAAAGATGAGCAAAGGCATGCTCGTAAGCATACAATTTTAAGGTTCTCAAGAATAGCCTGATGGGGTAAAGAAAATAGAATCTACCTCAAGTTGTCGCAGACTGCCAGAATTTTGTACATCTGAGGTGGTGAAAGACGGTGCGGCATCAGTGCCACGTATCCGCCTTATGAGCTCATCAGTCATTCTCCTAGCTTGCGCGACCTGATTCAGGGCATCCTCAGTTGCCATAAATTGCTGCACATGGGCTTTCTGCAAAGTGGACCCAAGCCAAAGTCAGGGACCAGGGAAAAATTTGGAAGAGGACCTAATGTAGACATCATATAACCTCAAAGCAAAGCTTCCAGTGATTCATAGTCTTTAGAGATTAACAAACTCATGACCTTATTGGAACTGTAACATGTCATCAACGAGACCAAACGCTGCATTCTGAATTCCTAACAAATACTAAAAGTCGAGAATGTAGACCTGTCTTTCTCGGAGCTGGCGAAATGAACTCTTGGTGGTGCCTCTACTACTACGCCGGCTCCCAATTAGTGAATCGTCCACTTCAGCGGAGATATCCTCAATAACTCTATTGTTTTCAAATCTATACCTGCACACCAGAATAACGAAGTTACTTCTAAAGCCAGATACCAGCCACAAAACCCAGCTTGAGACGACCAACTATCTAAGAGCTTAATGCCATTTCACAATCAGCTCCCTTTCAATAACTCAAGATCACTTAAAAAAAACTATCTTCACAAATAACCCTATGAAAACTAAAAGTAAAACTTTCAATAGAGCAAGAGAGTGTGGAATATCAATCCCAAACCCTAGTCAGGTGGATATTTTTCGTATCAATACGGCGTCATGAAAAGGGCTCGTGAAAAATGATCACTTCTACATAAAATTATTAGACTAAATACCGACCTGAGACGCTCTGCGTCGGCCCGAATATCAATCTCCTCAGTTTCTCGAGCGATGGCGGCTACAATTCGAGAGGTGTAGGCAGCTAAAGCCTGGAGCAGTAAAGGAGGACTCTTCAGTAACGTTAGCGCAGTGTCTTGCACCTCCTCTGGTATGCTGTCCCCGTCTACCTCGAACCCGAGCTTGGCCACTTCCAGTTGGGTATGGTCCGGATGGCTTCCCCCACCATCGTAAGCAGAAAAGGTAGTCCTTATTTTGAGTGTTAGCTCTTCAGCAAGGGCCTCACAGGCTTGACGAATAGATCTCTCACGTGGAGTCTCAGGCATGATCTGATTAGCTGGCTGGCCACTCTTCACTGGCCCATGAAGATAGTCTGGACTCGAATCAGGGGACCCAGATTTTCCCCTCTGTGCCTCCCTGGCATGCTCTACATATGCATGAAGCCGACGTGAATACTCCGCAAAAATACGAGTGGTCTGCTCAACCCGGTGCTCATAGGATTCCAGCAGCACCTGCTTATGCCTACAAACGATCGGAAAACAATCTCTGAGGTAAGAAAATCTAGCGCCAAGAATGAAGCTGTTGAATTTTACACATTTTCGAAATGAATAGCGTTTATTCATCTTCTCATGAGATCTAAAAGTGCAGCAGGATGGGCTGCTACACAACACATCTCCAAAACAGTTCAAAATCTCCTTGTTAGGAAAACTTCAACAGGGATGAAACGGACCCCACTCCATACTCTGAACACAGGAGTGGAGCTTCAGAATGAGATAAAGATCATGAAGATTCTAGGTCTGCTAAGAGTGACTTCATTGCTCACTGTAACAAAGTCCTTATAAATTCGTGAGTGCAGTCACCTACACCTTCCCCATTGTCATTTGATTGCAAAATGTGTGAACCTTTCAAATGCTGAGCTACCAAGGGCAGATACAATTCATGGGACACAAACAGAAATCGAGAATCCTTGATGGAGAAAATGTAAATTGTAGGCTATGATCACAACACCAAAACAGACAGTGCACAAACCTGGAATCAGATCTATCATCCAGCCCTCGCTGCCGCTCGCCCTCCTCCTTGGTAACATCCATCATACGAGACTTGATATCCTTCACCAACCTCTCAATTGTCACTCTCAGCCTGCCCACCTCGCCCATTGCAACATCTCTGTCACGCATGGCCACTTCTCTAGAATCTTCTGCTCCTTCAGACTGCAGCGCTCGGTCCACTTCTTTCTCTTTCTCCGGCAGCTCCTTCGCCAGGCTCCGAGCAGTCGCTCTCCCCCTCCTCTCTCTACCCGGCGTCTTCACCGGAGTGCCATCCCTCCTCAAACCCTCTCTCTCACTCGTAGGTGTCTTCGGCCGGTCTTTCGGAGTCTCTCTCTTACTCTCAGCAGCACTCTCCTTCACCTCCAAGCTCTCAGGTTTAGGAACCGATGCAGATGGAATTGTAGTGCCATGGATAACGAAATTCCGTCGAATCGCTTCGTTCGTCTTCTCGGACTTCACTCTCTCCAATAAAAAATTCCACACTGGGATCATATTGCCTCGACAGATTTTCCGAAGGGCATCCACAGAGGGAGCATTCTGGTACCCCATTTCCTGTTGCAGCCATTTCGAGATGGTCTCGGCTTGAGGGGTACCACTACTGGACTGCATTCTGAAAACCAAATGCAGCCACCTCTTCCCCTAACTCTATCTCCCAACTTCCAACATCCAACCGCTCCGTGCATCAACCCAGCCTCACAGAACGTCTGACATCAACAGTCAAGTATCCCTGCGAAGAAGAACCAGGCAGCTAACTTGCTAACCCAGAAGCTAATGTACTACGCTATCCACAAAACTAACGGCGTCCTACCTATCCATAAATGCCTACACCATTATATCATTACGCCTACCTCTACTCACAGGGCAAATTGCACCCAATGTATAATTCTATGTTCACTCAAAATGTAAGTGTCATTACACCACTTCATGTCTGCATATCAAAGCTATAGTACACAACATCAACGCTGCGAGAACATCACCGCACGAGCAAGAACAAAACGTTCAAGCTGGGCCATTTGGGACAAGAGCACTTACAACACGCCAAAAGCCACTCCCAGTTCAAAAAAACTCCCGCATTGACGCCCTCAATCACGAAGAGCTGCAGCTGATTGCAAAGCAACAACGCCAACACTGATACAAGCTCTCCAAATAATGCTATCTCAAAAGGAAAACGCCGCATGAATACGAAAACTCGCATCTGTACACTCTCCCAAACGCTCCATAGCCCATGAAGCTCCTCCTCCCGAACTGCAAACGCCGGGCGCCAATAAATGACGATAGGTTGACAGGAAAATTGCGCAGCTCTCAACAGCTGGTGACATTAAGCTACAAACGCCCGCAGGACACTACATTGATGACGCGCTGATAGGAACCCAAGTGGAAAGAGAGAAAACGAAGGCAAAACTGCGCTCAATCACTTAACCTACACGCTGACATGCGCAAGCGCCAAAACTAGAATGTGATCAGTTTCAGACACGGAGAGGGAATGTCCCCGGATGGAGTGAATGCGGAGCAGAAGCCTACGAAGGTGGTGGGATGGCTGGTAAGGCTCCAGAGAGGTGGCTTTCCTGATGGGCGGACCAGGGAGTTGATTTGGACTGAAGGGAAGCGGAAGCTGGGGCCACGGTTGAAGCGAGGGAGAGGCGGAGAGTGGTTGCGGGGCGAGCGAGAGGCGGAGGCGGATAGAGATCTTCAAGCGCAATCAATAGCGATGGCGGTGGATCAGGCGCAGTTTGCTGCAACTCCTTGGGACCCAAAACTCGCCCGCACTTGCTAAAAACATCGCCATTCTCTCCGCCTCCGTCTGACACCCCTCCGTCGCCCGTCCAAACGGTGGGTCGGCTCCTCCAGAGTACGGCTCTGGTTTCCTCTGCTCTCCTCTGGTTTTCCTCTGGTTTTCCTCTGGTTTTTCTCTGGTTTTTCTCTGGCAAAAGCCTGGCGAGAGCCATGACGCCCGGGATTTCGACGGGTTTCGGAGGGCCTACGCAGTCAACAGCCACCTCAACTTGGCAACCCGAATCAACGCCGGGTTGTCGTGGATCCAAAAACTGTCAAACTGAAACCTCAACCAGATCCAAACTTAGCCCAGATGCCACTCCAAGTCAGGCATCACTGTACCATTTTGCTTGCATGTTACGGGTCAGGCGCTCCAGATCGTGGAATGATGACATTCGATGAGTTCACTCAACCTCCGAAGCTCGTTGAACGTGGGTTTATCGAGGTTTGTGAGAGTGAGACGATGCCCGGAATAATGATGTGGTTTTGATCGGTTCCTGCTGGGTTGTTGGTTCTTCGTCTTGATGTAGGCATTTTTCTAGCATGTGAATTTGATGGTTGTTCATCATGGTGTTGTTGTTTAGTCGGTAAGGTGCTGGGTGGAAGGGTTTAGGGTTTAGGGGTTATGGTTCAGGGTACTGTGATAGAGGTTACCGGCTGGTCGGCCTCTTTTGTAGCGTAGAATGTTGTTGGATTATAATGTTGGTGTAGGCTTGCTTTTGAATCTGTTCTGGTGTTGGAATTGGTGAAGTTATGGGAAGTGGTGGGAGCCTGGGTTTATGGTCGCTAAAATCGGATGTTTAGTCTGTTTAAGAGTTTCTTCTGGGATCTGTTTCTGCAGTAGTTCGTCAGGGTTTTTTTATGACGAGCTTCTGATATGAATTGGTGTAGTCGAATTCTCTTGGTTTTGAAATGGTGCCGGTTTCACTTGGTTTTGATACCCAGCCTCAAGTGGCAGAGTTAAATCTTAAACCTAGTATGGAGATTATCCAGAGCTTTTACAGGCGGGTTGTCATGTAAATTCATTCAGAGTAGCGGTGTGATTTGGTTTGCAGAAGGTCCACAGCCTTTGAGGGAGTTTCTGGGGGAGTTGGTTATGTATTGAAGACATGAGAGGGACTTTGTTGCGCGCCCATGTTTATCCTTGCACAGATTTCCAAGTATCATGGACAAGGATTGTTTTCCAGATGCGTCTTTAGCGTGGTTTGCTGATTTGGTGCGTTGGTACCTACCGATCCGTACTCTAGTCGAATATAAGCTTGTAGATAAAGAGTGCAGCACCTGATGCGATACTATCTTGCAGAAGTGCAAAGGAAGGATAAATCACAATATTGGTACTTCCCAATCGCCGTTGATCTTAGTGACCATCACAATCTGAATCCAAGGCCTGGCGTGGTCTACAGCAGTGGACGAAGGAGCATCACGCACTACCGAATTTCAACTTTCTGCCTCCTTGTTCATTGAAGCGTGATCGGGCTTCACCTGTTCTAAGATCACACCAACTTGTATCCAGGATCACACCTCAACTTACCTGGATACAAGTTGGTGTGATCCTCAAAGCCTGGCATAGGAAATTTGCATTGCAGACATGCCGACATGGCGGTGCGGCACGGCGGCCATCTGGCGAGACGGAGGTGCGCGGACCAAGTGGCGGGGCCGCATTGGGGCCCAGGCAAGCGAGAGTCATGCTGCGATGGCACGCTGGCGCCGCGCTTGCAAGCAGATCTCATCGCACTGCACCATGATGTGGTGTCCGCTGTGGGCCGGCTCCGATGATTGATTAGAGTTGATGGGTCACCCACAAATGGCAATTACGGGCTCTGAGTACTGTGTTCGCAGGTTGACTTTGCACGAAATCTGCGCTCGCCACTTGGCAGAGCCCTGCCTCCATCAATCTGCTCCACATTTTTAATCTAAGTTGGTGAGTCATCAACCCCAGGATGTGTGCACATCAAGGCACAACTTCTGATGTCAATATATCCATGTTCCTATCATCAGACGCAGCGCCTCGACTCATCTTCTCTGGACATTCTTCGTAGACCGATCGATCATTCCAACACTTGTTTGCTGGAATTTGGAACAGGGTCCATATTCTTCTGTGGATCAAGGAGTGGTGCAATCGAGCTTATTCGGCGGAGTGGGCCTTGTAGGTGCTTACAAAATCACACTAGTATTTCTGGCCATCTTGTATCTTGGAGTCACCATTACATGCCTTACTTGTGCTTGCATTTCGTTATCCTGTGATGGTAGCTTTTGGCGCGTAGGATCGCTATGTTGATGACATTGTACTATTGATGATGATTGCAGAAAGATTCAATTTCGATCGAGTTTGGTATTCGAAGCAGTGAACCGGCAGTTAGTAGATTGTTCGCGAGGGGCGCTCAGAGGAATGGCAGCGTTGGCACAGGGAGCCAGGCTCCCGGTGGTGAAGAATGCACTGGGTAACTCCACAAGAAGCATACTGTTTCGGGACGTCCGTTTGGGGAGAACTGGCGGAAGATTCAGAAAGGGGACGGGATGTGAGAGCCTGTTGCAAAGTGGGATGAATAGTAGTATTAGGCTGAGCTCTGCGGCATGGACAAGCTGGAAGGCGCACAAGGGAAGGAGGTTTCACACATCGCACATTGTGGCATCCAGTCCCGCCGAGGAAGAAGCCGCCGCCGAAGCTGCGGCCCGAGAGAACCCCCTCAGCAAGGAAGACCTTGTGGCTTTCCTGCGGAGCGGGTGCAAACCGAAATCAGATTGGAGGTCAGCCACCGTTTATTGCAACTAGATTACATTTTGGACATTACAGTACTCGTGATGAATTGTTTATTCGACTTTCCATGATACGATACAATTCATGAATCAGCATTTGCATGTCATAGTATAGAATCTACTACGTCCGAGGGTTAATTTGTCGCCGATCAGGCATGTAGTGGAGGCTTGCTGTAGGGTGCGTGACAGGTTCAAAACGGTGCTAGGGTAGGCATGACTGATAAGTTATTGCGTGGACAGGATCGGGACGGAGCATGAGAAATTTGGATTCAAACTGGACACTTTGGAACCGATGACCTTCGACCAGATCAGCAAGCTTCTTGACGAAATGGCGTCTCGTTTCGGATACGAGAGGGTTATGGAAGGTGACAACATTATCGGATTGCAGAAGGTACTGTAATCGCTTCTCTGTAACTATACTTGCTGAAATATTTGTAGTAATGTCCAGCTGCTTCATTGCCGTTTGAAACTGGAGTGACTCAAAGTGATGCTGGTTCTTAGTGTTGGCGGAATTCGTATTGTGCAGGATGGTGCCAGTGTATCTCTGGAGCCTGGAGGTCAATTCGAGCTGAGTGGTGCGCCTCTAGAAGACATTCATGCCTGTCAACGTGAGCTTGATATGCATCTGGAGCAGGTCAGATTTAAAAAAAAACTTGTATATATATTCCATTAAAGCATTTGTATGAGTCTATGTAGAGGACTGAATTTGGACAGACGGTATTGTTTTCTGAAAGAACTGGAGTTCTGGCTTGGACTTTTGTCTTGGCGTTTCCTAGCTGAATTCAGTGCCGCTCCTGAGATCACTCACTTCACGCACTGCTATTTGTGCAGGTGAATATTGTTGGTAAAGAACTTGGATTAGGATTCGCTGGCATTGGTTTTGAACCCAAGTGGCCACTTTCGGAGCGACCCAGTGTGCCCAAGGTTGTGGATTTCTGTATCACATCTTTCAAACTTATACCATGAACTACTTGTGGAACGGAGGGACATTGTCACAGTGTTTGTCATGTTTTAGAAGCGTTATGTTAGTATCCTGTCAGAAGGGTCTTGCAATTACGTCATGACGCTCCTTGAGGAGTGGTGTGCATCATTATAGCATTAGAATGTGAATTAACTTGATGATTTTGGTGTTATGGTGGGAGGATGCTGCAGGTCAGGTATGAGGTGATAGAGGAGTATATTCCCAAAATTGGTGGTTCAGAAATTGGATTTGAGACGATGTACCAAACTTGCACTGCTCAGGTGCTCATATTTAACAAATTGTTTCTTCAATTCCACTGTACCCACATTTGCTGCATTGCTAGAGTTTGTGATTCGTATCTAAAATAACTACTCTGTATATGTTATTCCTTTTTGCAGTTCCTAAATATAGACATGGATCTGGATGCAGGCTGCACATAATTCTTGTTGTTTGACCGTCTTGTTTTATTTGTTGAGCAGGTGAATTTGGATTTTGACTCCGAGCAGGATATGATCAACAAACTTCGAGTGGGGCTGTCCTTTCAACCAGTGAGTCACCCAAACCGGGATCTGCGTCAACTTTGGGCAACTAAATTGATTGCCATTCCTTCGGAAGATTTCGGTTGAATTCTGTTGTTTTTTTTTTTCCCCCTTTCTCCCACATGAAACTGGAACTACAAGGACTGAATCCTTGCACTGTGTGTCACTATGATTGATAGATTGCAACGGCACTTTTTGCGAATTCCCCATTTTTTGAAGGAAAGCCAAGTGGAAACTTAAGTTACAGAAGGTGGGCAGTCAAACTGATGGATAGTGTCACCTCATTCTACGGCACGAATTGTGCATCTTTCTCAATTTAAAAACCACTAAATTGCTGTATCCACATTGCTGTTGAACATCTTGGAATTCGTTGAGCACGAGCTGCCTTCGCTGATTTCAGAAATCGTGTATGACAGTTTCTCGTGGACAAAATTTGATAAGAAACGGACAGGTGAACTGCCATTCGTGTTTGACGACGACTTCGGGTGAGTTGAATAAGAACGTAAAACTCTGCAGCCTCCTTTATACCTTCATGTTTTAGCGTTTAATTAGGTCTCAAAACATATTATGTGTGTCAACATTTGATGTAAGGTTGTTGTTGTGGTTCCCCAGGTTTGAGAAGTACACTGAGTATGCGTTGAATGTGCCAATGTTAATGATATTCCGCAACGGTAATTGGAATGACGTCGCCGGTGCATCATTTAAGGTACCCTAATTACTGCACGCTCTATGATATTACATCACAAGCTTGATGGATGGCTGGTAAGGAAGTTTGTCAGGTATTGTTGTGTTCTGGATGAAGCATTGTATCATTGCTGATGAGAAGCTGCTTGTACAGGATTTTATGGCAGGAAAGTTGGAGCAGTATCCAGGAGAGAGGCCAACCAAGAATGACTGGATGAATCATCTGGGCAACATCTACCCTGAGGTCTATTCATACTTCAAATAGAATGCTCCTTTATGACGGTTCCAATTCTCATGTAGCTCTTCAAGGCAGCTTCATTCCAGAGGCACTACGGAAGATGAGGTTGACTGTTGGACATGTGCAGGTGAGGTTGAAGAAATACCTGGAGATGAGAGGAGCCGATTGTGGTCCCAAACCCTTCCTCAATTCTCTTCCTGCTCTTTGGGTACGTCTGTGACATTCTCCAGTCCTTGCATGTGGCTCGTGTCCCTTTTGCAATGGATTTAAACTATTTGGCACTCATTTCCTATGCATCCGAAATTGACACACAGAGTCTGGTTTAACTGAACAGTAGCTGAACTGCATTGATTGGCATCTTATGTAGTTACATGCTGGTGTAAATGGTACATACAGGTGGGGTTATTGTATGATGAGCAGTCACTCAAAGGCTCACTTGACATCATTCGTGACTGGACCAACGACGATCGTGAGATGCTCCGTCAAAAGGTATAATAAAACAACACTTGCAAGCTGTTTATCTCTTGAATAGAAAGGAACAGCATTTATCTTCATCCAATTCACATGTGAGGAAAATTAAAACAAGTCTGCATCTATGGTTTTGATGAAGTGGTGTCGAATGTGCGATGCTGCAGGTACCAAAGCATGGACTTCAAGTTCCGTTCCGAGAGGGTCTCTTGCAGCACGTAGCCCAAGATGTAGTCAAGCTTGCAAAGGTATACACAATCACTCGCAGGATCCTCGTTCCCACTTTTTCCACCTGCTTAATGTCAAGCCCGAATATGTAACAAATTCACTTCAAAATTTATAGCTTGACTAAACTGCTGCTAGTGGTATCGTCAGAAGTATATTGTAAAGAGTATTTGAATGAGCTCTTAATGACCAATTGAATAATGGGAGAGAGCAGGACGGATTGGCTCGAAGAGGCCGTGGCGAGGGTGTGTTCTTGGCTCCACTCGAGGAAGTTGCCAATACAGGTAACATAGCAGTAAACTCTTTTTCTTTGGAAAGGAAATTGAACAGTATTTGATCGTAGGGGCAATAATTTTATTTCATTTACACTGAGCTAGGACTACCTTCATTTTATAAAGTGCATAGTAAGTGGGAATGGCAATTAAATAAAGAAATTTGATACATGAAACACGTCAAAGTCCATTGAGAAATACCTCCAATACCAATGAATCCTCTACTGAAACCTATCCGAACTGTTGATGATATATGTGCTTTCTGCCTGCAGTCCTGCACACATATTAACAACATATGTTCGGATAGATTAGTGTAGTCCCATGCTGATGTTTTGATGATTGCATTTCACTTTCTGCCTTTCCTTTGTGAGGTTGTGCGTCGAACAGGGGAATGGCTACATTGATAGTAATATGCGCACATGATGCAGGAGTGACGTTGGCACAGCGAATGCTGCAATTGTATGAGGACAAGTGGGGTCGAAAGGTGGATCCCATTTTCGATGAACTCCGATTGTAGGAATTACTTCAAGAATATTTCACAAGCCTGCCTTCCCCCTCCCCCCCAACCCCCACACATTTGCATTGAGGATTGTGAATAAGATTTGTTAGTCATAGTCAGAGATGTAGTATTTTGTGCATACTATTGTAACAATTGTGCATACTATTGTAACAATTGTGCATATTGTTGTAATAATATTCTATGTTGGTTTCCATACACATTGGTTGGACAAACTCGAAGCCTTTCTAGTTCAGTATGACTTCAGTTATACTTCCGCTTCTTACGTCTGAAACTTGATTGCCGGGCATTGACTACTCAAAATATAAGTTTTTGTTAAAACTCTCCGCACATGTATCACAGGAGATATATGTATGTACTATACAAAATTATACATACGATTATCGTGCAGTAAACCAACCCGGTCCCTCTCCTCCTGTACTACCTCCATGGGCTTTTCTTTTGAGCAGATTTGAGCTGCACAATATTAAATTGGTTGTGTGCAACCCTTTGAGCAAGACATGGAGAAGCTGCCGACACATACGGAATGCTGCAACAAGAGGATGGTACATGACTATCTATTTCATACAGTTCAAATGCATTTGGTGGTGGATGATTTGTTGAAGAATTACGATGTTATCAGAGTTTCTTGTGAATGTGTCAACATTTATAGTTCTTCCTCCAACGTTGGGTTTGCTCACATTATCCTCGTAATGATCTTGCACCTGTTTCAACGGCTGTGAACCCCCATTAATTCCCCAACCCTAAACCCCCATTAATTCTCGTAGATTGTATGAGTGGTTTATGTGGATCTACATACCACTTCATTGACCTAACAAGGAACGAGCCCACTTTTCCAATGACAATGCTATTTTACATTTTCAAGCTAACGCAGGAAGGAAGAGTTATGGAAAAACCATATCATGTGGCATGTAGAGATGCAGCTTACTGAGCATGTACTTCTGGTCCCTGGGAACTCTTCAGTTTGTGGCAAGGTCCAGCACGATCAACTCGGGCCTGGAGGTATATCTACTCATTACAGTGTAATGTGGTGTCAGGTCTTAGTACTAGGATTGATGGTGTTCCTCTGGGTCCATATAGTAGGAGGTCAAAATCAGAGTATAGTATGGCATGCACTCCTACTTTGGACTGTGAGCCATAGTCGTCATCTCGCAGAATTGGTGTTTTGCTAGTCCGTTATATAGTCTTCTTGTAAATGTAACTTATGAAACAGGAGCTTCCCTAGAGCTTCGATTGCGTTTAGGGTGCACTTAAGAATTTTCACGAAACCTGGCTTTCAGTAGTTTCATGACCCTAGTTGCAATATTCATGTTCAGCAGAAAGTAAACTTCGATCTAACAATGTATTCCTAGGAGGACATCCACGCAAGTATTCGTGGAGCTGTTGGAGCATATCAGATGAACACTGTTTGTATTCATCTCTTCCACTTTTCACCTCGTTGTATGCATTAGATTACTCACAATGGTTACAAATTGAGTTCAACTAGACTGCTGTTCATATATTCTTATGGCACATGAAACCTACAATCAAAGAAGCACGAATGTTGATGCAAGGTGCAAGAATACCTGAATGAATAACTAATCTGCATTCCAGGTGATAAAACATAATTCAACACCTGTAAACGGCGACTCAAAAATAACGACGTTGAAATCTACAGTATGCCTAGGGATTGCGGCAGGTAAAAAAACGCATGAAAAGAAAGTAATCACACGGCAAGCACCGCCGCAATGTGAACCGAAGATATGGAAATTCAGATGGCCGAAGAGCAGGTTTCAGTCATGACTCATGAAGGTTTCACGTGTGCACTGACTTGTCAAACCGCCATGAGGACCCTTGCGATAAACCTCGCCCTCGTCTTAATGACGAGGGCCCCCCAACCAGGGCTGTCATTGGAGGGGGCAAAAAGCCCCCTATATTTTGCATGTTGATGAAAAAAAAAATTAAAATTTTTAAATTTTTTTTAAAATATATAAACTAACTAAAATTAATCTAGTGGGTCCCCCTAGGCTAATTCGGGGTCCCCGGTTTCATTAAAAATAAAAAAATTACTAAAAAAGGGCCGCAGGGCCCCTAAAAATAGATCAGGGAGGAAAGGAGAAAGGGGAGGAGGAGGGGGAGGGCCCGCCTCGTCATTTAGACGAGGGCGAGGTTTAGAGCGAGGGCCATGAGGAGGCCGGCGATGAATGGCCGACTCGAAAGGAGAACTCGATTTCCAGATTTCGAACGTCACTTTTAAGACTTTTCAATAGCTTTGTGTTAATGCCACTGATTGCACGCGTCACGCCTCCCGTCCCCAGATTAGCCGTTCCTAATACTGTAGATGGCTATGTCCTGCTCATCTCCTCCGTCTTAGGCTTTTATTATAATGCCTAGTCCACTGTTATGAGAACTATTCTCGGACCACATCGGCATTATTACATGTAAACCTAGAACTAATTGCCCCCATCTGTTTGAATCTTCCGCAGGGAGTCGAGCTGCATTGAGCCAGTGCACGTCTTTGTGGAGCTCTGATCTGAGCTCCAGAAGCTCACGAGAGCACTTGAACTTCAGTCTAGTACTGTGGATCGACTCGAGAGCGACTCTTCCTGGCGGCGGTGACTTTGCACTTGGTGGCATGATCTTAGGGCATCCTGATTGCTGGTGAAGGTGGTGGTGTTCAATCCAACAGTGTGTTGTCTGTTTGCGTTTTTGGGTGGATTCCAGCTTGACATCTCCCATGGGCAGTGGCGTTGCACTCTTTACCGACTGTTGTTTTGAGTTTCTCTGAGAGTTTGGGCTTTGTCTCTAGGAGAGGGACATACTCTGCTGGATTGAGAGGAGGATTTCACTTGTTGGTATGTGAGATAGAGTTTGATTTGGAGGGGATTGTGAGACACGGAGGTGTTGGAGTGCTATGGCTTCCATGAGAGTTTTCTCCCTCTTGCTCGTGGTGCTGGTTTCTGTAGAGCAGCTGGCTGCGCAAGCGCCGGTTGTAGCACCGAGTGCAGCTCCCCCGACTTCAGATTCGGTGATTCCTGGTGGCACCCCAGGTTTCTACATCGTGCCCGTCAATTGCACGCTCCATAACTCGTCCATGATCTCGCCCACTTTTTGCACTTACTATGACAAGCAGAACATGGCCAGCCTGACGGGCAACTGCCAACCTTACTTGACGAACTTGGACCCAATGCCTACTGCGGGCTGTTGCGAGGGCATGAACGAGGTGGCCTACTACCGAACTGCTTGCATTTGTGATGCTACCTTCTACCCGCCTGTGATGGTCAACCTCACCCGTAGTTTGAAGCTGCCGAGCTTGTGTGGTATCACAACCGATCTGTGCACGCAATGCCCTTCTTTTCTTGTCGCTCGCACGGCGGATTATCCTGTCGGTATGTTTGCCCTAATCCACCCTCTTGCATATCGTGACACTCAATTTGATTCTGGTTGAGCGAAATGAGCAGTTGATACAATTCTTAATTGCATTGTTTCAAGGCTTATCCACAATTTCCACTGAGATCCGTGCCTGTCGTGGATTGTGTTATGTTGAAGGTGGAGTTGAGAAGAGATCAACAGCTGCAAAAGTGGCTGCAATTGTACTGGGCGTAATCCTGTCTGTAGCGCTGGTGGCTGCAGCCATAGCTATCACCATCACCGAGTTGAAGAAACGGAAAGAGGAGAAGAATGCAGAAGGGGTGTATGAGGCTACCCCACCTGGAGGCGCCTTTTGAGCATCGCATTCTGTCATCTCTATGGTGAGAGATCCACAGCTTTAGCAGTTTTGAGGCGTCACAGTGATTAATTATGTGATGCTTTTAATTTTCTGACGAATTTATCGATTTCGGGCAACAAGCTGTTGCCCTGAGTTTTGAGGTGGACTAACTTAAATAGGAGCTCTGGAAGAGTTGTGGGACATGTGGGGTGAAGATGACATGGAATTGATCTCTTCCAAGAGCCTGGCATTGTGGCTCCATCGTCCAATGCCTAAACATCGTGCAGCGGAGAGGCAACCCTCTGTTGATCGTTTCTAATGGAGACCATGACGCTGGGATAATTGTACTTGACGGATAATTATTATAGTATGTAAGTGTAAATAACTCCTGTATCTTAATTGTCTTGAATGTGATGCATGGTACTTGTTTAATCTGGCAAACAGCAAGTCGGCTACCCCTGCCACAAGTGTGCGTGTGGGATCATTCCTTGGGGGCGTCTGAGCTTGGCAGGATCACGTGCACCTTTTTGTTCTTTAATGCTGAGGTTGTCAGATTTTTATTAGTTGTCACATGTGATGCTTGAGTCCTACCTTATGGCCAGCTTATTGGTAAGTCCGATGTATTAAACCAAGAAATGCAGTGTCTATGTTTGTTTAGGATGTAAGCTATCATACTGATTTATCTCATCTAGTGGTGTTGAAGGAATTGTGGCACTGTGCGAAAGAAGTGTCTGTACTCAAGCGTCGTATATACTTGTGATTTATATCGTAATAAACATACTGTTATCACCGAAGAACCTGAAGGTGCACTTGAGCTTACAGTTGTAGAGTATTCTTTATCATACGATATTCATTTGAACTTTAGGTGCATTGATTCTTGGTCTCCAAATTGATCCTTGAGGACGATTGCATTAAATTAACCGATGCTGATTGTGTGAGAGCAAAGCGATGAGCCTTGTTGATGAGCGTTTTCTTTCGAATACCGTACTTGTGAATACCGTTCTTTTGAAAGATGCAACAAGGTGCTCTTCTCAACTAAATGTCTATAACGTATCGTACACTTTGATGTTGGCTCCGAAATTGACCAAGATCATTTGCAAGGACTCTTCCAATATTCAATGTTGATACTTTCATGGAGTTCAATCCAGTGGTTTGATAGTTTTGGCTGCTTCCCTTCCACCTTATCAGTTAGACTGAGAGTATTTGATTCTTGGTGACTATACCCCATTTGCCCAATTGTGAGATTGGATCAAAAGATTGTTCCACGGGCAAGGCAAATTCCTAGTAAATCAACACAGCAGAAAACATCTTGCACCAACACATGCCTGAAATTCTCTAGACATCTTCGGAACATCCTGTTTTGAAGTCGCAGTTACTTTGATGTCAAGATTAGACCGGTGCTCGGTGACGTACAGTTTGACAAAGACGAGTAGAAACGAAGCAGCGACTGACCTCCACTTTCATGACAGATACGGAAGATGTAATTACAGCATTGATTTCGAGTTTCAAGAGCAGGTTACCGTGGAAATAAATAAGATGTCTCAACTCTTAGCCATGGGACGGGCCGGACGGCCTTCGGTGGTGGAAATAGCTTCCGATTACAGTCACAGTGAACGATATTGAGGACAGTGTCGCTCAGACACTTTGTTTCTTCTGCAATGCTTCTTGTCTTCCTTGAACAGCACCCATCGTTCTTGAGCCATTGAACTGCTGCCATCTTCCGCAGCCTACGAGTTCTTCTTACTAGATATGGATCTTTGCAGGCTGTGAACTGACACAGAAAATCTTCTCGAATATGTAAAGCAAATTTACCAGTGAACGTATCCTCCGAGAAATATGCAATGTTTAAGGCCGAATTGCTTAGTTTCCGAAAGTTTTTGAATGCTGACGAGAGATTGTCGGTTGATAGAAATTAGAAGAATTTAGCAAGTCTTGTTGGTCCTGTTATATGAACCTTCAAGGAGTCCTGAGTCACAGCTTGAATTGAAGCTTCATATTTGGAGGGGTTCATCTGTGACTCAGGACTCCTTGAATGACAGGCAGACATCAGAGATTAAATCATTTCAATATTATGCTCTAAATGTTTTTAATAGACTGAAATTTCAAGAGTTGTAATATATTGCTAAGGAGGTCTTTCTTTTCTTTTTTCTTTTTTGGTGGTAAATGAAAGAAATTCATCGCAAAAAATCAGAGTACAACCCTCATCGGACCTGGGTCCAGGGCGAGGACGGGGACATCTAGACAAAGAAAACAAGCTACAATCAATTTGGCATGAGTCCTGCTCGAGGCAGGAGGTTCGACTTAACAGTCAATCCTGTTCTCAAACCTAAAATATTTTTGCTCATCCACTTTGAGTCAAAGGCTTGAAGAGTACTTTGAATCTGAGCTTCTAAGTTAGCTCTTCTAATTGCCTTGAGTGTTTGCTTCCAGTCTAAGCGCCCGTAGTCTAGAAGAGATTCCCAAAGAAATTGGCGAATCCTTTGAGGTGCCCAGGCTGCGTTATCAAAGACCTTGCTGTTACGGCTGAGCCAGGTACACTAGTGACCCAGGCCACGCAAAAGCAACCAGAGTTTCGCCACTCCATGCTTCCAGAAACGAACTGCTTGCCTGAAGATACATTGTGCAAAGGAGAACCTTTGCGGTGGATTAATGTTTAGCTTTCCTTTCTATATAATGTGAATAAGGTGAAAGCAATAGTTCCACACTATCTTGGCGTTTCTACATTCGAAAAAGCAATGAGTATAAGTTTCTACCTGGCTTCCTAAGCAAAACGGACAGAGACTGATCCACCTGTGGGTTAAATTTGCTTCGTCATGAATTGGTAGCCACCGCTTGGTGCCACACGGACCAAATGAACGTTGCTTCTTTCTTGCTCCTCTCCAATTTCCAGACATCTTTCCAATTCAGCGTTTCATTGATCCTGTCTTCGTGCTCCCATTTGTCCGGTATTGGCTTGGAAAGGCATTCGCCGTTCAAGAGGAATTCTCTTCCCTTTTTCACACTATTCATCATGAATTCGGTCCCGCATGACCATCTCTACATTGCCGGATCGAAGCCAGACATCCGTTCAGGTCTACCATAATAGACATAGACTTTTTGTCTTAGAGTTTGCTTCTTACTGAGCTGCGCTACACGTATCCGCTGGAAAGGGCTCAGCTAGACCGCAATCCTGTGGCATGCTTCTTGAGAGTCAGTTCGAAAAAGGAGTCTTGAGCGGGCTCTTATCGCGTATACCGGATACATATCAGGTGGTTTCCTTAAAACCAAGAGCTCATTGGTGGACAAAGGGTTCCACTTCGTGTCAGTCCCTAAAATGTAGGTTGGATCTTGGTCCTAGTCGTCATGGAAGACTCCGACCCAGGTGCCAAGAGAAAGGGCAAAATGACGGAGCCTAAGCAAGCTTCCAAGGTTCTAGTCGAGGTCGGTAACGATGGGGGCGAGCTTCGTAGCCTCTTTAGGGTCTAGATTGAACTCAACGCTCAAGTCGTCCATTGATTTGAATTGGTTCCTGACACTGTCCCAGAGGCTCTTGACATTCCGCATCCCCCTCTAGAATAAGTCGCAGGCTTCAAATTTGGAGAAGTTATACTGACCACCTTTGAATCTTATGTCCGACGAGAGAGGTAGATTTAGAGCCTCAATCGGCCCCGTGGGTGGGCTGGTGATGAATTGCTTGTTAATATTACTCCACGTGAGGTAAATCTTACCCCACACCTTGTAGCCTAGTTTTGAGGTATGGCCCAATACATGCTCCAGAGAGGATGCTCTGGCCAGGGGGAATCTTTGCAGGGATTACAATCCCGGAGTTTGTCTCGTACAACAATCTAGAGGTTAGAATCCCCAAGGGTGTAGGCCGCTATGATCCATTTCCCAAGCAACGCCGTTATAGCCGCTTGCGGGTCTGTAAAGCTCAGACCGCATGCCTTGCGTTTAACGCAGCAGTCGATCCAACTCACCATAGCTCTCGAAGTATACTCCCAACCAGACCACAAGTAGATACGTAGCATGCTCCGGACTTTGCCCGGCACTTTAACCCCTAAACGTCCTCACATATGTCCAATTTAGGTAGTTTTGCAAAGATGCATTATAAAATGCAATTAATATGAATATTTAGAACCTGATGTAGGAATAAAAGTTATACATTTTGAATTTTAGATTCTATCTATACGGTTAGATCTATGACCACTATCACTAATCTTTATTTATAAATTTTGAAACATAAAATAAAAAATTATTTTGTAATACAATTACAAATAAGATATTGACAGTAAGTAGATGAAATTTGTTGTGATGGGTTAAAATGTAGTACTTTAGGTGTAGTGATTTTTGGAAATTTCTTGCATGCTTGATTTCATGAGTTTATTTTTTTAAAAACACTTTTAGACTAAAATCTTCAAAATTTGGGTGAAACATTCCAACACAAAATGAAGCATAATTTCTTCAAAAATTGTTTCCTTTTCAATCAGATGACACATACATGAATCTAATTTCCCATAGAAAATTCACTAAAAAAATCACACCACAAAAAGTGCATGATGGATGAGAAAATACGGATGAAATCTTTACATCAGGCCAAAAAGGCTTGCTTGGGCAGTTAGGGGTTAACCGACCTGTGCCCAAGGCAGAGAAAATACCATAAAGAAGAGAGGAGCACTTGCTTCACAATCATGGCCTTTCCTGCAAGGGAAAAGCGGTGCTTCACAATCATGGCCCTCCATGCAAGGAAAAGGCGGTGCTTCTCAATCATGGCCTCCCCTTCAAGGGAAAGGCGGTGAGTGATCTAGTAGGACAGCTTGGAGGAAAGCCTTTCCAGAAGGAAACTGTCAAGGTTGGCTCTGGCAGGGTCTATGCCAAAGGGCGTACTTAAAAGCTTGAGTAAATCTGAATCATAAGCCCACTGACATCCATAGTCATGAAGCCAGTCTAGCTTCTGGAGATGATTGAGCCAATAGGCAGAGCTCTTATGCCAATTAATCTCCAGGCCTGACGCTTCCTTGAAAATCTCTAAAATGCTAATAAGGTTTCTAATACTATTGGGATCACTAACTTCTAGTATCATGGAGGTGTCATTCGCAAATTGGGAGATAATCTGAGTCCTAGTAGAGGGAGGGAGGAAAATGCATTTAATAAGCCTCACTAATTCAGCTTCTTTAGCTACTTTAGCTACTATAATGAAGAGAGAGGATGCTAGGGGGCACCCTTGCCTAACCCGACGTTGGATATTTAAGGAGTTAGTGCAATTTTGGTTCATGTAAACTGAAACTATGGCTCCACTAAAACAAAATCTCACTAAACTAATGAAATAGTTTCTAAAGCCAAATCTGTGAAGGCAATTAAAGAGGAAGTTCCAATCTACTTTGTCAAAAGCCTTCCTAAAATCAATTTTCAGAAAGAGAAGGTAAGGAGGTCGTTCAAAGAACTATCACCAATCTTGTAAGGAAGGGTTACCAGGTGATGTACTGAATGAGTATATCCAATCTAAATTACCTAGACTTGATTGCATGAATCAAGGACTTGGAATGGAGTGTAATTTTGTTGACATTTAAAAAAACATCATTATCCGGATTCTACTAGCACACGCAAATTACCATCCTCATGAACCACAAACCCCCTACACTACATCATTCTCAGCACACAACTTGTAACTCTCTCCATGAAAAAACACACCTCCGTTCCAACTCTGCTCAACAACAATTCCAATTCTCCCCCACCACCACACTGCCTCGAAAACCAGAACAATTCAAATTCATAAACATCAAGAAAAACCTCTCAAACTTGACCACACCATATCCACATTGATCATCATGTCCGGAGGTGTAAGTTATTACAACATCGACACAACATCAACACAACATCAACACAACATCAACACACATCTCTCCTGCTCAAGTGCACACAATAACTCACTGCTCCAACGTGATCACTCCCCACCTCTGCCGAAACTTACATGCCATTAAACTAGTAGATATTCAACCTCAATGCAATCAGAAGGACAAATCAACCTGTACCAAACCAAATGTACCAACGCAAATGTACCAAAACAAACCAAATAATCACAAAAATCACAGAAAGCAAAAAATAAAGAACAAATCATAAAAATCACTAAAAAAAAGAAGAGAGATAACTCTAGAGTTACTCGCTCCAAGTTCCGAGGCCATCAACACGGTGACCCTTGGCTGGTGACAGGATTATCCCATCAAGGCAGAAAATGATGCGGGAGGAACAATCAAACGGGGTCCACTTCGGCATTCAACTCTCCAACCGGACGCCATTCGTGCGCGTCTGTCGTCAGATCACGTACGTCGCAGATGCCAGCCCCGGTTGATGTCACGCATCAGCTGATGATCATGCACCAACACAGACAGACACAAACAAGTTGAAACAACTCATCCAAACCTCTTCACCATAGCACTGCAGTGATGATAGACTCGGAGTGACGACCCACTGCATCAATCACTCATCGCCTCATCGCCGTCGTCACGCCTCCAGCGCCGAAGCAAGCGCCTCTCCACTTGGGACAATGTGACTCCGCCCTCGCCACTCCACCCCACTCGCACCGCCACCAGTCTCAGGACTCCGAAACTTCTCCAGGCTCCGAAACCATCACCGAACGCCAACATCATCATCTTACCCATGTCATGTCGGTGCAGCAATCACTTCTAGTCTTGTATAGTCGCATCTCATTCTCACATGCTCATTTTCGTAGCAAGGGAGGAGTTTTCTCTCTGGAGTTTGGATTCGTTTCTGGCGCCTTGAGTTCGCTTCTGAGCGTGGTAAGTTTTCAGGAAGTGAGTGGATTCATTTTTTAATCTATTGCGTTCAGGTTTGTTTTTTCGGGTGGTTTAGTTCACCGTTTCTGCATTCGGGTGTGCTGGAGGTGTTGCGTTTTTTTGAAGTGTTTAGTTCGAGTTTGTGGATGTTTTGTGTTGAGTTGATGATTTTGGAGTTGATGGTTGTGGAGTTGATAGTTTTGGAGTTGAGGAGAAGATTTTCAGTCTGGGTTAACCGAGTTTGCATTCGTTTATTTGGTGTGGCATTTTTTTTTTGGGATGAGTTCGTGTTTGGTGTGAGTGAGTGAGTTGAGAGTTCAGCAATGGGGTCGTTGGTGTTGTTTGCGTTTGGTGGTTTGAGTGGTGTGGTTGTGGTGGTGTAGGAGAGGGATTTTTTGGGGGTGGTTTAGGGCAGGAGGTGGCGGTGTGGAGATGGAGGGGGTTGGTGTTTGGGTGGGGGTCATGTGGTGAAGAAGAGGGAGTTTGTTTTTCTGGTTTCGACGCGGTTCGCAACACATTCAGTGTTGGAATAAAAGGGGCGGGCCAGAATGCCAGCTTCGGCGTCGTGGGCGAGTCGCCCGGAGGATCTGGTGGAGAGCTTGAGCTCTCTGGACAACACGGCCAGGCTCAAGGCCATTAGGGATGTGAAGAACCAAATAATCGGGAACAAGACGAAGAAGTTGTCGTACATAAAGCTGGGTGCTGTGCCACGGGTTGTGGAGATTTTGGCCAGCGACACAGAGGTTCCGTTGTTGGTTCAGTCAGCTGCGGCCGTTGGCAGCTTCGCTTGTGGGACTGATGCGGGAGTGAGAGCTGTCCTTGACAGCGGCGTTCTGCCCCACCTTCTGAAAATGCTGCAGAATGGAGATACACAGGTACTGTGATCAACGCTGTGAACTCTAGTTGGCATTTATTATGTCGGTTTTTTGCAACCTAATTATTTTAGGCATGGTACAGAACTTTGGATATGTTTGTGTACGAGGAGTTCTTGGCATTCTTCTGCAATTATTTTGGGGGATGTCGTCTTCAAGCGGTGAATGGGAGTGTGTCTCTCATTGATGTGTTGCAGAGTGTTCAGTGAACGTATTTTAGGGTTTTTGTTTCTATCTTTCCAGGGTACGATTCAGTGAGCACATCATTTGGCAAGTTGGAAAAAACGGTAGTTGAAGGACTGTTCTAGTGGTATTTGTTAGTGTAGTTGTATCTTTAGGGTTTATGTAATGGTGTCAAGGTTTAAGGTGTTTGTTGAAATGGTAGGAAATACAGTTCGGAGCTTGTGGTGTTATGAAGTGCTTAAATAATTTTGTTGTTATCCAGGTTGCTGAAGCTTGTGCACGCTCGTTGAAGATGATTTTTCATTCACCTTTGGCTCCGAAGAGCGATATGTTTCAAGGACATCGTATGGAACTGCTGCTGAAGCTTCTTAATCATGGGAATGAGAGTGTAGCAGAAGTTGCAGCTCGCGTTCTTGCTAGGTGTTGTGAAACCAAGGAGCATCAGCTTGCTCTTGCAAATGCTGGGGGGCTTCAGAGCCTCGTTAGCCTCTTAGCAGGATCTATTAAGATACGAGAAGCATCTCTCGATGCCTTGGCAGCGTTGACTAAGAATAACAAGCACCTGTCTGAAATGGTTATCAAGCTGGATAATGGGGATGCTTTGGCCTCGATCATCAGACTTATCAAGGATAAGTCTTCTCTTACACGACTGCTAGCGTGTATGTGTCTAGCTAACATCGGAAAAGCTTGCCCTGGCGGATACTCTCAAGAGTCTGAAGTTCGAGCCGACATGTTGAGCATTCTGATGAGGTTACTGGATGAGCCTGGTCAAGCTGGACAGGATGCTCCAGGTATACATCGTTCATAAAAGCCTGAAATATGGTTTTGCTGTTCTAAGTGATGATTATTTTAGGCATCGATCATTTCTATGTTGGGAGTCTTCATATCCTTCCTTCAGCTGCCCAGCTACAGAGTTTGTTCGTATCCGTGTAATGCAATTATTGTGTTGGAATTTATTGAGAACAAAACTTGTATCGTTTTTGTTACATTGAGCACTCACACTTGCACTTGCATCAGGTGTGCTAGCTGATTTGGTCGCAAATAACGAAGAGTTGCAGAAAGCTGCGGCCGATCAAAATGCAGTTGAAAAGTTAGCCGATTTTCTACTTCGGAAGGAAGTTCCTTCAAAACAGCTGGAGGGAGTGCTTTTGGGTCTTAGTGAACTTTGTTCTAAACTCGAGAACAGCAGACGGCAGCTTCTTGATTTGCAGGTTTGCATTTTATTGTACCTCTTTACTATTTGTAGTTTAGCAGAAGTTCCGTGGTTTACTAAGGCAGGAATTGTGGCAATCTATTAGGTTCTGTCAACTAGCCTTAATTGCGACATTCTGCTTCTTCTCCTCGATCGAACCATGGATCATGTGGGTCTATAGGGCATCTCTAGCTGTCTCTGTTTCGTCGTGATTGTTATCCACAGTCGACTCACTTGCAAGTTGAATAGTTCATGTGGGTACCATAGTTATGTGGGTATTAGTAGTAGTTGATTGTACCCAGGGTTTAGGACTAATTAAAATGGGGCTGGGTGGTGGTAGGACTTGAAAAGTTTTAACACCTCCTTGGCTTTGGCTGCACCATTGCTGCTCCGCCCAATGGTTAGTCATCTTCCTGGGTTCTTTCATAGTGATACCGTATTTAGTCTAGATTTGTACCAGTTTGCTCCTGATGGGTATTTCTAGTGCCCTCTAACATGGTTTATGTTCTAGGCAACCCAAGAAGAAATTCCCTTGTCCTAGACCACAGAGAGTTTTTGTTCGATTGATATCGTCAATGAATTGAAGTATGGCTAACCATGTCAAAAAGCTTTTGTTGTAGGTAATCCCGACAGAAATGATGGTGCCCTAATTTTGATTGCTTGTGGTTGCTTGCAGGTTCATGGGTCCCTTGTTGCAGCTTTGCGTCATCCTTGTGATGGGGTTAAGGTGGCCGCATGTGCTTGTGTTAGGAGTCTCTCTCGTTCAGTTAAGGTTGGTGGTGGTTCACGTTTTACCTGTTAAGTTGGTGTTTGTTGAATGCGTTGATTCTACATTTGGTAGGAGGTGGTTCAAAACTGAGTTGTCAGACCATGGTTGCTTCGTTATGTCTACGTACACTCTAGAGGAAACATTAAAAGAAATCAAATCTTTTTGTCTGATTCTTGCAGTTTAGGGTTTCATGCTTTTCTACCTAAATCAACCAGCACTCACACTGCATCGAGTTTGGGCAGATAGTAGACTCAGAGGCATGGACTTTTTTTTGTGTAAGGATGAATTATTGGCTGTCGAGATTGCAATCAAATCTTAGAAAATTCGATTCTGGTTTGTAACAGAACCTCCGCACTAGCTTGACGAGTGAACAATTCGTACGACCTCTGCTGCAATTAATCAATGACCCTTCACCAGCCGTGCAGGTAACATTATGTTAATGCAATCTTTTGTTTTTGTTCTTATATCGGAGTTCAAGTGACTTGGTATCTGCTATAATCCTGCGATTTTCATATCGTTTTGCCAGACATAATGTGTCCTCAATTCTAGTTCTTAATCAGCAACTTTAGTTTCCAAATCATGTACTTGAAATAGGATATTGTAAGACAACTAACATTGAAGTTCTTTGATATTGCTGTTCGGATGCAGGCTGAAGCTTTGACTGCCGTAGGAAATATTGTCCTCGACTTTACCCCACAAAAATCGGTCATTATGCAGACTGATGGGATTGCCCAGCTCATAAATCTTGCACAATCCATGGATCATACTCTCAGACGGAATGCCGTTTTAGCCTTGAAGAATTTTCTCTTTATGGCAGACATCACAGTGAAGCATCGAGTAATAGCTGAGCTCACAATTCCTACTTTGTGTGACCTAATTCAAGGTAAATCAGGGTTCATTTCATATCGATCCAATACTTCATGTCCTGTTCATAAAGGTCTTACTGTGATGTATCACCCTCCATGAGTTACTCAGTGGAATTTGTTCCCAGCTCTATAGCGTGTGGAACGTTGGGACAGGCAGTTTGATATGCTCAATTGATTTTGAAGTGATCACTTAGTTTGCACTTTGATATTATACTTGTAAACTCGAGGCCGATCACTTGAGCTGTGTCTAACTGAAATGATTTGACTTATCTCTTGCAGACCCTGAAGAGGAAGTGCAGGAGCAAGCGATCACCCTTGTGCGGAATTTAGTTCATGGAGAACCAGATTCTATTGAACAAATATTTTCTGATGGAGGCTTACTATTCCAGGCTATAGAGAAGCAGCTCATCAATCCCCGTCCTGATATAGCTTTACAGGTTTGATCTCTTGCAATCTTGCCCTCCTTGTTCAAATTTATTGGCAGATTCCTGATTATATACTTCTGTCTACGTCAGAGATTCATGAGGAAGCGTAACCAGGTTAGATTGCACTTGGGATGATGGGTTTGTGTGATCTGTGCATGTGTTCTGTCTTTTGTCCGAGTTGAGAAATAGAGCGGGTTGTTTTAGGCTAGGTTATAGAATTTGTGGTGAGCTTCAGATATGGGTGGGTGCTGATTTTGTGGTTCAAACCTCAGGCTCTTTATGTAATCAACAACGTGGTATCTGGAAGTGAGGTGCACAAAGAGGCAGTGATGACATCAATCCTGTCTTCCCAACTGGCAAGCAACACTTCCTGGCTTACTCGTTTCCTGCAAGACACGAGCAACCCTCAGCTCAGAGTTGTAGCTGTCTGGTGTATTATCAACCTTTTGTACCCTGCTGGAGAGGATATCAGCTCACGTGTGGTTAGGCTAAGGGAAGCAGGGGTGGAGGCTCAGCTCCACAAGATGGTAGACGACTCATGTTTGGATGTCAAAGTAAACACATTTTTACCAACTCTGAAGGGAATGTTTCATTCTTGTTGTGGGTTGGATAGCAAGTTTCGAATATATTATCATCACATTCTCTGCATTACCATTATATTTTCTCTGATGATTTGCAGATGAGAGTTCTTATCACTTTAACTGACTCTTTGAAAATAACTTTCTGCATGCAGAGTCACGTAAGGACAGCTTTGGAAATGTATTTTGGCATCAGACATATAGATGGGCTACAATGTATATGAGCCCAAAAATAAAAACCTAGAAACCCCGTGAAATGCATTAATTTAAAATGCACCAGACCACGGGGAGTACTGAATCACGCTACACTGAATGATACCAAAGCCTTGAAGCCCATGTTTATGAGCTTCTCCAACCATTACGATCATTAAGTTATGTAGGACCAAGAAATTTGGTCACTAGAACGACAAGAAATACCTCTGTATTCTAAACTGCCAAAAAGCTTGGCTTAGCAACAAATCTAATTTACAACACCACTTGAAAAGTGACTGCTTGACCTATTCACTAAAAACCAACGTGAGACTACAACAAGAAAACCTAAGCTGATGTCACTGAAGACTCCACCTCCAATGGTGTATTTGTAGCTCTCCCTCTCCTGCAGAATCATCGACTGGCTCATTACCACCTAATGGTGAAGACACTCTTATCAAGAACGAAGAGATCGATTTGTTACGCATCGGAAGGCCAGTAAGGCGGAATGCTCTAAAAACATCAGTGCTGAAGGCCAACTTATCCTGAATGCGTAAGCGAGTAGTTTAACTTGCCTGACCTTGAATCGCTCCATTTATTTGATTCTTCACTTGTTGCACCCAAAGACTCATCATCTCGTCTGGATTCACTACCATTCATGCACTCCGTTGCTTTCGAGTACCTTCACCACGATAATCAATATTGCAAGTTATCATTTGTGGGGAGTACACACTCCTGTAATGTCACCTTTTGTGTGTGGTGAGCAGTCTGTGGCACGTGAAGCTTCCTTCTCCTCAAGCATCTTTATAACAATCTCACGCTCATTCTCGTTTTTCATAGCATGCAACTGCTTCCTCCTTTCCGTAAACTGAGCAAATCTGTCTGCAAGCATCTTGTCCAGATTCTGCAAGTTCGCAACATCGTCGTCGAGATCCAACAGCGGAGTCAACAAATCTCGAAACCGCTTGGGATCTCGTCGCCTCAAATTCTCCGGATCGGTTCTCACAGAAGGCTGTATCTTCTCAGAGCAATCACCTGGAGAAGGATCTTGCTCCATCGCCAAACAACCGCTGCAGCCCCTCTTGTCCTCCTGGTTGCACCTTCCACCAAACCTCACCAGTAAACTTAACACAAATTTTCTCCAGACATGTCCAACATTGATGTGTTTGCAATTCACACAGCAGTCATTTCGCATTCCCTCTGTATGAAATACACAGAGCCCGGAGCGGCACCTTCTCCCTCCAAGCTACTCCGGACTTCTCTTTTCTGTGCAGCAGTTCGCAGTTTCTCCGCAGCAGTGGTCTCCTCGAGAAACTTGGTGGCCAGGAGGTTGATCATACACAGACACCACACTACCACCACCTCCACGGCTGTCATGCTCAATGCTCAGTGCCACCACTTGAATCATGTCTGATCTTCACCATTTCCAGGTCTCGAATAAGCCACCCAATTTTCAACTTGTAGTGCAATTGCTTACAATTTTCAACTTGTAGTGCAATTGCTTACAATTTTCAACTAGTGCAGTTTTTGGCAATTGTTTGAATGGGAAACAGGAGCGAGAGAGTGAACTGTTAAATTATTTGGCTTGGAGTGGGTAGTGGTGCTGAAGATTGAAAGCTTTCGACGTGCCTTCAATGATGAAACGCATTTAGTTAACTGCCTCACCGGTATTGAAGGGAGACCTGTCAAACCGCACAGCATCACATTCTGATACAATGTTCTGATACTGCGTTCTGATACCATATTCTGATACTGTGTCCTGATACCATGTTTGTGGATGAGTCCAGTGACCAGGCATTAGGTGTACCCCCAACAAATTATTTGGCATACCCCAAACCTAGATGCTTCTATTCACATTACTGTAGCTGTAAATTAGTTGATTGATTTCGCAATACTCTATCTATAAATTGATTGACTGATTATATCAAAGGAAAAGTGTGAGCTTTATTTTTGATCTCTTTCTTTTCTATCAAGAAATATCCTCCAATAAATGTTATTGGAATTCCATGCAATCAAATTTGCATCATTTATTTTCCTATTTATGGAGAGTCATAATCAAGAATTTTGGAGGAAAGAGATTTAGATCACTTTAGATATCATAGCATTTCCATTATGCAATAAAGATGAACATCCATATAAATGTGTATGTGCGGGAAGAACAAATTTAATAGCACATAAAGTAAAAATACCATAAAGATAAGGTAGAACATAGAAATAACAAGTATTGTGGCATTTAGAATTGCTATAGTTATAGAATAAAACCTTAAATTTTAGATAAGACAAAGAAATTTGATATTATTTATAAGACAAAGATTTTTTTTTTAATAGTTGACATGTTATATTTACTACACGTCAATATATACTTATAAAAAATACTTTAAAAATACACCATTTATTGAATTTTTTCCAATTTGTTTGATCACATAGATTCCAATATAACTTGAATGAAACATTAAGAGGACACGTTCTACCATCGAAAACTATCAACAAGAAAGATGGAATGAAAAACATCCAATCAAAATGGTAACCAAAAAAAACAAAAGCAGCCACTGTCATTGTCATTGGTAGACATAAAAATTGTGTGGCAGCATTTTCTAGAACAAGTTATTGGGGTCACTGGTTCAAATGCAGTTACTATTTCTGCATAACTTATGCTAGAAGCAAAAATAAAATCTCACGCCTTTGATCATCTAGATTCCAAATCTTATCAACATGACAAAGACCTAGCCACATATTATAGTGGGCTCATGATACAACCTGTCCTGCCTCCAACTTGAGGTTTGTCATAATCTGTTGCCATCACGGTTTATAGATTTCAAGATAAGTTTGTTAACCCCTAAAGGTTCAGGCTGTTTTGGGACCTCCAAAACCAAAAATTGTGATTTTGGACAACCTTGTAGAAGTTGGAGTATGATTCTTATTTCTTTACTTTTTTGGTACATCCAACCGTAAGATCTTAAACCTAACTACCTGCACTAATACCATGTCAAATTTCAACATTTGGATCTTTACCATTTGTGAGATTATAACGTTCAAAGTTTACTGTTTTTTTTTTTTTTTTTTTTTGGGGCTTTGCGTGAAAGGCATACTCTAAATGGTGCCAAGGGAGACTTGATGATTGTTACCCCAAACATTTTGCTCATATTTTTTTCCATGTAGGTAACTAAGTTGGGCACCTGCATGCAAAATTTTAGAGTCTCATTACGCTTTTTTGACCTTCATGCAAATTATTTTCTAGAAGAAGGTACAAAAACCTCAATATGGTAATTTGGTAAAACTTAAATAACGTTAACTTAGGGCTTGTTTACACAAATACACAACCCAAATACACAAGTGGTACCTTGTTCTTACATGAGAGCATTGTAAATGGGATACAATGTTTAGAATAGGAGAGCTATAAGTGAGTTGTGACCACGTTTTAGTGTAAATCCAAAAAAAGATGTCATAATTGACAAGAAAACAATGATAATAATAAGAACATCAAGGTCCAAAATTAATCATAATTTCTTTTTAGATATCAATTTATAAAAATCTAGACTTTCAATTTTATTTCCTAAAAAAAATATATTTATAGGTTCAAAGTTTAATGGGTTGGAGCCCAAGAAAAGAATGATTTATTTTTGCCATATAGTGCATGAAAAATCTAATTGAAAAAATCTAATTGAAAAACGAAAAAATGATTCACTTTTGCCAAATAGATTTTTCATTCATGAAAGAAAAACATGAACTCCAACCAAACATTTTGTTGGTGAAAACCCAAAAGCTAGGTACCAGTAACCAAAGCTATTTATCAATGAAAATATCCATTTCTTTAGGCTCCAACCCTGGGATGTTTGTTGTAATCTGGCCCTGAAATAAATGCAATTTGTGACAACCCAAAATTGGTGGAGTTCTTGTAGAAATTGCGCAATTTGGAGTGGACCATGTCCTTAGGCACATATTATGGTCTGTAGTAAGCCTATGAGCAAGAGCATGTATGTGTGTGCAGAATCATGGATCTGTAAATCTTAGCTGTATGTGCTACATGAAAGTCTGTGTATATTTGTGCACAAATTCAAGGACAAAGATTCATGCAACAGACTGAGTCACTCATATGGATTGGAAATTACAAGTATCCATACTCTTGAGAACTATTTGTTTGTGGCCTCCATATCAGTGCCTAAATTGAGGCCAAAATTAAGCCATTGATAATTTGTTCACAGTTCTCTTAGGCATCAAAAGCTCTTCAGAGTGAAAATTGATTGCCAGTGTTGTAAATGATGTTCTAAGTCAAATTTTGCTTTTGTCATGAAAGTTACTAGAAGTCAGCTTTAAAATTCCACCTTTGGACTTCTAAGCATCCGTCCACACTTTCCTTGCTATTACACACATTCACAATGAACTTTATATTTGACGATTGTGGGAATGAGGTGTGTTACCCCAGGCCGGTCTCCAACATCTGGTGACCACATGGTCAAAACAAATATCAACAATCATATCTATGTAATTAGTCAATTGTACATTATTTTACAAAGCACCAGAGTAAATTGTTCTACGAACTAATTTAATTAGCTCAACATAGAAGCATTAATAAGCATTCAGGCCTAGAGAAAATAATGAAAGAAACAACAAAACAAACATGAACATATGAAAGAAAAAGAACACAATGCAATTTTTGTTTTTGTATTAGTTCAAATCAACGAAGTTTATCGTAGTCTCAGGAATGAAAAATAAAAAGATTTAGATTCAGGGTTTGCCAATAATTCTCGGATAATTTTGTCTCAATTACTTCTAAACAATGTTTTATAAAAATCTTCAAATCTACACTAATTTAATAGAATAAACTAATCCATCATTATTTTATCATTCAAATACTAATAAACTACAATTAAACATATATATTTTAAGTAAGTACCAAATTTATCAAATAAAGTTCACTTAATTCGCGCAAACTCCTTGAAATAGACCAAAACTCTTTTAGCACTTTTCTTTGTTTCTAACAATTAAATATAACAACATTCTATTTTTATTTTTTTGGAGACAATCGTAGAAATACAGTCCAATATTGTAGATATTTTTTTATTTTAACAAAAAAAAACATATCCAGTGGTTTTTATTTTAACAAAAAAAAATATCCAGTGGTTTCGAATGTACGATATATGAATTTAAACTCTTTTTTTTGGTGATACACTACATCCGAGACGCAACAAGAGAGTACAACAAAGTGGTCCCAAGTCCCAACACACGAGAAGTACCACAACGGACCACGCCGACTAAAGGGCCGGCTGCCCTTTTTCACGTCACGCAAATATCATCCACATCTCCCCACTCCCCGCCGGCCCCGGCACCCGCCCCGGCACCCGGTCCGGCCTCGCCCGCACCCTCAACGCCGCTCTTTTGTCAACTTGCTGTTCCTGTGCCGGACAGCGATATCCCCACCCATAACCGTCACTGCCCTCCACCACCCCGACCCCTCTCCCAATCGTAGATTCCGTACTGAAAATTCCACAGCTGATAGATTATGTTTGATGACGGTTCTAGGTACCCCTTTCATTACGTTCAGCCGGAAGATGAGGTAATTTCCGAAGTCTTTCCTAAATCGCACCTAAAATCCAAAATATCTACTACCCTCATAGATTTCACAATTCCAACTCTATGCATCCCGTTGATTGTGTTGGTTTTAGAATAACTAACGGTTTTAGATACCAACCGCATTCCATCAGCACTCACACTGAGGAGCATCGAAATGCGTACCCAGGACCACAAAGATCTACCCCCTTCTAAATCCGACACTTTCCAAATGTAAACTGATGTTGATTCTACTCTTAGTGACGGGTTTAGGACACATCATATTCATCACCTGTTGCAGGCCTGGATGACGGGACCCAAACTTGACATCAACAACATCTTCCAGTATATAGATCCCGAACTCTACATGTACGCATTTCTTAGACATTGCTGTCGTCCTGATTTCGTGACGGGTTTAAGCACCACCCTCCCCAGAGGACACCGGAGGCGACCAGAGTGATGAGGAGAAGATACAGTGCACGATGTTTGCTTCTGATTTACTACTTCTGCTGTTGTTTTTCTATTAATGATTTGTTTCTGCAGGAAAAGAAGGTTCGAAGCTCACATCATGACTTCCTGATTTCAAGCTCGTGATTGTGTGTACTTCCGGGATCATGGCCACCTTATAATTAGCACGCCATCATGTGAGCTCACCTCTTCTCTCGAGACATTGCAAACCATGTTGCCTTCAACACCTTCATGTTGAAGAGCTTGAAATCGAAGAGCTTGATGTTTAAGAGCTTGGGTTGAAGCAGAGAAGAGCCTGGATTCAAGAGTTTGGGTTGAGGGAGGGAAGAGCCTCGGAGGTCTGGATTTTTGTGCAAGGGAGGATTGGATCGGCTCTTTGTTCTCTGGTTTTGGTTTCTGAATGTGGGCTTTTGAGGTTTGCTCTGTTTTTTGAGGTTGGTTGTTGTTACTTTTGAGTTTGCCTTCGAGAGGACGCATTTAGGGTCGCACGTGTAGGTCCTGGTGGGTTGTTTAGTAGGAATATCTCTGGCACGGTGTTGATTTCACGGTCTTGTTTGGGCTGGAGTTTTTCTTCTTTTTTCTTGTTGAGGTTGGTGGGAATTGGTGGGCGTGGTGGAGTGAGTTTCTGAAGTGGGTTTGTGGTTGAGTGTGTTTCTGTGGGTTTTTTCGGTGAGCTCCAATTGGTTTTCTTTGATTTGAAACGATTGAGTTTGAGTTGGAGTTCAGTTTGGGAGAGTTTGGAGCTCATGGAGGTCGGCTCAAGTTTTAGTGCGGTTTCTTGTTTGGTCTTGGGATTGTGATTTCTGGAGATTAGTGTTTTGGGGTGAAGATTGTGGAGTGCTTGAGTGGCTCTTTGGGCGCCATGGCGAGTGGGTTGCGGTCTGGTGATCAATCCTCATCCTCGCCTCCAGGGTCTTCAACGTCACCAGCTCCTCTGAGACATGCTAGTAGCTCTGGGTCGAAGTCTGTGCGAAGCTCGCAAGGCAGAGCGTCGAATTCTGAGAAGACGCCCTTGCTCCCCCGCATTGCCAAGGCGCCGGAGCGAGTCACTGGAACCCAAGAACGCGGGAATTATGGCGCAATGCAGGATGGTGGAAAGGCTAAGTTACCGGATTATGAAATCCCCATTTGGCAGGTATACTATTTATGACCACGAAATGGTTCCTTCATTTCTATCTGATTTTTGAGTGTTTCCTTTCTGTTTTACAAAAAAAAAATCCAGCTTTCTTGAATCCTTTCTTTCCTGTGACAACAAACGAGCAATTGTGCTAATTCGGTCAATAACTTTGTCGAAAACTTGCGTCCAATTTTATTGTAGTTAAGTAGTTTGGTATAAGTGTGTATCTGTCACATGTTTAGTCCCACCTTTCAAGGTTATTCACATGGTTTTTTGTCAATTGTTCATATGTCTAAAGTGTACTTAGACACGTTTGTACACGGTCCCATTATGGGCCATTATCTGCATTTTGTTTTTCAATATTATGGCTTGTAACCTTTGGATTGGACTGTGTGAACCGTAACAAACATTGAAGCAAAAGTGTATTTGATATGTTTCCATGCTCTTTTGCATGTCTTGTGTGTTTTTATCACATGTTTAATTCTGGCATTTTTTCCCTGAACTTGAAATTTATTATTTTCCTCAAAGGGAGTGTAACCGTTTTCTTTTCGTTGGTTGACTGTGATGCAGAACCAGCCGATGTGGAGCACAGGGCTCTTCGACTGTTGTGCAGATGTTCCCATGTGCTGCTTCACCATTTTCTTTCCCTGTTTTGCATTTGGCCGGAATGCGGAGGCATTGGACGGTACCAAAAATTCTTGTTGGACTACTGCAGCAGTGTGGTGGGCGCTCCAGCATACCATTGCATTAGGGTGCTTGTATTCTGCATCTTATCGGGGAAAGCTGCGCTCCAAGTACAACATTCCAGAAGGTCCTGTGCCTGACTCCGTCATCCACTGCCTCTGCTGGCCGTGCGCATTTTGCCAGGAACACCGAGAGATTCATTACCGGAGCTTTGGTCCAGAATCATGGGGCCAAACGATTACGGTCGCCCCTGTGCAACAAGAGTTCCAATCTTCTCACACGAAGAGTTCCAAAAAGGCCAAGCCTCTGAGAAAATAATTTCCTGTCATTCCAACTGTCATATATTGAGTATTAATTTCCAGGGTCGCTATGAAAGTGATACTCATGGAAGATCTCTGCGAGTGCAGCAGAGCTACCTGGGAAATTCGCATCATTATCAACACTACATGAATCGAAGATTCTGTAGTGCAGATGCTGGACCGTGTAGTCAGTAGAAGCTAAGTTAGCTAATTCCTTGCTTCAGAATCGATGGTTATGGTTCGCATTTAAAATAGAGCAGACCCTAGCATCTCAAAGATTTTGTAACATAAGTATTCAAATTCTAAGTACCATGACGCAGACTTTATGTTCTGATTATTCCTTTATAACAGGCAGGTGATTCGAATGTCAGACAACTTGTCTAGCTGAAGAATCAATTATAGTACTGCTTGGTCACATGAATTTTGACGAAGCACTAGCACTGAGCTGAGACATACCAACGATCAAGTAACAGGAATGTCTACGATATCCTTTGGCAAACATCCGCATGAATCTAGGTGCTCAACTCGAAAATTTTCAGTGCAGCCCTAAAGAAGAACTAGTGAGAATAAGAGGATGTCTCGAGGGGTATTGTGCAAGTCTCCAAGCACTTGCTCCCTCGCATTTGCTGAGCAGGGTGCATACATTGATCCGTTTCGGAGTTAGATCTCAAGGCCACTCACTGTCCACGGATTGTCTTACTTTGAGAAGATTAATCTATGCAGGCGTGGCGCAGATTCACGAGGGCAAAAGCCTGCGGCACGCCATCGAGAAGAGGTCAACCTACAGTGCTACGGGTATATTCTGTTACTGCTCATCTCTCCCGACGAGGCTCCAAAACCCCAGCACTTTCAGCACCTCCAGTCGTGCTTCACGAGGGTTTGCAGTTCGTACCACAGATCTGAAGTCTGCGCTTGCGAGGAGGAGTGTATAATCATCGCCAGCGTTGCCATTGATACTCTCAAGCTCCCGACATCACCTGATATCAGTTGACGGGTAAGTTCCTTTACAGCATCTCTCATTTCTCTTTCGTCTCTGAGTGTGGAGTGTTTTGCTTTGCATCTGGTTTTCGGTGGTGCAACTCTACTGGGAATAAGTTCCATGTGGAGTTGCTTTCTCAGATTGTGGTTGCGGGTTTTATGAGCTTGCTTAGTGCTGGATTTGTATGCTTTATTTCCGGCCGTAGCTGCTTATCGCAAGCACACACCATCTCCCGGCTTTCATTGACGGGAAAGTTTCGGCGCTACTCCGTTCTGTTCTTGCGATCTTGTTGAACGTGGGTGTTCGCTCGCGTTGCATCTCTTTCTATCTCTCTTCCTGGCTAATCGCGTTGCAAATCCGTTGTGAGTTGATTCCCATGTGCAAGTAGTTTTCGCAGATCGTGCACACGGGTGTCTCCCTGTTTACATACTCAGCGGTGGATTGACGGGCTCCGTTTGGACGAATCTGTTAGGGCATATTATACGCCTTGTTGGTTTATCCTAGCACCTCAACTTTGCTCGGCAAGACTGACTGGCAAAGCGACTAATAATTAAGCGCACTGAGCAGAGATGGCAGCCAGAAGCGGATCAGACCCTTCATGTGCGATGGGTGGTTCAGGCGAATCGCAATATCTCACAGCACCTGCGAGTGCGACCACGTCTTCGAGTTTTGTATCTGCAGTGGAGGAGCAGATCGAGCGCTCCAAGACTCACTGGAGTACTCTGGCGGATGGGCCGAGTGGTGCATGCATGGCTGAAGATGAAGGCGAGGGTGAGTGCGAGGCCGAAGAGAGCAACAAGCTGGATTTCATGCAACTGCAGCGCCACCCCACCTGGGGTCACTTCTTTGTCACGTTTGGGTATGAATTTTACAATGGAAGGTATAAACGTATGGGTGAGTTGGTGGTGGGGGAGAAGTTTGCAGAGGGTGCGCAGGCGGAGCTCTTCCATGCCAAGGTCACATGGTGGCATGAGAGGACTAATGAGATGTTTGAGAGAAAAGGAGTTGAGTATGTGGTGAAGGTCTTCAAGAAGGGGACATTCTTGAGAGACTTGAAATCCCAGTTGCCCCATGGATTGTTGCAAGATCATGTTGAAGGCATGGAAAATTTGGAGTCCCCTACACCCAAGGTGACTCCAAGGTATTTTTGTCAAGTATTTCGAGGCATATTGTTGAAGAATGGTCAGTTTGCATTCTTGATGCAAAAGGATGATATGGATCTCCGGAGTTTGATTGAACGCAATATGCAATTGAAAAGTGGCGAAGATTGTGGGCCATTTTCAAAGGAGGATGGTGAAGTCATCATGTACCGTATTGCATTAGGGGTGGAGTGGCTCCACAGTCGCGACATCATTCACAGGGATCTAAAAGCATCAAATGTACTTGTGAAAGAATTCAAAAGTAGGTGGCCAAAGTGGAGATGTTATGTAGCGGATTATGAATGTTCCATTGGGGTTGTAGGAACGGGATTTTTTAGGGCACCAGAGATATTGCAAGCATTGAAAGGTACAATGGTATGTCAAAAGCCGGAGGTGTTTTCAAGAGCAGCAGATGTTTATGCTTATGGGATGACTTGCTACGAGGTGTTGACAGGGAAGCTTCCTTTTGAAGATCATCCTCTTAGTGACAACAATCGTTTATTGACTGATCTTGTAATTAGTCATGATCTCCGCCCAGAGGTGCCGGAGTATGTTGAAGGTTGGGCATGTGAGCTATTGAAATGGTGTTGGCAATGTGATCCAAGTGCAAGACCTACGGTGGAAGAGATAGTGAATTTGTTGTCTACAAGATCAAAAGCAGTTCTAGAGTATGAAAACTTTTTAAAACAAAGATATGGCAAAGATTTTAGATATGTAAAGCACCATTTAGAAATTTGAAGCTAAAGGTGTACATGTACTAAATGCTAAGATGGTGTAGAAAGTCTAATCAGTCTGTTGAGGAGATATTTTTACGTTCAGAAACATATGTTGTATATCAAACTTTCATTGTATTGAAGGTGTTGTACTATGATTAAGTATTTATTGACATTGCAAAGGTTGAAAGTACACTAAGGATTGATATAGTGGTGCTCATTGTTGGTGTTCTTGTGCTAATATAGTTTCTTGATTCACCTAAGGCTAGGTCGCCAAAAACTTAATTTATTACTTATTTCATGACAAGTAAAGAATTATAGAAATAGTATTTAGATGGAATTAGTTGGTTTTTGAACACAATGTGTTTAAAAGATAGAGTTTTTAATTCATTCTTTGTAAACTTCAAAGATAGATAATGTGTGTTGTTTGCTTATTCTAGCACCTAATTTTTGCTAGGTAGAGTGGCTCGCGAATGAATTGAAATTGAGCACAAGGGTAGTAAGCAACAGTGATAGGCACAATGGAATGCTTGTAGTAGCTTTAATAATTTTGAAGATAGCAAAATGATTTTGTATATCAAGTTTACTATCCACCAAATTAGACATTTCCACATATTTGTTGAATAATAAATTGTCCAAAGTTGCATGTGATGGATCAGTCCAGTTGTAGCAAAGATGAGGGTAATGGAATTATGGAACTAATGCAAGCAACGTCCATAAAATTTATGCAATATTAGCAATGCCATCTCACCTGGAGAGGATTCTTAAAAACATTTGGTTTTATTTTGAAAAAATAGAAAAGTATAGGGGAGTTGTTGGTAGGGAAGAAGTTTGTGGAGGGGTGGGGATATGGAGCTCTTCCATGCCCACATCACATGGTAGGATACTTGCAACACTGTGCAGGCATATTTGCGATATGCAGTATTCTTATGTCAAGTCCTGTAGTATCTCTATCCACTCTGAAAATTCTCACCAGACTTGCAAGATACAATAAAAGATTGCTCAGAAAGATAATTCTCTTCAAAATCATGTCTACAACGTGATGCAAGCCTCAGTGAACATCGAACTATATCCTCGTTAACATGCTGTTACATAAATGAGTACCTTCATGGACTAGCCTAATGCTCAGAAGATGGCTGCACTGGTGCCAATGCACTACCACAAACAGTGGTTTTTTCTAGGTAGGTTTTCCACTCAGAATCGGCTGGAACGGGACTGCTCCAGCATACTAGAAATCTCGCGGGGATGGCGCACTGAGTATAATATGCCCGGACCAGACAACGAACTTCGTCGTTCTTCTCGGTTACCCTTTCGAGCTTTGCTACTCTGGTTTAATGCACATAGTTTACCCTGTTCGATTCAACTTTTTGGACTGGAAAAATATCTGCCCGTTATGTGAAACTCTATTTCTGTCTCGCGCATGTGAACCCTAGAATTGCGTGACTGGTCATCATAAGATTTTCCACTTCTGAGCCGTGCGATTGTATCATTCTGGGCGGTCAGATTGGTTATTTTCTAGCCTGACACGTGTATTATCTAGAGCAATTACCGGTAGTTTGTGGAGTTCATCGATACCCAGCAGTCCATACATACCCGGAATTCCCCGCATACCCGGCAGTATACATATACCCGGAAATACTTGCATACCCGGCAATCATACCATACCCGGCTGTGCATGTAGATATGGAGGTACCAGTATACCCGGACTGACAGATATACCCTGCAGTCGCTACATACCCGTAAGTTCAGGGTATACCCGGCAGTCACCCTCGTCGGTGGGGATGGAGACCACCACCGTTAGATCTTTCCTCGTAGATACTCACACGTGTCGCGTTGTATAGCTTGCGTTCGATTGATTTTCGACCGTCCGATCGAGGACTTCATCCATGGCCAGCAATGATCTGGATATCCGTGTTTTCTACGGGGTATTTTTCGACATATCCGGAATGCACCCATTACTGCCATTATGCAGTAAATGCGTAGCGGAGAAAGAGCTGGAGCGACATGATTCGGTATGTGTTTTATAAATCATCAACCGTGCTATTCGGGTTCCATGGACAAGTGAGTTGAACCTGGCGACCTCGACGATCAATGTATCCAGTGCACCACGTTATCGAGATTGGACAAAACATTACATACTAACCTGTTCATCGTTGTCTCTCTGCCACCCGAGCAATGGATAGACACGATTTCAGGAGAGTAAACCAAGGTAACCCTCTGTGGATAAAACTTTATTCATATCTGACACAAGATATCCAGAAATCGGTGTACATCCCATTCCACACATGCACACTGCTACAATGTGACGCAGTTTCCGGTTATGATAGCCCAGCTAACCACTTCCGGGCCAATGCTACTGATCCTGGTCCATGCGACCATCAACTGCGTCCTCGGACATGGTCCGGCAACGACGTCGTCCTTCCTCTGCATCAATCTTCCCAGTCCTGTCAACGACCACGGAATAGCGACGCCTTCCCCCGGCGACGTTACATGATCTCCAAGAGATAGTCTGTGTTCCACATTACCAAGGCCATGCCCTCTGTAGTGGAACTAATAGCATCTTCCATTACCTGTATGTGTGTCTGCTTCGCAGTTACATGGGGGTCACCCCTTGGACGAATACGTCTTCGATCTACACCCACTGCACCCCAACTTCGTAGGGTCGGTTCGAGGGCTGTTTCGACTTCTGCACTTTGTAGTGCGTACCTGCCCGCCCTTTCGCCACGGCAGTTCCATGATGCTCTGGGTGCAATACCCATACATCTTTGTGTACCCTCACGGGGTCCTGGATATGGAGAATGTGTCCATCGTTAGAGTATAACGCCATTGTGGAGTATCTACTGTAGTTGAGCCATGCTATTAGAGTTAGCGTTGCTTCGCATAGAGAGATCAACTTCAATATATGTACGCAGCATGAATTGAAACTGAAGGAGTGCCATAATGTGGTACCTGTCCTGATCGAGGCGACAGGTTCTGCGTTGAGGCGTTCTCTGCCAGCCGTCGGGGCTTCCGCTTCTGGCGCGACATCTTCTGCTGCAGATCGGTTTTAGCACCTTCTACATCACGACACCCGTCACCATGCACCACCCCGACCTCTGAATCGTCGTCGTCGTTACGGCTTTGCCTCCTTCTTTTTATAATATTTGTGTTCGGGTCACGAGGAGGCACCGATCTCGCGAAGCCTGCATTAACAATTATACCTCCCTGCCGTCATAAATCTCAACGAGAAACATCAAAATCCGACTGAAAAAGCAGAATCCGTTAAAAAAATTCTCGTTCCGGTGGCCACGTGGGGTATATTCGCGACACTGTCCAAATTATATAATTGTTTATATAATTATATGATATACCAAATTACATAATAGGGGTGAACATATGGTAATATATTATATAATACATATGATAATACATATGTGAATTGCCAAACATAAGTATATAACTGGTACTAATTTTCACTCATGATCCGACCCAAAACCACCAGCTTTTTGAGTGTTTTGATTGGTCAATTTGAATTGAGTGTTCTGACGATGCTAGTTCAGCCTAGTTGCGGATATAGGGAGACCTGCAGGTTGGTTCTGAGGGTGCTGGTGGTTTTAGGTAGATTGACCCTACATCTTTTCTTCTTTGGTGGTAACACCTAAAATCGCCACTTTAACTGCTGTGCCTACTTGTTATTTTTAGAATTGTCAAATTTATGAATTTTATTGTGAGCAAGTTCAAGAGGATTCCAATGAACCAAAGAATGCATGATTTGCATACAGTATGCAAAAGTTATAGAGGGTGGGGTAAAACCTGCCCCCTATTTTTTAATTTGATGAGGGCCCATTTGAACACAAAGGGGATTTCCAAGGGTAATTTGGGGCTGCAAGCCCCAAATTTTGCAAAAAAAAATTCAAAAAATGTCCCCAAATGGGAGAAACGGAGAGGGCCCCAAAATTGAACCCCACCTAGCCTGGCATCCGACCCACACTCGTAGGGGAGAAATAGAGAGACCCATTGCCTGGCATCCGACCCACGCTCGTAGGGGAGAAATAGAGAGACCCATTAAAGATGACAATGAGGGCAAGCCTGCACCAGAAAGGCTCAACGAAGGAATTACAGAGCAGTCTTCGACGCTTTCGTGGGAAGGTACAACACTCAGCTTTGCAGCATGCACCATATCAATGTCCCTGTCAATCATGGTTGTTTCAAACGTGCAAGGCTTGTTTTGTGGTTGGAGTGTATGGCCCATGAGCATCCACCACATCACTCTTCCCAGACCGAACTTTTATTAGTTGAAATCATACTAGGCTAGAGTTGTCTTCAGTCACTCTAAAAAATCAACCATGGATAATAAACCCTTTTCACATTGGCTGGTCTTTCAATAAGTTCAAAATTTGGTGAGCACGACAGCGAGGCAGGTCCAAGCGGTGCAGGATCAAGCGAGGCAGCTTGATGCGGAGTAGATGTAAATTTTGGCGTAGGTTTAGCAAAAAACTATTTTGTAAATTTGGATTGCTAAACGCTATATGAAATACATTTCCGCTCACACGTGTTTCTTTATATTTTACTAATATACATGAATTCAAGTTGTTTTGAATTCATTTCAAGTTACACATTTGAATAACCCTCTTATTCAAATTAAATGTTTATATTTTAGACTAACATGTTCATTTTTGTTTGGTCACTATGTATCTGCTTGATGAATGTGTGTTGGAAGCAAATGAAATCCAATATTCAAATAACCCTCTTGTTCAAATCAAATTGCTCGATTTTAGTCTTAATTTAGGAACATTTCCATCATTTGCATTTCACATATACATATATATGTATTTAATTTACAACAAAAAAAGTTGTTTTGGATTCAAATGAAATCCAATATTCAAATGACCCTCTTATTCAAATCAAATTACTCTATTTTAGTCTTAATTTAGGAAACATTTCCATCATTTGCATTTCACATATACATATATATGTATTTAATTTACACCAATTCAAGTGGTTTTGGATTCAAAACAAATCCAGTATTCAAATGACCCACTTATTCAAATCAAATTACTCTATTTTAGTCTTAATTTAGGAACATTTCCATCATTCAAATTTATTATATACATACAAATGTATTTAATTTGCACCAAACCAATGTGTTTTGGATTCAAATGAAATCCAATATTTAAATGACCCTCTTATTCAAATCAAATTGTTATATTTTAGTCTTAATTTAGGAACATTTCCATCATTCAAATTTCTCATATACATACATATGTATTTAATTCACACCAATCCAATGTGTTTTGGATTCAAATGAAATCCAAATCCTTCGCACCCGCCCCCTCGCACCCGCCCTGCCCCTCGCGCCCGTCCCCCCCTCGCACCCGCCCTGCCCCTCGCACCCGCCCCTCGCACCCGCCCTGCCCCTCGCACCCGCCCCTCGCACCCGCCCTGCCCCTCGCGCCCGTCCCCCTGCTGGGCGGGTTCCTGCCCGGCCTGGGCGGGTTCCTCCCCTCCTGGGCGGGTTCCTGCCCTGCTGGGCGGGTTCCTACCCTGCTGGGCGGGTTCCTGCCCAGGCTGGGCGGGTTCCTGCCCAGGCTGGGCGGGTTCCCTGCCCTAATTAGGGTTTTTGGGGCCACTATATATAGTGGCCCCTTTCTCATTTTTGCTCACTCTGCCGGTTGCCAAGCACCACTTCTTCATTGAGTTGGTGTGGGCACTTGGCGGAGTGCTTTTTTGCACACGGGAGTAGTTATTGCCGATTTTTTTGGAGATTTCAAAATGGAAGGAGAAGGAAGCCAGGGGCCGCGGTTGCATCATGAGTACGAAGACTTGGATGCTCCTCCGAAACAAATGGAGCAAACAGGAGAAACTGTCGAAGCGACAGAGTCTACAAACCCTTCATCATCGGGATCAAAGAAACGCAAGGGAAAGAAAAAGAAGAACAAAGGATCAAAAAAGATGAATTCAAACAGTCAAGTGCTTGGGGAGCAAGAGACTCCTCTTATGCCAACCGAGGAGTATCTCGCATTCGCTCGGAAGCAGGGTATCCGTTTTTTTGCGGTACGGAATCTTCACATGATCCATAGGAGTTTTATCGGTCTAAACGAAGAAGGGTTCGCCAATTTGTGCGAGCAACTTCACGAACATTTGGAACAAGCCTTTGATAACGACGAGAAACTTTGTAATTGGACGGACTTCTATGACCACGGCGCATGGTTGGATAGTAGGGTGGTAGAATTGACTACCAACACCGTGGAGGCTTGGACATATATTTCGGGGAAAAAAATGACGGACAGGAGCAATTGGACGATGGAGGAGGAGGAATTGGTTTCGAAGCTAAATACGGTGAAATTTTTTTGTCAACTGTACTCGAAAGGTCGTGGCAAAAAACATCAACCATGGAAAGCAAAAGCTCAGGATTTGGTTATGGCTCACTGCAACAGCGGAACTTTCAAGTGGCTAGAATCAACCGTTAGCGTGGTATCGATGCCGGGACAGCGTATCCAGGGTGGATATGGGAAGGTGACCAAGGTGGTGCTTACGAAGCTACAAGACATTCCTAGCTGGATTCCCTTCGCGCGCAAGCAATTGACAAATGTGGACAACGAAAGAGCAAAACGCATGGCCATCGTAAACGAGGCCGGAGGTTGTCCCGTGAAGCATCCTGGAATCATCAGACTATCGTACTTGCATCCTAGAACGATGGAGGGGTTCTCGCTATGGTGGAATGGAGGTAGCTACAAAGATTTTGAGGCCAATATCAATCGGAAAATTGATCCGCAATTGGAGTACCATCAAATTCCACAAGTTCTCAACTCAGGGTTATCCAACGACCAGCTGCAGTGGGTAGTTACATTTCGTAAGAAACGATTGGATTTGGCCTTGTCGTTGCTTGTCATCGTGGGGAAGTGCCATGATGCAAATTATCTACACAACGACATTACGCCAAGCAACGTTCTACTCCACTTCGACGATTGGAATCCAGAGACGGTGTACATCGGGCTTTGCGATTGGGGAATTTCCAGTCGAGTAGTGGAGCAAGCGCCATCCAAGTATGGATTCAACGACCAGGCCAAGCTTGACGAAGAACGAAAGTGGCGGCATTGGGTAGCACCCGAACTTTGGTTTTTATACGGTCCACGCGATTCCGAGAATGCCCTGGATATTATGGAATCGAGGCACTTGTATTCCAAGGCAGCAGATGCATTCTCCGCCGGATGGTTAGCGGAGCACATTTGGAAGGAAGAGTATGATGCAAGGTACTTTATGCCGCACCGCCCAGACCGCGCCAACAATCACGAGTATTTCCGCTACAAATTAAAACAACTTGTAAACCCAGATGTCTCCAAACGGATTACGGTGTCTGATGCCATTGATGCCTTGGAGAAGCATCCATTTAGTTGGACCATGCCTATGTGTTGTTTCCGTAATACAGCTATTTAGTTTACAGATCTACAAAGGTAGCGTATGGCTAGTATATGTAGAAGGATTGCATGGAATTCTACACTTGATATATGTACTTTCAATTTTGCGAATACATATTATATATGAAACACCCTTCCAATATCCACAGTGTGTCCACATGTTTGTATGAACATTTAATTGCATTATTTTAAATTGATTGCACATATTCACTTGTTCACACCTCACCCTTGCATTGCCCAATTGTACCCCGTAAAACCGCGTAAACCTTGTGGAATCCATCCATTGGGAAATCCGCCCATCCTTGGGGAAATCCGCCCATCCTTGGGGAACCCGCCCAGCCTTAGGGAAACCCGCCCAGCCCTTAGAGAAACCCGCCCAGCCTTAGAGAAACCCGCCCAACCCTTGGAGAAACCCGCCCAGCCCTTGGAGAAACCCGCCCAGCCCTTGGGGAAACCCGCCCAGCCCTTGGAGAAACCCGCCCAGCCCTTGGAGAAACCCGCCCAGCCCTAGAGAAACCCGCCCAGCCCTTGGAGAAACCCGCCCAGCCCTTGGGGAAACCCGCCCAGCCCTTGGAGAAACCCGCCCAGCCCTTGGAGAAACCCGCCCAGCCCTAGAGAAACCCGCCCAGCCCTTGGAGAAACCCGCCCACCCCTTGGAGAAACCCGCCCAGCCCTTAGAGAAACCCGCCCACCCCTTGGAGAAACCCGCCCCTCCAAGGGGAACCCGCCCAGTCATCAGTCCCACGTGGCACTTACGTGGCGGCCACGTGGCGACGCTTTCACCTAGCCCTTGCCACGTCGTCGATTTTTTACCCTCTAGTAAAAGTCAACGGCCCTTTGACCATATCGGGCGGGCGAGAGGCTTATCGGACGGGCGAGGCGGGCGGGCGGGCGGGCAGTCTGCCTGCCCAGCATGACAACCCTGACGACGGCGCTGTCTGCATGCGGCAGGGCTCGACTCTCCGGCGATGCGTCAAGATCGAACTGTAGTCTGGTACCCGGGCCATGATACCCGGGACCCCCTCATACCCAGTCGCACTGTCCGGGACTTAATACCCTGGTACCCCAATCATGCCCAGTCGAAGCTCAATGGAGAGCTGGTACCCGGAACCCCATTCATGACTAGTCAAAGCTCAAAGAGCTGGTACCCGGGACCCCATTCATGCCCAGTCGAAGCTCAAAGAGCTGGTATCCGAGACTATATACCCGGGTCCCACTCCCGTTCATGCCCATACCAAAGCTCGAATCTGATACCCGGGACATGATACTCGGGACCCCATTTATGCCCAGTCGAAGCTCGAAGGAGAGCTGGTACCAGGGTTGTCACATCGGGCGGGTTTGGGTCATCGGGCGGGCGAACCGGGCGTGGCGGGCGGGCGGGCGGTTCGGGCGAATCGGGCCTCCATGATTGTAGGGGGTCGTGTAATTTTTCGTGGGTAAAACATTTTCCCGTAAAAAACCACATAGAATCTGACGTGTCCGTCCACCGTGGCGTCAGGGCGGGTACGAATTTGGCAGGGCGGGTGCGGATGGGGTAGGGCGGGTACGAATTTGGCAGGGCGGGTACGGTTTAGGCTGGGCGGATACCAGTGGGGGCAGGGCGGATGCGGGTGGGGCAGGGCGGATGCGGTGTAGGCAGGGCGGATACGGGTGGGCAGGGCGGGTACCATGGGGGACAGGGCGGGTGCGGGGGCAAGGCGGGTACCTCTAGGCCAGGGCGGATATGGGTTGGCAGGGCGGGTACCATGGAGTGCAGGGCGGATGCAGGGGTAGGGCGGGTACCGCCATGGCAGGGCGGGTACGGGGTTTGCATTGTATGAGGGGAATCAAAATTTCTTAGACAAGGTGTTTGTAATTTGGTGAAAAGTGAGAACCATAAATATTCATAGAATTCATGCCGAAAAATAATACATCAAGACTACGATGAGAATATACTTCCAAAATTCAAAACATAATTTCCCTTCCTAGTTTTTTTAGAAACTTATGCAATGTAGTACCACTGTCTAAGAATGATTGCAATCACAGTGACTTGCCAAAAACCCGTATAGCTAATAGAAGTGTGTTTTAATTATTAAACCGGTTCGATCTACGCACTCCTCGGGTAGATGGACCAGCTATATTAGCATCTCGGATGACAACATCATCATCAGCAGGTGCCTCGTCGCAATCTGTGTCACCATCGTCATCGGCGCCCATGATGCTGTCACGTTCAACACCAGGTTCGTCGTCGCTACTACTCGATGAACAAGCTGAGTTCTCATTCCGAAGAACCGGCACTGGGTCACCGTTCAAAGTGCGCTGAGTTCTAATCCTCTTGTGTTTCCTTGCAGTTGGGTCTTCCGCATCAGAATTCACGATTAGACCAAAGGTGCCGCTTCGACCTCCAGGAACAACAAATGCAGGTGTTGACGAAGTGCGTCCCGGAACGTATGTATTCAGGAAAGGTTCTATCACCGTGTTTGGGTCCCTTGCTCCAATTCCGAGTAAATGACGTTTACCAGACCTGGAAGATGATGCTTCGCCATCATTTCGTCCTCCACGAGCCACATTGTCTCCATGTACTGTATTCACAACACCGCCTGCAATCTCTCTATGGTCGCCACTCCCAACATGGCCTTCTGTTCCTCCACGACCTCTACTCCCTCCACGGTTTGTAGTGGGTGTTGAGCCTCCTGACCCTCTGCGGTTTTCCAACCATTCGCGAATGCTAGTCCCTCCACGTCGTACTGCTTCATTTCTTCCACGTTGATATTGCCCCATTGGATGATGAAAAGGAGGCCTAGGGACTGTAGGGGGCCTACCATGGAACCCTTCTTGGGAAACTCCACCATTGGCGTTTGATAATGCGGTAGAAGTGGGATTTACGGAATGCGGTGTTCGTGTGTTCTGCTCAACAACAACACTCGATACCACAATTGGCGCAATTCGATGTTCATCTTCGTCGGTGAATTCAAATGCATCGTGTATCCCTGAGAGGCTTGGATTGTCACGCCCTGTTACAGCAAGTGTTGTGTGATTTCCAGTGACTGGCTCCCATCTTGATGTACTTCCCACGCTTAGGCTACGGTGCCGTTCAACACGTTGAGGGCTATTATGCGTTTCACTCACACCTCTCGGGCCGCTATTCCCATCACGATCGACAACCGAGCCTTCACAATTAGGAGTTTGAGTGTTCCCTACTGTGACGCCACCTCCATTGTTATGGTCATCTCCATTCTCACCACTGTTTCCCGAAGATGGATTGTGGTGGTTCACATCGTCTCTAGGCGGGGTATCACGAGTAGCACGGTCAGACGCACGAACTGAATCTTCGTTCTCAGAAGAAGATCACTAACTCGCACTTCGTCGATGCCTACGTTTCGACGAATACGAGGCGAGAGACTGCGTCGAGGAGGACTGCGATTCCATGGGCCTTGACCCCAACGGTTAGGCTCCTGGTCTTCATCCATTGCATCCTCATCTCCGTAATAGTTCCTTGCCTCGTCAAGGTGATCTACACCTTCGGCCCAAATATCATAATTTGCTCGGTACTCCCGAGGTGCCCGGTTTGCTTCCATATCATTGTCCTCTTCTTCCTCTGCTCCCATCGCGTCGAATTCACGAATAGGTTCATCCACCGGAATAGGGCCAAGGGCATCTGGGTCTGAATTCTCCGAGAGGATATTTGCATCATACCAACGAATTGGATCGACCACTGCTCTTTCACGCAAAACACGGCTATTGGTGTAGATATACACCAATGACTTAGCCTTTTCCGGGGCTAACCAATTTCGGCTCTTGTTGTGAACAAATGAATACATACTCCAATTACGTTCGCAGGAGCTAGCCGAACATGTAAGAGCAAGGATACGCACTGCAATTTTAGAGAGGCCCGTATCTGCAACCCTATGCCACCATTGATGGGGAAGCATGTTTGTCCCCCGGATGTTGGGGGTCATATGAGGGCTATATGGTCCTGTGCCCTCATCATATTGTTGTAATTCCACCATGATGTCATCATATCTCACGCCCAGCACGTCTTCCAATTTGAGGATTACTCGATATAACCCACAAAGGGCGGACCCGTCTTCCCAAAGCCTCGCATGATCCTTCAAGTATGGATTCAAATAGGCACCGGCATAGTGAAGGTCTGTTATAACCATGTCTCACCTGGCTTCAAATGACTCCTCCAAAGTCGTTGCAATATCAGCACGAAGGCTATAAGGTGACTCTCTTAATTTGTACACGTGCTCTCGTAAATTGTGCATTACGAGCAACGCCCTACCCATGGCTGGTTCTCGGCCATCAAACACACGTAGTGCCTTTAACACGTCTGCGGTCATGTGCACGAAATTTGAGCATCGTTGCCAAAATGCCACGTCTTGTATAGTCACGACCACGTTACGCGCTGCGGTGGCTGCCCGTTCAGCTCCCTGTCTGTCCCTCAAGTTGCTAAAATAGTTCTGAACCCGTGGGTGGTCTTTCACTTGCTCTAAGACTCCCTTGAGTTTCACGAGTCGGTCAACCATTAGCATATTACATGCGAATCGGGTTTCGGTAGGCACTACGAGTGCCAGTTTAGGACTCAACTGGCGAAATGTTGACATTGTCGCATGATGGTTCCGTATGTAGTGGCACAACTTCCTCGCCCTCTCTATTAGGTCCTTGAATTCCTGAACCTTCGCCCAATCTTCCAACATGAGGTCCAAAGCATGTGCCATGCACCCCTGCTTGAAAATGTGTGGGTACTCCGTGATGATATTATTCACTGCTCCAAGCATGTTTGCAGCATTATCAGTACACACTTGCGTGACATTCTTCGGTCCGACCTTCTCAATGAATACTTTCAATTCATCAGCTATATACCGCATGTTCTTCTGCTGCCCGGTGGCAATGCTTCCCAAGAATACATCGCCGGTTGGGCACGACATCATCACGTTCATGAAGGGCCTCCGATTGACATCATTCCAACCATCAGTACATATTGACACTCCATAGTTCTTGATAGCAAATCCGGTTTTTTGGTCAATCTCCTTCTCAATTTGCAACCTCCTAGGCTCTATAAGATTAGTCCTTAGCTGGTGATAAGAAGGTGGAGTGTAATCAAATCTTGCCATTGAGGTTGCTTTAACTGCCTCTATAAAAGCTGGATTTCTAGCCACGTTAAATGGGACATTCGCCTGGTAGAAAAAACTTGCCCACTTCTCATCCAACTCTTTCCTCTTCGCAACGTGGAAAGCCTCGTGCAAGGGTCGTTGACGTACATGCACGGACCTTGTGGAATTTGATGCGTTTTGGTCCTCCGACACAGAGCGTGGAATGTCACACCCTTCTACTACGTTCGCCTCTCTCGCCGCTGTATCTGGATTTTCACTTCTTACTCCACCCGCCACGTCATTTTGAGCGAAGTGATGGTTGGAGGAACCGCTGGGGACAGATCTAGATGGACCTCCAATCGTAAATTCTCCACTTGACATGTCCTCGTGACTCATTCGTGAAGGGACTATGCCAACACAATCGGCAAATCGCTGTCGAACATGGCGAGGTACACTCCGACATACGGCTTTCTCGGATTTGACTTTATACCCAAAGTGCATAAATGCGCGGTCGCGTTTGTAGGAGAATATCGCGTTGCAAAAAACACAACAAACGTTCCCACCGTCCAGAAAATTGATCCACGGTTCCCACTCCTTCGTTTGCTTCCGTTGGGATGCCATAGATTTGCCGATTGATCGATGATACCCTCTCCTTCTTCTTAGTTCTCGGTGGCAAAATACAATATGTCGTATATGAATAGTAACAAGAGAATAATAGTTCGCCTTGGTGTACTGCCTGAACCAAATTTTACATCAACTCGGCAGTAAACCAAGGCCGCTTGCCACCGGTTAAACTCCCAAGGAGCTCAAAATTAATTGAAGTCCAAGGTTGAGGTCAAGGTGACAACCGTTTCCTCAAGTTGCCCATCCCACCACCTTTTATACATGGGGCAGGGCGCGTACGGCAGGGCGGGCACCAATGTAAGGGCGGATGCGGCTGCCACCTGGGGCAGGGCGGGTGCGACTTTACAAGGGCGGGTACGCAAGGGCGGGTGCAAGGGGCATGTGTGTAGCGGGGCGGGTGCACGGCGGGTGCGGTTTTGCAAGGGCGTGTGTGTGACGGGGCAAGTGCGGGGCGGGTGATAGGGCGGGTGCGGGGCGGATGCGGGGCGGGTGAAGGGAGGACTCCATTTCCTCCCTTCTCTTCCCAATTCTTCCTTCATGAGCCTTGTGCTCCGAAATAGGATTGCAACCGGAATAGCAAGGGGATGTGCAAACATTCTCCCCCTATATTTTGGGATATCCAAATCCCGGATATCTCGGGGGAATGTTTGAACTCGTCAGTGGCAAAAATAGCAAGCGATTATTCAAAGAAGGAGAAGGGAGGGGAGGAGAGAAAAGCCTTGGCAAACGTCTTGCCAAGGCTCTTGGCAACGACGGGGCGGGTGCGGGGGGCAGGGCGGGTACTAAAGGGCAGGGCGGATGCGTAGGGGCGGGTGCCACCCGGGCAGGGCGGGTGCGGTTTTGCAAGGGCGGGTGCGGGGCGGGTGAAGGGAGGACTCCATTTCCTCCCTTCTCTCCGCAATTCTTTCTTCATGAGCCTTGTGCTCCGTAATAGAATTGCGACCGGAATAGCAAGGGGATGTGCAAACATTCTCCCCCTATATTTTGGGATATCCAAATCCCGGATATCTCGGGGGAATGTTTGAACTCGTCAGTGGCAAAAATAGCAAGCGATTATTCAAAGAAGGAGAAGGGAGGGGAGGAGAGAAAAGCCTTGGCAAACGTCTTGCCAAGGCTCTTGGCAACGACGGGGCGGGTGCGGGGGGCAGGGCGGGTACTAAGGGGCAGGGCAGATGCGTAGGGGCGGGTGCGGGTGCGGGTGCGGGTGCGGGTGCGGGGCGGGTGCGGGGCGGGTGAAGGGAGGACTCCCCTCCTCTTCCCATTTCTTCCTAAAGGTGTCCCACACTCCAACTCCCCCTCTTATTCAAATTTTGTGTTGAAAGGAAAGAAGGGAAGGTTGACTTTAGTGTGGTACCTCAATCTTAAATTATTTAGTACTTATTGTCACAAACTTTGGAATGATTTGTTCTAGATATACATGTATTTATAACAAATTAGACACTTAAGTACAGTCATCACCCGAATTTATAAATATACAATGCAAATCTCCATTTCTTATACTGATTTTGAACAAATTTAAATTAGGGGTCGATGCATATGTAAGGGTAAAAAAAAAACGGAATTTTTTTTCATTTGTGTATTTCAAACCTTATGAAATCCATGGCAATAATCTAAGTTAAGAAAATAAAAACTATGCAACCAATTTTTTTTAAAACATATGGGATAATTAGAACTTAGAGTTTTGAATAAGGGGGTGAGTGCATTTATATGGGAAAGGAGGGGATTGAAATGGGTTTGAAATTTTTCCCAATAAAAATTACGGGATGTGTTTTTCAAGCATGGAAGAAATGAAAGTATTTTCCAAGAAATACTTAAGTTTAATTTGACCTTTCAAATTGAGGGGCACTTGCAGAAGTACGTTAAAAAAAAAGAATAAAAATAGGTTCTTACATTTAGGGAGGGATGAGATGATTTTGACACTTGGATAAACTAATAAGTACACTATGGAAATGATGGAATCATTTAATAATAAGAACAAAATATGTGTTTTATAGATTTACTACCTAATTCATACCAAAATTAAAACTAATTAATCGACATTATGAATTAATAAATTAATGCAAAAACTAATACATAAATTAATGCATAACTTAATACATAAATTAATGCAAAAACTAATACATAAATTAATGCATAAACTAATGCATAAATTAATGCAAAAACTAATACATAAATTAATGCAAAAACTAATACATAAATTAATGCATAACTTAATGCATAACTTCATACATAAATTAATGCATAAAATAATACATAGATTAATGCATAAACTAATACATAAATTAATGCATAACTTAATACATAAATTAATGCATAAAATAATACATAAATTAATGCAAAAACTAATACATAAATTAATGCATAAATTAATACATAAATTAATGCATAACTTCATACATAAATTAATGCATAAACTAATACATAAATTAATGCATAAACTAATACAAAAATTAATGCATAAAATAATTCATAGACTACATATATACCACTCATAATCATATATACTAAATTATCTTGTTATAGTTATTTACTTTCTACACCAAAATTAAATTTAGCACATAGATTCTTATGTATTTTTAACCTCCACATATAGAATGATTTAATAATAGGAATCTTTTACTTTGATTTTTAAATATAAGATATAGCAGACTTTGAGTCTTTTACTTATACATTTAAAGTGACAGATCATTTATTGTGGCATCTTTGTTTTTTTTTCTTCTTACTATTAGAGATTTGATCTACTCCCCCTCCCCACTCCCCTCTCCCCCAATTATTGTAATGAAATTTGAATAACATTCGCTAAAAGATAGTGTAGCTTCTATTTTCAAATTATAATATATGGAAATGCAGTATTTTTTTTTTAATTGATAAAAAATATTTTTTTTGTCAAAATTTTATCAAAAAATCATAATATTTTATTTAAATATTTATAGTGAGCAAATGATTTTGAATTATGAATTAAACTTGGCATAGACTAATTGTTTTGTTTGTCAGAAATTATAATATACCAAAAAAAATCACCCACATGGATATGCTATAAATGTGCACTATTTGTCTTCATTGTGATCTTTGTAATTTGTTTTCAGGCAATGAAAATAAAACATCTATTTGTTTCAAAAAACAAAAGAAAAAAAGAAAATAAAGAAAATAAAGAAAATAAAGAAATAAAGAAAAAATCTTAATTTTCTATTTTGAATATCCATATTGTGGTATTCATGGATTTTTCTTATATGAGTATAATCTTAAGTTTAATTAAGAAAAAACAATTATAAGAATTTGGATCCCTATAATTTTGGTATTGGGTTTAGGACGATATTTCTATTTTGAAATATCATCAGGAAACTATATGATTTTTTATGAGCAGTATCTCCTTCATCCACCTTTCGACTTCAACTTTGAATGTTGGGTTGGAACCATATTTGAATTTAGTAATTGTGGTGGAAATATTTTCCTAATCCAAGATGAATATGTTTTGCACACATTGAGTAGATGGGAATATGATTACAAATTCACAAGAATTTCATGGGTTAGGTATAATGACTCCATTGACATTTAGATGATCACGTGATTAAAAACAAATGCACAGATTGGGCCCACAACTTTGTCAAAGAAACATATGTGAGTGAAAATGTATTTCATATAGCGTTTAGCAATACAAATTTACAAAATTGTTTTTTGCTAAACCTACACCAAAATTTACATCTACTCGCTGCACCGCTTGGATCTGCGTCGCTTTGACCTGCTTCGCTTGAACCTGCACCGCTTGGACCTGCCTCATTGTCGTGCTCACCCACTACTTGGTCTTCGGCCGAGCCCAATTGAAGTCAATGAACCGCCGACCGAGTTCTCCTCGCCGGTCCATCTTCCTCCAATACAGCCTTCAAGAATTCTGAACTCTTCATTTTTTGAAGCATCCGACCGGTACTTGGACTGTGTTTTTCGAATAAGAAATCCACAGCGTCGCGGTTGAAAATTTCCTTTCACTCGGATTCGTCAAATGCCAACAATTCATCCTCTGACGGTTCGCTTGGATCCCTCTGTTGTTCGTCGGCTCCAACCAGGTGTCCACTTGACTTCCATCGTAATCCCTCTGGATGATCACCAAAGTGGAATTTCTTCTCCTCTTCGTTCCAATACCCTCGGAAGCATTGAAAGAAGAACCTCCGCTTTCCTTCACTGAGCGCATATCCCTTCGATGGAATCAAACTGTGGCAAACTTCGACAATTTGGGCTGGATCACTTTCCCAACCAAAAATTTGACCAGCCAATTGCTTCTGCTCGGAGTGCATCTTCAACTTCCAACTCCAAATCAAATCCTGTCCCCTCATGCCCTCTTTTAGCGGAAGGTTCTCCTTGTTGTACTCCCAATGTGGTGGCATGTAAGGTCGTACGCCAAAAAGGTCATACAGACGCTCGTGGAAGGGTGCCTTACAACTTGGACACCGTCGACGGACTACCATGAGGCTGAGCAAGCAATATGGATGGAACATGTCCTTGCACGTGCCCAACGCCATTCCACCTTCGGGGCCGAAAGGATGTGCACAAATTGCACACTTACTACCATCTTGCACGAAGTTGGCTGGAGCTGGCCATAGTCTTGATGTTGACTTGCGATGCATCTGGTTCTCGTAATCCCAGCCATGCTTGGTCCAATCATCAACTTGGGCCCCTGTGTCGAGTTTGACGGTTTCCATCTCATCGTTAAACATGTCATCGGTAAGGGCCCACGAAGTCAAACCAAATACTCTCTCTTGATTGTGGTTGAGATAGTGGTAGTCGATCTTCTCGAACTCCGCTGCCAATTGTCGAGACCTGTCGACGATAAAAAGGCACGCCAATTTCCATGGTAATATTGGCTCACCATCTCCTCCTTCTCTTTCTCCAATTGTGTAATCTTGGCTTGAAGGCGAGAAACCTCGGGGTTGGTATAATCTGGAACCCCAACAACAGGGTCAAACGCCAACGAGTCGACTGGGCTTCCCAGGAATTGGTCTGGAGGAGTGTTCGATGTAGAGGCCTGCAATCCGTTAATCATTGCTTCAAGCTCCAGAATGCGCCGTCGTTGAGCTGAATTAGATTCTAAGGCCAATTTGAGTTCCTCCTTCAACCTTTCAGATTCTTCAGTCAACGATTGAATTTGGGCATCTTTCACATCAATATGCTCCAAACCATCATTCAACTCATCCATAGCAAATCCCTCCTGCGCGTCAATGGCTCCACCAACTTCTAAGACTTCAAACTCCACGCCCCCACCAACAGGCTGCTCGACTTCCACGCCCCCACCAATAGGGGGGTAGGGCGGATTCCAATGGGAGGGGCGGATGCCCAGGGGGGCAAGGCGGATTCCTCCAAGGCACGGCAGGGCGGGTGCCTTTTATTTATTTTTATTTTATTATTATTATTTTATTTTTTTTGGCAGGGCGGGTTCCTTGAGGGGCATGGCGGGTTCTTTAAGGGGAAGGGCGGGTTCCTTCAGGGGAAGGGCAGGTTCCTTCAGGGGAAGGGCGGGTTCCTTCAGGGGAAGGGCGGGTTCCTTCAGGGGAAGGGCGGGTTCCTTGAGGGGAAGGGCGGGTTCCTTGAAGGGAAGGGCGGGTTTCTTGAAGGGAAGGGCGGGTTCCTTTGTGGCAGGGCGGGTTCCCCTGGGGCCTGGGCGGGTTCCCCTGGGGGCTGGGCGGGTTCCCCTGGGGGCTGGGCGGGTTCCCCTGGGGGCTTAAGTCTGTGATACCAATTCATATTATTAGCTACATTCCATGCTTTTGATTTGTTCACAATAAAGTATTTTAGTGAAATATTAATTTTGTAATGAAATCAAGAAACGGTCTCTAGGCCATGAATTGGCCTTCCATTCTTGTATCTCCCAACTTTTGGAGCACGGGCCGTGTCATAACTTGTCCCCCACTTATTATTACACAAGGCTCAATTTTGCCTTCCATTGGCCCTATGCTTGGCTTGGCCTCTCGTGTAAACCGGACCTTATTCAACAAATTTCGTAGGAATATGGCTAAGTTTTTAGTTAGCCCCTAAAGTTTCGAGAGGCCCAAAACGCGTCGATTTGACTTTGGTCAGCCTCTGGTTTACTAAATATAGATTGCATGAAGTTGAAACCTTTTGCAGGTTGTAGAGTTTTTCCATACCTTTCCGAAGAGACCATTCATGCTCCAAGATTCCTCATACTTTAGATGATAGTCAAAGTTTGAAAATACTATTAGGGCATGCTGAAATCTGCCCAAAACTGCAGTATGCAATAAATCTGCCCAAAATCAATTGAATGTAGTGCTCATTTATTCTCAAAATCTGCCCAAAATCAATTGAATCGCAAAAACTTAAAAAATTCACCAAAAATTGATATTTTACTTTTTTTCAAGTTTTGTTTTTTGAACATGTAAATAAGGTTCTAAGGCATATTCTCGCCATTCAGATTTTCAATCCAATAATTTTTCTCATGCCTTTTTTATATTCAGAAAGGAGCCTTTGTATTTGAATTTCAGCATACCTCCATGTGAAAAATCAAGCATTTCAATAGGTTTTATAGGTCCTATGGGGGTAAAAATTGTGTAGACATATTCCAAACTCACCTAAGATCAAGAATGTGAAGCGCCTCAATTCAAATCCACTTTCAAAAATGGTTCTTTTGGCCCTCAAAACATTGTTGTCCGGCGTAATGGTCCTGCTGCGTCCGACTTGGAGGCGTGGCTCATATTCAAGTCCAGGCGTCGGCTTCTAGATCGTGATTGACTGCGAGAGCCGGCAGAGCCGAATATGAATTGGGACGCTGGATTTGCCGCCTCATCACCGGAGTTTGCATTGTGGTCCGATCGGATCTGAATCCTGGGAGCCCCTGCTGCGTCGTCCAATCGAGTAGGGGGTTCCTCGTGCTCTGAAGATGCCTCCGAGGCACTGCTTGGGCCGAGCAGGAATGGTGATCCTGCGGCTCCCTCCCGTAGAACTGGGTCCCGGGGGGTTTTCTTTATTAGCGGTGAGGAGTGGCGACTCTGTGAAGGAGTCGTCTGGCGACGCGGGTTTATAGAGTCATCCATTAGTGTTATATCACCAGTGTGGGTGGGGCCACATTCTAGAGGAGGTATTGGGCCGGGAGGTGGCCAAGATCGGCAACAACAAGAAGGGGAGTCTGCTCTCCCCTTTCATCTACCACCTCTACCATCAGCATGGAGTCCTCGCTTCCAGGGAGCAGGCAGTGTGGATGGATAAGCAGGAGATGCCTCCACAACGGTCGGTTCCTGCACCTGAGCAGGTGGCCCCAGCCGCGACACAGGGGAGGCCCATTGTCAAACTCCTATTTCTTTGGTTTTATGCATTTAGCTTAAAATTTTTAAATTTTAGTTAGTATTAGGAATAAAAGGGAACCTTTCTTTTTGTTTCCCTAGTTTAGAAAGGGTAGGAATAAATAAACTTGGTTAGCCCCGGTTAAATTGATTTTGGAGGTTACCGGCTGGGAAGGTCAACCCGGATAAGGCTACCCTGGGTAGCCGGTGTCCTGGCCGGGCGCGGGTTGGAGTTGATTGGCGGCGGGCCTACCCGGGCCTGTCAGTCCTTTCAGGCCGTACCCTTTTCAACGGGCGGCCCACTTTTTCCGCCACCTTCTTCTCTCTCCCTTCGCGCTGTGTTTCCTCCGCGTTTTGTCGTGTTGCAGCCAGAGTTTTTGTCGTCTAGCGAGCGCGGATTGTGGTGTCGGTAGGCCAGGAGATTGCGCGCCAGGGGAGCGTATCCGCGTCGAGTGGAGGTGCGTGAGCTGCCCAGCATTTGGATTGGAAGTGCGGAGAGCGGGAGCTATGGCGCCGAAGGGAAAGGCAGCTAAGGGCAAAGCTCCGAAGGAGAAGCCCTTGCCCGAGATCATCAAGGAGAGGGTAGTGCACCCGGAGATCCCTGTCAAAGCAGATTACCGCAGGCAGCTGAAGGAAGATTTGAAGCGGATGGGCTGCTACGGATTCTACACTCGGCCCTGGAACTTGCAGAGGCCCGCGTTGCTGAAGGAAGTCCAAACAGGGGAGCGCATTGCCAAGTTCAAGGAGGACATGGTGCGGGGGCAGCCTGACGTCTGGGAGAGGGGACTTTGGAAGTTCACCTACAAGCTCGTGGAGTCTGATGTAGGATACATCACGGTGCGGGGAGACGAGGAAGTGCAGCGGTGCTTCTCCCATCCTGCGCACGAGCATGACGGATTCAGTGTGGAATATTGCCTCGATCCCAGGTTCAAGAGGGTGCTGCAGTTTCTCCTGCCCATACTCACCCCGGACAGACCTTCGTGCGTTGCCAACAAACTCGCCAAGGCTATCCTGGAAGCATACGAGACGAGGCAGGTGATCGGATGGCACATCATCCTGGAGGATGTAGTAATCCGGGCCGTGACCAGGATAAACAATGGCAAAGGTTGCCCGCTGACAGCATTCCTCTTCCACCTCTACGACGCATACAACTGCCTCGATGACGATGAGGCCGCACAGTACGCCAAGGCTCTGGCGAAGAGGCAATCCATGTTTCCAGGAGAGTCTCCCCCGGTGAAAGGAGCAGGACAAGCTGGGCCGTCAGGGCAAGCCGGGACGTCAGGACAAGCTGAGCCAGCAGGACCAGGGGATGTCAGCGGAGCTGCAGCAGTAGAGGGTTTCTCCAAGGGCTGGGCGGGTTTCCCCAAGGGCTGGGCGGGTTTCTCCAAGGGCTGGGCGGGTTTCTCTAAGGGCTGGGCGGGTTTCTCTAGGGCTGGGCGGGTTTCTCCAAGGGCTGGGCGGGTTTCTCCAAGGGCTGGGCGGGTTTCCCCAAGGGCTGGGCGGGTTTCTCCAAGGGCTGGGCGGGTTTCTCCAAGGGCTGGGCGGGTTTCTCTAAGGCTGGGCGGGTTTCTCCAAGGGCTGGGCGGGTTTCTCCAAGGGCTGGGCGGGTTTCTCTAAGGCTGGGCGGGTTTCTCTAAGGCTGGGCGGGTTTCTCCAAGGGCTGGGCGGGTTTCCCTAAGGCTGGGCGGGTTCCCCAAGGATGGGCGGATTTCCCCAAGGATGGGCGGATTTCCCAATGGATGGATTCCACAAGGTTTACGCGGTTTTACGGGGTACAATTGGGCAATGCAAGGGTGAGGTGTGAACAAGTGAATATGTGCAATCAATTTAAAATAATGCAATTAAATGTTCATACAAACATGTGGACACACTGTGGATATTGGAAGGGTGTTTCATATATAATATGTATTCGCAAAATTGAAAGTACATATATCAAGTGTAGAATTCCATGCAATCCTTCTACATATACTAGCCATACGCTACCTTTGTAGATCTGTAAACTAAATAGCTGTATTACGGAAACAACACATAGGCATGGTCCAACTAAATGGATGCTTCTCCAAGGCATCAATGGCATCAGACACCGTAATCCGTTTGGAGACATCTGGGTTTACAAGTTGTTTTAATTTGTAGCGGAAATACTCGTGATTGTTGGCGCGGTCTGGGCGGTGCGGCATAAAGTACCTTGCATCATACTCTTCCTTCCAAATGTGCTCCGCTAACCATCCGGCGGAGAATGCATCTGCTGCCTTGGAATACAAGTGCCTCGATTCCATAATATCCAGGGCATTCTCGGAATCGCGTGGACCGTATAAAAACCAAAGTTCGGGTGCTACCCAATGCCGCCACTTTCGTTCTTCGTCAAGCTTGGCCTGGTCGTTGAATCCATACTTGGATGGCGCTTGCTCCACTACTCGACTGGAAATTCCCCAATCGCAAAGCCCGATGTACACCGTCTCTGGAATCCAATCGTCGAAGTGGAGTAGAACGTTGCTTGGCGTAATGTCGTTGTGTAGATAATTTGCATCATGGCACTTCCCCACGATGACAAGCAACGACAAGGCCAAATCCAATCGTTTCTTACGAAATGTAACTACCCACTGCAGCTGGTCGTTGGATAACCCTGAGTTGAGAACTTGTGGAATTTGATGGTACTCCAATTGCGGATCAATTTTCCGATTGATATTGGCCTCAAAATCTTTGTAGCTACCTCCATTCCACCATAGCGAGAACCCCTCCATCGTTCTAGGATGCAAGTACGATAGTCTGATGATTCCAGGATGCTTCACGGGACAACCTCCGGCCTCGTTTACGATGGCCATGCGTTTTGCTCTTTCGTTGTCCACATTTGTCAATTGCTTGCGCGCGAAGGGAATCCAGCTAGGAATGTGTTGTAGCTTCGTAAGCACCACCTTGGTCACCTTCCCATATCCACCCTGGATACGCTGTCCCGGCATCGATACCACGCTAACGGTTGATTCTAGCCACTTGAAAGTTCCGCTGTTGCAGTGAGCCATAACCAAATCCTGAGCTTTTGCTTTCCATGGTTGATGTTTTTTGCCACGACCTTTCGAGTACAGTTGACAAAAAAATTTCACCGTATTTAGCTTCGAAACCAATTCCTCCTCCTCCATCGTCCAATTGCTCCTGTCCGTCATTTTTTTCCCCGAAATATATGTCCAAGCCTCCACGGTGTTGGTAGTCAATTCTACCACCCTACTATCCAACCATGCGCCGTGGTCATAGAAGTCCGTCCAATTACAAAGTTTCTCGTCGTTATCAAAGGCTTGCTCCAAATGTTCGTGAAGTTGCTGGCACAAATTGGCGAACCCTTCTTCGTTTAGACCGATAAAACTCCTATGGATCATGTGAAGATTCCGTACCGCAAAAAAACGGATACCCTGCTTCCGAGCGAATGCGAGATACTCCTCGGTTGGCATAAGAGGAGTCTCTTGCTCCCCAAGCACTTGACTGTTTGAATTCATCTTTTTTGATCCTTTGTTCTTCTTTTTCTTTCCCTTGCGTTTCTTTAATCCCGATGATGAAGGGTTTGTAGACTCTGTCGCTTCGACAGTTTCTCCTGTTTGCTCCATTTGTTTCGGAGGAGCATCCAAGTCTTCGTACTCATGATGCAACCGCGGCCCCTGGCTTCCTTCTCCTTCCATTTTGAAATCTCCAAAAAAATCGGCAATAACTCCTCCCGTGTGCAAAAAAGCACTCCGCCAAGTGCCCACACCAACTCAATGAAGAAGTGGTGCTTGGCAACCGGCAGAGTGAGCAAAAATGAGAAAGGGGCCACTATATATAGTGGCCCCAAAAACCCTAATTAGGGCAGGGAACCCGCCCAGCCTGGGCAGGAACCCGCCCAGCAGGGCAGGAACCATTAGCTAATTGTTAATATTCCACATATGTACACCACACTGGTAATATAAGTATTTATAATTATGTGCATATACATATGTGAATTACCAAATGTCATATATAATTCATATGTCACATAATTACAGTGTATGTACGCACCCGCCCTACCCGTGTTGCCCGCCCTGCCCCGCCGTGTCCGCCCCTCCGCATCCGCCCTGCCCGTGGTACCCGCCCCTCCGCATCCGCCCTGCCCGTGGTGCCCGCCCCTCCGCATCCGCCCTGCCCGTGGTACCCGCCCAGTCATGACCAAGAGCCTTGGCAAGAGGTTTGCCAAGGCTTTGAGCTCGTCCCCACCCATCCCCTGTTTTTAATTAGTCCCGGCCATATTGGAACCGGTCAAGTGCAAACATTCCCCCGGATGTCCGGGATTTGGATATCCCGGAATGTGGGGGGAGAATGTTTGCACATCCCCTGTCTATTTCCGGGGGCAAGACTCCAAAGGCTTGCAAAGAGGAGAAATGGGGAGAAGAGAGGAAATGAAACCCTCCCTTCGCACCCGCCCTGCCCCTCGCACCCGCCCCTCGCACCCGCCCTGCCCCTCGCGCCCGCCCCCCCGCACCCGCCCTGCCCGTGTTGCCCGCCCTGCCCCGCCGTGTCCGCCCCTCCGCATCCGCCCTGCCCGTGGTACCCGCCCCTCCGCATCCGCCCTGCCCGTGGCACCCGCCCCTCCGCATCCGCCCTGCCCGTGGTACCCGCCCAGTCATGATCAAGAGCCTTGGCAAGACGTTTGCCAAGGCTTTGAGCTCGTCCCCACCCATCCCCTTTTTTAAATTAGTCCCGGCCATCTTGGAACCGGTCAAGTGCAAACATTCCCCCGGATGTCCGGTATTTGGATATCCCGGAATGTGGGGGGAGAATGTTTGCACATCCCCCGTCTATTTCCGGGGGCAAGACTCCAAAGGCTTACAAAGACGAGAAATGAGTAGAAGGAAGGAAATGAAAGCCTCCCTTCGCACCCGCCCTGCCCCTCGAACCCGCCCTGCCCCTTGCACCCGCCCCTCGCACCCGCCCTGCCCCTACCTGTAAATGAGCGGGCAACATGCATACCTTAATGAAACTCCATGATCGATTTTTGAGTGATCTTCCCTGCAAATGGCTCCTTGCAACAAGTTCGATTTGCCGAGGTTGCGATGCCCCGCTCGTCGTGCCCACGATTGCTACCATTTTCCATTCTTGAGAGGAGGAAGCATGCACACTAAAGTTAGAAAGCTCAATGGCTAACTCTATTTGCGAGTATACACTATTACTTCTGTACTTATTTGGGGACTTATTTGGGGACTTGTGGTAGGGTGGCCTTCTTTCTTTGAACACGATTCTTGCCAAAAGTTTTTGGTTTCTCATGGTAGGTAGTCAAGTGAAAGAATTAAGGTGTAGTTTTCTAATAGGTTTTGTCCCTAATTACATGATTAGGAGAGAGGGGTTTTCAAGTGTGAATTTTGAGGTTTGAGTTTATTATCAGACAAAGCCTAAGGTTTGAAGTGTAGCGTAGTATGAGTATTGATGGTGTGTTGTATGGGCAATGAAAGGGAGTGATTCATGAAATCTGAAAAAATAAAGTATACCATATTTTCATTTTTAGCCTCATTGAGTACAAAGTACATAGACTTTAGCACGTACAAGATCTCACGCAAGGATCACCTCATTTTGCATTTGCAACTTTGGTAAGGAAGAATTTGTAAGAACGTAAGTCATATCAATCAATATATACTACTATATGAGGATGTGATATGGGTTTATGAATGTGGAATATTTTGGAGGGTAATTTGTGCATTAATTGAGGTAGAATGCTCAAATATGGCATAGTACCAAAAAGGCCTACTAGCGTGAATTTTGTAGAAGGTCCATAAAAACTTTGAAGGTTGGTTTTCAATGGATTCACTATGAACATTCTAGATTGTGCCATTTGGGGTGCTGTAATTTCCTATTTTACTGGTTTTTGGCCAAAATTGAACGTTACTTTTTGTATGTGATTGCATAATTGGATAAAGCATAAAAAGTCAGTAACTTTAAGCGTTGAAAAAAATTAAATTACGACGTAAATTGCATAAGTTAAGATCAAAGGTAATTAAGTAACATAAAACAATTAGGGTTACTAATTATTAAGGTTAGTAAGTATTTAGAGTTACTAGACACTTAGGATTAGAGTTAAGTCTATTTACCTCTTGCCCTAAAATTATTTACTGTGGTAACTTTTGGAATTCATACTTCAGGAATTAAATTTTTACCATAGGTCTGTCGACCAGAAGTCAACCACTTAGGGTTGCGCTTTTCAGGTTTACAACGGTGTTTCTTAATTAAGGCTTGCATGGGAGTGGGCTTCGGTTCACATTAGATCGATGACCGGAGATCAACATCGTGGCTGATATGGGGAGGAGTTGGCCTACCACCATAAGCCCCCGAGTTAATTGAACGTCTGCGTTTCACTGAGTTCGCCGTTGGTGACTGTGTAGGTGGCAGCCGCGGTGCAGCACGCCTTTCCTCAGGGGTGGAACCTATACGCCTATAAGCATCTAACAGGTAATGCGCGAAAATATCAATCATGGCATGAATTTATTACCGTAGGCAAGGTGGAGTCAGCTTCTGCGGATTTCTCCCTGGGGACTTGGCGCGACCTTTCGCAAGTTCAGCAGCTCTCTCCGCCCAGTTGACATCCTTGTTTCTGTGATAGAAGAGAGCTAGACCGCGGATGAAGGAGGTGCCGAACCCCCAGTTGTCCGGTTGTGTTCCACCGTATACACGTTGATACATGTGCATGGCGTCGCGAGTACTCTATCTATCTTCGATGAGCTTCAAGGGATGACGATTCCCCTTCTTGCACAATGGATAAGTGTCGATGATGTGTTCCAGCAAGAAGAACTCGTCATTTGATAGCTCCTTGAACTTGTAGCCTTGCCCGCAAAGACCACCAGTGTTCTTGAAAAACGACGATGGGTAACGTGCGTCGTCGTTGCCCAAAAGAAAAGGTACTTCGGGTCCTCTGGAGTACCAATGATGATGAGCTCCAGTCGGTCGTCCTCGTTATGGTTCCAGTGAGCGATGTCCATAAATTGAAGTTTCTCCTGTATAGGTGTTTCGTCTACCTCCATAGTCCCAGGGTAGTGGCGAATGCTCTGACCAGCCTGAGTAGCGATTATTTGAGTCGTGTCGTCAGCGCGTGTTTCCCCCGGTGTGTCTTGTATAGATCGGGAAAGTGTCTCCCGTGTCGACTGGGCGGGCGAGTCGACTTTTGATACGTTTGTGGTATCGATTGTCGATTCGATGGTGGGGTCGACCGGTGGCAGAGTGGTTGGGTCGACTGTCGACGGTTTGTAAATAGAGTCTCAATCGATGGTTCCGAGGGTGTGCAGGCCAGGGTCGGATGCCAGCAAGATCGCTTCCTCCTCATCCGTGATGCCATCTACAAAGTTGTAACAGAGGAGAGCGTGTGGTGTAACCGCCTCCATCCCTAGTTGGCGGTTGATCTTCACCGTCTTCACCGTGCCGTTACTCATGATTTGGACTTCGTTGTTGCCCTAATCATGAATAACCTTCGCGTGACGCAGCCATGGACGCCCTAGGAGCATTCGATAATCGGATTTGACTGTCGAGCAGTCGATTACGATGAGGGTGACGATGTAAGGAATGCTGTGAATGTGAATCCAAACATCCCGAATGAGCCCCTTCGGTCGAGCAATTGTACCATCCGCCATTTTGAGATTGAAGGGGGCTGGGGAAGGTTTAGCAAGACCAAGGCGGCGTCGCTCGTCATCGGTGATGACATTTACCCCTGATCCTCCATCGATGAGGACATCTTCGACAATGTTTTTGCCAACCGAAATTGTAATGACGGGCATGTTCTTGTCGATGACGGCTGTTGAAGCGATTGTAATTGACTCAGGTTCAGCAATGGTGTCCTCGTCTGGATCGGGCTGGCGTGGAGTTGTCAGTCGATCGCGTATGAGCTTTTTGAGAATCGGGGAGAGCTGTAGAAGATCCTTGATCGACACCTGAAGTTTGCAATCCTGTAGCTGTTTGAAGAGCTGTTGGTGGACAGATTCGACCAGGCGATTAGTCTGGTCGACTTCGTTATGTCTGGGTCGGACTGATTGCTCTCGAGGAGTCGATGGTTGTTGTGGTAAGGCCTCCATGTCCCAATCAGGAGAGGGTGTTGATGTCGTTGATACGTTAGTGGCTGATGCACTCGCAGGTTCCAATTCTACTTGTAGTTGCTGCACTTCGGTCATCATCCTATCACGTAGGGCCTCTTAGGTTGTTAATGTTGTCAGCTCCTAGGGCTCCTCAATAGGTGCCGTTTGAGCGGTCGATTGGCTTCGAGTAATAGCGGCTACTGTAAGTACAGCTACAGTAGCTGTCGAACCCTGTGAGTGCCAAGAACACTGAATTAGGGTTTTTAGACTAGTTTAGAATGCATAGGAGGAAGAAGAATAAGTTTAGTAGAGTCGAATTAGGTTTTGTTGAGGGTTTGGATTCATTAGAGTGGAGTGCATGCCCTAGTCTGATTATTAGGCCTACCGGTTGGAGATGGAGAACCGGCGTAGGGTAGCCATAAAGGGGCACAATCATCACCCCGACGGGTCTCAACGGCTACCGACGGGTATCACCGGCGGCGGAAGACCGGTGCTGGACCCGGTCGAGGAACGCCAGGCCAATTGGCGCACGCTCAATTTGGCGGCGCACTTGCTTTTTGAGGGCGATCACTCAAATTTGAGCGCGCTTCCATCTCCCACGCCCCTGCGATCAGGAAAGATTAGTTCTAAGTGCCATACGGGTGAGAGATTTGAGAGGAAGCCATTCCAGGGTGTGCGCAACCGGAGCATTCGAGCGACGAAGGCGCAGCGGCTTCCACGACACCGGCGACGCTCCAGGAGCAGAGCGAGCACGATGGTGAAGGCGCGCCACAATGACAGGTGGAGGGCAGGCATGCCAATACCACTCAAGGTGGTGCGGCCGGATTTTCCTCAAAATCCGGCCTACGAGACACTACTGCGACTCGACCTGCAGCGGATGGGATGCGAGAAGTTTCTGGACCTTCCATGGGACTTCACCGATGATGGAGTGTTATACGAGGTTGCGGTGAGTGTCAAACTCCTATTTCCTTGGTGTTTAGCATTTAGCTGTATTTTTTTTGAATTTTAGTTAGCATTAGGAATAAAAGGGATGCTTTCTTCTTGTTTCCCTATTTTAGAAAGGGTAGGAATAAATAAATTGGGGAAGCCCCAGTTAGTTTCTTTTTAAGCGCTACCGGCTGAGTAGGTCAGCCCGGGTAGGCAACCGTGAATGGTCGGTACCCTGGCCCGGGCTCGGGTTGGCAATGATGGGCGGCGGGTGTGAACCCTTGAGATGGTTCACCTCGGCGGGAAAACCCTTCCCGCAAGGTTTTGATTATTTACGCGCGTTATATAATGCTTATTCTTATGTTTTACCCTTTTAGTTTCAAACCTCGGCATATAGTAGAAAGTCTTGGAGTCCTATCTCGCTAATCCGGACTTATTAGAATCAAAATCCTCAATGGTTTTAGTTCTAAAAAGTTAGAAAGTGGAAAAGGGGTTAGAAGACCGGTGGATGAAATGTTGGATGGATGTAGTGGAGTTGGTTTTCTCCCTACCGTTGGGCTAGGGTTGGAGAGAGTGTGTGCCTCTCTCTCTCTCTCCCATGTGTGGGGGAAGAGGGTGTGTGTGTGTGTGGGAGTTTTCTTAGGTTGTAGCTATGAAAAATAGAGTTGGGTGGTCTAACACGAAAAAACTTGCAAGTAGGATGTGTGGATTCGTTGCATGTGGGTGTGAGTGTGGGTAGGTTGGGGGAGAAGATAGAAGGGTTGGAGTTTTCGATTTGGGAGTGGCTGCCGACTTTGAAGGACGAGATCTCACGATTGACGAAGAATTGGGAGGCGTGCCTTAGAGATCTAGGAGCGTTGTCGAGTTTTCTTTCCAACAAGACCAAGCTTGCCCTCATTGGAGCAAGGACGAGGAAGAAATCACGATTCTACCAAAGTACCATTACTGGTGACGGCAGAGTTGGGGGGCCGACTTTGAAAGACGAGATCTCACGATTGACGAAGAATTGGGAGGCGTGCCTTAGAGATCTAGGAGCATTGTCGAGTTTTCTTTTCAACAAGACCACGCTTGCCCTCATTGGAGCAAGGACGAGGGAGAAATCGCTATTCTACCAAAGTACCCTTACTGGTGACGGCAGAGTTGAAGGGTCGGCTTTGAAGGACGAGATCTCACGATTGACAAGGAATTGGGGGGCGTGCCTTAGAGATCCAGGAGCATTGTCGAGTTTTCTTTCTAACGGGACCAAGCTCGCCCCCATTGGAGCAAGGACGAGGGAGAAATCGTCGTTCTACCGAAGGGACCTTACTGGTGGCGGCAGAGTTGAAGGGTCGGCTTTGAAGGACGAGATCTCACGATTGGCAAGGAATTGGGGGGCGTGCCTTAGAGATCCAGGAGCATTGTCGAGTTTTCTTTCTAACGGGACCAAGCTCGCCCCCATTGGAGCAAGGACGAGGGAGAAATCGTCGTTCTACCGAAGGGACCTTACTGGTGGCGGCAGATTGAGGGAAGCCCCATTTCATCCTCCTTTGATGTGATTGTGACACTCTTGAGTAGCTAGATTGTGTGTGCAACGACCCTAGTGGGGTTAGATGCATGAATGCTTTGGAAAATGGCAATTTGTTGCCCAAAAACATGTTTGGGTTGCAGCTTGATTTGGTGATGTTGTGTTGTAGTTTCATGTATGAATGTGTGTTTTCTTGCTTGTGTATGCTGGTTTGATTGTCTTGTGTCACGATTTGAATTCGTGTGAGGGAACCGCGCGGAAGCGCTGTCCAAAATTCTCCAATTAACCCTAAAATTGTGTTAGTGGTGGAGAATTGCATGTTTAGTTGATTGTTAGCACTCATATGTTGATTGGGTGCTTAGGCTTGAGGTAGAAGATGCTTTGATGTGATTTGCAACCCCTTTTCAGCCCTAAATTGTGTGCTGGACCTCTTAGTCCATATGTGTTTTAGAGGCCTTAAGTGTTCCTTTTGGTCATTTTGTGCCCATAATTGAGCCCTAGGCCCTTGGTGGTCAAATGAGGGTTATTTGAACCTCCTAGGGAGGCTTGGCGGACTCAATTCACTGCTGGAGCTACTTGTTTTGCATTAAATGGAGACTTGAGTGAATGGTTGTGTCTCCTTGTGAATCCAATCTAGAAATTGCATGTATGTATGAAGTTTGGTGTCCATTGCTTGGAAGGTTGTTTGCTTGCACCTCCCCCCACGGCCCAACTTGTGAGTTAGAACCGGAACACCGGGATTTAACCTCACATAATTGGTGCGTCTGCCGGGAGGGTTGGATGCCTTTGCTCTAATTTTTGGTTGTTTTTTGTCTCTTTTTTAGGTATTCGATTTCAAGGGAAAGGACCAGCTTACTATAAATAGTAAGCTGTGATCTCTTGTACAATCCAAGTTTGATTGTTTGGGTTCTTGCTTTTGTGCTTGGTGTGGTTTGGAGTTTTGATTTCTCATTGATTGGTTGCTTGGGTTTTATTGGGTTTAAATTGATGGAGTTATTAGTTTGAAGAATCTTGCCTTGAAGTTTTGGTTGATGCTTGGACTTGGTTCCATTTGAGTTGAGGTAAATTGCATCAATTTGGATCTAAACATATTGAATTAATTTTAATTAAAAGTAAGCAAATTAGATTAAAGTGAATTGAATCACATTGAAGTAAATGGAATTGCATTGAAGTGGTTTGGTTGTAGGTAGGTGTTGTGATTCTAACTTCCTTGTTAAGCCTTGTGTGGTGTGAAGGAAAGGGACTTGGAGCTTGAGGAGTCAAACAAGGAGAACTTGCTTTGATGAATATGTGATTTATGTTTGAATCTTGACTTGAATTGTTTCTGTTTCATTGCCTTGTTTTCGCTTGGAGCATGGAAGATCATTGTTTTGTGAATTAATTGATTTGGTGCATTGTGTAGGGGCACTCTTAGAGTGAAGGGGGGCAGATTACTATATATAGTAATCTGTAGCCTTGGGTACTTGAAGGACAAAACAACGGTTTTTCTCAAAACCGAGTCCCATTTGCCTTACTCATTGCATGTATGTGTGTGAATTATATGCAAGTTGACCGTGGGTTGTTTGTGTAGCCAAGACCGGACGTGGTTTTTGTAATTCTATGTTGTTGAATTTCGTTGGGGGTGGGTAACTTAGTGAGCCGGCTGATCCGGACACGAAGTGGGGTTGTTGGCCATTTGGCCTAACCCACTTGTGTTGTAATTTGTGGGTGTTTTTTAAAAATTTTTGTACCAAGGGAGTTTTTGGGTTGGCTTGTGTTACCGCTCAAATATTGAGCGTCAAGGGGGGTCCCCCCCTTGCCTATTTGTAGTCTTGGGAGATTGAAGGCAGATTACTATTTATAGTAATCTGCCATCTCTCACAAGGCGCCCGGTGAGTGTTTTTAACACTTCGTGCCCAACCCTAGTAGGAAGGGACACCGGCGTAGCCCCCTCGGGGGCGAAAGTGAATTGTTCTCACCATTTGGGTGAGGATCCACTTGTGGTTAGGTTGGCAATTTTCCAACCGAAAGTAGAAGTTCACTGTTGTTGGGTGACTTCTACTTGTGTGTAGTTGCTTTATTTTCCTTAGGTTTTTTGTATATGGTGAGGTCGGGTTAATCACCGGCGGGACCATTTCTATTGTTTGAAATTGAAATCGTTGGCAGTGATGCCCCAACAATTTTAAGAGCTTGTGGTTGCAGGTTGAACACACAGGTTGCCCGTTACCCGTCCATCAAGATTTTTGTAAACCTCTCGTGGGCCCGGAAACCAAGTGGTAAATCGGGAAGTGGGCCGGGTGAAGCCGCCCATTCAAGAACCGGCACGGGGTTCTTGAGTGGTTACCACTCCCGAGACGTGCGCCATCACGGTAAGCGGTGGAGGGCCATTTGTTTACTTGTGGGTAAAAACGGTTTAAACTTTTAAATTCTCCAAGCCAATTTGAAGGATTTCGTGTGCTGCCCTTACTTTTTGATGGTCATTTAGGGGTCCTTAGGGGTTCCGGTTGATAGAATTAGGTGAAAATCTAGCCTAGTAATTTCTTGGTGTTTTTTAGGTTCGTAATTCATACCGGTTTAACTAAGGGTTAAAAGATTTTAGGGGCTTGGTAATTGTCTAACCGGTAAAAGTACTTGTTACTTTGTATGGTAAAACCCACATTGATCCGGGACCAATACTCCCCGCCCATGGGGGGAGTATGAGTGGGGGGATGTGAGTCGTGCCGTGGCATACTAAATATTGGGAGCACAACCCGGTATCCGGAACATCACATCTTTCCGTGCTTATCAACCACTAAGGCACCGTGGGCTAAAGGCTCCGGCCCTCCCCCGCTATATGCAGTACGTGCACGGTGATTAGGGGGAATTCGGTAAACGGCCGGGTAGGGGTACAAGGCCACCGTTTCCCCCCCTTAGTGTTTGGGTACTCTTGGAGGAGGGCTCTTGCGGGCCCCGTTGATGATTGAGGTTTTTACCATACAATTTACGGGTTTAATTTTACCGTGTGATGATATTTGCTCAAGAGGGATGGGAGTTCACACTTAGGGGTTAGCCTCGTGGCCCATTGGTGGGACCAATCGATTAGGTAATTCGAAATCGCCATGTTTTCCACCCACTAGCTAGTAGTGTAGTTGTTTCCCTAAGTTCCCATCTACCTTGGTTGAAATCCCATTGATTGGGTGGCTTTGACATTGGACTCCCCTAGGGTTAAAACCCAATGATGACCAAGGGAGTAATCACCAATGGTAACCCTCCGGTCGGGGACATCGTACCGTGATTCACCACCGCATAGGGGTGCCCAAGGTAGATTTAGTCAATTAGAAGAGGTCCAACCCGAGGATTTGGAGGGTGGGCCAGTAGAGTTAGAAAACCCCTCGATTCCGTTGGCCCCGGTCGCCCCTATTCTCATGGCGCAACCGGTCCACCCGGGCGGCCCGGTGCCCCCGGTCGTCCCGGGTGTTCCTCCCATTCCGGCGGCTCCGGTACCCCCGGTTGTCCCTAGACCCGGGGCACCACCGCCTAATCCGGCGGATGCGATGATGGCCCCTAGAGGGCTCCCAATTGCGATGCCCGTGGGTTTAGCGCCGCGGAATATGCCCATGCACCTTCCGAGGTTCTCCGGGATGGCTCACGAGGACCCCTCCAATCATGTTGAGAGGTACATTAAAGCCCTCGTGACCAATGTCATTCCCGACGAGGACTATTGGTTGGTATGGTTTTCCACCACACTAGAGGGGGCGGCATATGAGTGGTATCGCTCACACGCTCCCGGAACATTCGTGGATTGGCTGACCTTGCAAACGGCATTTTTGAGGCAATTTAGGCCCGAGACCGGGCAACAAAATGCCTTGGTAGCACTCACGGAGATGAGGCAAGGGCCCACCGAGGGAATCACGGAGTATATACGCCGGTTCAATACGGTGGTAACCCGGTTCGTGGGCAACCACTTGACCGATGACACCATCCGGTATTACTTCATCCAAGGATTCAACAAACAATCCACGATCCGGGATGTGTTGAACTCCATGCCCCAAACGGTGGGTAATGCCCAAACCGCTGCCCGTCGAGTCGAGGGTATAGAGAAGGAGAATAACCGAATGTGGGCCCGATCGGTGGCCCCGGTTCCTTCTTTTATTCCCACTCACTATGCACCCCCCCAAAGGGAAGGCCAAACTCCGGGGGAGTCATCTAGGCCTATGACACCATACGACCCCGGGTATGTTCACCTCACCCCCCTTGATTCAAGGCCACCGGTTCCTCAACTACAATGGCACCCTCAACCGGAACCCGCTAAGGTGGACCGGTTGGCGGAATTAGAGGAACGGTTTAAGAAGGCCAATGATGACCTCAAGGTGGACATGATGAACACCATCAAGTCCCTAGGGGATCAATTGACCATGGCCATTAATGCTAAAAGCATGAATGCACCACCACCACCAAGTGAGACCGGGATACACCCATCTAACCTTTGGTGTACAAATTGCCGGCAATTTGGTCATACTCCCCGATTTTGCCCAATTCCATCTAACCCAAGCCCTTATGTCCCACCACATAGCCGGCCTACACCACCCAAACCACCGGGCGGTAATCCACCTCTACCAAGGGGGACACCGTGCCCTACATGTGGACGGCCACACCCCCTTGGCCCGGGAAAATGTTGGGTTGAGACCGGCGTGGTGTGTGACAATTGTGGGGACAATCACCCCACCGATAAATGTTTCCGCCCCAAAAGGGCAAGGCCGGAATTAGTTCCGGGGGGTTCAAGTACCCCAACCCCCGCCCAAGGCTTCTTCTATGACAAGCCGGCACAAGGGTACCTTATGCAAACATACCCCACTCCATGGTATCCCATGCCCCCTACTAGTTATGGCCCACCACAGCCGGACCAAGGCCAAGGTGTGAGACCGAGTAACCCCCATGCCCAATATTACATGGGGATGCACCCGGTTCCCCCTAGCGCGCCCCCACCGGCGGTATACCCCAACCCAATGGTCTCCCAAGATGTCCGGCATAGCGGTGCACCTTCCGGTGGTTCCCCGACCCCGGGGGTCATTCCACCCACGGCCCACCCTCCTACTCATCAAAGTATGCAGTTAATCATACATGAGAGGGTAGACACCGTGGTTGCTAGGTTAATTGGAGAACCGGTTGATCACCATGTGGCGGTCATGACACGGCAACAACGGGCCAATAATCCACCCCTTGAGACAATATCCGAAGAGGAAAGTGACTCGGATGAGGAACCGGATATCCCGGCCGTGAATGAGTTCTTGAGGGGTCAATTAAATGGACCCCTTCCGGAACCACTACTTGACCAACCCTCAATGGAGGGCAACCACTTGGAACCTCTTGATGATGAGGAGGAGGACCTCTATCGGTTTGTGGAAACCGCAGAGTCCAAAAACCGGGACCCCCTAGGACCGGTGGTTCGGGGCCCTCGGGTGTCCAACCCGGCGGAGGATTATGACCTTTGGACGGATCTTTGCAACGTTCGGGCTAACATATCCATAGCCCAACTTATCCGGGTAGCCTCCTGTGAGCCAAAAAACCACCTTGAGGTGGTAATTGGTCACAAGGATCAAGATCACAAAAGAAATGAAGAAGGGAAGAAGGGAAACAAGGAGAGGATGAAGAACAAGGGAAAGAACAAGAAAAAACCACCGGCCGGATGGCTTTTTAAGTGCCCTTCAGATTTTAGGCCGCCATTTCTCCATCCTAGCTCGGAATTGGGCGTGCATTAGCTTTTTAGAAAGCTAACTTGATTTTGCATCTACCCTGAAAATCTAAAAAGCATAGGACAAAAAACCTAGGACTGATTGCCATTTGACTGGGCCTTGTTTTTTCTACCCTCCGGCCGAGAACACCTTCAACACTACAGACTTTGGGAGGTGATTTCTCCCTCCCTACAGATCGGAATTGGACGAGCCATATACCAAAAGAAAGCTACTGAGGAGATCTACCATCATCCCAAATCTCAATCGATTTGGACTAAAACCGAGGGACTGATGGCTATTTGACTGAGAGGTGCTCCAAGGAGATGAGCAAAATGACAACAATCTACAAGCAAGAGCAAAAGCAAGGGAAGAGGGGAGCAAGATGAGGGAGAAGGAGGCCCATGGCCTTCCTTCTCTCACTAACTAAGCATTAGAAGAGGGAGAGGGAGAACACCAACATGAATCAATGAACAAGAGGGGAATAGATTGATTGAAGATAGCTTGAAAACAAGCTCTTAAGTACAAATGAAGGAGCCGCCAATAAGGCGGCTCACCCTAACCCTAAGGCTCAAAGGCCCTAATCTAAGGCCTCCATGGATGAATGACGCTCCATCCTCCATGGCGCTCCATCCTGCATGGCGCTCCATCCTCCATGGCTCTCCATCTTGAAGAACCCCTTACAAACGAATGTAACTCACAATTGCCACCACAAAGTCAATTGGACAAGACCAAAACTATCAAGTCTAAAACACAAATATGAATATCCGAGGTTAATTGCGCAAGGCCAATGGTAAAACATCAAACTCTTAATCAAGCAACTAACCCTATTTCTAATTAAGGATCCACTAGGGGGATTCATTCCTCCTCTAGTCCTTCCCCATCGAACTATGGATTCACTAGGGGGATTCATTCCTCCTCTAGCCCTTCCACACTAAATCTAATCTAAAGCTTAAATCAATGCCAAACATTCTATCCAAGGCCTTACAACAACCATCCTCAAACATGCATATTGTATTCAAAACTTAATTATCCTAATTTCATCAATTTACTTCAAGATGACATTGCTAATTAACAATTCATTCATAAAAGTAACAAATAAACAATAATATCAAAAGAGAGCAATATCGTGCTCTCACACCCCCTCATTGAGGAAGGAGTTCAAGGAAGGGGCAACGGTGCCCCGGAGACCTCGGAAGGTGGTAATGACCGCTAGGATGTATACTAGCCCGTTGGTGGATGACGGTGCCTTCGAGATTGATGTTTCTATTTTGGATAGAATCATCCCGGGCGCCGTTGTCGACAACGGTAGTGGCATCAATGTCATGTCCTCCACCACAATGGCAAAGTTAGGCTTAGGCATCACCGGTCCCTCCCCTTACATTGTTAAGGTGGCGGACCAACGACCGGTTACCCCCCTTGGCGAAATTGCCAATTGCCACATGGAAGCCGGAGGTGAGGTTTACCCATTAACCTTCCATGTTTTGAAGCTTGAGACTAGCAAGGCCGCCTACCCCATCCTTTTAGGGAGAGATTGGTTGACAAGGGCCAACGCCAACGAGCGTTGGTCCATCAACCAATCAACTTTGCAATTTGGTCCGCCGGATAACCGATCGATGGTGACCATCGGATGCCGGGTACCCACCCCCTTAGGGACACTTGGAGAAGTGTCTAAGACAACGCCATCTACCGAGGGCAAACATGTGGACCTTGTGCACCCTACGTTGGTCCCGGGAATCAACCCCATTGACTTAGGCCCGATTAGGAACCTAGGGCCGGGACTTTATGATTGGGAGGATGATGGTGAGTTTGCCACATGGATTCGGAATCATCCCGAGGACCTTGAAACTCCTAGGGTACAATCGGTAAATGTTATCACTACCATGAGAGTTTTGGAAGAACCGGTAGGCCCATACCCCGGGGTAACAACCTTGGTTGATGAGGTTGACTATGAGGTGGTTTACAACCTCGAGATAGATGGGACCCAAAGCCTCGGTTTTGAAGGACTAATCGAAGAGGAGGAAATACTCCCTCCTCCCCTTCACTTCCGCAAAACCTCCACTAACTTGGAGGTGGGTTCGGATTTACCTATTTACCCCGCGGTGCCAAGTGATTGGTATCACGGCCTCACCAACCCGGTCACGGTCCCAATCAACGATTGCGTAGATGTGGACGTGTCTCTAAACGGTGAAGAGCCCCGCCCCATCAAAATGGGGGCTCAATTATCCCCGGAAGAGATTGAGAGGTTCAAAGGTCTTGTCCTCGAATTCCGGGACATTTTTGCTTGGTCCTATAAAGACCTCAAGGGCATTCCACCGGAAATTGCCCAACACACGATCCCCCTACTTCCGGGATCCATACCGGTCCGGCAAAAGGAACGCCGGATGAACCCCCGCCTCCAACTCGTGGTCAAAGCCGAGTTGGAAAAACTCTTAGAGGCGGGCTTCATTAAACCGGTAGAAATCACGGATTGGGTGTCCCCTATGGTGCTTGTGAAGAAGAAAAATGGGAAGTTAAGGGTGTGCATCGATTACCGTTGTTTAAACAAAGCCACCCAAAAGGACCATTTCCCACTTCCATTCGTGAACCAAATCTTGGATGAGGTGGCGGGGCATGAGCTCTACACCTTCCTAGATGGATACTCGGGATACAACCAAGTATCCATCCATCCCGACGATTATCACAAAACCGCTTTCACAACCCCTTGGGGAACATTCATTTATGTGGTCATGCCCTTCGGGTTGTGCAACGCACCTTCGGCGTTCCAACGAGTCATGACTTCGATATTTTTCGATCTCCTCCATAAGTCTATGTCGGTTTTCATTGACGATTTTAGCACCCAAACAAGTGCATTAGAACACTATGCAATGTTGCGTGAGTGTTTTGTGCGGTGCCGTCGAAACCGACTCTCCTTAAATCCCGCCAAGGTGTACCTAGGGGTACAAAAAGGGGTATTGTTGGGCTACGTGGTTTCAAAGGCCGGCAAGGAACCGGACCCCGAAAAGGTTGAAGTAATCCTCAACCTTGAACCCCCGACTTCGGTCAAGGGCGTACAACGTGCTCTTGGCCATTTTGGGTGGTATCGGGATATCATGGCCGATTATGCCACGGCCGCCATACCCTTGACGAACCTCACAAGAAAGGAGGTCAAATTTGAGTGGACCCGTGAGTGTCAAGAGGGTTTTGATGCCCTCAAAACCAAGTTGACCTCCTATCCATGCCTTGTGCCCCCCAATTGGGACATTCCTTTTCATGTGTATTGTGATGCATCGGCGGTAGCCGTAGGGTCTACTTTGTGTCAACCACATGTGACCGTGTAAGCCCAATGGGAGGTACTTGCCTACGAGCTTCGAGACCCTGAGTCCGTTGCATTTTTAGGCAAAAATGCCCCGCAGATGGCCGACACCTGTAAACCCTTGAGATGGTTCACCTCGGCGGGAAAACCCTTCCCGCAAGGTTTTGATTATTTACGCGCGTTATATAATGCTTATTCTTATGTTTTACCCTTTTAGTTTCAAACCTCGGCATATAGTAGAAAGTCTTGGAGTCCTATCTCGCTAATCCGGACTTATTAGAATCAAAATCCTCAATGGTTTTAGTTCTAAAAAGTTAGAAAGTGGAAAAGGGGTTAGAAGACCGGTGGATGAAATGTTGGATGGATGTAGTGGAGTTGGTTTTCTCCCTACCGTTGGGCTAGGGTTGGAGAGAGTGTGTGCCTCTCTCTCTCTCTCCCATGTGTGGGGGAAGAGGGTGTGTGTGTGTGTGGGAGTTTTCTTAGGTTGTAGCTATGAAAAATAGAGTTGGGTGGTCTAACACGAAAAAACTTGCAAGTAGGATGTGTGGATTCGTTGCATGTGGGTGTGAGTGTGGGTAGGTTGGGGGAGAAGATAGAAGGGTTGGAGTTTTCGATTTGGGAGTGGCTGCCGACTTTGAAGGACGAGATCTCACGATTGACGAAGAATTGGGAGGCGTGCCTTAGAGATCTAGGAGCGTTGTCGAGTTTTCTTTCCAACAAGACCAAGCTTGCCCTCATTGGAGCAAGGACGAGGAAGAAATCACGATTCTACCAAAGTACCATTACTGGTGACGGCAGAGTTGGGGGGCCGACTTTGAAAGACGAGATCTCACGATTGACGAAGAATTGGGAGGCGTGCCTTAGAGATCTAGGAGCATTGTCGAGTTTTCTTTTCAACAAGACCACGCTTGCCCTCATTGGAGCAAGGACGAGGGAGAAATCGCTATTCTACCAAAGTACCCTTACTGGTGACGGCAGAGTTGAAGGGTCGGCTTTGAAGGACGAGATCTCACGATTGACAAGGAATTGGGGGGCGTGCCTTAGAGATCCAGGAGCATTGTCGAGTTTTCTTTCTAACGGGACCATGCTCGCCCCCATTGGAGCAAGGACGAGGGAGAAATCGTCGTTCTACCGAAGGGACCTTACTGGTGGCGGCAGAGTTGAAGGGTCGGCTTTGAAGGACGAGATCTCACGATTGGCAAGGAATTGGGGGGCGTGCCTTAGAGATCCAGGAGCATTGTCGAGTTTTCTTTCTAACGGGACCAAGCTCGCCCCCATTGGAGCAAGGACGAGGGAGAAATCGTCGTTCTACCGAAGGGACCTTACTGGTGGCGGCAGATTGAGGGAAGCCCCATTTCATCCTCCTTTGATGTGATTGTGACACTCTTGAGTAGCTAGATTGTGTGTGCAACGACCCTAGTGGGGTTAGATGCATGAATGCTTTGGAAAATGGCAATTTGTTGCCCAAAAACATGTTTGGGTTGCAGCTTGATTTGGTGATGTTGTGTTGTAGTTTCATGTATGAATGTGTGTTTTCTTGCTTGTGTATGCTGGTTTGATTGTCTTGTGTCACGATTTGAATTCGTGTGAGGGAACCGCGCGGAAGCGCTGTCCAAAATTCTCCAATTAACCCTAAAATTGTGTTAGTGGTGGAGAATTGCATGTTTAGTTGATTGTTAGCACTCATATGTTGATTGGGTGCTTAGGCTTGAGGTAGAAGATGCTTTGATGTGATTTGCAACCCCTTTTCAGCCCTAAATTGTGTGCTGGACCTCTTAGTCCATATGTGTTTTAGAGGCCTTAAGTGTTCCTTTTGGTCATTTTGTGCCCATAATTGAGCCCTAGGCCCTTGGTGGTCAAATGAGGGTTATTTGAACCTCCTAGGGAGGCTTGGCGGACTCAATTCACTGCTGGAGCTACTTGTTTTGCATTAAATGGAGACTTGAGTGAATGGTTGTGTCTCCTTGTGAATCCAATCTAGAAATTGCATGTATGTATGAAGTTTGGTGTCCATTGCTTGGAAGGTTGTTTGCTTGCACCTCCCCCCACGGCCCAACTTGTGAGTTAGAACCGGAACACCGGGATTTAACCTCACAGCGGGCCTACCCGGGTCCGTCTGTCCTTTCAGCCGTACCTCTTTTCAAACGGGCGGCCCCCATTTTGCGCCACTGTTCTTCTCTCCTCCCCGCGCTGTCGTTTTGCTCCCTGTTTTGTCGCGTTGCAGCCAGAATTCTTGTCGTCTAGCGCGCGCGGATTAAGGTGTCAGTAGACCAGGAGATTACGCGCCAGGAGAGGGTCTCCGCGTCGAGGGGAGGTGCTTGAGCTGCCCAGCAGATAGGTGGGAGGTGCGAGGTGTGAGAGCGATGGCGCCGAAGGAGAAGACAGCAAAGGGCAAAGCTCAGAAGGAGAAGCCCTTGCCCGAGATCATCAAGGAGAGGGCAGTGCACCCGGAGATCCCCACCAACGCGGAGTACCGCATGCAACTGAAGGAAGATTTGAAGCGGATGGGGTGTATTGGGTTCTACAATCGACCCTGGGATTTGCAGAGACCCGCGTTGCTGAACGAGATTGAGACAGAGGAGCGCATTGCCAAATTCGCGGAAGACATGGTTCGGGGGCAGCCTGAAGTCTGGGAGAGGGGACTTTGGAAGTTCACGTACAAGCTCGTGGCGTCCGATGTGGGGTACATCACAGTGCGAGGGGACGAGGAAGTGCAACGGTGCTTCTCCCAGCCCGCGCACGAGCATGACGGATTCAGGGTAGAGTACTGCCTCGACCCCAGGTTCAAGAGGGTGCTTCAGTTCCTCCTACCCATCCTCACCCCAGACAGGCCCTCAAGCGTTGCCAACAAACTCGCCAAGGCTATCCTGGAGGCATACGAGGAGAGGCAGGTCATTGGGTGGCACATCATCCTGGAGGATGTGGTAATTCGAGCAGTATCCAGGATAAATAATGGCAAGGGTTGCCCGCTGACACCATTCCTCTTCCACCTCTACGACGCCTACAACTGCCTGGACGACAAGGAGGCTGCACAGTACGCCAAGGCAAAGGAGAAGAGACGCTCCATGTTTCCAGGAGAAGTAGGGGGGGCTGCCAAGGCCGGGCCATCAAGACAAGCAGGGCCATCAGGACCAGCGAACGTCAGTGAAGCAGCAGCTGTAGAAGGGAGAGCTGTAACTCCACCCCGGGCTCCAAAGACAGCTCCAACCCGGGTGCAGCAGGGCACTCCAACAGGGGAGTGTAACCCCTTTTCCCCCATCAGTCCAGTCCAGGGGAGTGGCTCAGAAGAGGAGGAGTCACCAGCCGCCAGCACCAGGGCAATGCGCCGCAGCACCAGACAGCAACGTATGCAGCCTCCACCACCACCATCTCGGACTCCCATCCGACTGGAGGACTCGGAGGAAGACGACCCTGTGCAGCAGACAAGGTCTCCAGGAGAAGGGCCTTCTCACACCCCAGACCAGGAGAAGGAGCCAGAATATCCGCTGGAAGGGGAACCTCAATTGAGGAAGAAGAGGAAAGTCTCCCAGGACATTCGCCCGAAATTGCCACCGAACTTATGGATGGGGTCCCCTCCGGCCAAATTGGCGAAACCTTCGAAGAGAAGGAAGATCACCTTCGCCATGGACAGGAGAGCAGAGAAGACTAACCCTCCAGAAGAAGTAGCACCGCTACCCAAAGGGAAGGTGAAGAGGAGCATCCCGAAGCGGGGGTACGCTGGTCCAGGACAGGAGAGGGTGCCTAGGGAAGAGACAACTGAGGAGAGCAGTGGGGCTGATCCCGAACCCATGGATATACCCCGGGAGTCAGCAGGACCCTCATCTCGCACAGGAGAGCCGAGCATCCCCGATCCGAAGGAGGATGCTACCCCGGAGAGGAGAGAAGGGCCCATCCCCGGTACACCCGCCCCCCTGTTCAGGATAACGGAGGAGAGTCCCGTGAACCCCCTCGTGGTCACCGTGCAGATGTGCATGGAGGAGCACAAACTGATGTATCAGTCGCTCAGGGGAGTAGGGGGAGTACTGAAGACGAACGCAGTGGAGCGTCACCCCGAGCTGGTTAAGGCTATGAAGGAGCAGCGGGATGCACTCAACAAGGAGGTGTTAGAGCTGCGCCATCAGGTCATGGACTTCTCCGTCACTATCCTGAACCAGGACAAGGAGATCGCGGAGTTGAAGAAGCATGTCTCAACTCAGAATGGATGGGCGCGGGCCAATCTCTTCGCCCTGCAGAAAACCCTGCTCACGCCAGGAGAAGCTCAAGCCAAGGCGCGATTATTCGATGCGCATCTACAGGGAGAAGGAGCAGATGCGGCCGTGCGCATGGCGTCCTTCCTGAAGAAGCACACAACGCGGATAGAGGGCGCTCTGCAGGAGATGCGTATCCTGTTAAAGGAGATGTATCAGAGGTTTCCAGGAGAAGCAGCAGCAGCTGAAGCCGCGGCAGCAGAAGCGGAAGCGACTCGGGATGCAGCAACCCGGGCAACGGCAGCGGAAGCAACGCCTGGAGGCCCAAGTTCTGATCCCCCAGCCGAAGCAGGAGAGGAGATGGCAGCCCCAACAGAGCTTGTAGACAGGGGAACCAGTCCCATTTCGCCTGATGGAGTTCAGGTGTATTCGCGGAAGAAACCAATCTCACGTCCCAAGGTCAAGGCCAGGAGATTTGGCAAGGCGAGGAGCGGAAGGCCAATCGGGGAAGGACCAGAGGCAGAGCAACCCCTTGAAGAGGGGAGAGACGAGACAGGAGACCTTACCCCGGTGGAAGAGCCCTCACTTACTAGCGGGCTTCAAGACAGGATCAGGAGAGCAGATCCCCTGATACCACCCAAGGCGGAAAGGGTCTCCGAGGATAGCATCCACCTTGTCCTGAATATGGACGATTCAGACGTACCCTCCCCAGCTGCACAAGAGATAGGGGAACCAGGGGAGGCTCTATTGATGTCCCCATCAATAGGCGAAGCTGCCCCAGGGGAGCAGGTGGCAATCGATGTACAATCCGAAGTTGGAGTGGCAGGGGAGGATTCGATCGATCCAGGAGTAGTAGCTGAAGTCCAACCCGATTCCGGGTTAGTGGGAGAGATCCCCGTAGAGGTGCCAGAGGTGACGGATGCCGTACAATCCGATCCTGCAGGAGAGCAAGAAGCCCAACCAGCAGAAGTGACCGCAGCTGAAGTCCAACCCGAACCCAGGGTAATGGAGGAAGTCCTCTCCGAGTTAAGTGAGGGAAGAGAAGACTTACCAGGGCGGGAAGTAGGGGAGGCACCTTCACCAATGGAGGGGGGAATGACTGCTGTCCCATCCGAGTCCGTAGCAGGAGAGCAAGCTCAACCAGGGGAAGAAGCAACCGTTGTTGCTCCACCCGAGTCGGTAGCATTGGAAGAGGTCCCACCAACAGAGGGGGCGACTGACAGCCTATCTGGATCAGGAGTAGAGGGGGACGTCAATCCGGGAGAAGGGGTGATCGCCAGGACTCAACCCGAACCTGCAGTGGAGGAGGAAGCTCGACCAGGAGAGGAGGTGAACGTCGAGATCCAACCCGAGCCAGGAATGCCGGATGGAACCTCAGGGGAGGACGTTGTAGCGGAAGGAGGACCCGTACCAGGGGAGCCTATGGGCCCACCCACTGAAGAGCCTCTCCCGGACACCACCGAGGTACAATCAATCGAAGCCGAGCCAGGGTTCACCATGATACCCGAGACTCCGATAGTGGTTCCAGAGGAGGTCGTTCGCGCTGACGAAGATGTTCTCCCCGGTGTGACCGACCCATTGGAGGTGGAATCTAAGGTGGTTGCATCCAGGGGAGGTCCAGGACTCCGGGAAGATACGGGTGGCAACCAGGAGGAGCGAGGCGAACCTGCGGTCATCAGCCCCCTAGTTCGAGGAGACCAGGAGAGTGAAGCCAGGGGAGCAGCCAAGCGGGCAGCATCTATCCTGGGTGGGTTCGAGAGGTCATCTCCCGTCAAGCGGGCCCGGGCCAGATCTATTTAGCCCTAGACTAGGAAATAGGCAGCTAGTAGTTAGAAAGTTAGAGGTGTGTTCACACCGTTTTGGACTTTCAGTAGTTTTTATTGTTTGGATGTTAGGCAGCGTAGGACAGGCCACGTGGGCCTTATCCTATCCGGGTATCCCGGGATCCACTTAAAGCGGATCTGAGGCATGTAATCCGGAGTAGCCGTTAGGGATACTTAGCCAAGGAATGTTCTCATTCCTTGGGTCTCTTTTTGTATCATCATCACGAAGTATCTAGGGTTGCGGCCGCCTTTTCCAAGTCTATTCGTTTCCTTGATGTTTTGTGTGTGTTTGATGCAATTGAGTCCCTTGCATTGTTTGCTCCAAGATCTGGAGTGAAGGATAGGATTGTTGAGATCTGTACTAGCGTCTAGGGTAAGGAGTTTTGGCAGTTTGACACCACTACGAGTCAGTACTTTAGGTGAACAGGGGTTCCCTAATATTCCCCGGGGACAGTGGTCTAGCGCGGGGAAGTTGGTCACTGTTGCGGAGAGTGGGTCTTAGTCCTCCTGTTGTCCTGGATCTGTATCCAAAGTTGTCACCTTCCGCCTTCTATCCTGGTCTGGAGTTAACGTGTGAGTAGCCACACCAACAGGGGAACCGCTGCACCCTTATAGTGACCTGTACCAGGATTAACAACTCTGGTATTGAAGGGGACTTGGTCTAACCCTGGGCAGAAGAAGAACTAAGTGATAGAAGTATTGTGGCGTTGAGGAGTTGTGTTTTGTGTACTACAGTGTTGAGGAGTGAGAGATTCGAGAAGAGGAGAAGTCAAGTGCCCTAAATCTAGCACTTTAAACTAAGGGAGAACCCTCTGATGGACAAACTGAGGCAAAACTAAATCAGCTTGGAGATATACTGGTGGACCAGGGTAGGAGAAGTAAAACTCCCCTGGAAGGAAACCAGGACAGGACAAGGAGAACTGTTAACCAGGAGACATTTCCTATCCTGGTTGAAGGAAGAGTAAGACAGGGCAGTGATAGAAGCACTGTCCTGGAATGGCTATCCTAGCCACTTTGGAGCTCAATGAATCCCCGCGGATCGATTAATCCGGATATCACCTCTGAGGGTGTTCTTAACACTTAAAAGAATACTAAAGGGGAATATCGCTATCACGAATTACGACACGTTCAGCTGGAATTAATTGTCTACTTGCATAATAAATCGGATGATCATTACCTTTAGCATCCTTCTGGCTCAACACCGATCCAAGTGCTACATTCGATGCATCCACATATACATGAAACATCTCCTTCCATCGAGGTGCAATTAAAATTGGTGTATTAGTCAATTTCAATTTCAATTCTCCAAATGCCTTAGTACAGTCGTCTGTCCAGATTGGACTCACTCCCGTTTCGGTTTTCTTTAAAAGATTTGTTAACGGTTGGCATGTGGCCGCAAATTGATACATAAACCTGCGATTGTAACTGGCATGGCCTAAAAAGGCTCTTACTTTTGATATGGTTTCTGGAATAGGCAACTGAACAATAATCCGTATCTTATCGGGGTCCGTCGAAATTCCCGTTTTCGATACTACATGACCAAGCAGTTTGCCGAACGGCATTCCGAACTGACATTTCTCAGAGTTTAAAGATATACCAAATTCCTTACATTGGCGCATACACTTCTCTAAAAACTTTAAATGATCCTTTCTCTTACTAAATACGCAAAAATCATCCAAAAAGATCTCCATAAACTTCCTTAAGTATTTTTGAAATGCCCGAGTCATAATTCGTTGAAATGTCGCGGGTGCATTACATAATCCAAAAGGCATAACAGTATACACAAAAGTCCCCCAATCCGTAGTAAACGTTGTTTTTAATTGGTCCTCCGGAGCTATCCGTACCTGATTGTAACTTGAAAATCCGTCCAAGAATGAATAGCACTCGTGTCCCGCAACGGCATCCAAGATACTATCCGTAAATGGTAACAGAAAATAATCTTTCTTAGTTGCTGAATTCAACTTACGGAAGTCCTGGCAGATTCGTACTTTCCCGTTTTTCTTTGGGACCATTACAATTGGTGAAACCCATTCACTATATGGTACGAAATAAATGAATCCCGCTTTCAAAAGTTTGTCAATCTCCTCTTTTACCAATAACGAGTACTTAGGATTCAATCTATGTTGTCTCTACCGAACGGGGATTGCATTTGGTTCTAACACGATGTGATGTTCTCCAATCGATGACGGTATTCCCTTCAGGTCATAATAAGTCCATGCAAAAACTGACTTATGCTTCAATAAGAAAGTTTTCCAGTTTTTGAGCTCCGTTCCTTCAATACCGTTATAAATGGTAACGGTCTGCGATCTTTCCATACTACCTAATTCAATTGTTTTCAGTAAATCCTCCTTCTTCTTGAATTGGATCGATTCCAAATTTGATTCCGTCATAGGATAAAATTCTGACGAAGTTGACTCATTCATTTCAGTTTCCGTTACATTGATATTGTATACTTCACAAGTTTGCATCCATTTTGCAATGGCATGATCAGAATTATCAGTTTGAGACTGATTAATTTCATACTCTCCTAATCCCGTACTACGGAATGCTAATTCCGTTTTATTCTTAGCTTCTTCGTGTTCTTGTTTAACAATTTGATACGTCTCATCATCAATTTCACCCTTATCGGAGTCATAATACCAAGAATTCTCAGTCATGGATAACTGAGATTCACCGTGATAAGCTACTGGATACATCTGTAGAACTTGCTTGTTCTTTCCATGGCCAATGGTTAGAGTTCCTTTTCCCCAGTCATCCCGTACTTTTACATCAAACAACCATGGTCTCCCTAATAATATTGCATATGAAGACAACGCATTGGGGACATGGAATACCACATAATGAACGGAGTATGTGTATTCCGCAACTTCATTCATAACATTCTTTAGTATACCGAGCGGTCGAACGGGATGTTGGTCGGCCATTTTCAACAATATCTTTGTGGGCATTAACCCCGTCAAGCCCAACAGTTCTATAGTTTCTTTTGTCATCAAATTCACACTAGAGCCTCCGTCTACCTGTGCATGAGGAATTAAGACACCTCCAATCTTAACATCCACCATCGGGGTACCTGGATCTAAATTCAATGCTACTTCATGAACTTCTTTGACCCGATTCCGTTTCCTTATGAGGGCTGCATTTAACTTGGCCCTGCATTCTGGAGCGACAGCTAGCAACTGCTTCAATGAAATCGTTGGTTTTAATTCATTCAAATCCTTTAATATGTCATAAGGCTCAGAAGTTGCAGCTACCCCAAAAGATCCTTTGGGTCTTGGTTCAATATCCTTTGCGGTTGGTAGAAGTCGATTTTTTTCTGTGACTGGATTAATATGTCTTACGTCTGAATCCATAAGGGATTTCTGAACTGGAATTTCCTGAACGGGAACAGAATGTAGTTGTCTAGGTTCTCGTTCCGTTTCTGCAACTGGAGTCGGATACAATACCGGCGTAACCCGTTCCTCTATCACCGGCTTAATTACCACCGGTTCATCCTTTCTCAATATCTGCTTTGGTACAATTCGAACCTCTTTTTCCTTTCTGGGAACTGCTTTTACAGTTTCTGGTTCCATGGTACTTATAGAAGGAGTTTGTTGAAGGACGGGATCAGTCTTCCGTTTTTGTCCCCTTGTCTCCACTGTCTGTACGATTTCTACCAGATAAACTGGTGATTCTTGCTGCTGGCGCAATTGTTCCTGCGAAGGATTCGGCTACGGACGGGAATCCTTATTATTGAAATTGAAGGGTGCATTGCAATCTTTCGTAAGGTGACCCTGTTGTTTACAGTTGGCGCACAACGGAGAGGTATCCTCCTCATATCGATCATTCATGCATTCCTTGGCAAAATGTCCGTACTGACGGCATCGATAGCAAAGAACTGGTTTACTTGGGTTCATTCTATTCGAAAAATTAGGATACTCAGGTGGAATATACCGACTAGGCTTATTCCAAGTAGCTTGTGTAAATGATCCCCTCTGATTGCCTGATCTCATGTTCACATTCTGATCATTCTGATTACATTCCTGTATACTCTGATAGGAATTTTGAGGAAAGCCTCCATTTCTGCTGTTCTCCATATTCCGTTGTGTATTCCAGTTTCCGTTGGACGGTATCTGGCCGTTCCGACCAAAACGGGGTCCTCCTTGTATTTGGTTCACATCATATTGAGTATTAGGAATCATCATATTTGGCCCGTTTGGGCGATTGCCCGTTAAATACCAACAGTCTTCAATAGGATGTCCCTCTTTTCCACAATTCAAACACATAATCTTCATATTGGCAGGTGATGGACAATTTGCAGCTATATGTCCTTGGCCCTTACAGTTTGTACACCAAACATTATTATTTCGAGCAAGACCCTTATTTTTCTTTTCCTTTGATATACTTGATGTCAAAGCTTCCATTTGCTTAGTCAAATTTAATAAAATGGCTTCGTTTGAATTAGGTTGTGAATACGTACTCAAACTCTTTTGATTAACGGGGTTAGAGGGATATTGATACGGATATTGTGTATAATTCACCGTACTAGATACGGGTGGAATTGCCTACAACGGTTGCACATTCAAAACAATATTTCTTGGGTCAACTGAGTTAATTGTTGGTGTTATGGCCTGAGGTTGATTACTAATAGAAGCATTCCACGGAAGAACGGAAATTCCTCCATCTGTAGGAATCATGGTTTCTCCCGTTACGAGGTATTGGTCGTAATGACATTCCTCCCGTACTTTAGCACGATTTAATGTCTCATCCAATGTTTGGGGTCGCGCTTCCTTAACAAACATCCGTAATTCGGGTGGGTGCAATCCTGCCACTATTGTGGATATTATAAATGGAACTGGCAAAGCATTATTAAACCATTTTCTCATTATATCGGTTACTCTTCCAAAATATGCATCTACCGTTTCTCCGGTTATCATCCTACTTGTTAGTAACTGGGTACGCAGTCTATCTTCAAAACCGACGGGATGGAAGTGGTCAAGGAATGCTGTCCGTAGCGCGTTCCAATTCGCATAAATTCCTGTAGGTTGTCGATTGTACCATTGTCAAACTCCTATTTCCTTGGTTTTTAGCATTTAGCTATATTTTTTTTAATTTTAGTTAGCATTAGGAATAAAAGGGAAGCTTTCTTCTTGTTTCCCTATTTTAGAAAGGGTAGGAATAAATAAATTGGGGTAGCCCCAGTTAGTTTCTTTTTAAGTGCTACCGGCTGAGTAGGTCAGCCCGGGTAGGCAACCGTGAATGGCCGGTACCCTGGCCCGGGCGCGGGTTGGCAATGATGGGCGGCGGGCCTACCCGGGTCCGTCTGTCCTTTCAGCCGTACCCCTTTTCAAACGGGCGGCCATCATTTTGCGCCACTGTTCTTCTCTCCCCCTCGCGCTGTCGTTTTGCTCCCCGTTTTGTCGCGTTGCAGCCAGAATTCTTGTCGTCTAGCGCGCGCGGAGTAAGGTGTCGGTAGACCAGGAGATTACGCGCCAGGAGAGGGTCTCCGCGTCGAGTGGAGGTGCTCGAGCTGCCCAGCTGATAGGTTGGGGGCGCGGAGTGTGAGAGCGATGGCGTCGAAGGAGAAGGCAGCTAAGGGCAAAGCTCAGAGGGAGAAGCCCTTGCCCGAGATCATCAAGGAGAGGGCAGTGCACCCGGAGATCCCCACCAACGCGGATTACCGCAGGCAGCTGAAGGAGGATTTGAAGCGGATGGGGTGTATCGGGTTCTACAATCGACCCTGGGATTTGCAGAGACCCGCGTTGCTGAAGGAGATCCAGACGGGGGAGCGCATTGCCAAGTTCGCGGAAGACATGGTTCGGGGGCAGCCTGAAGTCTGGGAGAGGGAACTTTGGAAGTTCACGTACAAGCTCGTTGCGTCCGATGTGGGGTACATCACAGTGCGAGGGGACGAGGAAGTGCAACGGTGCTTCTCCCAGCCCGCGCACGAGCATGACGGATTCAGGGTAGAGTACTGCCTCGACCCCAGGTTCAAGAGGGTGCTTCAGTTCTTCCTACCCATCCTCACCCCAGACAGGCCCTCAAGCGTTGCCAACAAACTCGCCAAGGCTATCCTGGAGGCATACGAGGAGAGGCAGGTCATTGGATGGCACATCATCCTGGAGGATGTGGTAATTCGAGCAGTATCCAGGATAAACAATGGCAAGGGTTGCCCGCTGACGCCATTCCTCTTCCACCTCTACGACGCCTACAACTGCCTGGACGACGAGGAGGATGCACAATACGCCAAGGCAAAGGAGAAGAGACGCACCATGTTTCCAGGAGAAGTAGGGGGAGCTGCCAAGGCCGGGCCATCAGGACAAGCAGGGCCATCAGGACCAGCGAACGTCAGTGAAGCAGCAGCAGTAGAAGGGAGAGCTGTAACTCCACCCCGGGCTCCAAAGACAGCTCCAACCCGGGTGCAGCAGGGCACTCCAACAGGGGAGTACAACCCCTTTTCCCCCATCAGTCCAATCCAGGGGAGTGGCTCAGAAGAAGAGGAGTCACCGGCCGCCAGCACCAGGGCAATGCGCCGCAGCACCAGACAGCAGCGTATGCAGCCGCCACCACCACCATCTCGGACTCCCATCCAACTGGAGGACTCGGAGGAAGACGACCCTGTGCAACAGACAAGGTCTCCAGGAGAAGGGCCTTCTCACACCCCAGACCAGGAGAAGGAGCCAGAAGATCCGCTGGAAGGGGAACCTAAATTGAGGAAGGAGAGGAAAGCCTCCCAGGACATTCGCCCGGAGTTGCCACCGAACTTATGGATGGGGTCCCCTCCGGCCAAATTGGCGAAACCTTCGAGGAGAAGGAAGGTCACCTTCGCCACGGACAGGAGAGCAGAGGAGACTAACCCTCCAGAAGAAGTAGCACCGCTGCCCAAAGGGAAGGTGAAGAGGAGCATCCCGAAGCGGGGGTACGCTGGTCCTGGACAGGAGAGGGTGCCTAGGGAAGAGACAACTGAGGAGAGCAGTGGGGCTGATCCCGAACCCATGGATATACCCCGGGAGTCAGCAGGACCCTCATCTCGCACAGGAAAGCCGAGCATCCCCGATCCGAAGGAGGATGCTGCCCCGGAGAGAAGAGAAGGGCCCATCCCCGGTACACCCGCCCCCCTGTTCAGGATAACGGAGGAGAGTCCCCTGAACCCCCTCGAGGTAACCCTGCAGATGTGCATGGAGGAGCACAAACTGATGTATCAGTCGCTCAGGGGAGTAGGGGGAGTACTGAAGACGAACGCAGTGGAGCGTCACCCCGAGCTGGTTAAGGCTATGAAGGAGCAGCGGGATGCACTCAACAAGGAAGTGTTAGAGCTGCGCCATCAGGTCATGGACTTCTCCGTCACTATCCTGAACCAGGACAAGGAGATCGCGGAGTTCAAGAAGCATGTCTCAACTCAGAATGGATGGGCGCGGGCCAATCTCTTCGCCCTGCAAAAAACCCTGCTCACGCCAGGAGAAGCTCAAGCCAAGGCGCGATTATTCGATGCGCACCTACATGGAGACGGAGCAGATGCGGCCGTGCGCATGGCGTCCTTCTTGAAGCAGCGCACAGCGCGGATAGAGGGCGCTCTGCAGGAGATGCGTATCCTGTTAAAGGAGATGTATCAGAGGTTTCCAGGAGAAGCAGCAGCAGCTGAAGCCGCGGCAGCAGAAGCGGAAGCGACTCGGGATGCAGCAACCCGGGCAACGGTAGCGGAAGCAACACCTGGAGGCCCAAGCTCTGATCCCCCAGCCGAAGCAGGAGAGGAGATGGCAGCCCCAACAGAGCTTGTAGACAGGGGAACCTGTCCCATTTCGCCTGATGGAGTTCAGGTGTATTCGCGGAAGAAACCAACTTCACGCCCCAAGGTCAAGGCCAGGAGATTTGGCAAGGCGAGGAGGGGAAAGCCAATCGGGGAAGGACCAGAGGCAGAGCAACCCCTTGAAGAGGGGAGAGACGAGACAGGAGACCTTTCCCCGGTGAAGGAACCCTCACTTACTAGCGGGCTTCAAGACAGGATTATGAGAGCAGATCCCCTGGTACCACCCAAGGCGGAAAGGGTCTCCGAGGATAGCATCCACCTTGTCCTGAATATGGACGATTCAGACATACCCTCTCCAGCTGCACAGGAGACAGAGGAACTAGGGGAGGCTCCTCTGATGTCACCATCAATAGGCGAAGCTGCCCCAGGGGAGCAGGTGGCGACCGATGTACAATCCGAGGTTGGAGTGGCAGGGGAGGATTCGATCGATCCAGGAGTAGTAGCTGAAGTCCAACCCGATTCCGGGGTAGTGGGAGAGATCCCCCCAGAAGTGCCAGAGGTGACGGATGCTGTACCATCCGATCCTGCAGGAGAGCAAGAAGCCCACCAGCAGAAGTGACCGACAGCCTACCTGGAGCAGGAGTAGAGGGGGACGTCAACACAAAAGAAGAGGTGATTGCCAGGACTCAACCCGAACCTGCAGCGGAGGAGGAAGCTCAACCAGGAGAGGAGGTGAGCGTCGAGATCCAACCCGAGCCAGGAATGCCGGATGGAACCTCAGGGGAGGACGTTGTAGCGGAAGGAGGACCCGTACCAGGGGAGCCTATGGGCCCACCCACTGAAGAGCCTCTCCCGGACACCACCGAGGTACAGTCGATCGAAGCCGAGCCAGGGTTCACCATGATACCCGAGACTCCGATAGTGGTTCCAGAGGAGGTCGTTCGCGCTGACAAAGATGTTCTCCCCGGTGGGACCGACCCATTGGAGGTGGAATCTAAGGTGGTTGCATCCAGGGGAGGTCCAAGACTCCGAGAAGACACGGGTGGCAACGAGGAGGAGCGAGGCGAACCTGCGGTCATCAGCCCCCTAGTTCGAGGAGGCCAAGAGAGTGAAGCCAGGGGAGCAGCCAAGCGGGCAGCATCTATCCTGGTTGGGTTCGATAGGCCATCTCCCGTCAAGCGGGCCCGGGCCAGATCTATTTAGCCCTAGACTAGGAAATAGGCAGCTAGTAGTTAGAAAGTTAGAGGTGTGTTCACACCGTTTTGGACTTTGAGTAATTTTTGTTGTTTGGACGTTAGGCAGTGTAGGACAGGCCACGTGGGCCTTATCCTATCCGGGTATCCCGGGATCCACTTAAAGCGGATCTGAGGCATGTAATCCGGAATAGCCGTTAGGGATACTTAGCCAAGGAATGTTCTCATTCCTTGGGTCTCTTTTTGTATCATCATCCTTACGGAGTATCTAGGGTTGCGGCCGCCTTTTCCAAGTCGATTCGTTTCCTTGATGTTTTGTGGGTGTTTGATGCAATTGAGTCCCTTGCATTGTTTGCTTGAAGATCTGGAGTGAAGGATAGGATTGTTGAGATCTGTACTAGCGTCTAGGGTAAGGAGTTTTGGCAGTTTGGCACCACTACGAGTCAGTACTTTAGGTGAACAGGGGTTCCCTAATATTCCCCGGGGACAGTGGTCCAGCGCGGGGAAGTTGGTCACTGTTGCGGAGAGTGGGTCTTAGTCCTCCTGCTGTCCTGGATCTGTATCCAAAGTTGTCACCTTCCGCCTTTTATCCTGGTCTGGAGTAACGTGTGAGTAGCCATACCAACAGGGGAACCGCTGCACCCTTATAGTGACCTGTACCAGGATTAACAATCCTAGTATTGAAGGGGGCTTGGTCTAACCCTGGGCAGAAGAAGAACTAAGTGATAGGAGTATTGCTACGTTGAGGAGTTGTGTTTTGTGTGTTACAGTGTTGAGGAGTATGAGAATTGAGGAGAGGAGAAGTCAAATGCCCTAAATCCAGCACTTTTAAACTAAGGGAGAACCCTCTGATGGATAAACTGAGGCAAAACTAAACCAGCTTGGATATAGACTGGTGGACCAGGGTAGGAGGAGTAAAACTCCCCTGGGAGGAAACCAGGACAGGAGAAGGAGAACTGTTAACCAGGAGATATTTCCTATCCTGGTTGAAGGAAGAGTAAGACAGGGCAGTGATAGAAGCACTGTCCTGGAATGGTTATCCTAGCCACTTTGGAGCTCAATGAATCCCCGCGGATCGATTAATCCGGATATCACCTCTGAGGGTGTTCTTAACACTTAAAAGAATACTAAAGGGGAATATCGCTAACACGAATTACGACAACCATTCGAAAGCTACGTCCTTCAATGTAGCTGGAAACCATCGTAGCCACAGTTCCTCAGTGCGACCATTATTAGCCACGCTCGCCGTTAAGAACTGAGACATATGGTGGTCGGGATCAGAACCCGTTCTGCCGTTAAAAATAGGTAACGGAGCAACGTTCGTAGTTCTGTCCTGTTGGTTTCCCATCGCAATGGCAATGGGTACATTAGGCAAACCGGCTACTGCTGCTGGCTGCATATTGGTTTTTAGGACCACCCTTGAATTCGTTCCAAAAAGAGTTTTAACTATAGAGTTTAATACAATTGCACTTCCAACTCCGTCTTTCAAATCTCTCCTCAATTCGGTTCCTCGACAGTTCGTATAATGGATATTTCTGACAAGGTACTCTCTTCTTGTTCAATATTTGGCGTTTCACTCCAGATATCCAACGGATATGACGACACTTTTATAGTTTCTCCGTAAATTAACTCCCGCGGTATTGTTTCAAACGGTAAATAGCTCCTATACGAGTCTCTTCTATACTCAATTGGTATTGATTGCACATATCTGCATAATCTTAAGAACGGTTTTATCCAACTACGCCAACGGTAATAGCGCTCCCATCGTTCTTTTATTCTTTAACACGATTTTTGCAATCCAATCTCGTTGCTCGAGTAACCGGTTGCGCCTCTTTCTGGCGTCGTTCTCCCTCTGACGACTCTAGTGTCCTTGCCCCTGGAAATCGCTCAGCCCTTGGAAACATGATCTTCCATTCTTAATTTTCTTACCCTAACTTCTGGGCGCATTCAATATACTACTATTTCCTTTTACAACGCTTAGGTTTTCCTCACGAATCCCCGGCAGCGGCGCCAAAAATGTAGCAGTATATTAGCGGAAACGGATTCCACTGTTAAAGTTCGAACACAGGGCATTCGTGTGATCAAGCTTTCAGTTGTAAATGTCACTGGAAAGGTAGTTGTAGTGGAACAATATTCAATTTCTCATCAAACATTCAAACATATACACACATAATTGATCTCAATATCAATTTAATATTATTTATTAATTCTTAAACGGATTGGTACACAAGTAATCTCTAAATCACACTAACAAAAGAAAATAGGGTGTCACTTGCATTCCCTAGGCCTGCCATCTCTCATGGTCTGACCAAAGAAGAATAAGACTCAAAAAGCTATGTATACCTTCCAAAAACAACTGCCTCTCAAAGACACCGGTTCATATTTGCCCTTTCACCTATGTGCCTTTTAGACTTAAACGGAATTATATAAAACTGAACGGAACAGTAACTGTCATGAACTGACTTCACTACGAAACGGAACTTAAAAACTGAATGGACTTAAAACGGATAAATGAACTGGAACGGCAATAAACTCAAAAACGGAATGGAACAAGGAACGGATATTGACCTGAACGGACTTATATAGATCTGCCCAAGAACATAACCAAGAACGGAAACTGAATTGGATATAAAACTGACTTTCCTATGAAACGGGTTCATGTAGGACGGACTTTCATAAACTGACTCAACAACCGTAACGTAACGGACTTATTGCTACCCCTACTGAACGGACTTAGACCCTGAAATGACTTCTAATGCCTTAACCCATAAAAACGGAAAATTCTTGACAAAATGGCAGTTTTAACCATATGTAAAAAGAACATTCCACAGCGTTGGAGTGGCTGCTGCTGCTCGTCGTTTCCCGATTTCGGGTTGAGCCAGCAATCTCCGGGTTGAGCCAGCAATCTTTGTCTAAGTGGCCGGGCTCTTGCATCGGGTGCACACTAGTCGAAGTGGCTTCTGTGGTCGATCTGCTATTGGCGTCGATGCGGATTCCTTGGGCAGACCGCTCTCCGCCAACTTGGCCGACTTTTTGGCTTGGGCCAGAGTCGATCGTGGAAGGCCGACTGTAGCTACCTGCAAGTATTTCAACAAGCCAGCTCGAAAGTTGCTTAGTAGAAAGTTATTAGGGGGGAGAACCTCGAATTGACTAGCGAGTTTCATCATTTTCTCGTAGTAGTCATCGACAGACTCCTTCGGTTCCTGTTTCAAGCTCCGGAATCGTAAGTATGCCTGGTCGTCGTTATCGATGTCTTGGTATCGATACTTAAATGCATCGATTAGTTCCGCCAAGGTCTGGTGAGGGTTCGTTTGTCTTTGCGTGTTAAACCAGTTATAGTTGCTGGCATCGACTAAGGAATTACCAAATAACGCAATCGAAATGGCTTCATCGTTTTCTCCATTTAACGTCAAAGCATTTAAAAAACGTTGAACATGGGTAAAGGCGCACTTACCTTCCTTATAGGTGGGGATCGTCACCGGTTTCCTTGCTGTAGTTCGAGGAAGCACTGCCGTGGTTGGGTAAGGTGGGACTGGGTAAGGTGCAGTCGGGTATGCCGGGTGAGGGGGCATCGGGACTGGAGCTGTTGGGTAAACAGGGTTTGAAGGGTTCGGGTGTGTGGGGGCTGAGTACCCGATAGGTCGCGCGGGTCGGTACCAGGGGCAGTATTCTGTGTAGTGGTCGAACTGACCACATGATCGACAGCTGGGAACCGGGTTGGAATGGGGTAATTGAGTCGAAGGATGTGTTGTTGGGAATGGGTTACTAGGTAGCGGGTAGGATGTTGGAGGGACAAAGGGGTGAGTGCCCTGGGTCGGGTATGGGTGATTAGTGGGGACAATCGACACTGGGGGTGTCGATTGGGTGGGTACTGCCGGGTTTGGTGGTTGGGAGTGGGGAATAGGCAGTGGATACGTTTGGGGAATCACTTGGGGTTGATGCGGATTGGTCTGGGCTACGGGCAATTGTTGCGGGTAGCTAGGCAGTGGATAAGACCTAGGTGTCGATGCTCGGGAGGTGGGAATTGGGTTACTTCGAGACTGATCAAGGTTGAGTATATTGGGTTCATGGGTTCGGATTTTTGGAAGGGTAGGCTGTGGTTTTGTCTGGTTTTGTCCGGTAGTAGAGTGAAAACATTTCGAATTTCGTTTAGTAACCGCGGATCCAAGTCCCTGGAGTTGGGGGAATATTCCTCGGTCGGGGTGTTTGGGCGACTGGGTTGATTATGGGGTTCTGTCGATTGATAGGGTTGACTCGATTGTCCTGGGTTTGGTCTAGGGTCAGGGCTGAGTATGGTTTTGGCTAACAGAGAGGCTATGCGGGAGTCTAGTTCTTCGCGACTGTTCCTGAGATGCCTGATCTCCGCCTCCATCTGTGATTCAGTTGCACCGATAGGAGGTTCGTGTGAGTACCTGACAGGTCGATCGCTGGCACTGGAAGGTCGCTCGGGCAGGCTCGCTTGTTCGTCCCAATTTCTTCATGGAGAAGGTGGGTTCGATGTGGTTCGATATGTCACCGCGGGTTGCATGGATCGATCGGTTGTCGATGAAAACACCGGTCGAGTCGCTATGGACCGATTTGGTTCGGGCGGTACGTCTCGCCCCATCGGGATTGATGTTGAGTGGAAGACAGCGCCCTCTGGAGTATTCACCATCGTTCGGGGGTAATCCAAATAATGGTGTAAGGATGCTGCTGGTGAAGTCGAGGGCGAGAGTTGCCTTCGAATGTCATATGCTGTTCGGGAGCTGTTCTCCGGAACCGCGTCAAGGATGACGGGTGGTGGAGAAAATTCCGATTGTAAATTGCGTAACTCCCGATTGAATCGGGCATTGTTTAAAAGGTCAACTGGAACTTCTAACAGAAGGGGTTGACCCGTAGCACGTGTTCGTCTGCCGGCCATTTGAATCGTGCTGATCTTCTCGATCGAGATCTAGATCTGGATCTTCGATCTAGATCTGGATCTGAGATCTAGATCTAGATCTCGTGGGTGGAGGTCGGGCTTCTCGGATCTAGTTTTTTGCTAAATCGTTTGTGTGGGCTCATTCAATTGCGTTTTTGCACTGTGAGCCTCTTCCACCGATTGCTTTGAACTGATCGCTAGTGAGAAAGCATTATCGACTGAGTTTCCTCGATTTACACGTTATATATGACCGTGCGGACGTTGCGCACATGAAGAAATGAGAGTTGTGAGTGAGTATGGCCGTGTGCATTTAGGAAGCAGATGGCTGCTGTTCCCTAAGTGCCAGTGCGACTGAGTGTCCCTCGATCGGAGCGATCGCTGGACTAGCGCGTTATGTTTGCACAATTCTGAGCTGAACTTGACATGGTCGCCAAATGTTAGAGGGGTTTTCTAGTTTAATGTCTAACTGGTCTAAAGAAACATTATAACTCAGCATCATCGATAGGTAGAGTTGCAACGAATCGATGATAAGGAGTAGAAGTCTACCTCTAGTAGAATCGAACTCTATCTACTGGGATCGATCGACTAACTAGTCGATCAGTTAAAGACTAAATCCTTTCGAAGCAAATAGAGATCGGGTGAAAGCGTACAATGAATCGAGGCGGTCGATCGTAGCATGAATCGCAGACTAAAAGACTACAATCAAGATACACACATACAATCGATCACACAAGATAGAGAGAAAGAAGAGAAATGGCTGCTAGTAAATGTGGGATAAACCAATACTGAATAGCAACAAGACTCCCTGAGAAGGGAGCGATACATATACCCAACTGGTCTGACATGAATGTCAGACCTAGTTGTTATGTCCGTCCATCGAGCTAGTCGACAGAGTCGACTCGACAGACTCTGTCGCTACAGTGGTCGACTACGTCCGGGTATCGCCTACCTGTCTATACCTACCGGGTATAGACTAGCCTAGCACCTAGCCAGAAGGAATCTGCAAGGAATATTCGATTAACAGGGTCCAACTCCAAAATCGGCGCCTGCAATCCAACAAAATTTTACCCTAAGTAAAAAGTCTGTGGATGACTCTACTCCTGATTACTTTCCTACTTACTGTTCCTATTTTTCTACTCTAATTTCTATCCTATCTACTCCTACTTCTTTCGACCCTTCTTAGAGGAGTCGCTTTCTTTTTTAGGAGACTTAGCTGGGGGCTTGCGCTTAGGACCTGTGGAGGAGAACATGCGCAATTTTTTTCGCAAAAGTTGACTGCATGGATTGTGAGATTATAACGTTTGAAGTGGAAAGAAAAGCTTTTTTCCTTGTGCCTAGGAGGAATAATAGAATTTGACCACCTTTGGTGCAAAATTTTGAACTACGTAATTTTGAAGTTTTGCACCATCTCAATGTACATCATGTTAGGTATTTGTGGATCAAATCTTAGAAGTAGGGGATGAGTGGAACATACTTAAATGCACCCTACATTGATAAAGGATACAAAAAAATTCCGTTATACTAGCAATTCTTGGGGAATTTTTAGTGAACTCTTTTTTTTGTTAGACACAAATCCCAATGGCAATATGAAGGTCCTGGTGCATTCTGATTTTAGCAAAAAAATTGGTAAAAAATGAAATCTCCAAGCTCCATGAAGAATGCAAGATTGCACCCTCCTCAGTGTAGAGGCAAGGTTCAAACAATTGGAGGAAAAATTCTCAGAGGGCTTTTCTCAAACCTCTTTATTCTTGTTGCCCACCTTTTTGGGTTGATGTGGTCAAATCTTGTTGGTTGGCTATAGCACTTGCCCGCCCTGTCCATACTTTTCCTAAAATTTTCAAATATCCATAATTTTTTATCCGTAAGTCCAAAAATTATGAAATTTGTACTCCCATGAAGCTTATTGCGAGGCGCATATTTACAAAAAGTTTCAAAGAATCTAAAAATAAAATGAAATCAAGTGACGTTGCCTAAATCCGGTTTGGCCACTCCCATGTACATATGGTCCTTTAGGGATTAAAATTTAAACGTGGAATTGGATGAATCTACCTTATGCTACAGTCTATCATTAGCTACATACTTCTACTTAGTGTTTTTTTTGATGAATTTGTATAGTTAAGACAGTTTAATTTTCCAAATAAGAAATCTATTAAATATTCTTATACTTCACAAAGTTATTTCCTTCTATAGTACTAGTCATAGCAAGTGATCTTAAAGTTTTTTCAATGTACAATACTAGTCACAATAAATACAAAGAGCTTCTTCCAACAAAACTTCAATTTTTAAAATGGACAAGAATCCAACGTGACCTGGGTCTTGGATGCTAATGGATGCTCTTTTTCAATGTAAGGTAGGTGCACCCAATCAGGTTTTTGAATCTTAATAGGCTGATATGTACAGTGGGGTATCAATCAAAATGTCGTTTTCGAATTCGCAGTGAGAAAAATTTCAGTACTGCCAACTTTGAAAGCCTCCCGAGAGCTCAAAAATTGGTATTTTACCACGAAATGTTTACCACAGCATCATCTTTAAGTTAATTACATGTACACCAAATTTCAAGGCCAAAAGATTCACCAAAAAAAATTAATTCAAAATCTACCAACATTGGTAGCTGTGGAAAGTTTTTCACTGCTGCCAACTTTGGCAGCCTCCCAAAGATTGAATTATTATTTTTTTACTATAAAATTCTTGGTACAAAAACCTCTTTATGTTAATAAAATATGATAAAAATTTCAAATCCAAAAAATTAATTCAAAAAAAGATATTAACAATCTACCAACATGTGCCATTGAAAGGGACAATTTCACTATTTTTTGGTGATTATTTTTTGGTGACAATGTCACTTTTTTTCGAATATTTTCTTTTTGGTGAATCTTTTGAACTTGAAATTTGGCGTCCATGTTATCAACATAGATTTAATCTCTTAAAAAAAAATTCATGGAAAAAACAAAAAATTTCAATCCTTGGAAGGGTGTCAAAGTTGGCAATAGTGAAACTCTCCCTTACAAAAACACATGTTGGTAGATTTCAAATATCTTTTTTGGGGTAAATATTTTGAACTTGAAATTTGAGACCCATATTATCAACATAGAGGTGATCTCATAAAAAAATTTCATGGCAAAAGAAAAAGTTTTTAATCCTTGAGAAGGTGGCAAAGTTGGTAGCAGTAAAAGTCTACAACTACACATGTTGGTAGACTTTCAATATCTTCTTTTTGGTGAAGTTTTTGGCCTCGAAATTTGGCATACATATAATTAACTTAAAGATGATGCTGTGGTAAAAATTTTGTGGTAAAATACCAATTTTTGAGCTCTTGGGAGGCTTTCAAAGTTGGCAGTACTGAAATTTTTCTCACTGCGAATTCGAAAACGACATTTTGATTGATACCCCACTGTACATTGCACATTCATTTTGGAACACAAATCTAAGACTATCTTGGATATCTTGTTATATGTTAAATAAATGATAAGAGATCCTAGATTGCCCTAGATTTGCATTCTAAAATGAGGGTAGGGTGTACATCTCAATCTATTAAGGTTCAAATGCCAAATTGGGTGCAACTACCTTAGAGAAGGGTCTGCTGGCCCGCCCTTGAAGAATGATATGTTTTGCATTAAACGGATATTCTTTTCAGCCAAAAAGAAAAGAAATGAATGCTGCAATTGCAGTACTGAGTTCTCAAAGAATGTTTGCCCCAGTTATTAGAAAAAAGAAAAAAGAAAAAAAAAAAAAAAACGATGGCCTATGCAGACCATCGTGACTGAAGCGTCTTTTCCCTCAACTTCCTGATCCAGTATTCACCAAACAGTGGGTAGGACTGAAGAGGTACTTCTCTCCTTAGGAGAGTAGACTCTATGACTGGAGTGATCGGACTTGAGAAAAAGAAATGGGTAAATGGGAGTGGGTTTTTAAAGTTAAGTGTATATAGCTTGGATTCGAAAGAGATTTAATACAGGTGCAGTGGATATACAGAGGAGCAAAAATGTATAGGAATAGGGCGATGTTTTTAATTAAGGGGACAAAGTACCCAAGTAATATTTGGGTAAGTCCAGACATGTCCATGGAGAGGCGGGTTATAATTTTGGGAGGTAACTGGATGGAGTTCTAAGCATATGGCATGAGGGGTGAGGTAGAAGAGTAATATGTATTGGAGTACTGGTATTGACTGGTTTTGGGACCAGGGGTTTATTTGTGGTGAGCTGGAAGATACGTTCTGTGTGGGGTCAGTCAGGACAGGGGGGTTCTGTGGAAAGGCGGAGCTCTGGGGAGGAGGGGGTTGCGGAGGTCTAGAAGGCTGATACTCGGTGTGGCGGCAGGTAGGCGGATCACGGTATCGCTGAATATTGACACATCAGGGACAACAAGAGGCGAGAAGGGTGAACAACAGCTGGGCGAGTTTATGCAGGCGCAGGGATAGCAGATGCTCAATGTGCGAATTGAAGTAATTGGATGTGTGGGTTGTGCGCAGGAGGAGCAGGTGAGTAGTGTGAGGATTAAAGTAGACGTTGGTGCAGGGAGATTCTTCACAAAAAGTTAGGGTTTGTATATGAAGAGAGAGAAAGGGTTTCCATGAGTAGCCAATTATGGCGCTAGAGAGTGCGGTATAGAGGTGTTTGAAGGGAGGATGCAGGGTAGGTTCGGCAGGATTTGTGCTTGGGTAGTTTTGATAATGATAAGAGGTGGGTGTGATTAGCGTGTGTAAGCTGATTGTAGAAAATTAATGATGTGTAGTTGGAGTAAGAAAGGTGGTGGATGGGTTCTGGGTGAGTCAGGGTAGATAGGAGAGGAAGAGATTGCGATTTTGGCCTTAAGTGGGACAGCTGAGAGTAGGTTGAGAGGTCAGAGGGAGATATGGCGATTAAATATGTAAAGTATTTTTTATCTAAGTGGGAAATGGTGGAGGTTGGAGCAGTAACGTAGGTGGGTGGGAAAGGTGAGGAGGGTGAGGGGAGTGTAGAGTTGATGGTTGGTGAATGTGAAGTTGACATAATGTTTGTTAGTTTAATTTTTTTTACAAAGTCTGATTGATAGATGGCTAGTGTGGAAGAGGAGTATTTACGGAGTAGACAGTGTATACAGGCGGTTGGTGTGGGGAGGTGGGTAATTGTTTGAGGTGATGAGGATGAAGGAAGTGCAACATAGTAGATCAATTTTTAATGTAACATTGGTAGGTGTACTGGTGAAATTTAGAAAAAATGAGATTTGGGGTAGTTGATGTGGTCAGAATCTTTCTTGTACGTGAGCATGACTACAGGGAGGAGGGATTGATATGGATTTGGGAGAAAGTATCATAACCTTATGAGGTATGGTGCATGAGGTTGAGTCCTGATGGAAAAGGGGGTGCCTGGTGTGTAATTTTGTATAAGCAAAGAGGAATCACGATGAAAAGGTGAATCAAGATGATCAGAAGTCCTTCGGCCATTTGTCCAATTTATGAACAGTAAGTAAGTAGAGAAGGTAAATGCTGGTGAATCTTTGGTCTGAGGTTGTGTGAGTGAGGTTTTCACAATTGGTACGTGCTTGTGAGCAATGTGCGAAGAGATAATCATGTTTGTAAAATAGTGTATGATCAGACTGCAGTAATGGAGGCAAGTTTGTGAGAAGTCGATAATGTGTCTGAACCTGAAGTGTGTGCATGTAAATACCTTGAGCCTGCATGATGCCAATTTCTGGAGCTTGCGTTCCCTTCCTACAGCTAGGATGAATCTGTAAGCTGTGAAGCTATTGCTAGTTGGAAAGGTGCCTTCTCCACAAGATCTGATGTGGTAAAGAGGGCTATGCCCTATTCCTCTTGTTGTACGAACTGGAGAGATGTGTATCACAACCGAGTTTGACGTAGTTGGCGAGGGAAAGAAGACATAAGCTGATCTGCTAAATAGGCTATGGTAGCAGGGACAATAGCAAGGTCGTCGACCTGAACCTGCAGAGTGAGATTTGTGGAGCTCTTGCACATCTGGGACTAAGATTGAAGGAAATTTACATGTGTGTGTGCAGAACCTATTAGATTATGGGAAGTTTTTAGAAAAATCCATCTATTAGGTTGGTGGGAGTGTAATTATGTCCTCTTTGTCTTGTATAATTGGAATTAGTTCATATGTATTCATTCAGAAATGAAAAATTATTGCCATCTCTAGTCCATTCCTAATAGTAGGGTTGTGCATTTTGCCAATTAGAGCTATCTCGCTATTAAATATCCACAAAGGATATTAGCTGAAGGTCATCTTGGTGAGTGGTAAGTAGAATTGTGATTAAGGTAGTTTTCCTAAAACTTGGACTTCCCCATTTTTGTGAGTAGACAAAAAGTAGGCTTGCAATGGAGCAAACTCATTGTAGTAGTCTTGAAATGTACGCGCATTGTAGATAATGCTGTATCACGGTTTTAGTACTGCCTACTCACGTTTTTGAGGAAGCTATACTTCAAACTTCAAAAATTCATAACTTATTCATACAATATCCAAATAATACATATTTTAGTGTGTTAGAATCCTCTTGAAAATAGAGAGAATACACACAATTTTTAAAATCATTTTAATAATAGTAATTAGTGTCAGTAGCTAGTTGTCACGGAAAACTAACCTAAGAACATTCTGACCCTCTTTACACTCAAGGTGTCCTAGAATACAAAATGAATACGTCTGAATACATATATTCTGTACTCAGAGTACTACGACCGAGACACCACTGGCGCACAAGATATCATCCACTGCAACGGCAGATGAAAAAAATGAAAGGTGACGCGATTTGGCGGGCCTCGAGAAGGACACGTGGCGCCTCGACAACATCGCAAAAGCATACATAAGCACGGGGAGCCAGTTGTCCAATGGGAACGCGCCCTCCACTCCCCCAACGCCTCACGTCCTTTCACTCTTCCCATAATTCTCTCACTCTCTCGGACGCAGCGGGCAGCGACGGACTCATGCACGTAAGGCGCCCTTCTTTTACATTACAGACTTACAGTCCGACAGTTGCTCTTCTCGTGTTCTCGTCCACTTTACCTTTGAGAGAGGGCATCAAGGGGCAGCACGCACACATGCGCTCAGTCGAAGTTGTGGTAGCATATTTAGAGAGAGAGATACGATGCCCAACTACGTATTCTTCCCCGTATTTCTATACGGAAGATGCATTTCATACGCTTCTTCTAATGTATTGGGAGAATTTCGACTTTGACACACGTATTTATATACCTTGCGGTCTTCGAAAACATTTGGAATCAACTAATGAATGGTAGAGATTGTTGTCGAAAAGACATTGTATGCATTTCTTATACTTTAATTGTGTGCATTTCTCATACTTTGATTGTGTGCATTTTTCATACTTTGATTGTATGCATTTCTCATACTTTAATTTATGCATTTTTCATACCTTCATTGTATGCATTTCTCAAACTTTGATTGTACGCATTTCTCATACTTTAGCTGTATGCGTTTCTCATACTTTAATTGTATGCATTTCTCATACTTTGATTGTATGCATTTCTCATAAAAGAAGAAGAAGAACACCAGACCCATAGTGGGTTGGGGTGAATATAGTGTCTGTACGACCTACCCTTAGTGTTTTGCCCCCATGATACACCAATAGTGGTATAGGACTACTAACCCCTCTCGGGGTGGACATTGTATACCCCAAGAACCAGTAACCTATAAACTATAATTTAATTGTGTCGGTGTATTTTTGTTGTATAAAAGCCGTGAGTTGGTTTCGTTGAGTGTCGCATTGTTGACATTGCCCGGTTGACATTTATCATAATTTAAATGTGACCATTTGAATAAGAATGAATCATATAAAGAAGAAGGATGAGCCATTTTTCAATTCAAATAAAATCAAAGAAAGTTGTATTGTGGTCGCATACCAAACTTTCAACATCATAGGAAGCCTACAATTTCATTCCACGTTCACTTTCTTGATAGTAAACATAAAGGCCTTCCTACAATCTTCTGTGGATGAAATGCTACCATGTAAGAATGTGATACATCACATGGAAGTTGGACATCGTTCGAGAAATTAATGCTTCGGCATTTAGGACTTAAACACCTAAATCTTGTGGTCTATATTTAATCCAGAAATATCATAAATGTAAGTGAAACTAAAATCTTTGGATCCTCAAACTACAATATTTTGAAGATTTAAATTTTGTTTACATATGGCTCTTTAAATTTTGGGCTTGTCATCCAAAGTGTTAAATTTCAACTTTCAATATGGTATGGTGCTCAATAATGGCTCAATTTTCAGCACGAGAAATCCACAGGGATGTCACCAATACAAGAAATTTTTGTGCATGGGGAAAATTAGTAAAAAGATAGAGCAAGTGGAATCATCTTTTTGGGACTCTTCTACAATGAGTTATGAATTTTTGAAGTTGGAAATGTAGGTGTTCCTAAAATGGTGCCCTAAAGTGACACCCTATAATGTTTGCACTGAGTACATGATACTATTGCATGGGGAAGCTATTATGTAGCTCTGAGTGAAGATTACTAGAGCTCCATTATCGGCACTACGCCATTATTGAACGTTCTACCATACGGTCAAGGGTTGAGAAGCATCTTGAATTCGAATTACATACCTAAAATGGATGTTTTATTTATTTATTACGTATTTAGATGTATTCCATACTTCATGTGAACTCAAAAACCACCATGAGGTGACATTTGGTCACAAGGATCAAGATCACAAAAGAAATGAAGAAGGGAAGAAGGGAAACAAGGAGAGGATGAAGAACAAGGGAAAGAACAAGAAGAAACCACCGGCCGGATGGCTTTTTAAGTGCCCTTCAGATTTTAGGCCGCCATTTCTCCATCCTAGCTCGGAATTGGGCGTGCATTAACTTTTTAGAAAGCTACTTTGATTTTGCATCTACCCTAAAAATCTCAATAGCATAGGACAAAAAACCTAGGACTGATTGCCATTTGACTGGGCGTTGTTTTTCTACCCTCCGGCCGAGAACACCTTCAACACTACAGACTTTGGGAGGTGATTTCTCCCTCCCTACAGATCGGAATTGGACGAGCCATATACCAAAAGAAAGCTACTGAGGAGATCTACCAGCATCCCAAATCTCACTCGATTTGGACAAAAACTGAGGGACTGATGGCTATTTGACTGAGAGGTACTCCAAGGAGATGAGCCAAATGACAACAATCTACAAGCAAGGGCAAAAACAAGGAGAGAGGGGAGCAAGAAGAGAGAGAAGGAGGCCCATGGCCTTCCTTCTCTTCACTAACTAAGCATTAGAAGAGGGAGAGGGAGAACACCAACATGAATCAATGAACAAGAGGGGAATAGATTGATTGAAGATAGCTTGAAAACAAGCTCTTAAATACACAATAAGGAGCCGCCGGAGAGGCGGCTCACCCTAACCCTACCAAGGCTCAAAGCCCTAATCTAAGGTCTTCGTGGATGAATGTTGCCCCAACTCCATGGCGCTCCATCTTCAGAATCCTTCCACAAATGAATGTAACTTCACAATGTCGCCATAAAGTTAGTTGAACAAAATCAAAACAACCAAGCCATAAACACAATCATGCACAAAAGGTAACTACGCAAGGCCAATGGTAAATTTCTAACCCAACTCCAAGTTCCTAATTCCTACGCTAATTTTGAGTTCACTAGGGGGATTTTTGCCCCTCTAGTTCTTCCTCATCAAATAACCTTGAGTTCACTAGGGGGATTTTTGCCCCTCTAGTCTTTCCTCATCTTAATCTAAACTAAACCCAAAATTGATGCTAAATAATCTACCAAAGGCCTTACGACAATCATCCTTTAATATGCATCTTATGTTCACAACCTAATTATTCTAATTTCGTCAAATAACTCCAAGATTGCAATTGCTTGTCCACATTTCATTCATAAAAGTAACAAATAGACAATAACAAAATGGGAGAGCCACATCGTGCTCTCACACTTCACAAACTACATTTGATGATATTTGATTTTGCCAGCTTCATGTGTTGAAATGATTTGTTGGAATTTCTGTGGTAGTTAGGTATGAACACCTATTTTTGTACATTTAAGGAATTCACTATACTTGGAGTGGTGGAATGGGTGCCTTACTATTTTCAGTGATTAGAAAGAAGAATAGACGAAGTTTCCCTATTTTATCGATATTTTTAAGCACTTACAATAATACTCAAGGGATGCACTCTATGTTATGCACATTGATCACGTGCGTTCAACCCCTAATTATATGGAGGCTATTTCTAAGCATGTAGGGGTTTACAATAGCCCTATCTTTACCTAAATTTCTAAATATTTGTGTTTATGATTATGCTACCATTTCTTATAAAACTTAGTATGAACTAATTTTCTCCACCCTATCTTCATTTGAATGTATAGAATCCCCTGGATCGTGAAAATCTAAAACTAAATTCATACATGAACACTTGAATGGCAAATTTGCCTTTGTGAATGTGCATGCGTTAAATCAATATGGTAACCACAAAAAGAAACATTGATAGAACAGATTACACAAAACCAGTACATGCCATGTATAAAACCACATGTGAACCTTGCATACAAATGTGCATGTGTTAAGAAACACAATAGAAAGCATTTACAAGGAATTCAAGAATATAAGGGTCGAATGTAATTCAATGTACTATGGAATCCTAGATTACTCGGGTATTTAGAGCAGAACTTCTTCCGAATGACCTGGATGCATTCCTTGAAACTGAACAAAAGAACTCTAAGTATTGGCAAAAGAACGCATGTATCACCATAATTCAGAAGTGAAATGTCGCCCATCCACATAAACACAACGCCAGAATTTAGAAGTGAAATGCCGCCTATCTATATAAACACAACGCCATAATTCAGAGGTGAGATGGCGCCCATCTGCATAAACAGAACAGAACAATACAATAAATAATAGGACCAAAAGTACCATCCACATCAAAGCAAAAAATCTATTGATTGCACAGAAATACAAACTATCCGCATGAATTGAAAGAAGGTTTAGAGTCTTATGTACCCCAAACTTGCATGGATGGTTTAGTGTTCACATCGACCAACTTAGAGTTGTCGTTGCTTCTAGAAGTTTTGTCTCCAACTGCCACTGTTCATGAAGAACAGAAGTAAAGCAATGCAGCTCTCTTGCACTTAGCTCATGAAGCGGGATAACGCAGAAATAATCTGGAATGGTGCTGTCACAACTTGTTGACTTGTTGAAGAGCTCCACGTTCATGTCAATTCCATGGAGTACATATTTCAACAGATCATTCCATAAACGACTATGAATGATGCGTTGTCCTGGATGACCTTCGACAAACATGCAAATGCCAACAACAGGTGGGAAGTGCTCCGATCTGCAACACAATCAGAAACCATGCACAACTACCCAAAAAAACCCCTGAAGTGTTCTAATCCTAGAAAAACCTGAAATTCTAATTTTTCAACGGCAGTTATTCCGGTACAAGTTCTACCTCTTATTTGCCACATATTCATTAAGATTGTTTGCATCTTCGAGGTCTAAAGTATAGATCTTTGTGTTTGCATTATAGGTTAATGTTACATTTGTTATAAGACACTCTATGTCAATCCAACAAGAGTCAGTGTGGTTGTATCTGAATTTAGATACCCTAGGGGCTTGACTATAATAGTGCATAACACATTGAATATTAGCAAGAGGTGACGATTTCTTACCTGTTTGAGGCTCCTGGTATAGTAGGTCAATGGGTTGCTTTAATGAACCCCATTTAGTACCTCCTACACGTCTTCTAATCTTTTGGATTCTTCCAATCCACCAGCTGCCCTCATCTACACCTTGGAGGACACTACTAGGCGATCCAGCCTTTGACTGGCGGCCATTCCCTCTCTTCTTCACAACTTTCACTACTGCGGTTCTAGATATTGTGTTGCGTTGCACAAAATACACCACTACTAGAAAATTGTGACCAAATCAACATAAAATCAACAGATTTATGTTATTTGGTGCACTACAATGACCGATTTCACATATTTTTGAACTATTTGAAAAAATCAACAAATTGCTCCATATTTTCTGTTGATTTGAATAGTGTGATGACCAAATCAACAAAATTACAGAAAATGTGGAATCTTTTGGGAATCCGTTGCGAATCTTTTGGGAATCTATTATGAATATTTATGGAATCTTTTGGAATCTTTTGGAATCTTTTGGAATATTTTTGGGATTTTCAAGAATCTATTGAAATACTATGGAATATATTGAAATACATGGGATCTTTTGCAACTTTTTAGGCATAGATATGGATATTGATACGATGCATATCATATTGTTAAATATCAAGAATTTTGTTGAAATTTTTCATTTCTCTCAAAATTTTGGTGAGTTGGGAACCACATTCAATTTACAGAACCTTGTTTGGATTTATAGATTGTTCACAATAAACCTTCAAACACAAATAGGGCAAGGTTTTTATAGTGTTAAAAAACTTACTATATCGGAAAACCAATAGTGTTCCTAATAGGTAATTAGTGGTTTTTCTCTATATTATCATGACATATGTGATTTTAGCCAATCATATGATTTTCCAACTACTAATAATAGAAAGTGCATTTTCCATTGATTTTCAAAGTTGTAATCTTTTTTATAAATTGTGAAATAAATGGTTTTTATTTAAAATGAATTTAACTGCATTGATCTAATTTAAGCATTAACCCATAAATTTCCTTGTGTGATTTTTGAGCTTGAAACCTTAAAACTACGATTTTGTACCTCTATGCACTCCCAAGAGTGCGAACCAAATTTTTAAACTTATTTTAGACTTCCAACCGTAAGATCTCATAATTAAGCCTATTTTTAGTCATTTCTCCAAAATTTGACCATTGGATGTTTACCATTTTCAAGATTATTACATCCAAAGTTTGCGCAAAAGTTTTCACTGAAATTTTTAAAAACTTTGACGCTTGCTCTTATAAAGTTTGAAGGCTGACCTTGTAGAATTGTTAAATGTTTTGACTTGGGGCCCTTTGGAACTTAAGTAGTGATTTGATTATGAATATATTACCAAAAAAAAAATTCAAAAAAACCTTGAAAATAAATTAATTTTTTCTGCACGCCTAGAGGCTGAAATCTAAAATTGGCGTTAAAAAACTCAAAAATTAGAATTTGATTTTGCAATCTTTTGCACGTACACTTTGTAGTATAGAGAATATTCTATAAAAATCTTAGTCAAAAAATTTGATTTTAACACCTTCATCTAGGCTACCTGGAATAGCAAAAAGCCGTTTTGGTTTTTCTGGATAGTTAGTTATTAAAATCTTCATATTGTCTTTTGAGCAAAAATTCATAATCTCCATGAAAAACATATTTCATAGCACATCTAAGTTTTCCTCCAAACCCCTTGGGCCTTTAAGGGTTAGGGGTTAACTTATTCATTCACAATTAAAAAATAAATAAATAAAAAAAAAAAAAAAAAAAATCAGCAGACTTTGGCGGCCATTTTGTCATGGTAAAATAACTTTTTCAAAAATATTTAGACTAATATAAGATGGGAAATCAAGTAAAGCTTCATATCCAAAAATAATTTTGTGATTTGAAGCCTCCAGTAAAAAGTTACAAACAAAGTTCCAAGGGGGGGTAGTAACAAATATTTTCAATGATATTTTTAAACACCCTCTCCGAATTTTGTGTATAACTTTTGAATGGAGGCACAAAATCATAAACGGTTTTTTGGATATGAAACCTTACTTGATTACTCAACTTTTCTAAGTTTGAAAGTTTTTGCAAAAAGTTAATTTACTATGTCAAAAAGACCGCCAAAATCAGCTGAGTTCAAGATCAATGTATTGTACTAAGTGTATATTTACTAAAAGAATCCAACCTTGGGCATGAAAGCAAAGAGGTGGTGAGGTGGTTAAGGCTGAGGAGCATGAGGGAGAGGTGGTGGGATCGAATCCGAGCGCCCGCGACGGGCTAGAGTACTGGCTTCCCGGGCAGCCTGAAAGGTTTTGCTGCCCGGATTCTTCGGGCAGCTAAAAAAACTTTTTTATTTTTTATTTTTTTAAATTTGTCCAAATCAACAAAAAAATTCAACAGATTTTTGTTGATTAGTGGTCAGATCAACGAGACCTAATCAACAAAGTCTTTGATTTTTCTAGTAGTGCACTCCAACATCAGACCCAATTCCAACAAGGCAAGCAGATGATGATTCTGCAGCACTCAGGTATGCTTCGCTGTTATTGAAATACATAGAGTTTTTAACTCTAGTTAAGCTATCCTTGGAAAGAAAAAGGTTACCGTTAAGCTGTCCAACCAATGTGGACTTATATATGTTGTGCCCGTTGAACTGAACGATGGGAATAACCTTCGTGTCAACAGACGATGCACCAACATGCTCTTCGTGAAAATCCAACATCTCAGAGATGGCATCACGAGTTTTACTATCTACAATAATCATAGAATCTGCACCATCATCAAGAATTTCCTCCTCTAGGTGCTCGCATATGCTAGGATGCAAGTTTTCAATGGCAATGCGTCGTTCCAGCTCATGCTCCACCTCCTGCAAGTCTGACCTTAAGACCTCCATGTCTCCATCTTCACCACGTATTGGCTTGGAGGTGGGAGTGTAAGCAAAAGATTGCTTATCAGCCCGCTCTACCATCCACGGCTTCTCAAACCAGACTTTCTTGGAAGCAGGGGCGTGAGAATTTGGCGCCATATTAAGACTATTCTGCATTCGCTGCGCATCCTTAAGACCTTTTAGAGCGGACACCACCTCTTCATTGCTGTGAACCGCACTATAATCTCCCAAATTTGCTGCAGACTCATTCTCTTGCAGCTGGTGCATCTTTGCCCATATGTTATTCATCTTGTTGTGCATCCTTCCAAACTTCATCCCATTCTCTCCGTACTCAATCTGTGACAAGTGGTTAAGGGTGTTGGCATAGCTCACGAGCTCATGAAAATCATAGGCTCTCTCCATTCCATTCATCCCTCCTATTTTAGAAAAGAAAATCTCACAAGAGTCTGATCCAGTTAGGTGAAGTGGAACAACTAAGTTAGGGTAGTTATCTCTAAAATGGAGAATCAACAAAACCACAAAATGACATGACAATTGAACGTCTATAAAGCACTGTTGGCTAATAAAGTGCACCTTTGAAATCACCCTCTCTGAATCCCCAAGTATCCCATGGTTGCCATACTTAATCCAAAGTTTCCAAATTCTAAAGAAGAAGGACACTTTTGCAGCCTTCACAATCCTTGCCCGCAAATCATCACGTGGAGACAAGAAGATATCAATATAGTCGGCACAAATCTCCAGGTACATTTCAGTGGCTAGAGTGCGTTCCCTGTACACATCTTCAGCAGACCGCAGTCGACGTAAACAATCTCTCACCTTCGTGGAACATAGTCTTTGAGCGCTAGCCCAATTTTGACGGTCTTTTCTGTCGTAGTCCTCTTGCAATAATCCGTGCTCATCAAAGGTGTACCGATTGAACACTTGGCAAATGTGCTGGTGGAGGACTAGATTCCCACCAAGCCGTAATGTACGCACATTACTGTCTATAGGGTTAAGCAATTTTTTCCCGTTATGAATGTAATCTTGATCATGTAGCCCAACTGCCTCTCCTTTTGCGTTCAATTGTGAGGAAAATACCCAACCCTCCCAATCTGCAGTCAGCCTATGTCCCGAAAGAGTCTTGTAGTCTTCTAACATCAGTTGTCTTCTACGACTATCCCCATCACTAGCATATCCTATAATGGGACCTACAGCAGCATAACAATCCTCCATCCACAATGCATCAATTCTATTCCATTGCCGCCTAACCCAATTAGAATCAAAACACCCACAAGTACAGCAGACAACTAAAACGAGTCGTGGCAATTTCTCATGCAAAGGATTCACAACAATAGCTCTCGCAAACGCCCCCACCTTGTCATCACGAAAAGACTCTATTATCTTCTTATAACCCTCGTGTCCCTCACCCACTATTACCTTGTATTCTGATATGCATGTGTGGTCATTCTTGGGGCCACAAAAACCTGCCAGATTATCCTCCCTAGCGTCCCATGAAATTTTGCCCTTCACCTTCGTCTTATCCTCAGCAAGGATGACAGGAATGGGACTAGTGATTCCATGAGCACATTTGGCAGCACTATAAATATCAGCAATGGCCTTAAAGATCGACGAGTATTCTCCTGGTATAAATCGGATATCCTTTCTACATTCCCTCCTAATTGTATCAAAGCTTGGACCAGCAAAATTCAAAGAAAATAGATCACACATACGTCTCCCCCCATATACCCGCATGACTTGGGCAAAGCATTTGGTGTTGTCACTATATCTATTACCTCGACTATCTCTATTCAAATTAGCAGCAACATCTTTCATGAAATCCCATAGTCCAGGCTTACCTCCAAAGGCCCCTGTCCGATGGGCAGTCAAAATACTATTACAAAACTTAATAAGATTACCATCTGCACTGGCATTCTTCGCACTTTCTACCAGTGTCGGTCTCTTGGCTTTCAACTAAACTATCCTAGAACAAGCGTGCCAATAGTGCAGTTTCTGGAGTCTATGCTTCATGGTTACTTCACGTGCCTGTCGGGATACTTCAGCCATTGTCAAGTAACCAAGTCGTATCCCTCGACTTGTAGTTCTACAACCTCTTTTCACTACTGCTCTATCTTCTCTACGGACCCTCATTCTAAAGTCATCCTCACGGGGAATCTGCGCACACATGCTACAAGTCAGATTAGGGAATGGTTCACTTGATAAAGAAATCCTATTACAAGCGCGATGACGAAAAACACCAGCAATCTCTACACGTTTGTCCCCTACTTGTACTGAAGCATGCATGTAAGGTTCACTATACCATTTTACCCCGGCATGTGGGTCTTGTATGATGGCCGTCACAACATACGATAGCCCACCATACTCAACATTGGGACCACGAAAACCAAAACACATAAATGATTGCAAGGACTTCATGTCCAGAGGTCCACACTTACCTTCCTCGTTGTGTTGACTCAAACCCGTGAACCAACTATGCAAATCCAGTTGGTTGGAGTGTGTGCTAGTTGTGGAAGAGCGTGTTGGCCTCCCTCTCCGACCAGTCCTTGCAGGCTGCTTGGTTGCATTTACCGCGTCCTCCACAGCTTTTAGGTGCTTTGGGCCATTTAAATGATTCATTAAGTTTGCCTCTAGTGTCTTCTTCGGTAGGCAAAGAACCATTAACTCCTTGCAATACTGGCATTTTACCTTGAACCAGTAGCACCTTGTGTCTGTAGCACTTAGATTTCCCACAATTGTCAAAGGCTTGTGACCTTCAGATAAGGTTTCATTCACAAAACTCACAATCTGCACACCCTCGTCGATCATGCGCCTATGGTCAGCAGGAGTTAAGATAAGCGCCTTGCCGTTCTTCATCTCTGACTGAGGATGATCTTGGAAGTTTACATTCTTTGCAGCGCAAAAAATCTTCACGTGACTTGCACAAACTAGGTGAGAATTCTTAAAGTTGTTGAAGATGTTATCAATGGACGGCTTTGTATGTTCACCACTCCCTCCTCCGCAATCCTTCCTACACTCACCACACCACAACTTCACAACACCTGACCCATTAAGGTCAAACGATTTAAGCCACCAATCATGGTCGCTCTGGGCTGTCCTCTTCAAATCCGCCCGAAGCCTCTTTGCACGCTCCAAATACCGATCCATGATCGCATTAGAGATTAGAGTAGACTTCAACTTCTCATCACAAGCCTTGCTAGACTCTACGCTCCCCTCCGGCTCTACTGATGGAATCGGATCTATAGGCTGCAACCCCACATCGTCATCTCCCAAGAAGTTCTCGGTGGCATAAGCTTCAACCAGATCAACCACATGTGATCCATCAATCACACGCCTACGCTTGTTGGATTCAGTACCCCGCCTTTAATACGGATGACATAAACATCTGCAGAAACATCGTTCAAACCCTCGAGCTTCTTCCTCATGCGCCGTTTGTCTTCAACATCCTAAACCTCAAAACTCCATTCCAACGTTTCATTTTCCTCTAACCTTGAACGAAGCGCAACATACGTCATGGTTCCACCTCCAACGACCTTCCCAAACCACTCTCGTTCATCAGCCTCATCTTTCAACGTCCACAAAGTGATCTTTGGCATTCTGTAACAGACGTTAAACGAACACACTGACACCACTACAAATCCTGACTGAGCGACACTGAGAACCCTCAAGGCGTGACGTAAAACAGTTCGCCTTCACAAAAGAATACCAAATACTACACCTTCACCTCAAACCAGTGACAACATTTGCTTAACAGACCCTAAACCTAGGACACAAAGACACCCCAACGCTGAAAACCCTAAACCTCGAATCGAGAAGATGACCATTCCACCCCAGAAATAGACCTCAACTAGATCACGTCAACGAATTTCATCCATGAGCGGGAAAAGAATAATCTAGAACATGCGTGCACAGTTGCTCTTTATTTGCCATATTTATTTGAAGGGGGGTATAGCCTATTCATTTTTATTAAATATAAAACATCCTAGGCTTATACAACATGCTTATTTTAATAAAAAATTAATCAAAAGCAACCAATTTCCTCATACCCATCTTTACTTATAATGAAATAATATATACTTTATAGGGGCTATTTTACTTCAAAGTCTTTTAAAAAATTTGGCCTAAATTCATTAAAATATCCCTATTTTTTATTGCACGTTGCCAACAAAAAATTAGCTAGTGCATCCCCTGGGCAATAATAACTACAAATTTTGAAAGTGACCAATACAGGTTAACCTATAATCGAATACCCTACTGCATGTACGCATGAGGTACATTAAAGGTAATTATAGGGTGATCAAATCTTCATTGGAGCAAGAATCTAGCATGCACGCTTATGGGGGGCACGTGCCTTTAGGTGTTCATACCTTAACTATACTTTCACCACACCAACTTTACATGATCTTTTTACATAAAAATGGATAAAAGACAGGGACATCGGTGGATTATAGCATCAAACTTGATGGTTTTTAGAAAATCAACAAATTTAACTTATTGAACACCCTAGCCTATTTATAGCCAAAAAACACATTATTTAAAAAATGTCATAGATGAAGATGAAGGTAATTTATTTAGATCTCAACCGTATAATCTTGTAGTAGACTAATTGTAGGTCATATGGGTCTAATTCTGAGTCATGGTGCCTCATAGATTGCGAGATCATGACGTATTAGTACTAAAAAAAAATTACAAAATGTCATCAAAATGACATCAAAATAAAATTAAAATAACACTTTCACTTTGAAATGGAAATGTTACCCAATAGACCTATTGCAATGGAAAAACCACCAACTATTAAGTTCTTTACTTTCATTTCAGTTGCACTTTTGAACCAAAAAAAATCACTAGAAAAATTTCTTGGGTCAAACAATAGCCTTGCAATGGTGAAAATTGCTTAAGAATTTACAAAGGAAAAAAATTCCAAAACTAGACCTCTTGCACTAAAAAGCATACCATGTGTTTCTCACATCTTGGATGAAATAAGGTTTCTACGACAAAAATAGGTTAAAATTGGAATCCAACCCAACAAACACAGTTGAGATCCAATGGTGGATGAAGGAGAAACAACTCCTCAAGAACCATGTATTTTATTATTATTTCCAGTATAAAAACATCATTGCAAATCCAATAACATAATTATTCAAATCAAAATTATTACAACTACAAAGATGTTGGATTTCATCTTAAGATCATACTCATGTAAGAGAATTTCATGAAAAACTATGTTGGATTTCATATAATTGGCTTGCAACAGTAGAACATGCCTCATGTTTGGAAACCCAAAAACAAATAATGCCTTCACTAAAATGCATGACATAAACTTATATTTTTTTGGATGGGTTTGCAATTTTTAGCAGACAAACTAGACTTGAACTGGAACCCAATTCAAGTAACTTTGTCAAAAACAGACTTTGGATGAAGAAGCTATGGCTCTTCAAAGTTTCAACTTGTCATCCAAAATGTCGTTTTTTGACATTCGGTGCGTTTAGGGTTTATTTATACCAATTTGAATACTCAATGCCTAAACCTCCAAGCCTTTTTGAGTCACTCAAATTCTTCTACAAACCTTTTTGTTTAAAAGATTTGTATGAAAATTTAAGATTACACATCTTAATTCTAAGATATTCACTCACATGTTTATGTATTTAATCTGCCAATGTTAAAAATGAACATGTATTCAACATGAAAGTAAACTTTGAACACCCAATTTTTAGATAGATAGATAGATAGATAGAAACTCCGGTCCCTTTTTAGAGGCCGGCGTGAATGAAGTGTCAGTTCGTAATGTCAATGACCCGATGCCCACCGGACAAGGGGACATTGGGACAATACTACCCTCCCCTTTCGAGGATGGACACTACAACTACGCTAGTTCCTAGCTAGTCACTAATGCCTTGAAGATACCGGACATGGTATCCCCCCAAAGGGCCACCCAATTTTCAACATTGATAAGAGTGTACAAGGAGGGGTTTTAAACTTGAAAGGCTCATATTGAGTGCCTTAATTGTTATTTAAAATATTTGAGCTTAACCCCTAAATTTCCTTGTGTTTTTGGGAGCTTGAAACCTCAAAACTGTGATTTTCTACCTCTATACACTCCCGGAAGTGTGAATCATATTTTTTACTGTTTTTAGAATTTCAACCGTAAGATCTTGTAACTAAGCCTATTTTTAGTTACTATTCCAAGAATTGACCGTAGTATGTTTATAATTTGCAAGATCATAATATTCAAAGTTCGTGCAAAAGATTTTTTGGGCATTGCTCAAGTTGCATTGTCTCCACGGTGCAAAGAGGAACTTGAAGATTACTACCCCAAACATTTTGCTCATATTTTTTTCCATGTAGATAACAAAGTTGAGTACGCTCATGCAATATTTTAGAGACTCATTTGGCTTTTTGAACCTTCATGCAATTTATATTTTAGAAGAAGGTACAAAAACTACGATTTGGTAAAACATGCATTACGTTAATTTCATTTGGTTTTAGGGGATAATGAACGGTAAGTAGGTACCTCTACAAGTGTTTGATTTTTAGGAAAAATTATTTTTGAAAAATTATTAAATCTCAAACTTTGACAAATTTTGAAAGAAAATATTGTAAAATTACTAGAAACTATGAAGCTTTCTCTTGTAAATTTTGAAAGCTGCCCTTGTAAAACTTGTAAAAGTTTTGGCTTCGGTCACTTGGAAATATGAGTAGGATTTTGGTTATGAACATATTACCAAAAAATAGATTCAAAAAAATCTTGAAAATAAAAGTTTTTTTCTGCCCGCCTAGACCTTGAAAACTAAAATTTGCGTTAAAAAACTCAAAAATTGGAATTTGACTTTGCAATTTTCTTCACATACACCTTGTAGTATACGGAGTACCCAGTAGAAATCTTAGTCAAAAATATGAATTTTAACCCAAAAACCAAGGCTGCCCAAAATAGCAAAGGACCGTTTTGGTTTTTAAGGATAGTTAGAGGTTAACCAATGAATCAAAGATTGATGTAGAATACGCATTGATTGCATTATCCATATTTTAAAAGTCACCAATCAATAATTGATAAATTTGCAAACCAAAAGTGTCTTGACTGAAATGCATGGTTGGCATTTAGGCAACCAAGATCAAAATTTTGGAGCCAAATTGGCACAGAAGAAAGAAGAAAAGAGATAAATAAAAATAAAAAAACTTATCCTAACAAGGACCATGTTAGTTTGAAAAGCTTGAAAAGTGCTCCATAATGTTTTCAACAAGGCCGTAAGTTTTGACCACCCAGTGTTGAACGTGAATCATAAATTAGGCTTCAAACTTTGAGGTTGAAAATGAGTGTTTTAACCCTTTGGAGCCGAGGCAACCACATTGTGGTCGCGAAACTCATTCAGGGGTGTGTGACTTGAAATCCGAAGTGAATTTGCTCTCGACTATAAGTGTTCAGATTTCCTTTGTACTCACATGCTCACGATGCAACAGTTAGATATGAATTCCGAGTAATATAGGGGGTCCAAATTGATGAAAATGCATCACTGTAGCAATATACGGTGAACAAAAGAAAGGCGGAATTGAAGAGAATACGGAGAGGAGGGTACAAAAGATAAGGGTCTTGGTGGGATGAACTTCGCTCACAAAAAAAGTTTCATTCCATGAGTGGTTGTTTTCATTGACATTGTAAATGTGGATGGATGATTCTCTAGAAAGAGAAGTGATGTGTCATTGGAGTAGGGCTAAAGATGATTGCCATAAAGATACACATCCTTGCAGATACGGTATTACAGTCATATTGTACATGTAGTGTATGTAGAGTAAAATACAGTAGATTTGAGGTTTTTTATTTACTTTTTTTCTTTTATGCCTACATTCTAACTCTTCAACTGTTGTGGATTGCATTACATTTGAGTCATGTCAATGAGGCCTAGTGTACAAAAAATATCCTAAACCGTATACTATTTTCATGCCTAAACCTTAAAAATCCTCTAAATCTTTTTGTAATTTAGCTCATATATATTTTTTATTTATCCTAGAGATGTTAACATTGGGCACATGTGAACCGCTCTTTTACTAAATTTAGAAATTTATTCCGAGATTTATGGTGTTCCAAATATACACCCCCTGCAAAATTACCTTAAACTGCAATCAAACTATGCTCCATATACGGGTCATATACTTCAGGTTCCCACGGTTGGATTAGATCCATGTTTTGCCCATAGTATTCTACTTACCTTAGCTACAGAGAACTATACGGCTAGATTCCGACCAGTAGGAACCTATTTTCTTTTCTGCCAATAATAGCGCTAAAAACCAGAAAAAACAGAGATGCTCAGAAAAAGCTCTGGGCTTCAAAGGGTTAAGGTTGATGGATTGATAGCGTTTCAAATAATTGGGTGGATGAATTTGTAAACCAAGAGTGTCTTAGAATTATAATGCATGGTGGATAGTTGAACAACCAAAATCAAAAGTTTGGAGCTCAACGAGTACGGAAAAGTCATAAAAGCGGGGCCTAGCAATTCAAGGGCCACATTGATGTTTGAGGACGCTCGAGAAAGTGCCCAAGATTGGCCACACTTTAAATTTTATTCCTTCCTCGCTTTTAATAAGCGAACTGGCAACAACAATATATCATTTGCATCACACAATTGGAGTTCAAAATGTAACCATTGCATACAGTAGCATACTCAAAGACATTTCATGCTTGGACATTCATTTTTTAAATGAAAAATAGTTGGAGGAGGGAGAAACAACGATACAAACAATACATCATTCAAAATATGAATGTCCAAGCACTTAAAAATTAACCATGAAAGTACCGGTAGTCATTTGGCTTATTGTCTTTTGGAAAATTACCTTTTCAATGTAAATTGCAATAATTTTTAGTGACTCATTAGAACAGATCTAAAAACAAAATTCTCTTTATTTTTAGATCATTAACCCCTCAATTATTTTTTGTCACAAATTTGCCATAGGTTTGACTCCTTGCAGTTTAGGCCATATAGAACTCATTACAAGAAATATTTTTATGATCCAATCATAGGTTTTTAAATTCAACTTCATTTACTATTCATATTTCAAAGTTAACTTGTTGTTGATCTTTCTTTAATGTGAGATTATAATGTTCAAAGTGAGGTGAATGTAGGTTGCCCAAAATCCCTAAAGCCCGATTTGAGATCTACAAAAGTTTAGAGGTTAAAGATTCAACATAGTAGAAGATTACCATGTTAGTTGATTAAACAAGATATCCTCTTTAACCCTTAACCCCTAAACGTTCCTAGTGTCAAAAAACAACATTTTGGATGAAGGGCAAAAACTTTGACGAGCTATAACTTCTTCATCCAAACTTTGTTTTTGATGAAATCACTTGGGTTGGGTCACAAATCAAGTCTAGTTATTGTGATAAAAATTTCAGACTCATCAAGAAAATATGAATTTCAAGCATGCATTTTAGTGAAGGCAGCTTTTGCTTTTGTGTTTTCAAACATGGGGCGCGCTTTACCATTGCATGCCAATAATGTGAAATCAAAATAAATTTCTCATTAATTTAATTTACATAATTATGATATTAAGATGAATTCCAACAAATTTTTAGTTGGAAGATTTTTTATCCAAATAATTCTAGTATTGGATTTGCTATGACGTTTCTAGGATGAAAAAACTAGAAAACATGGTTCTTGAGGAGTTGTATCTCCTTCATCCACCGTTGGATTTGAACTCTATTTGTTGGGTTGAATTCCAAGTTTAGTCTTGTTCTTGTGGTAAGTATATTTTTCGGACACAAGATGTGACAAAGATATGGCACGCATTTCACAGCAAGGTGTCTAGTTTTGGACTATTTTTTCTTTGTAAATTTTTCTGGCACTTTTCACCATTGCAAGGCTATGATTTGAGCCAAGACATTTCCTTGGTGAATTTTTTGGTTCAAGAGCGTTTTTGGAATGAAGATCAACAACTTTTTAGTTGGTGATTTTTTTATTGTAGTAGGTTTGTTAGTAGCCTAAAGTGAAAATGGTGAAAGTTGGTAATCTTTTTGGCGTACTAATACGTTATGATCTCACAATCTATGAGGCCTCATGACTCAAATTTTGGTCCATATGACCTACAACAAGTCTATCACAAGATTTTACGGTAGAGATCTAAAAAGCTTAAGTCTATTTTTATCTATTCACTAGTATGTACCCGTGTCCTTTGGACACACTCACAAGAACATAAAAGATAGTAATTATCAATGTGATTTAAGAATAGTATGTGCTATAATTCATAAAGTAGGTATGAAATTCACATGTTTCCCTTGTCCTTTCATCTCCCTTGTCCTTTCATCTTCCAAGCAGGTTCCACTCCGAAACTTAGTCAAATAACCGCTTTTTCCATGTGTAAAATGTCATGCGCGGACAGACACACAAAAAAACACCTTTCTTCCTTATTATACAGATTGTATAGATCGTTTTCATCTATCTTAATAATGTGTTTTTTGGCTAAAAATAGCCAAAGACGTTTAGTGGTTAAACGCTAGACATGCCGAATGTCAAAAACGACATTTTAGATGACAAGCTGAAACTTTGAAGAGCCATAACTTCTTCATGTGGAGTCTTTTTGAATGAAATCACTTGTGTTGGGTCTCAAGTCAAGTCTAGTTTGTGTGGTAAAAATTTTAGACTCATACAATGAAGTATGAATTAGTGGCATGCATTTTAGTGAAGGCACCTTTTGTTATTGGGTTTCCAAACATGGGTCATGTTTTACCATTGCAAGCCAATTATGTGAAAGTCAATTTAGATTTTTATGATTTTTTTTGTTTAAGTAAGATCTTAACATAAAATCCAACAACTTTGTAGTTGGAAGATTTTGATTGGAATATCTTAGGTATTGGATTTGCAATGATGTTTCTATATTGAAAAAACTAAAAAAATACATGGTTTTTGAGGAGTTGTTTCTCCATTATCCACTATTGGATTTCAACTTTGTTTGTTGCGTTGGATCCCAATTTGATTCTAATTTTGGTGGTAGAAACCTTTTCTCCACCCAAGATGTGAGGAAGTTATGGAATTCATTCTTGTGCAAGGGATCTAGTTTTGGGCATTTTTTCCTTTGTAAATTTTGTTGCAATTTTCACCGTTGCAAGGTTATTATTTGCGCAAAGAAATTTTTCTCATGGTTTTTTTATGGTTCAAGGGTGTTATTGAGATAAAGTTAAACAAATTTCTAGTTGGTAACTTTATATAGCAATAAGTCTAATGGTAGCATTTTCCCTTCAAAGTGAAAATGATGATATTTGGTGATCTTCTTTGACTGAGTAATAAGACGTTATGATCTTGCAATCTATGATTCAGAATTTGACCCACATGACGCACCCTAAGTCTACTACAAGATTGCACGGTTGAGATTTAAATAACTTACCTTCATTTTCATCTACAAACAAATTTTTCTGAAAATGTGTTATTTTCGCTAAAAACAGGCTGGGACGTTTAGGGGTTAAATGCTCCAGATATTGAACATGATCATTTTGGATGACAACCCAAATTAAACTTTAAAGAGCCATATCTTCTTCATCTGAACTTCGTTTTTGACGAAATTTGTTGGGTTGGAATCCAAATGAAGTATGTTTTTTTGTTGTGAAACTCTTATCTCAATAAAAAATTCTATAGATTTTTTGACATGCATTCTTGTGCAGGATTCAATAGTTTCTGTTTTTTGTAACATGCGGCTTGTTTCACTCTCCAAGCCTTTATTTTGAATCAAGAATTTCTTTTTCACGATTCTTTATACAATATTGTGATCTTAGGATAAAGTTCAAGAACTTGTTAGTTGGAAGTTTTTTAATTGGATAGATTTTGGTATGAGATTTCCAATGATGTTTTTATATTGAAAAAACTAAAAAAACGCATAGTCCTTGAGGAGTTGTATCTCCTTCATTCAAAGTTGGGTTTCAGCTTTATTTGTTGGGTTAGATTCCAATTCAAGTTTAGTTTTTGTGGTAGAAAGCTTACTTCAATCTAATCTTTTTTGAAAATGTGGCATGCATTTGAGTGCAAGAGGGCTAGCTTTGTACCATGCTTCCTTTATGAAATTTTGGGCAGTTTTCACCATTGCAAGGCTATTGTTTGAGCCAAGAATTTTTTTTCAATGATTCTTTCGATGAGTTTGAGAAATTGTATAAATTATTTATCTCTTCTCTCTTAAATTTTTTCACTCTAAATAAATTTTCCAAGATATCTACTTGGAATTATTTTTTTATGAAATTTATCAACTTCAATTATTCCAATGTTCTATTTAGATTTATATAAGGTTGATTGTTTGATTTTCAAATGAAGAATGTTTGCAATTGAGATAGTTTTGTGTATTGTGTCTAGTTAGTAAGGTCTCTATAATTTCCCTTTATACTAAGGCATATGGAGCTATTTCATAATTCCAATTGCCTAGAAAAGTGAGGCCTGACATGTATCCAGGATACCTTTTCATTGGATCTAGCCATTTTTTTGTTTTAACATTATACGAAACAATGAAAGTAGCAAATTCACGTTCAACTAATGTGATGCAATCCATGCTTGATACACAATCCCATGAAGATTTTATATTAGGTGTAAATAATGCATTATATAGTACTTGTGGCATCATAGTTACAAGTTTACAATCGGGGTATTCATACACATATTGAATGAATGTCCAGATGGTCACTATTGCTGGCTTAGATGCACCACGTGCTACTATATACAAGTTATTATTAACTTCTAAAACCTGTGGAGGCTCAGTTACTGATAATGGTGGCCAACTATATGCTTTCCAAGTTCGAGTTCTCAATCTATAACCAAGAACTACAGGCCGAAAAACGCCAACTTTATTGGTAACTAATTGTCCACCCATGAACAATGTAGGTCCTTCACAAAAGTTTGTTATAAGCGGAAGAGCTCTATTATAGCTGCAAACACCTGGACGGAATATTCTACAACTAGGTACAACAAAGATCTCCCATTTTTGAGTTACTGACTTATAAATTGCAACTCTCATACCTTCTGCTTCTATGCATTCTTTAATTCGACGGTGAAATCCTAAAATATATATTACATAAGAACGTGAACTAGGATGAACTACCATTCGTGCAACCATGTTTTCAAGATTAACATGCATTGGTGGGAGAATTCGAAAGGTTCGAGCTATAGGATTGCATACAACTAATATATGTTGAGTTGGAAATTCTGGTGGCTTATATCTAGGAATTACTATTACACTTTTTTTCTTAGCCTCTTGTTCTCCCTCACCTTCTACTACTTCTCCTTCTTCGCCTTTTGTTATCGCCTTGTCTCCTTCTTCAGGAGGCGCCTCACTAATTGACATTTTTTTCTTAGGCTCGTCACCATCACCATCTTCCGGAGGTTTTTCTTCACGATCAACTACTTCTTTACTAATAGGTTCTTCCATAGGCAAAGGAGCATTTGGATCTACATATGGTCGTATGTCTCCACTTAATAACAACAACCCTCCTTCTCCTCCAAGCATTCCATTTACTTTTGGAGGAAGGAAATTCAATGAAGGCATTTTTACCCATTTTTCTTTTATGTGATCATAAGCTTGAACCTTACGAAGTAACTCTTTTTTACTAAATATATTAAAGGAACAAGTTGCAGATCCAAATGCAAGATCACCTTTTTTGGTGGTAAACTCTCCTACTTGAACATATGGCTCTCCACTCAACTGGACATAATTATCACCTTCTCCTCTAACTTTAAAATTACCTAAGCTTATTATTTTTTCCCCTTGAAGTAATTCAATTTGTATATGTACATCTTCAACATCTACCCCATCTAAATAGCTATCTGTTGGAGGTACTTCTACTACTACTTCTACTTCTTCCTCTTCAATTTTAACAGATTTGCGAGCTTCTGCTTTTGTTGATTTTCGTTTGTCATCTTTGATAGATTTTTTCTTATCACCTTTGATGGATTTTTTCTTATCACCCTTAAGAGATTTTCACATTGATTTACGATTGTCTTCTTCTTCCTCTTCCTCTTCTTCTTCAATTTTTGGTTCTATTTTTTTGGTTTCTTCCTTAACTTCTTCTGCTTCTTTTATGCAAAATGATGTAAGCCAATAATCTTTCTTATGCCTAAGGAAAGGTATTAAGAAGGGGTTTTTGGCATAATTGAACATTGTTTCTTTGTAAGATGGTACAAAACCTACACGATATAAAACTTTATTTGGAAGCTTTGATATAATAAGGTCTCGGATGTTATCTCTATCTTTTTTATCTTCACTTAGATATTCAAACCATGCTTCAATCCATGCATTTGATCCTACTTCATTTTCTAATGATTTGAGTTTTGGTAAGGCTGCACGATTAGGCCGTGGTTTGGGCAATCTTTTCTTATTAGGTTGTTTCAATGTTACTTCTAAACTATTGGTAATCTTCAATCTTACAGAGAAGGTTTCGGTCAATGTAAACATCTTGAATCAAAAATGTGTTCGATTATAACTGTTTTGATAATCAACTATCAAAGTAGAAATGGCATTCTTGATTTGGTACTTTGTTGTGTTTAACAAAGATTTTGGGTTTCATTCTAAGAATGACAAATACTTGCAAGACTAGCCTAGGGTTCAACATTTGCTTGCACTTGATGAAATAAATGATTTTGTACTAGCATAATTTGATCAAAGACATGATAAACTTTTCATATCAAATTGTGGAGTGCACTTAACTTCTAGATGAGAGAATTACATTTCAATCTATTTTTCATTATCGAGTGTTTTTAATATTAGAAACCTAAACACAACATATGACACGAATCTTAAACCTCATGCTTTTAGGTGAATTTGTAACCAATATATAAATGATATTTACTTCATGTTAATTTTTCATTGAAGAAGGTATAATTGCTAGCCAATTTTCAATCGTCACATCTTTTGAGTAACAACAAATAATATTCTCTAACATGTTGGAATCTTTAAGCTAGTAAATGATATCAAATGATCCTACTAATCGAACGTGGATTTCATATGGCAATGAAACACAGATGCATTTGATAATTTGCAAAAACATATAAAAATATTTCAACAAATAATAGATTCATCTTGCCAAAATTTGAAACTAAAGATATTACCATCAAAATAATCAAATAAATAAATATGTATATAAATTTTATTTTTTAATTTTTTAATTTACATTGGTATTTATCATATTATGAAATTTTTATTTGGAATTATTTTTTGAAATTTATTAAATATATATTATTGAAATATTTTGTTAGCCAAGTGACTTATCCCTTAAAAATCCAAGCATTTTTTGGACTTCGAAAACCAAAAACTGCGATTTTCTACCACCATGTTGAAATTGAGGTATGGTCAAAATTTTCAGTGTTTTTTTGTGGTTGCAACCATAGGATCTCAAACCTACCTACTATTAATACTACCATATAAAATTTCAACCGTTGGATCTGCACCATTTGTGAGATTATAACATTCAAAGTTGGTGCAAGAATTGTTTTGGGCATTGGTTGAAAGACATACCATAGCAGGAAGGCATGGTCAGCAGAATATAATTCCCCAAAAAATAAAATAAATTTATCAAGTATTTTGTCGAAATCAACAAAAATGAAGTCAACAAAAATAGTCGACAAAAAACAAAAGAAAACTCGTAGCCGCTAGTAAAATTCAATGTTAGTTATTAATAGCCAAATTTTTAAAAATTATTTTTGAAACTGCCGACCCATTCTTTTTGAACTTTTATTAATTATTCGACACAAAAGTGCCGACTGTGCCTTCCTGGTATGGTAGTCTACTTTGTGCAAAGGGGGACTTGATGATTGTTTCCCCAAAAACATTTGCTCATATTTCCATGTAGATAACCAAGTTGAGTGCACCCGTGCAGAATTTTAGAGACTTATTTGGCTTTTTAAACCTTCATACAATTTATTTTCCAGAAGAAGGTATAAAAGAGATGATTCGGTAAAACACGGATTTCGTCAATTGTATTTGGTTTCTGGATAAAATGAACGGTGAGAAGGTACCTCTACAAATTTTTGAATTATAGGCGAAAAAATTTGAAAAATTCTTAAATCTCAAATTTTGACAAATTTTGAAAGAAAATAATCGAAAATTACAGAAAAATATGAAACTTAGCCTCGTAATTTTTGGAGGCCGCCCTTGTGAAATTAGGGAAAGTTTGAACTTAGGTCACTTGGGAATCTCAATAGGAATTTAATTAATAACTAATTCTAAAAAAAACAGTTGAAAATAAAAACTTTTTCTCTGCCCGATTTGAGCGCAAAAACGAAAATTTGCATTTTAAACTTCAAAAATTGGAATTTGACCTTTTTCCACAAGCACCTTGTAGTATAGAGAAGACCCTGCAAAAATCTTAGGAAAAAATATTATTTTTAACCCCTTCATCTAGGCTGCCCGAAGTAGCAAATGTCGTTTTGGCTTTCTTGGATTTTTAGGGGTTAATTACTTATTCTCTTGAAGCTATTTAAGGGATTTCAATGATTTACTTGTGTCGCACCTCGAGATTCAAGTATCCCCGTAGTTAACCAGATCTTCATGCTAAGATCAACCCGGTTGTCGTTCCACACGTTCTGTAAAGTGAGTCAGTAGATCTCCTGGAAGCCGTCCCTTCATGCGTCCCGGTCCTTCAACCCGGATGAACTCCGCGTTCCGGCCACGATCCGGATCTGGTTAGTATCTGCCCCAAACCACCACATATGCTCGGTTTAGTTTGACTTCTATTTATCTATGAGAAAGATCCCCTTATAGTTTTAAATGGTTAGGTACACCATCTCCTAGCTTCCCCACGGGATTTCCTAATCTACTCTTCCTCTCTTAATTATTACCCGGATCTGGTTAGAGGGTCCTCACAACTTTACCATGTAAACACCCGGAAAGCAGATGACACATGAACCTCCTCCCTTACACCTTACTACAACGACAGTCATGACGCTCGGAATGGTTGTCCAATCCAGATAGTGCTTCAATCTTCACAACGATGAGGTCTACAATTGTCGTTTCTACATGACAATCCTATTAACGACGGAACCTTTCGGAATCAGGATTTATCTACCCCTTCAACTGACATTGGACAGCCCCTGCTATTCCAACCCAACCCGCAGACCGGCTATTCCGCCCAAAGTTCTATTGACCCGGAAACATCACCAAGCTCCAACACCGTAAAATCTAGAAGACACAATTCTACTTCCAGATTAAATCAACTATTCCCAGCGAGAACTCTAACCGCACTCCTAGTCCTTGGCCAATTGCTACCTTCCAAAGCCGAGATACAAATTTGATAAGGGACTGCAGACCGGGTTGCCACAAGAATGCAAGAATTCATACAACTCCAGGAACCTAAGCATACAACTGTTTACACATGGAAAAAAAAGTATTGCAAAAAAGAGTCTAAGCGCGGAATTCACACTAAATTAGACCGAAAAGAGAGTTCATGAAAGAAGGCTCTATGGGGACTCCCAGTTCCTCTCTTAAGTATCCTAGCTAAGATGACGCCTGTGAGAGTAAAAACCACCATGGAGGTGGCCTTTGGTCACAAGGAGGTATTAGAATAAATCACATGATGAGAGAAACAAGGAAGAAGAGGAGAGAAGAAGAAGATGAGGAATACGAAGAAAATGAGGAGAAACCACCCCCCCAGATCACATTGAAGTGCCTTTCAGTTTTTAGGTCGCCATTTCGCCATCCTAGCTCGGATCGGGACGTGCCTTAACTTTTTGAAAAGATAAGTTGATTGTGCATCCATCCTCGAAGTCTCAAGGCATACGATCAAAATCCTAGGACTGATTGCTAAAATATTGAGACCCTTTCTCCGGCCACCGGTGGGGAAGCTCCTTTGACATCCCCAACTTTGGGGGTGCATACCTCACTCCCTATAAGTCCAAATTGAACGTGCTTACTACCATTGGAAAGCCCTACAAGAGATCTACAAGCACATGAAATCTTACTCTACTTGGTCAAGAAACGAGGGACTGATAGGGAAAACGCCGAGAGACACTCCATGGAGATTAACAAAAGACACTACATAACACTTAAGTTGAAAACAATTACAAACACAGTGGAAGAGAGGATTAAGAGGAGTGAGAAGAAGGCCCATGGCCTACCTTCTCCTAACAATTAATCATTACAAGAAGAAGAGAAAGAGAAACAAGATGAATCAATAAACATTGAGAGGGATTGATTGATTGAAGCTTGAAAACAAGCTCTTAAGTACAAAAAAGAAGCCGCCAAAGAGGCGGCTGACCCTAATTCTAAGACTCAAAAACCCTAATCTAAGGCCTTCGCGGATGAATGTTGCTCCAACCTCCACAGCGCTTCATCTTGAAGAACTTCCACGAACAAATGTAACTTAAAAACACCACCACGAAGTCAAATGGAAAAAACCAAAACAATCAAGTTATAAACACAAGTATGAATATCAAAGTTAATTGCACAAGGCCAACGGTAAAACATCCAAGTCCAAATCAAACAACTAAACCTATTCCTATTTTTTGGATCCAATGGGGGGATTTTTTACTCCTCTAGTCATTCCACACTACCGTAGCTTCATAGCAGCTTCTGCAGAAAATAATTCTAAAAATAGATACCTAAAATTTTAGGAAATTATTGGCATCTTCTGCCGAATTACATAGAAATATTATTTTAAAACTGCCTAAAAGTTAGAAATTATTACTTTTCAATGGATTTAATCTTACTTTAAAGGTATGTGTGACCTTTAAGGGAGAGAAGGAGCTTCTTTTGTAATCAAGCCTACTTACGCTAGTTCACAAAGACTATGGGTTAAGAGATAACAAGAGTCAAGGTGACGCTTTTGAAATGTGTTGTACACAGATTTTTGGAGTGCAATTGAGCATAGAAGATGGAGGTTTATGGAAATTTGTCAAACTTAGAAAAGTTGAGAAATCAAGCGTTCTTCCACCTCCAACAAATTTTGTGCCAAAATATGTTTTTATGCAAAAGATATGGACAAAACAACATTGAAAAGGTCCATGTATCAAAATGTGTTCAAAACAGTTTTTTGAAGCTCATTTGTGCGTAGAATATCAACTTTTTTGGAAATATTTTGGTCTAAGAAAAGCTTAGAAATCAAGTTATCTTCCACATCCAACAAATTTTATGTCATTTGAAGACTTTTTGCAAAAGTTATGCTTATTATAAAAATGAAGACTAACTAGGTGTTTTCAACTCAAAGTTCACATATCCCACATGCATTGTTGGATACAACTCCTCTCCTTTTGTATAAGTGACAGAGCATTCTACTCCTTGGATGACTCAAGTCTTACATTTTAATCTATGGATGAGAGGTAGACTTGATGACAAGCTGAATTTTTAAAAATTAAAAAATAAATCTACCGAAATTTACAATATACTATTTTTAGGTCCCAAACCTAGTTTTTGAACTTAAATTAATTATTAGGCAGCAAGGTGCCGAACCTGCTATGAAGCTACAGTAATCTAACCTAAAGCTTAAATTTAATGCCAAATGTCATACCGAAGGCCTTGCAATAATCATCCTTTAACATGCATATTGTATCTACAATTTAATTACCTTAATTTCACCAAAATACTCCAAGATTCCATTGTTTGTTAACAATTCATTTATGAAAGCAACAATAAACGAAAATTAAGCAAGAGAGCCTATCAAGCTCTCACAGCACCTGCCTCAAAGATGGCGCTGGAAATCTAGGATCTTATCTCGCGATCCCCGAATAGTTCCGAGTTCCGCAAATCCGGTTCTACAGCAACTACACCCGCCTAGCCGGGTTTTGACCCAGATTCCTACTCTACACCCTCGACGGGTGGACCATCGCCTTCCACCAGTTGATGAAGGACACACTACTCAATTTCCTCGTCGAGGATGACTAGCTCGGTTGGGGCTGCTTCCTCGAGGTATTCTGAGGGATCCTCTACCATCGGCTTCCGGATTGATGAAGATAGGCGCGGAGCTGCCTTCGTCGTGAGACGTGGGGAAGGTACAAGACCGGTCTCCTTCGTCCCTTGAATTCTGCTCGTCCTCCGGATGTTGAGTTGGAACGTCATGGCAGCCTGCTCAGGCTGCGGGGCAGGTTCCTCCTCCATGGGAATCAATTCCTCGGGTAAGGAGGCGTAAACTGGCTCCGGGATAAGCGGCTCGGCTTCATCCTCACGATCCGGGGAAGGAGTCTGGGGCTTCCGGTGGTCGGGCACGACCTCTACCATGGCAGAGGTAGAGGTAGATACCAAGGCATTCTGGGTGGAGCTTCTCACCTCTTGTTGGTCGCTCGGATTGACCGAGGAGAAAGTTTCAGGTGGGTAGGCGGCCTTGGACGGACTCCCACCGATAAACCTCCGCTTCACCCTAACCTTGCCGTGGGGTTTTACGGCTGCATTGCTCTCCGTCTCCTCGTCTGTAGGGCGCGTCTCCCTATTGCGCTCTGCTTGTTTCCCCTTCTTCTTCTTCGGCGGACCAGGTAGGGAATCCTGCCGTTTCGAGGGGATTCCGGACGTCGGCGCGGAACCTTGTGATTTTCCTTGGGACCTTAGCTCGGAAGAAGTTGCCTGCTCTGCAAACCGCATGCCCTCTGGAAAGATGACATACATGACCTCCCGGACGTTTGTGAGGAGTCTCCGGATGTGATCTGTGTACTCCTCCAGAACCCGGGCGATCCTACCCAAACAAAGCTCCTCCAACTCCACGAGCCGCGTATCCACCAGGCGAGCCTTGACGGCGTAGTTGTTCGCAATCGCCAAGAAGACAACAATCCGGGCCATGCCGTTCATTACAAGATGGTATGGTTTCTATTATTTGATTCTACTTATTATGAAAAATCATGTTTTAGGTCTCTCATTTTTAACTGAGATTGAAATTTGACATAAATCACTTTTGTAATTTGTCCAAAAATTCACATTATCTTATTTTAAACATCCATACCGTAAAAATGGTATTAAACTAGAGTAAGAATTTTTTCAAAAATTGGATTCATGAAAAAAATCCCCGCATGTGGTGGATGGATGCGTCAAAAATCATCCATCGTCCATATTCAAGACAGTGACGCGTCAAAGGGTTAATGCCTTGAGGTCATAACACCAATATTAGGACTTCCGTATCCATACAACAAGGTCCCATGACCATTCAATCATAGTTGGATAGACCAAGATGATAAGCACCATGGCAACATGGAGAATGGAACATGAGTTGGTAACACCTATGTTGGGATCGCCATCGCCAATGACGCCATCCACAATCCCGTACTCCATGGCCTCCCACAAATTCATGAAATTGTCCCGGTCGGTGTCCGCTTCAATCTGCGCCTCGGTCTGCCCTGTAAGCCTGGCCATGATCTTCTGCAGCTTGTACTTGTGGTACATCATCTTCTGCACCTGCAACGCGCCATCAATCGCCGTACCCCCTGCGCCTCCCAGCGGCTGGTGAATCATCACGCGCGCATTCGGCATGCAGTAGCGCTTGCCCTTGGCCCCCGCGGCCAGCAGAAAGGCGCCCATGGACGCGGCCAAGCCGAAACATACCGTGGACACATCGGCTTTGCAGAGCTTCATGGCATCGTAGATGCCCATCCCCGCGGTCACGGAGCCCCCGGGGGAATTGATGAAGAGCTTGATGTCCTTCGTCGGGTCCTGCGCGTCCAGCAACAGCAGCTGGCTGATGATCGCGTCGGCAGAGATGTCGTCCACTTGGCTGCCGAGAAACAGAATGCGCTGCTGCAGCAGCATCGCTCCCGGGTCCAAATCCTGGAGCCGGGCAAACTGCTCAACTCCCCCCGGGATTACTCCCGGCCCCCCGCGCTATCGCTGCCCTGGCCATAACCATTCTGTTGTTAACCTTGAAGTTGCAGGGCATCACTACATGCTCTCTCGTCGCACTTGTTCCATTTTTCGCCCTTCCGGAATTCAAAAATGGTGCCCATGATAGCTTGCAATTTGCGAACGTGCAATAGTTGTACTTAGAACTGGAAGTTACGAACCTGGCTGCACTGCCGCTGCCGTCCAAGCTTTCATTCCCAGGATTCATACTTCAGTTGGAGCTTCTAGAGTACGTTGTCCTTCTGCAACCTCCAGGTATGGTTAATCCGTCTTCGTTCCGGATTGGAGGTGTCCCAATTTTGATTACAGAAATGCCCTTCTAAGAGCCAAAGATTGTTTGTTAGCTATCATCGTGATCTAAGAAAGCCGGACTGAAACTCACTTAGTCAGAGGTTTAACAAGACATAGATATACCAAATTATCCCGGTGCTAGAACCAATTTCAACTTCTCCGACTTTTGAACAGGGACTGCAACTTCGACTGAAGCCATGGAACTCGAACGCCCCAGGATCCTCCAACATGAAGCTGACCATTGCCCTCATCTGAATACCGTGTTTACAAGCCATTTCAGACGCTCTAAACGTTTCGAAATCCTTACTTTATTCTAGAGAGCTCCGGAATGAACTACAGATTTTAAGGTAACGTCACCATAACATCGTGAAAATGCTGAAGATTAGATTCAAAATGGTGAAAGAGAACATGACTGCAATCTTACCAGGTCAGAAAATAATGCTAACCTTGCATGAAATTAGAAGGCCCCGTGTATCTTCCATGCAAAGCACGTTAAGGTCGCAACGAGGAGGAGCATGCAGATCCCTGAACGCAAGATTTCTGAAGGGAGCAAGTTGCAAATGGGTAGTCAAGCAGAGAAACCCTAAAGGGGAAGAGATATGCAGTCAATGCTCAATGATGAATTAACTCTGGTCGCAGCCGATCGATGTAGCATGCATGTGAGCAGCAGCAGCAAAGCTTGAGAGATTGATCGAAGTATAGACGGCCATGACCGAGATTGATGAGCTGTGAAGCAGCAAGCAGCATTCATGCGAGGATCGCCAAAGGACCGCGAGGCCACTGTAGTACTGAAGGCGCAAGCAATGCAACTCCCGGGTGCCATGGTGGTAGTGGAAGGCTGGTTACAGACAACAGGTCCTTGTCACCTTTTTCCAATACATTTTGTTATTGTGGGGACAGTCATTTCTCATCCTTGTAACATACCGTATTGAAATGGTTTTCATCTCTTTCACTTTTTGGACTGTGCACATTTTTTATAACATTAGAGTTATCCTAGAAGAGAAGTGGTGTTTGAGTAAGATACCATGTGTTTTGCTTTAACCCTTTGGAGCCCAGGCAACCAGAAAGTGGTCGCAAAACTGACTCGAACCTGAATAACTTTTGATCCAAACTGAATTGGCTGTCAATTAAACTTGTTCAGAGTTTCGTTTTCACTACACGCTCATTCTCCAACAATCCGATCTAAAATCTGAGTTTGGTAAGCCCCGAAAAGGTAATGAATACGGCACTGTAGCAGTGAATACAACACCGTATCAATGAATACAGTACTATACATTCATCGTATATAGTGAACTATAATACATAATTTAGTGATTTTTAAAAAATTCTCTCCTTCATTGCTCAAGCCTATTCCCTTTTCTTCCTATAGATTGTACAAAATTTGAGTCATTTTAACAAGGCCCAACGTACAAAGAACAATGCACACCGTATACTATTTTCATGCTTCTACCTTGAAAGCTCTAAAAACTTCTCTGTAATTCACAATTTACAAGTTTTTGTTTTATCTTAGACATGACGACATGAGGAATACGTGAACCGCTTATTTACTAAATATAAAAATGTATTAAAGGTTTTATTCGATACCAAATGTGCACCCCCTAAAAAGTTACCAAAACTACTATCAAGATACATTCCAAATACGGCTCATGTTCTTGAAGTTCCCACCGTTGGATCAATGCCACATTTTGCCTACATGACTTGAATTATACTCGCTTTAATTCTATACGGTTAGATTCTGAACTTCATGTACTTATTTTGGAATGTGCTAAGAATGAGTGCTGAGTTTAACGAAATCAATGTTTCTAAAAAAAAAGCTCTGGACTCCAAAGGGTTAACCCCTAGACGTACCAGGGTGTCCCTAGAATTGACGATTTGAGTTAAAACATAATAAACTGCTATTTAGAAAACTATTTTGGAATTGGTATACATACAAAAGCTCTAGATTTGAATTTTAGATTTCATCCGTGCGGTTTGATTCCCATTTACTATTACCAATATTAAATTATAAATTTTGAAAGTTAAAATTTATAAATCTTTCTAAATTATATTTCATACAAAATTTTAATATTTTTTGAGTAAAATTTATTGGAATGACTTTGAAATTCATGAGATAATCTTAACCATGGTAATACTTTGAAAATTTTGTGTTTCTTAAATCTATGACCCCATTTTTGCAATTCTACTTTGAACTACAATCAATACAATTTTTTCTTGGTCAACAACTGTACATACTTCTACACTTGTAATTTTAGAAAAATATGTAATCAAGTATGACTACATCTAACCGTTAGATATTACAACAACTTGGTGTAGAATGTCCATAAATTTGGATGCGTTTCATCCAAGCATCGTTGGGAACATGAGAAGGATTTGAATCTGTTTGTCGTTCAGAAACTGGACGTTGGGACATTTAGAGGTTGATATACTCTTATTTGTTCACTCTAAATATTTATGAAGTTTGAAAAAGCTTGGTGGTCTCTCTCTATTAGGTGTCTAAGAGCTTGGTGGTTTACAAAGTAACTCATGGTAAACTAGTTAAGTCGTGTTTTTTGGCGGCTAAACTAGTTGTGCATGAGTTTTAAGACCACCAAGCTCTTACACACCTAATAATGAGAGGCCATTAAGCTTTTCTACATCTTTGAACTATATAGAGTGAACAATTAAGAGTATATTAATAAAATCAAAACACATGATATTTTGTTCAAACACAACTTCTCTTTAAGGATAACTCTATTGCTCGGGGGGTGCACTCCTTGAAAAAAAATAAGGATATAGGTGCAATCATGGAGTATTTAAATGGGGGCTATTATTTTCCTTTTCTCTAATTTTTGGCACCCTATGATTATATAATTTGATACTTTGGGTCATTAAAGTCGGGGCATAGATTAATTGTAATTTTTTATTTCTATCTATATATCATATGCTATATTACTTTCAAATTTTATTTTTAAGATGGAAAGCAAGTGATTAGAAACGAAAACAAGATAGACAAGAAAACCACAAGAGTAGCATCGCCAATGCTTAAAGACAAGGAAAATAACTGTGTTAAACAACACATTTACAAAAAACTACTTCCTTACAAATGGAAGTTCATAGTTCAGGGTTAACATAGTAGCTGTACTGTAAGGTGTGCCCGTGGCATGTACTAAACATGCAAAACATCTAATACTTGCACAAACGGGCTGCGGAAATGAGCATACGGTGCCTAATTTCTACATATGACTACTTCTAGCTTGACTGTACATTCTCCCTCCACCTGCTGCAGTACAACAAGAGAATAAATTAGATGAGCTGCAGCTCACAAAGTAGCAAGAACCATGACGTGACCACTAGGAGAAGATACCAGCACAAGACACCATTACAAGACAATCAAACCAATTGCACGGGTCATGGGACAACGAGGTTTAGGGTGCCAATGAAATGAGGTTGGAATTTTGCCTTACCTTAACCCCTAAAGGACCAAGCCCTTTTTGGACCTCCAAAACCAAAAACTGCGATTTTTGACCACCTTGTAGAAGTTGAGGTACGATTTTTATTTTTTTCGTCTTTGGTACTTTCAACCGTAAGATCTTGTACCTAACTACCTGCACTATCACCATGTCAATTTTCAACCGTTGGATCTTTACCATTTGTGAGATTATAACGTTCAAAGTTGACTGAAAAGTTTTTTTGGCTTTGCCCGGACTCCAAAACGGACTCCAAAACTCCACGGACTCCAAAACACCACGGACTCCAAAACTCCAGTATGCAAGGGACTTGTACAAATAAACACCACACAAACTAAATTATGACAAGCAATTTCATATTGAAAATACCACTATATCATCAAATTCAGTAAAAATCAAATAAAATAACAAAGATAATTTAGAAAATAAAAATGACATACATGAACTCAAATACGCCCTGCTCTTCATATTGGGACTACCAATATACCAATAAATCTATAAAAACATAAATAATTTATACTCATATGTTGCGGTCGACATACATAAACTCATTAGTCACATTAGTCACAAGTTGTGACTAATGTGTCTAATGCCCCTTGTGAGCATTAGTCACATTAGTCACAAGTCACAACTAGGTGATTGAAAATCAAAATTATGAGAGCCGATCCATATAATGTAAATGAATAACAAAGAGAATTTAGGGAATAAATATGACATACATCAACTCAATTACGCCCCGCTCTTCGGTAACAACCTTTCCTAAGACACATCCATTTATTGCCACAATTGTGGCAATAGTAATGGGGCTTAATTACTTGATTAACGCACGCGGTTGTGAGCAGCTCCATGCCATCTCCTACTGAAATGACAAGTTCTTCATTGCAGCTGCTCCTCAGCAACTGTACCAAATATCCAAGCTCGTAGTCTGACAGCTTGTCTAGCGATGTGGTTCGCAAACTCTCCAGCAAAGGGTCCCATAAACTCCATGATTTCGTAAAGAAATCAATTGCCTCGTCAAATGCCTCTAGCCAATCAAAATTAAGAAAATTTGGACACAAATTCATCCAAAACATTTCTGTCATTTTCGTCTAGCATGTAAATATTACTTGCAGAGTTGAAAGACAAGGCTACAATGTAGATTATACTATCTACATCTATCCATTGGGTGTCCGTTACTTCATATTTAAATTTGTTTCTCCCTGGCGCAGATTTAAACCAATTCAACATTACTTGATATTCCGGCTTGGAACTTACCTTCTTACCTTGGAAGCCTTGTGCCATGAGGTCAATGGGATTCCTGCACAGACCCCATTTCGATCCAAAACTCCTTCGAGTCTTCTGCACTCGTCCCAGCCACCAAGTCCCGGTCTCTGCACCACTGGACACTGCTGTGGGCCTTCCAACTTGCCCACAGCTTCGACTCCGTTTTTGCGCAGCCTTCACTGCAGATGATTGATTGAGGCTGGCGGATTGTAAAAAATAAACACCACAATCGCTCCCAAGCCCAAGAAGAGCGGTCGTCGACGAATTAGCAGCGGACAAGTAGTCATCAGCATTATTGAAGTACACACTATTCTTTATGCGAGTGAGACGATCCTTTGAGAGGAATGGATTTCCGTTCAAGTCAGCGACCAAAGTGGATTTATAAATGGTTTGACCATTATATTGAACTACGGACTGAATCTTCAGGTTTGAGCTTTCGTAATCACTCATGCCAGGTTGCAGAGTGAAAACAAAGTCCAGAGTGACGCGGTTTAACGTGGTTTTTAACGCGGTTTAACGCAGTTTAACGCGGACACTTTTTTTGACACAAAAAAGCCAAAAAGGTCACAGAGGTCATTTTGCTTTGACGTGTCATGTCAAAACATGTTAAACGGGTTAACACACTTTGACGCGCTGCGTCAAAACACGTTATTCAAGTTTTGGGAAGTTACCTAGGGTCAGTAAATTGAGAAGTAACTTTCTTGCCACGTAAGCATTTCCCGGTTTTGTGCATTCCACGTTGGATCTGACATGGACATTTCCCAATTTTTGCAATTCCACGTCACATATGACGTGGACAAGTCTCCGTCCTTGTGATGGATGAAAAATTTGCTGATGTGGCATGGAAATCTGACGTCGCCATTAGGTTTTCAATGGCTGAGATTGTGACACGTGGCGTAATCCTGGATTGAGCGTATATTTCCGCATCAATTTTAGCATCGATGTTATTCTGTGTCACTTTTGACGCAGTGTAACGTGTTTCCGAAGTGCGTCACGGACGTCAACTTTGACGCTGTTTGACGTTGTTTGACACATGTGTTACCTATTTTAATGCGTTTACAGAAACGTCTTTAGACCTAGGATGACGTTCGCCACGTCAACTATTTAACGCAGCCAATCTGAATTTTGTGTCAAAAGAAACACAATGTAGTGTTCAAGTTGACGCTGATAAACACATAGGACACATTTTAACGCGTTTCGGGAAACGTCTGTAGACGTAGGATGACGTTCGCCACGTCAACTATTTGACGCATCCAATTTGAATTTTGTGTCAAAAGAAACACAAGTTAGTGTTCATGTTGACGCATAGCCAGCGTCCATTGTGACACAGAAAGACACTCGTAAACATGAACGACAACGTCAATAATGACGCTACATAACACATTTTATAACGCAGTTGAAACGTCATATATAACACATTGTAACACAAACATAACGCGTTATAACGTCATTGGTAAACACTACGCTGTCTTTCACTACGTTGTCTTTCACTACGCAGTTGACATGTAGATGAAGCAAACAGCGCGTACATCCCGGAAAACTCAAGCTGGATTCTTCTTTATCTACGCAGCCCACATAATCAAGCCAACGGTGAGGTCATATAACAAAAAAACCAAACAATCTCATGTGAAGGTATACTATGAATGAATACTTACCCATTCAAACGTCTTCACCAACTGTGTCGCTTTCTATCATGGCAATTTCTCTAAACCCCCAACTTCTTCCTGTAGACACAATTGAAACCCAACTAGAATAATTAGAACCTAACTAAAATCGACAAACGTAACACTTCAAACCCTTCAGCATCCTAAGAATAGCAAAGAAAGAAAAGAAACATGTAAAATCTCAACACCTCCACACCTCATACTCTAACAATCTAACATGCTAATCTCTAAATCTCAACAAAATGTGTAAAATGAAAGCAAGAATGAGATTCTGGTCTTATAACTTCCCTAAAAGTTTCATGACCTAGCCGCCGCAGCAAACCCTAGCCGCCTCTGTTCATCCAGCCCGATGAAAGTCATCCCTGCGGAAGTATGTCATCCTAAAACGCAGCGTTCATGTTAAACCAACGTCAATAGTGACGCATTCACGTTAAAACAACGTCAATTGTGACGCGTTTGCGTTAAACTTGCGTCAATAGTGACGTGTTCATGTTAAAACAACGTCAATTGTGACGCATTTGCGTTAAATCTGCGTCAATAGTGACGCGTTCACGTTAAAACAATGTCAGTAGTGATGCGTTCACATTAAAACATTCATGAGCTTCTGCTTGAGGCTGCACGATGTGCTTGTGCTTGATTAGGGCTGCCAGGTATACTTGAGCATGAGCTTCCGTGTTAGCCACTCCTTTCCAGTGATGAAATATGATCATGTGGCTACCTGCATGGTCTTCTTACAATGGGATTGGCAGGACATTCCGACGCCCTACTGGCGTAAATTTGGTGAAGACGCGTTCAACGGTAGGACCTACACTCTAGTCTGGCCCTGACTCGCAGTTCAAGTTCTCACCTCAGTGTACGTCACACGCCGGCAAACATTATGTTTTTTCACTCAAGGGTGGCCGAAGTTCTTGTGCTACAATCACTTCGGGTTGGGTGATGTCTTGCTCTTCACGCGAGATGGCGATGATCAGTTTCAGGTCACGAATATTGGTTAGTTTTTGGAAGGCTCAAGTAGCTTATATACAGTAAGAGTAGCAGTTTTGTGATTTTTTTTTTATAGCGTTGTGAAGTAGCAATGCAGTCTCTGCTTGAACTGTAGGTGGTGCACCACGTCCTTCGCTACCCAACCACCCATGTAAATAGTTGCTTCACAATGTACAACACTGTGATATGTTCAGCCTTTTTCTATCGCTTCTACCGCGATCTGTAACCCTTCAGAAGCAGTAAGGAACGATGAAGAATCGTTTCGTTTGATGTTGTGCTCAATTTGATGTTGTATGTTTAGTTGCTTTAACAAGTTATGTCAAAAAGGTCAGAATTGAATTTTGGAAAAACGGGTTAGCAATGATCTGAGGAGTAGCGCCTCAAATGACGTCAGAGGCTGATCCAAGTAACCCAGTTTAATCCGTATTCCACTTCCGTGAAGGGGTTTTTATGACATTCAGAAACGCAATTCTGGTTTAAGCAACGTCAATAGTGACATTTTTACGTCAAAGAAAACGTTAATAGTGATGCGTTCACGTTAAACCAACGTCAATAGTGACGCAGTCACATACATAGCCTGCTCTTCAACCGGGGGTGCGGGTATTCATTCCTATTCATTCATCCTCAAGTAATGGAGCTTATCTTTTGAAATCAAGACACCAGTTGTGACATGCAAAACTTGAAACCCAAAACCTGAAACCCTAGATGAAATTTCCAGCACAAAATCGGGCCTCGCCAGGAATTGGCCGACCGCAAGACGATGCCAAGCATTCATACCAAGGCCACTACCTCTGTCAAACTCCATCAAGCCGTTCAAGTCCATCTTTATCCTAAAAGTTTCAGTCACTGAGAGCACATATCGCAATTACTAACTTGAACCATGCTTTCAAACTCTCCCAACATGATCCGCTCTATGTTGGTTTTAATAACTTCATTACGACTGTTCGGGGGGGAGCAGTCACAGCATGAATCTCAATGGATTGTCGTTTGCATGCGCTACACTTTCAGGATGGCGGCTTTCAGAAAAACCTCACCTATCAACAAGGGCCTTGCGCATGGCATTCACAACAAGATTGTTGTTCGATTAAGTAACGAGCAACTACGCTGTCGATAATGAGATTTCACTACAGCCGGAGGACTCCGTTCGACTTAACCCAACTCTTCACAAATGGTGGTGTCATACAAAATAGGGTGACTGTGATTTGGTGTACGTTATGCCAAGCGATCGAGAAGACGACAAAAGAGCCTATAAAGATTCTCGCATCAGAGCTGCGATGAGCTTACCACCATCCTCCCATCCTTCAATGGAGTCTTTTCCACAAACTCAAACTCCATCAAGCCAGCAGCATCTGCTTCCTTGTTACAATCATTTAACATGTGGCACGTCAACTTTGTCAACACGTCACTTTTTACACAAGTTATGTCACTTTTGACGTGCACGTCACTATTGACACCCCTAGGATGTTGACCATGTCAAACCCTAGCCGCCACGTCAGCCATAGCCTCCATGAACATGTGACACGTCACCTATGTCAATACGTCACTTTTAACACAGTTTAACACATTTTATGTCACTTTGGACGCGCGCGTCATTATTGACACCCCCTAGGATGTTGACCAGGTCAAACCCTAACCGCCACGTCAGCCATAGCCTCCATGAGCATGTGACACATCAGCTATGTCAATATGTCACTTTTAACATAGTTTAACGCAAGTGACGTCACATTTAACACAATTTAACACAAGTTATGTCACTTTTGACGCGCGCGTCACTATTGACACCCCCTAGGATGTTGACCAGGTCAAACCCTAGCCGCCACGTCAACCATAGCCTCCATGAGCATGTGACACGTCAGCTATGTCAATACGTCACTTTTAACACAGTTTAACGCAAGTGATGTCACTTTTGGCGCGCGCGTCACTGTTGACACCCTCTAGGATGTTGACTAGGTCAAACCATGGCCGCCACGTCAGCCATAGCCTCCATGAGCATGTGACACGTCAGCTATGTCAATACGTCACTTTTAACATAGTTCAACGCATTTTAACATGGCACATGTCACGATAAACGGCCTCTATGTTAAAAGTGACGCTGCGTAACGTGGAATATTACTATATTTAGCCATTTAAAAATTACTGTGAGGTAAAAAATGAGGTGAAAAAGTTACTTTGCCAAATGGCACTTCTGTCAAGTTTGACGCGATGCTGTTGTTTTTGACGCTAAACCGTTCTTCGAAACACCCAAACTGTCCCCTTTGACACTTGCTGTTAAAGCTATGTCAATAGTGACATCAGCACGTTAAACCGTTTAACATGCACTATGTCACTTTGGATCACATTTCCACACTAATTTCGTATAGTCTGGGTTTACGTCAACTTTGACGTAGAATAACGCTGGACAAAACACTGTTTTCCTCTAGTGTTGGCTGGGCTCCGCTTCATCTAGCATCTCCGATATGGCGTGAAGACACTCTTCCTCCGCAACTCGGAGAACGTCAGCGTCATCTTCAAAAACAGAATGGAGTCCATCGTTATCAGCCTGCCCGTCGTCACCTTTGCTAGCGGAACACGCTGCTTCAGTTTGAACAGCGAGAGCCTCTCTCAAGACTTCGGCGTCGCCGTCTTCTCCAGGGACGGGTCGGGCAGGAGGCACATACGCCCAATGCTTCGGATCTGCACGCTTCACCAGCCACGGCTCGGCAAACCAAGTCTTTTTTTTGGCATACGAAGATGGGGCCATATTCGGGGACTTCAGGGTTGCCTGGGCCTCTCTCAAGCCTTCTGTCATGGGCTAAGGCCTAGTTGAAAGCTCGAATATACACTCGCTAGTCTAAGATAACTTCAGTTTAAAGATAGAAGTTTAGAAGAGTGTTAGTTGTGTGCAATTCCTAGTTGAGCTTAATGTAAAAGCTAACTATTAGTTAGTTAAGGTAAAAGTTAGAGAGATTAATGATATAAATAAGCACCGATTCATTGTAAAACTCAATTCTCAGATTAATATCATTTTCCTTTGTAGTATATGTTTGTTTTGACATCTATATTCTTACATAATCTGAGAATTCTCTCTCTCTTCGAAGGACCTAATCCATCCTTGCTTTTCAAACGGCAAAACTCGGACGAGTTGATTGAGGACTTTATCCACCCTCGTAGTAACGATAGGAGACGACTACAGAACCGGGACACATAGGAAGGCTTTGCGAAGCTTGAAGACGTTAATTGAGGCGTGTCTACTTTTTGGAGATGGAAGACGACGCGCTTTTTAACAAGGAGATCTTGCAGCAGCAGCAGCAAGCAAAATACACGGAGGACTATCAACGGGAGATTACGAGTTTGCGTTTGCAACTTGCTGCTCTAGAACATGAAAAGCAATTGAGAGGTCCATCTTCGTCACAGATGATGCCGCAATCTTTGCAACAACAGCAGTATGGAGTTACAGCTCCTACGTTGCGTAAGCGATTGCCGGACATTTCAAAGTTTGATGGTAGTCGAAAGGGCTACCCGATGTGGAAGGTCGAAGTTGATAACAAGCTTCGAATTGATGGGGCAGTACTCGGGACACCTCAAGACCAAGCGGCGTATTTGTTCTCTAGGATGAAGGCAAAAGCGCAATTGATGGTAGTATCATTCTACCAAAACCAACCGGATTGTGATGCGAGAACTTTTGTTCAGTATCTTGACAGCATTTTTATCGATCCGAATGCAACAGCGCGGGCGTTGAATAGGCTTCAGGCAATGAAGCAGGGTAGAGAATCGTTTGCATCGTTTTTGCCCAAGTTTGAGAAGGAGCTTGGTGAGAGTCAACTTACCATGGTTCCTGACATGGTGAAGATTGGATATCTTCGAGGCACTCTCAACTCAGAGATGCAACGCGCGATGATTGGGCCCGTCACGTATTTTGACTACGGCATGTTTGTGCAAGCTTTGTTGGCAGTTGGTTCTCAACTCGACTATCTTCAATATCAGAAGGGCCGTGCAACTCCGATGGCGATAACAAATCGCGTGTGGCCCGACAGAGATGAGATGGATTGGGCGCCTACCGTTCAAGTAGGAAAGCTTCGAAGACGCCTGACGCCAGATGAACAAGAGAAGTGCCGACAAGAAGGTCGATGTTTTTTATGTTTGAAGCGTGGGCACCGAGCGAATGATTGTTCGTCAAAGAAGGGTGATGCCCAAGAAAAGATTAAAAATGAGCATGTGGAGAAGACCACGAAGGTGCGCGCAGTTAAAAAGAAAAATGATGTTGTCATAGAGGAGGTTAAAGAGGTGGAGACTTCTGACTCTGAGATGGAGTCGGAAAACGAGTAGCTTCCGGCAAAAGACTCAGTCGGAAGCGTGAAGGCAAGTTAGTGAAGTTGAAAAGTTGGCGTTCACATAAGAATCTTGACACGGATGGTATGTATATTGATATTTTGATCAATTCAATTTTATCTGCTCGTGCTTTATGTGACTCTGGATGCCAATGTTTCGCAACTGTGTCTGAGCAATTTGTTAAGAAGAATCGATTAGATTCTTCACCAATCGAACCAAGACCACTCGAACAAGTTACATTCAATGAGGAGCAACCTATGATTCAACGTATAGCAACATTTAAAGTTGATATCAACGGTATAGAAGAAAGGATCGTTGCATATGTTATTCCCGGACAAATAGATGATATCATTTTTGGAAAAGGCTGGATGGAGCGACATGACGCTAGCATTCAACCTGCTAAAGAAGAGGTTTGCATTCGGAAGCCTTTCAAGATGATTGTGAAGACTCGACCTATTAGATCAGAACCAATTGGGGAAATACGGGCAGCAACAATCCGGACTTTGCAAGCTAGCAATGAACCTGTACAGATTTTTACTGTTAGCTTGATTGACATTCAGAAGGCGCTCCAATCGAAGGTGTACAAGGATCCTGCGCAGCATGCTCCAGTGTGGTTGTTGCCAGTTATTAATGCCTTTGATCGGCAAGATGCGAAGTCGTTGCCGCCACACAAGAAAGGGATCGATCACAAAATCAACCTTGTTGAAGGAAAGACTAACGACGACATCCCTGCAATGCCATTATACCAAATGTCTAAGGATCAGCTATTGGTACTACGCAAGACTCTTACGGAGCTGTTGGACAACGGGTTCATTCGTGTAAGCAATTCGCCTGCAGCAGCCCCAGTGATATTTGTTAAAAAGCCTGGTGGGGGATTACGATTTTGTGTTGATTATCGTCAATTGAACAAGATAAGCCGAAAGGACAGCTATCCGATCCCGCGTATTGACGAAACATTGAGAACTATTGTTGCAGCCAAGTACATCTCGAAGGTTGATGTCATCTCCGCATTTCATCGTATACGAGTTAAAAAAGGTGAAGAGTGGAAGACGGCGTTCAACACACGTTTTGGTCTATATGAGTGGCTAGTCACGCCATTTGGGCTCACTGGTGCACCCGCGACATTTCAACGATACATCAATTGGGTACTTCGAGACGAATTAGATGTTTGTTGCTCTGCATATTTAGATGATGTGGTCATTTATAGTGATACGCAGAAAGAACACCGCAACACTGTGCTTAAGATCATTTGTAAACTTGCTGACGCAGGGCTTCAACTCGATTTTGATAAAAGTGAGTTTGAAGCTAATACCATTAAATATCTTGGATACTTGGTGGAAACTGGTAAGGGATTGCGGGCTGACCCGGAGAAACTTGAAGCCATTCGGAAATGGGAGCCACCAACGAAGGTGAAAGGAGTTCGTGGTTTCTTGGGCTTTTGTAATTTTTATCGACAGTTTATAGATGGATACTTGAATATTGCAGAACCACTTACTCGATTGACGCGAAAAGACCAACATTTCAATTGGACATCGGATTGTCAACTTGCGTTTGATCGGTTGAAGGAAGCTTTGGTAAATGCGCCAGTCTTAGCAAAATGGACTCCTGGATTGGAAACGGCAATTGAATGTGATTCCTCTGGATATGCAGTTGGTGGTACTTTGATGCAAAAGGTGGATGGACTTTAGCATGCGGTTGCTTATTTTTCGAAGAAACACAGTCCAGCTGAATCCAACTATCCAATTCATGACAAGGAGATGTTAGCAATTGTCCGTTGTATTCGCGAATGGCGTACGGAGCTTGCTGGACAGCATTTTGAGGTATGGTCGGACCATCGTAATTTGGCTTATTTCCGAAAGAAACAACATTTGGGAGAGCGGCAAATGCGTTGGGCTTATGAGTTGAATGACTTTCGCTTTGAGATAGTGCATAAACCTGGAAGAGAGCAAGCTCAATCAGACGCACTTTCTCGTCGCGAACAAGACACTCCCACCGATATGAATGATGATCGGATCATGAACCGACATCATCAACTATTGGAAGGAGATGGCAACGCTTTGAAAGTTATTGCAAAATCCGCATGGATAAAAGATGGCGATGCGGATTCGGAAAAGGAAATCGTAGCTACGGAGTCAATGATGACACCGCGTCCCATATGTCCGTTTGTAGACACAGAGATGATTGCATTGTGGGATGCTGGACTACAAACAAATCATCGATATTGGAAGATGCGGAAGGCTGTTATGGATGGCGAACGTAGACTACCAAAGGAATGGGGCCTACCAATCACAATAAGTGAATGCTCTGTGGATGAAGCCCATCGGCTACGTTGGCGTGGACGAATATGGATACCGGCGTATGAACCACTTCGAACGCAATTGATTCAATTTATTCATGACTCACCATTAGCAGAACATCCAGGCCGTGAAGGAACACGAGACTTGCTTGCACGCGAATATACGTGGCCTGGAATGACTCAAGACGTTCGAAGATTTGTACGAAATTGTAATGTCTGTGGAAAATCTAAGATTTGGCGAGAACAAAAACAGGGTTTATTAAAACCTTTACCAATTCCCGCACGGATATGGACGGAACTTTCCATCGACTTTATTACCGGCTTGGCACCAAGTAACACTTATACGAATATCTTAGTTGTGACGGACCGTTTGTCCAAATCAATCATTGCTGTGCCAATGAAGGAAATTCGTGCTATTGATGTAGCTCAAAAACTCTTAGAGCAAGTTTTTCAACATCATGGACTACCGTCCGCAATTGTTTCCGACCGCGGAAGTCAATTTGTGAGTATGATGTGGGGAGAAGTGTGTCGATTGCTGAAGATTACACGGAGATTGTCGACAGCCTTTCATCCCGAGACGGACGGTGCAACGGAGCGCGCCAATCAAGAGCTTGAGACATACCTACGCATCTTCACTGCATTTGAACAAGAAGATTGGGCTATTCAGTTGCCAATAGCAATGATGGCATTGAATAATCGGGTTACGCAGTCCATAGGTATGTTAGCATTTTTTATGACCCACGGCTTTCATCAATCTCTCATGGATTTTACCATACCTGAAGAACAAGGATCTTCTTTATCACCGGCGGAGAAGGGACGCAAGCTTGTTGAGCAATGGCGTCATAGTGCTGATATGGCTAAAACAGCAATGGCGATTGCGCAAGAGACTCAAGAACGTCAATCTAACGCACGACGTTCCGTGGCCGAGGTCTTTCGTCCCGGTGACCGTGTGTGGTTGAAATTGAAGAACATCAATACAACACGGCCGATCAAGAAGCTTGATTGGATTGCCCTTCCTTATCGTGTGCTAGAATGTGTTGGTACACATGCGGTTCGTTTGAATACTCCTCCCGGTATTCATCCTGTTTTCCATGTGAGTTTGGTTAAGAAGGCAGGAGTGGATCCTTTGCCTTCTCAATTGACACATGATAACGAGCCTGGTATTGTTTTGTACAACCCACTAGACCCTTCAGTTGCCACAAATGATAATGACGGCGAGTATGCAGTTGAACAGGTGTTGCGACATCGGCGCCAAGGACGTGGTTGGCAATTGCTTGTCAAGTGGCTTGGCTGGCCCGAGCCCACTTGGGAACCATTGCGCCATTTGCAAGATACAATGGCCTTGGATGATTATGAGCGCTTGTTGCGCGATGGGGGCTTAGTTGTTCCTTGGGCAAATCTTATCCTTCCTTCGTAGTTACGGCAGGAGGAGGAGGCATATGTCATGGGCTAATGCCTAGTTGAAAGCTCGAATATACACTCGCTAGTCTAAGATAACTTCAGTTTAAAGATAGAAGTTTAGAAGAGTGTTAGTTGTGTGCAATTCCTAGTTGAGCTTAATGTAAAAGCTAACTATTAGTTAGTTAAGGTAAAAGTTAGAGAGATTAATGATATAAATAAGCACCGATTCATTGTAAAACTCAATTCTCAGATTAATATCATTTTCCTTTTTAGTATATGTTTGTTTTGACATCTATACTCTTACACCTTCCTTCAGCGCCAACACGATATTTGCATAGATAGTCAGGCAGCTGTAATCTCTTAGGTCTGCAGGTGCCTCTCCAAGCTGTAAAGGGTGTAATTTCGCCCATATGTTTTGCTACTTATTGTGTGCCCTGTCGAAACGCAAACCATTATCTCTATACTTGATGGCCGCTAGTTGATTGACGGTATTGGTGCAGCCCACCAGTTCTTGAAAGTCATAAGCTCTTTCCATACTCTGCATTCCTCCAACCTTGCTAAAAAATATTTCACAAGAATAAGATCCAGTAAGGTGAAAGGGAACTGGCAAGTGAGAAAATGCGTCCCTAAAATACCTTATGAGTAACACAACAAAATGACACGAAAGTTGTACATCAAGGTAGCATTGGTTACTAACAAAAGACTCCTGTAGTGTTGGTGATTTGGTATTTCCACCAACGCTGTGGTCACCATGGTGAAACCATAACTTCCATATGCGGAAGAAAAACGAAACCTTGCTTGCCAGCACTACCCTGTCCCTCAAACTCAATGAAAGAGAGAGAAAAATTGAAATGTAATCAGCACATATTCTCAAACACAATTCAGTTCCAAGGGTTCTTTCTTGATGTGCATCTCTTGAAACTCTTAGATCACGTAAGCAATTCCTAGCTTTTTCAGCACATATACGTTGGGCACTCGCCCAATTCTGTCTGTCACTGCGTTGTATATCCTTTTTTTGATAACCGAATATTCGTAGTATATTCTCTCGGCTAGTTATGGTCTAGTCTATACCCGGCATGTATAGACCCGGCAGGCGATACCCGGTAGGGTTAGCAGGTCGGATCTCTCTTTGTTGTTTTTAGAGTCATAGACTCAGTTTGGACACCAGAATTTTTGGCCGACCTGGCAGTCTGGTCGGCTGACCGTTTGTTCTCAGCTGGGTCTGACAGCCAGTCAGACCCAACCGACTATATGTACTACTCCTCACTATGTGAGGAGTGTTGCTAGTTTATTCATACTGTTTTGCTAGTATCCTCATCTTCCTATCTTGTCTCTTCGGCTGCTCATTTATTATGTATGCGTGCTTTGCAGACCCGACCTGTCTGGTAGGATTTTGACTGGTGGGTGAAACTGCGTTATTCTCTGCCTTCTAGCGTTTGGAAGATCCGACCTTAGTGTCTACAGATGCACTAAGTCGTCTCCTAGTTGGTTGAACTAACGCTGTTCTCTTGCTGTTTAGACTGCTTTTGATGTTCCGACCCTTAGTATGTCTGGTAGCTCGAGATCGCACTTAGACTCGTTTAAGGTTGTTTACAGCAAAAACCCCCTTAACACTTTTCTCAAACCATGCTAATCTAACGCGAACTTCTGATACACTTGATCGAGATGGTCTAAGTAGCATACATCAGCCCCTAACTGAAGATTTTTCACAGGACTGTCCAATGGATTGATTAACTTCTTGCCATTATGGATGAAGTCTTGGTCATGCAAGCCAGAAATTTTATTTTCCCCCAACCATTCACAAGACAAAGCCCACCCATCTCATGGAATTACGTACCTCAACCCTACCTTGCTTGTGAAGTCTTTGACCATGAGCTGCCTTCGTTTGGAATCCCCGTCTGAAGCATGCCCAATGATTGGACCTACTGAGGTAACACACCTTTCCTGCCACAAAGAATCTATACGCTGCCATTGATTTCTGACCCCACTCAGAATCAAAGCTGTTGCAAGTACATGATACAACAAGGACTAGTCTTGGAAGCTTCTCATGCAAAGGATTAACCATTACAACCCGAGCAAATGAGCCTTTCTGATCCTGACGGAAGGCATCAACAATGGCAAAATATCCCGACTCACCATTACCTACCTGCGGCCTGAAGTCGGAGACGCATACGTGATCTTGGATGTGTCCACAGAAACCTACCAAGCCATCTGAACGTGCCTCCCAAGAAATCCTAGACTTCACCTTCGTCTCATCTTCGGCTAAAATAACTGGAACAAGCCCGGAAATTCCATGCACGGACTTGGCCTCCTCGTAAATCTGAGCAACAGCGGCAAAAACAGCAAAATGCTCCCCGGCAATAAACTGAACTCCTTTCTTATTTTGACGCTTAACTGTATCATATGATGGACCACCAAAATTCAGAGAGAAGAGGTCACACATACGCCTACCTCCGTATATCTTCATTGCTTGACCAAACGATTTGGTATTTGGAGATAATCGTTGACCCTGCTTGGATCGATTTAGATTTTTGGCGACATCCCGGAGGAAGTCCCACAAAGCTGGCTTTCCCCTGAAAGCGTTGGTTCTGTGAGCCGCTAGAATATTATTACAAAAAGAAAGGACATCCTCCCTATCGAAGTTCTCAACAGCACTTAATTTAAGACCGCGTTGCTTCACTTTCAATTGAGCCACCCTAGCCTTCAACACCCAATGCATGGCCTTTTTATGACGGTATTTTCTAGCTAATTGCCTAGAATGTGCAGCTAACTTGATGGGTGACAAGTAATCCACCCTTCTGCCACATTCTGTACCCCTGAGGCCTCGCTTCACAATTGCACGGCCTTCGCGGAGCACTCTGAATCTGAAATCCCTGGCTAGCACAACTTCTGAGCACTTATCATACGAAAAATTATTAAACGGGGTCCCTGTAACCGCAAGCCGCCTGCAATGAACGTGTCGGAAGCATCCCGTGACAACGATGATGTTATCTTTGTGCACAAATTCGGCACTAGTATTTGGCTCTGCACTCCATAGGGCACCATGCTTTGGATCATTTAACAAAACATCAACTCTATAGACCTTTCCAGCATATTCAATTACTTTTTTCCAATAACCCCAACACAAAAGTGAGAGAATGGAGTTGGATTTCATGCCTGATGCATTGTCGTCTCCTATAGCTGATTCGTTGTTAGATGACCCCGTAAACCAAGTGTGCAGATCCGGCTGCTTTCCAATGTTGGATCTAGATCTTGTTGATGGCCTACCTCGCTTCCCAGTGCAGATTCCGCTCTTCCTGGATGTCGACTCAGCAACCGCGACCAAGTCTTCAACACATTTTGTGTGAGTGAGCCCATTTAGATGATGCTCAAGGTTAATTCTCAAAATATTCTTGGACGGGCACAACAACAGTATCTCACCATCCAACTTGCAGCGCACTTTGTACCACCCGCATTTAAGCTGTTTGGCCCTTAAATCTCCTACCAATGCAAATGGAGGATATTCGCAAGAGATTGAATCATTGACACTTTGAAGAATGCTCACGCCTTCTTCCACAAGTCGCCTGTGGTCGGCTGAAGTTAGAAGTACAGGTTTACTAGGGTTCCCTTCCTTCCTTGGGTGATTACTGTACAACTCCTACACCGTTCAGATCATAACTTCTCAGCTTCCATGTATGATCCGAGAAGTCCATGGCAGCTAGATCATTTTTCAACTTCACAGCAGTGCGCTTGTAATTGTCCATTACTTCAGACGAAATGAGTTTGGATCCCAGCAGGTCTTCTTCATCTGCAACCTCAACCCGCGACATCCCTGATACCGCAGTGATTTGAGTCTCCTCCGGCATTGTTGTAATACCAACGTCAGGTTCGTGAGCGTCCAGTGAAGGAAATTCAATTTCTGAAGGTGCCAACATATCATTGCTCTCGGTCTCTCCAGCATTCAGAAGTCGACTTCGCTTACGAGCGCGTTCGCCATCGTCCTCCTCTTGTTGAATGACATACACACGATCAAAAACAGGATTAAAACTCTCAATTGTTTTTGGGATGCGACAATGCTCGGCAATGTCCCAAAAAACAAACAGCCAATCCACGCACGCACCCTTCTCCAAATGCAAACGCAACTCCGCGTAAGTGTCCCCAGATTTACAGAAAAACGGGCTCAGAAGCTCTGGCCGCGCATCCTCATCAACGACGGTGTATAGAATGACTTTGTGATTCAACGCCATATTCTCTAAACTCCCGTAGATCTAGGCCGCAAGCCACGAAGAAACACGATCGCCAGCAGCCAGCAACAGCATCCGCACGTTAAAAAAATTGCAGAATTTTGCAACCCTAAACCGCATCCAGCTACAATATCAAAAAAATTGCAATCGCTCCAGCAGCGCAGACAATGATCTCTTGAACCCTAGCCAATAAGAGCGCGTTTAGCAAAAACCACGGAAAAGCAAGGCGGCTGTGGAAGAGAGGAGGAAAACTAAACCTGAACCCTAGCCTCACGAAAGGAGGCAACGGCCTTCAATCTTTGCAAACCCCTGAACGCCACGTGTCTGCCACCTCAGCGCTTTTCTAGCGCCATGTCACCATGATACACCATCATGTCTAAATTTTGAATAATCCATACACTATACTATTTCTATTTTTTTCTACTTTGGTAGAATATATATCACTCTATATTAGTTATAAGGGCATCCAATGCATATTTTGATATGCTATTGTAGATCTAAACTAATTGTAATCTTTAGCTCCAAGGTTTATTTGACACCCTACATTATTTCGCACGTAGTTTTCTACTTCTACCACCTAGTGCACCCCCCAAGCTCTATTGTTTCCCCTTCCTCCCATCACTTTTCATTCACCAAAAGAATTTGAGGAAAAGGTTTTTGTGTATACTATTGTGTATACCGTATGCATTGGTTACAACTTAAATTTCAATCATGTAGTGCAAATGAAAAATTGCGATTATTACCAATTCTGACATTGAATTGGCATTGTTCCACGCGCCATTTAGTCACATCAAAACTTGGATTGGTATGCTTACAAAATAGAGTATTCTAGAATATCACTTGTTTTCTAGTAATATCACTATTTCCTCTACACAATCACTCTTTTTCAATAATATCACCTCCAAATTCTGTAATATTACCTCGTTCTAAATCAATTGTCTTGAAAGTTTTGGCTTGCTACTTTTAGAGAATACCTCCATTTTGACAAAATTGCCGATTATTGCAAGTTGGATTGTTGAAAGCCAAAAAAATTAGGTTTCTTGAAGGGTCGACAACTTGGGCACTTTCGAGCGTCCACAAGTATCAACCTAGCCCTGCTAAGCCAAACATTTATAACTTATTTATGCTCGTTGAGCTCCAAACTTTAATTTTGTTTGCCCAACAATATACTATACATTGTAGTTTCAAGGCACTTTTGGTCTGCACATTCATCAACAATTAATTGGTGACATTTATGATATGCAATCAATAAGTATCTTACATCAACCTCTCTCATTCATTAGTTAAGCTCAAATTCTCTCAAATAACCTAATGGCACTCTTTTCCACCCTCAAAGTTTGGATCCCTCCTTGCCTCTTATGGTTCATGTTCAACAATGGGTGGTCAAAGCTTACAATCTTGTTGAATAACTTTTATTTCAAAACAAACACTTCCATAAATTCCATTTTTAAATAAATCTAGATTCATTTTTAAAATTTGATTTTAAATTATTTTTTTGGATTTTTCATATTAAATTATTTAAAATGGTTTCTATGTTGAAAGATTAAAATCAAAATATTTTGATTATTTTTACGTTCTCAAGGATCTCCCGATTTGATTTTCCTATTCAATTCATATCTTCTTTACATAGGTATTGGGGATGCCCCAATGTGTTACTTATAGTCCAAAAGTAGTTAAATGTGGTATACTAGTATGTACCCGTGTCCTCCGTACTCAACCACATAAAGAGAGGTGGCAATCATCAATGCAAACGCCTCTTCATAGTGTGGCACCCGTTGTACCAACGGGTGAAAGTTTAAGTTCAAGGCAAACTTTTTCCTAAAAAACAACTTCCCGTTGACTCTCCTTGTCCTCTCGTCTCCCCTTGTCTCTTCGTCAAGGTGACCAAAGGACCATTTAAACCTCACGTGTCGAACGCTCCAAGCAAGTTCCACTCCTGAACTTAGTCAAATAACCACTTATTCCATGTGTAAAATGTCATGCACGGAGAGACACACAAAAAACACCCTTCTTCCTTATTATATGGATAATATTAATAAGTAAAATGATTTTAAGATCTTACGTTTAATCTAGAATTTGAGATTTATCCAAATTTTGAGCCTAAATGGCTCAATAGGCCATTTATATAGTAAGGACCATTTCCATGTGTGAAAAGCCCTTGGAGCCATTTTGTAAAAGGAAAAATAAGGCCATGAGCCCAATTCGTTGCTTTAACAGTTTAACCCCTAAACATTGCAACCTACTTTGAGCCAAAAAACGATTTTAAAAAAAAATGTCATAGATGAAGATAAAGGTAAGTTTTTAAGATCTCAAGCGTACTCTGTTGTAGTAGACTAACTATCGGTCATGTGGGTCAAATTTTGAGCCATGAGGCCTTATAGATTGCGAGATCATAACAAATTAGTATAAAATAAAAACTACAAAAAGTCATCATTTTCACTTTGAAGTGAAAATCCTATCGATAGACCTATTGCAGTGAAAGAGTTGATTGTGTGGTGGTTGTGGGCAATAGAATTTGAAGAGAATTTGTGAGAACGGCTTTAGGTCTCTCTTTGTTTGCTCCTAGGTCAAGAGCCACTTGTTTTTTGCATTTACAGTGTTCCATTTTATATTTTAGGTTGTGCCCGTTTTTTGAAGATAGAGACACAAAATTTCTTAAGTAAATTTCCTTGCTTATGGACAAGTGATAGATATTTGTAGCTTTTTATTGGTTCAAAAGTGGCCACCGCACTTCGATTGGATGAACCTATATACTAATATAGGAGACTATAGTTGTTGTCTTTGGAAACTCTCCATAATTAAATACTAGGGCTACGCGTTGCTGCGCACAACCGTCGACAAATTATACTTACCCAGCCAACCCCACTTCACTATCCCTCTCTCACTCCATTATAATCGCTGCCAATCCCAAACCAACAACCAGAACTCTAAAAGCAAACCAGAAATCTACATTATTCGATAACAAACCTGAATTGAGATTTTTCTTTCCTAATCTCATTTTGTTTTGCTTCATACCCTCCTTCCCTCCCCCGGGTACTAGCTGCCAATGCCGCACTCGTCGCAACTGTTATATATTATTACTGGTAAGGTAACACCAGCCTATTCATGTGCATCTAAGAGTGAGTGCTCCAAGAAGGAGCGGTACCAAATACCAATAATGGAGCTCTAGGCTTCTTCACCAAGAGGTACATAATAGCTTCGCAATCCATGAGTGTCATTTACTCATAGTAAACATCATAGGGTATCAAATTAAGGCATCATTTTAGAAACATCCATAAGTCCACCTTGGAGAAATCATAGAAAATTACAAAAGAGTTCAAAAATAATGAATCCACTTGGATTATCCTTCCATTTACTTTCCCCATGCATGCACTAAAATGTTTTACACTCATAACTTCACTACAAATTTTCCATGCTCAAATTTGAGTCATTATTGAGCACTCTCCTTTATTCTAGTCACTTGCCTTCTCTTTCCAATGTACATGAATGGGTGGGTCGTTGTAGCACCACTAGCCTTGCATAGGTGGTTGGAACTCATCGCTCCTAACAAGGAGGATGTGGGTTCCATTCTTCATGTTTGTGTGGTGCTTGTCACCTTAGGGCAAGCCGCCATACATTCAGCCTCATAATCTTACTCTAGCTTTTTGAAAGAAAATCATGTGATACTTTTTAAGTAAATGTATGAAAAACCACTTGATTGTGTGCAAATTAGATAAATCTGAATTTAATCAGAGATAGTGGCCACCCTTGTCAATAAGCATTATTCCTCTTCAACAAAAAATTCACAAGCAGAAAAAATTTTAACTTTAAATACTAGGGTTCTATAAAAAGTATGTGGCCTTGCATTCTCTCATTTTCAAGCATGTATTATATTTTTGGAACTGGTATAGATAATGATGGGGATGGGAAACACAAAAATGGCCTTATTCATCAAACCCATAGAAGAGCATTGAGCACGACCTTGTATAAGAACTATCTTTTGGTCTACTTAATTACAATGGAAGGTTTTTTGACCTCGTTGTATTGGTAACTCAAAGTTTTTTAGGCGAATAACATGTCGCTTATCTCTTAAGCACTTGTGGCTAAGTAGGAACTAGCATAATCTTCACCCACGGAGCAATTATTATTATTTTTATTTTTATTTTTTTTTAGCCAAATGCTTGTAAGGCTATTTCATTGAGATTTCAATGTCTAACCTGCCTACTTAACCCCAGTTTAAAAAAGTTAAACCCCAGTTTTTTTTGGGGAATATGTTCATCACCAAATCACTACTCAAATTTCCAAGTGACCCTAGTTGCAACCCTTACCAATTCTATAAGGGCAGCCTTCAAAATTTACAAAAGCAAGAGCAAAGATGGCCAAAAAAACGAGGGGCATCAACTTTGAATGTTATGATTTCACAAATGGTAAAGATCCAACAGTTGAAATTTTTACCACAACCTCAGATGGTACTTAGCTTCAAGATCCTACGGTTTAAAGTTTCAAAAAATTGTAAAACAATTTCTCGTACCTCAAAGTTAACAAGCTTGTAGAAAATCACAGTTTTGGGGTTTTGGAGCTCCAAAAACACCATGGTCGTTTAGGGGTTAAATTATCATTTTTTTGTCTGAATGGGTCTAAGAATGCCAAAGGTCATGTACTCTTTATTATTTTTCTGGTTTATTTCCTTACTAGCTTGACCTGTGCCGGCCACCGGCACATAAATTTCAAAATAATTATTAAAAGCTGTAAGGGCATCCTCAATGCAAACGGCAAAAGGGCCCTCTAAAACTAAATCTATTTTTGGACTGGCTCAAAATTAGAAATCAAAATTACCATCATTAAAAGCGCATTCAAGTAAAGGTGAGATATTTTTATGAATTTTTTTTTGTGAAATTAGCACATAGGTGAAATGTTCCATTGAAAATACCACATTTTCAAAATTTAGAGGGAGTGCACCAAATTTTCTCTATATTTCTAAAATTCCCTCTATATTTCTAAAATTTAGAGGGAGTGTGAGAGAATATTTCTAATTTTATGCAAATTTTGGTGCACTCCCTCTATAATTTGAAAACGTGGTGTTTTCAATGAGAGATTTCACCTAGGTCCCAATTTCACAAATTTTTTTCGTTGGGAAATATCTCACGTTTGTTTCCATGCGCTTCTAATGATGGTAATTTCAAATTCTAATTTTAAGGCAGTTCAAAGATAACTTTTAATATGGAGGGCCCTTTTGCCGTGTGTATTAAGGATGCCCTAAGGAGGCTTGGTAGTGAGATGGGATCACCAAAAGAGAAATCGTAACTTATTTGGACTTTTTAATTAATTCAAATGAAGTGGTGAAATGGTTCATCAATAAATTCTAAAAGTAATTAAATGTTTGTTATTGTGGCTTGCGGAAAGGCAATATGAAGTTCAATGTGGCTATATACATTTGTCAACCCTTGAAAGGGTTTTGTGTTCAAACATTTGTCAACTCTTGAAAGGGTTTGCCCTTGTACCTTGTTAATAGTCATTGCATAGGCCTCCAAGCAAGTTCCATGTGTAAAATGTCATGTCCGGACAAACACACAGACAGACACACAAAAAACACCCTTCTTCCTTATATAATAGATTGTTTGAATGGCTATGGTGGTTGAGATTTCAATGTCTAACATGGATACTTAAATTATCATTTTTTGTGAATGGGTATGAGAATGCCAAAGGTCATGTATTTTTTATTAATTCTTATTTTATTTCATTATTATTTGAATGACTATGGTAAGTCAAAGGACACATAACCTTTATCTAGAAACCTCTTGGCATAGAAACAGGGGACGACGACGCCGACCATATTTTTTAATAATTTTCTTGGTGTAAAACCCTCTCCAAGTACCTCGTCGACGGAATAAAAATAATAAAGAGTATATGACCTTTGGCATTCTTAGACCATTCAGACAAAAAAATTATAATTTAAGCAATCAGATTAGACAAAAAAAAGATAATTTAAGTAGGCACGTTGGACATTGAAATCTCAATGAAATAGCCTTATAAGCATTTGGCTAAAAAAAAAAAAAAAATAATAATAATAATAATTGCTCGGTGGGTGAAGATTATGCTAGTTCCTACTTAGCCACAAGTGCTTAACCCCTAAAGGCACTTAAAAGCAAAAATGGCTTTTTGCTATTTTTGGCAGCCTAGATGAAGGCTTTAACTTTGGTATTTTGGATTGTAATTTGGTGTGGATGTGGTAATACATACATACTATATGTGGTAAAATTTGGGCAGCCAGATTCAAATTTTAGGATTTTATTATGAAGATTTTGTTTTCAAGGCCAATTGGGGCAGCAAAAAAATTTTAAAAAAAAAAAATAAAAAAATATTGAAATATGTTTATAATAATATTACTACTCACATTTTCAAAAATTCCAAGTTGAAAGTTTTACCAATTTTACAAGGGCAGCCTTCAAAAATTACAAGATCAAGCTTCAAAGTATTATGTAATTTTACATTTTTTTGTTTCAAAAATTGTCAAATTTGAGATTTAAGAAATTTTTCAATTTTTTTTCTTTCTTAAGATTCAGAAACTCAATCTAGATGTAACTTTTCACCGTTCTATTTTTTACTAAATTAAAAAATTTTAACGTTTTTCAAGTTTTACCATATTGTGGTTTTTGAACCTTCTTTTGGAAAATAATTTGCATGAAGGTCAAAAAAGCATAATGAGTCTCTAAAATTTTGCATGGAGGTGCCTATCTTAGTTACCTACATGGAAAAAAATATGAGCAAAATGTTTGAGGTAACAATCATCAAGTCCCCCTTTGCACCATTCAGACTATGCCTTTCGGACAAGGCACCAAAAAATCTTTTGCTGCAACTTTGAACGTTATGATATCCCAAAATGAAAAACATCCAACGATCAATTTTTGGAGTAGTACCTAAAAATAGGGTTTGGTACAAGATCTTACTGTTGGAAGTCTAAAAAAAGTAAAAATATTTGTAACGTACCCCTGGGAGTCCATAGAGATTGAAAATTGCAGTTTTGAGGTTTCAAGCTCCCAAAAAACACAAGGGAATTTAGAGGCCAAGAGATGAGCAACATGTTATTTGCCTAAAAAACTTTGAGGTACCGATACAACGAGGTCAAAAAACCTTCCATTGTAATTAAGTAGACCAAAAGATAGTTCTTATACAAGGCCGTGCTCAATGCTCTTCTATGGGTTTGATGAATAAGGCCATTTTCGTGTTTCCCATCCCCATCATTAGCTATACCAGTTCCAAAAATATAATACATGCTTGAAAATGAGAGAATGCAAGGCCACATACTTTTTATAGAACCCTAGTATTCAAAGTTAAAAGATTTTTCCGCTTGTGAAATTCTTGTTGAAGAGGAATAATGCTCATTGACAAGGGTAGGCACTATCTCTGATTAAATTCAGATTATTCTAATTTGCACACAATCAAGTGGTTTTTCATACATTTACTTAAAAAGTATCACATGATTTTCTTTCAAAAAGCTAGAGTAAGATTATGGGTCTGAATATATGGTGGCTTGCCCTAAGGTGACAAGCACCACATAGACATGAAGAATGGAACCCACATCCTCCTTGTTGGGAGCAATAAGCCCCAACCACCTATGCAAGGCTAGTGGTGCTACAACGATCCACCCATTCATGTACATTGGAAAGAGAAGGCAACTGACTAAAAGGGAGAGTGTTCAATAATGACTCAATTTTGAGCATGGAAAATTTGTAGTGAAGTTAGGAGTGTAAAATATTCTAGTGCATGCATGGGGAAAGTAAATGGAAGGATTTTTGAACTCTTTTTGTAATTTGCTATGAATTCTCAAAGGTGGACTTATGGGTGTTTCTAAAATGATGCCTTAATTTGATACCCTATAATATTTATTATGAGTAAATGACACTGATTAATGTAGATTTTTGGTTTGCTTTTAGAATTTTGGTTGTCGGTTTGGGATGGGCAGCGATTATGATGGAGTGAGAGAGGGATAGTGAAGTGGGTTGGGCTGGGTAAGTATAATTTGTCGTTGATTCTGTGCAGCAACGCGTAGCCCTAGTTACATTTAATGCCAAATCAGTTGACATCTCAAGTATACATGCCCTTTCAGCCGGTACTACGGCCGGTACCGGTCAACGACTGCACGTCCCGTTACCATTCCCCGGTGCGGATGGTAAAAAAGTAAGTACCGTACCGTAAGCAAAGGGTTGCACTTGTTCAGCTTCTGTCTTGTCTGTGAACGTAGTTCTCAGAGTAAAAAAGCCATAGCCATGGTCTGGCTGGCCCGCCAGTAGAAAGCAAGAATCTCGCAGCGACAAGCTCTGACACACAATTCGCACAAGTGCGCGCGCTTCACTTGCCGCAAAACACATGTGAGCAAAAAGCTGCACAGATTGGTTAGCAGCTGCATCACAGGCTATGTAACTTGCTGCTGCTGCTGCTGCTGCTGTTTTTGTAAGCGCCAGGCAGGTAAACTCCCGTGTGTTGTCGGATCCTCCTGTACGTGATCGGGCCAAAAGCTTTGTGATCCTTGTGCTATCGATTAGTACGAAAGGCAAAGCAACGCGGACATTTATCAACTAACGGTTTGTGATGTTTGCTGCCGTGCGGAGTAGTTGACGTGCGACGTACGGTGTAGTGCAGTCTTGTTAGTGCGGAGGAGGCGCAGTCGCTCTCTTCTTGTGTGGTACGTTTTCTTGCTTTTGTTTGCTTTTGCTTTTGCTCTTGTTAAGTGGCGATTGCAAGAACTTAGAATTGATAGCGGCAAGAATGAAAAAGATGTTCTTAAATTCACGCTCATCTTTAAGTTACCAAGTGCGCCTGTGGGTGCTCATTTTTTTGGGTTCGTTTTGGGGTTAGGGTTTGGGGTTTGGACGGAGGGGCACGACTGTTTTCTTCAGGGCTGTGCTTGTGCAATTGAGGTTAGTGGCGTTTGTGGTGGCTGAGCGGTTGGTTGGTTGGTGGATGGATGCGTGATGAGGTGTGCGGAGGTGTGTGCAGGGGCGAGGCGCGGATGTGTGAAAGGATTGGCGGAGTGGGGATTTCTTGACGCTGGTGAGGGTTTGGGGTTGGAGTTTCGGGGTTGCGGTTTTTAGGGTTTGTGGTGAGGTGGCGAAGTTGGCGATCGTTCGGGCGGGCTTACTTGCGGCTCGGGAGTGCGGGAGAATATTCGTTCCTACTCAAGGTCGTGAAAAATTCTCCCATGATATCAGAATTAGGGTTACGATGAATTTTGAATTAGGTTTCTGTTGTGTGTCGTTTTGTTCTTTGTTGAGGGTTTTGAATGGTCGGCAAGGATTCAGCGCAATGGCGTAGCTTGGGTTTCAGCGCATGAAAACCAGACTATTTATCGTCAGTTTGTAAGGATGATAGCTAAGTTTGAGAATGAGTTGCGTTGTTCTCAATGACACAAAATTTTCTGTTAACCGTGTTTCAAATTCTAAGTAGAACGTTGAGTAATGTTTTGCTCGCTTACACCTTGATTAGTGCAAGTTTCCATGCTTTTGGGGTCTCATTTTAATAATACCAGGTTGAGTTGTGCCTGTTTTGTTACAGGGCTCTCTTGGAGTTGAAGGTCATCTTCGAGTTAACGCCCTGGTTCTTGCTGGAGTAACAGGTCAGATTCTCGTCCCTGCTTCCCAGTGGGGGTCGATCCTCTTGGCCATTTTCTGCGACACCTGTGTTGGACTGGCTGTATGCTGTTGGAGGTGATTTCAGCACATAAGTTGACGTTTGCTTTCGGGTTGGTGTTCGGGAGGCTGAAGGACTCACAGTTGTGACCGGATCATCAAACAACTCTGGATGTGGTTCAATGAGGGATCTAACTGTCTTACTGAATGCAGGCTATTATGGAGGATTTTCCAGCACTCGAACCTGTGCCTGTGCAGGCCTTATCGATGGAGGAGAGGATGACAAATATGGAGAAGAAGGCCAAGGAGACTGAAGAGAAGTTTGAGAAGAAGTTTGTGAGGCAAGGCCAGCTCCTTCTCCCATTTTGTGAGAGGGAGCTTGTCATTCTTGGAGCAGAGATCCTTAAATGGTCTGTGAAGAAGCAGGGGGTGGAGGATGGCCACGGGTTGCATCTTTTCGACTCTGATGTGAAGAGTGAAGTTTTTGTAAGTTTGTGTTTTTTTTAAGTATTTTTGCTTTGTTTTTTTATTTTTTATTTTTTATTTTTTTGTGCTTTTCTTAACTATTTATGTTTTACCATGTTCAGCTAGGGTGCCGTGCATACTCAGGGAAGTCTAAACCAGCTTATAAAGATCTGGTGGCATATAAAGAGATGTCAAAATCGGTCATCACCCTCAGAAATTCGACAGCCCACTATCGGAACATCGAGGCCTTGGAAGCTATGGTGGATATGGCCGTGGCTGCAATTGCAGAGTGGCCCCAGTTGGTAACCAAGTACCCAGCGCAGGTTCAGATTGTGCGAAGGTACAAGACCTTTAAGCAGCTCCTACCACATTCGTTTCCTTCCAGTCAGTGAACTTCTTCAACATTTCGACCAAAGGCAACTCTTAAATCATTACTCTGTTTTTTCTTTCTGTTCTAGAAATGGTTCTTGGTTTGAAGGAGTCTTCTGCCAAAAGCAAACCACATTTGTAGCAAGTTGACAAAAGCTGTTATGTGTTTCGTAGAATGGTTTCTTAAACTCAATTCACCTGATTCCTCGGTCAGTTCGGGAGGGGCTGGCTGAGCAAGCTCACTACAGATACTTCGAATAGCAAGTTGGAACAGTGGTAATCGTTCGTCTGCCACTTGCTGTTCTGCCGTCAATAGTGCAGCACACAACTGTATTGTAGTTACACATCCAGATGAGGTTGTTCATACACTGGTAACAAACTCGACGCCTATTTTGAGGCACTCTATAAACTGAGAAGTTACGGGCGACACAACTAAAGCAACAACTTCACAATCAAAAGAGTCAAAAGTGCAAAAGTGCTGGGTTTTTATAATTGCAAATGCTTTACTACCCCGAGCCATTCTCGAAGGCCGATTGGAATATTGCACTGCCTGCAGCCATATATGTACCTTAACCAAAATGCCGAACTATACCATATCTACAGAAGAGGCCTGCAGTGGAAACATATAAGAACATAAATCAGGATCATCACATGCAGCAACTTCATCCTCCCACGTAAAATAAGAAAACATCGTGGGTAAATAATATTATCGGCTACCTAGCTAGGGGGGCTTCTGTGTATGCCCAAGTGACCGTGTGTATTTACAAATACATATATCGCCGCCGTCGGAATCAACAACAGATAGAAGCCCTCTTTGCTGATTTCGACGTTAGGAAATGACGTAGACGAGATCGGCGTCGTGCACAATGGTGTCCTTCATGGGGTTGGTGAAGACGTAGGCTGTGGGCGCGCCCAATGTGCCCTGTGCACGATACAAGCCCAACGCCAGCACGCCCTTGTCGCGCAGTAGCCCCACGAAAAGATCGCCATATGACTTGTTCCAGAACTCCTTGGGCGCCTCCATCTGCTGCAGCATCCGACCTGGCCTCTTGTAACTCATTGCCCCCTTGCGCAATGTATGGCCGCCGCCTTCTATCAGTTGCTCCACTATAGACACCGTGTTCCTGTTGTAAAATGACGATCGCCTGCTCCACCCACCCACGCCAGGCATTACTCTCACAGACAACATTCCATGGTTGCAAGGAGCCTGCTTGCACTGAAGAGTCGTGACATCAGCTTTAGATTTGAGGAAATTGGAGAGGTAAGTCTTACAGAAGGAAACCGAGAAGCAGGGACGAGACGGCCTTGCCCTCCATGTAAGGGGGGCCGAAGTGCACCAGAGCTTCGGGGTTGCGCTTGTAGTCAGTACGCACGACGTGCTTCTTTTGGATTTCGAACTTGGGGCGCAGATAGTACAACGCGAACGTGTGCTGCATGTCGATGATCATCACGCCCGCCTCCATGCCCACCAGCCTCTCCACGTTCGCGCTGATCACTATGTTGTCCACGTCGCTCCGCTGCGCCGACGGCACGGCGCGCTTCGCCTTCCCCAATTCCTCCATCCCTTCTCCGCTCAGCTCCACCGATGCATCGTGGAACCCCAATATCACCACTTTCTCTGTTTGCCACCACGCATACGTACATGGAGTTACTAAGAGATCCAGAACATTCATGCCGCGGCCGGTATATGAAAGACAGTGGTCCTCACAAGTCAACAAATCTTCAAACTGTGCGAACAACTTAAAAAGGATAACTTACAAGCAATCTTGAAAAGAATCAGAGTTCATGAAGAATTCTTCTTCACAGAACACAAATTATTACATTTTGAAGCTCGGCCGTTTGTTACAAAGCTAGGGGTGATGAAAACAGTCGAGATCAAACCTGCTTGCAGGACGCCTCCGCGCATGAGGTCGAGCTCGTAAATGGGCGAGCCTTTGAGGAAGAAGACGTCGTGGAAGATGCCGACCTTGCCCCATTGCGTGGCGGTAGGCTCATTAGGGTGAAGGATCACGATTGGCGGGTTGGCGAACTCCGGCCGACGGAGCTCCTTAACGAAGTAGAAGATGTTATCGGGCCAGTGGCTCTGGCAGCACACCAAGATGTGAGGCGCCGGCAATGATACCACCGGCACCGTCCGCTCACTCAGGTTGTGCAGAATCACGTCCTGCCGTCTCTCCAACACGGCTGCGTGCGGCTGCACAAACGATGCCCCGACCGGCGGCCACGACAACAGCAGCTCCGTCGCTCGTTCCAACGTTACCCCTCGGGGATATGCTCCACCGTCCTCATCATCAGACCCCGCTCCGGCATACCCTGTTCGAGCAGCCAACCATTCTTACACTTATAGTCTGAAGTAAACGAGCAAGTTGCAAATGATATATAGACCTATGAGAAATTTTTCATCCTGGGCATTGCATGCAGAGACGGTCATAATTTGTGTCACATCGAGGTTGATTTATATCGTTTTCAAGTTCAAAGTGTTGAAAGATTCAATCACCTGCTTCGAGAGCATCCTCAGTGCTTCCATGTTTGCTGCTTTCACGGGGAGTGCTTCCATGGCGAGTGCTTCCATCCTCGGTGCTTCCGTGGTGGCTGCTTCCATGCTTGCTGCTGTTTCGTCCCGAGAAACCTCGAGTGGAAATTTCAGAGCGCATTCGTGACTCGATGGATTCGTTTTTGTCGTAGGATATGTGAGTATCATCGCCGCTGTCCTCCGCGTGTGTGTCGGCAATAGCTCCCGTCCGGTACTTCTGAAGCTCCTTGCTGGACAGTCCCAATTTCTTCTTTCGCACCCATCTGTTGTTCTCCATTTCGTGGTCTCCATATTTCGATATGGCGTACGCGCTGCCCAGGTCCCCGCATATGACTAATCCGATGTCGTCACCGTCTATGACATGCCCTTTCGGATACAGGAAAACCTTCACAAGATTCAGCCAAAACCAACACAAAAAGATTATTCCATATACGTATGGACCCATGTCTATGTATCTGCAGCAGCAACTTAATCAAGCAAACTTAAGGGCGACATGAATGTGTGCAAGTGAATCTCCTGGCCACGCAATTAGTACCTTCCGCACTCGCTGCTGAATCTCTTGGTCCATCACCTCCACATCCAGTGCAAAAAGCACCACATTGTATTTCTCAAACACAAACTCGACAACCTGAATATAGCATTGAGTCTGTTAGGGCTGTCATCAGATCAGCATTGATACTGCAGCCTCATTTTGAGAAAATTTAACTTTCCTACTTCGGGAAGGTAAATGACAGTATCTAAACTATCGATGATCAACAACAACGTTTTACATAATAACTGCATACCTCTTCGAAGAGCATGCCCCAACAAGCCTTGGGAAAAATGAGAGGATACACCTCATTGTCAAAACTATGGAAGTACTCTGACACAAAGGAGTTTTCTGGCAGCGACTTCATCTTGATCTCCGACGTGAAAAGATTGGTGATGAAGGTGTAGAGCCCTTTCACAACGCAGCTGCATGCATGCAACCATCCACAATTCACATTATTCTGTGAACTGCTTCTGACTTTAATTCTGTTATTATCAGCATATCGTGCATCTTTGTCTATGCTAGTACGAAATAGAATCCATTTATTGAGCGTCATAGATCGCAAACGGGAATGGTGAAGAAGTGTAACCTGCGAGCAATCATCTTGAAGTGGAATTTGATCGGACAGATAACCTCTATCCCTCGATTTTCTGTGAAGTCCCACACAGCACTAGCTTCGGTCTCAGGCTCCAGAACTTCCACAATTATGCGCGTGCTGTGGGTAGTATTGCCGATATCGTTGCAATACCGGTGAACTGCAAGTGCTTTCACCATCTGTGCTGCATCCTCCAAACTCCGATCCTGCTCAAGATAATTAAAACCGCTCAGAGAGTTGAAAGTTGAAACCAAAAAAAAAGAATCATAAGTGTACCGAAGGCAATTAAAGTACCTCCACATCTTTGTCAGCAAGTAGGAAAAACACGGAGGCACGTCTCGCAGAAACTCTATTCAAGTCTGATTGACGAATAGGAGATCCCTCGATGAACTCCACCAGCCCATTATACAAAGATAGTAACTGCTTCAGCTCAAACCTGCCGATCGATCGCATGTCAAAGTTATTTAATTTACTTCACACAGAGCTTATTTCGACGTCGTAAATAAGCAAATTACACCACTAAGATCAGAATATTCATATGGGTTGGAAACAGCACTTGGGAATAGAAATCAACATAAGCTTTGTGTACTTACGAGGGACTGAAAGGTGCCAAGATTGTCACTCGTAATGGGTATGTCTCCAAATCTGCAGAAGCAAGAAGCTCATAGCAATTATGTAACAAATTTTCTAACGTGACTGTCCATGAACGGCCTCTGCCTGAGTTCATCCAAGACCATGTTACAACTCCTTTCTCAATCTACTTGCTTGCTCAAAAAATAGTTCCTAGCTAGACCCATAGCTCGGTATGTGACAAGGTATGAGCCTTCATTACCTTGACAATGAGTAGGATTGAAAAATTCTGCCAAACACTCTTGCGCCGCTTGAAATGAGATGCTTCCGCCGATGATTATGTACCTAGAGTTTGTTATTTTTCTCTCGTTGAAAGATCCTCCATAAGGCCTGCGTCAAAAGGAAGTCACACTCTGATGCTAAGCCTGACTGATAGAACGGACGAGGTTGTGAAATTGAAACGTATTATGGAGCATTGCAAAAAGCCAGCTTTTAAAAGTAACATCATACATACACAAGGAACCGCATGATGTCAAGCTTTTGAATCAATAAAAGTCTGATAAAGTGACAGTGAAGATGCACAAACATGTCTAGATAGCTCACAATGATGCATGAGTAAATATATAGGCGTAGCACCAACGACCGACCATGCCAGAAGAAACACACCATGCAATTGCCTTCAAATGTGCCGAGCATCAAAAAGAAATTATTAAGAATAACGTAGAATTGTAACAAACCTTCGCGAAGCCAGATACGTGATTTTGCCAATCTGAATGGGAATGATGGTCAAAGCAGCGATAATAGTGCAGATGGCCACCACTTGTCCTAGAGATGTCTTTGGAGTTATATCGCCATATCCAACTGTGGAGATCTGAGCAACGCATGAGTGAGATGATAATCACTTAAAAGCTTGAAATTAGAGCCTCTGACCCAACTTATAAGCGAGAAAATAGCTCGAAATGAATCACTTTCAAGCTCTAAAACATGACGCCCATGGCAGCAACATGATGTTCAAAGCCATGAAAAATTGTAGATTTGACTTTACAGTGACAATGACGAAGAAGATTGCATCCCAGAAGTTAATGCACCCCTCCGCAGGGCACTCCGCTCTCCTGCTCGCTGTAGCTCCATGGTATTCCACGTACTGAAGTATGCCCGCAATGAGAAACACTGCATTACATCCAACAACCCAGTACTCTTTTAGGCCTACAAAGTATCATTCTCTTCTCTGAGAAGATATATTTTCATATCTCGAAATGAGAAAATCATTTTTTCCTACACGTACCAGCTGTGAATGTCGATGTTACCAGTAAGAGAATCTGTTGTAGGACAGTGCTACCCACAATGCCTAGTTTGTTCATCAACGATATTATCCTGCACAGCAAAATGGAGTACTAACAGCTCGGTCGTCTTGCACTACAAGTTAACTTGTCTAGAAGAAGACTTTGTTACTGAGAATATATATACCTTACAATACGTAAAAACTGAAGAAGCTTCAAAAACTGCCCATTTTTATTCGCTGACCTGTACAGAAAAACCGACACGATAAATAATAGAATGTTCGAACTGGCATGCTCTATGTGCTTAGCAATGAGCTGGAAAATAGGGGATTCATTGTCACATGTGCGAGAATATGTTCGGGAAGAGTAATGCAGGTTGCAAAACTCTTCGCCTAAGTAGCAGAGAGATTTTTTTCTGATGCTACCAGTGGGAAGACTACTGTGACAACATTTCAAGTGACAGAAATTCAAATTGTAATATATTTAATATATGCTTATCATCCTCAATCGTAAAATCAAATTACGAGACAATGTGATGTAGAACGTCATCACTGCATCTTCGAAGAAATCTTACAAGCTATGCATTGAGGGTAGGGACCATACCGGGCAAAAAATATGATGGGTATGGCGCTGAGTAAGTCGATCAGACCCCAAAATGAGAATATATAGTTGAAGCGAGCCGACTCACTGCATAACAGCCAAGTACTTACATTAGAATTGTAAAGTGCGTCTTCAGAGGCTCATTGCTGGCCATGCTCACGATTCAAGCAGATACTGGCTCACTCCTCCAACTGAAGCATTGTCTGAAATCCAGTATATTCTTTAAAAACTCAATGTGAGCTAAAATGTACATCTGAAATGTATGCTCAAGAAACACGTTCAAAGGCGTACCTCAGAACAGCTGCGAGCAGCCTCATACCTGTACACTCGGAGGATATAGTCGATCGCAAATATCAGGCTGATGTAGTTCTGAGCTATGTTGGCCCAATTGAATTTGTTGAAATCTTTGTACCTGCATCACCAAGTACAAATAGATTCCTGTACAGATTACAGATCAAGACTTTTAGACAGCACATTTAATTAATACTTTTATGAATAAATATAACCCTAAGTGTATGGAATGATGCTCCTCCAACTCTGAACTCAGTCTCCATCAGCTTACTCAAGGAATGACAGTTAAACTACATCTTCACGACCTGGCCACAGAATGATCCTACGCTGCAGAATATTGATAAAAATGACCGTATAATAAAAGTTCTCCTTCGACTGTTCAAAACTTGCATTGTCACATAACTCCAATAGACTTTGCCAGATATTTGGAAACAGTTAAATTGAGGTATATATTCCTACTACTACAGTACTATGTCACGTATGCTGGAAAAAGAAGGTAAGTTAGCTTACGTGGAATAAACATACAGAACGCCGGAAGCGACAGCCAGGACAAACTCCAGCTGCACCATTAACCAGAGCTCTGCTTGAGACTCACGATTTGGAGAATATCGAACAGAAATTAAAGAAAGCAGAATCGGAGAGAAGGGTTCAAGGGAAGGATGTATAAATACGAGTAGGTAGATAAAGCATTTCAGAGTACTTAGGTAGGTAGAGAATTGAGGATAGGGTAGGAACATACGAAATGCCAGAAGAGACCCAACCAGCCGGATCGAAGAGTGCCACGGATCTTGACACTAGGGGACACTGTGCCATACAGAAAGGATTCATGGTAAGTCTCCAGCACATGCCGGCTGGCGTTCACTCGCTTCCGCCGATCCTTGCTGTTCACCAGCCCCCCTAACGTCCTCTTCATCTTCCGATCCATTAATTCTTGCTACAATCGAGGTCCACCAAAGCAATCCATGGATCGGAGAGAGGCCGACCGCCACACGTGACCATTCATCTCGTGCACGGCCCTTGCAATTCCACTCAGATCGAGTTCACACTACTAAGCCTTTCAGTCCTCGGCCACTAGCTCTGCGTGTACACACAAAAAATTTCAATGGTCGGAGATTGATCGGCTGCTAAGCTAAGAACACCCTAATTGGAAATTGGATCACGATGCCTGAAGCATAATCAGAAGAGAACCACCATCGATCAATCCAATTCTTCGACACAGAGGCAAAAGATTAGTGTTTTGAAGGGCACTGCGGAGCTACACCACCATAGCCTCTTTCAGGGTGCATCCAAGTGCGCTATGACAGGTGCCGCAACTTACTTCGATTCGAACACAGACTACAGACACGAAAAAAAGCTTCTTAATTATCAAACAATGGGATGATGAAACTGTAGAGTAGCTTAACGTACGTCGAAGGAAGAATAAAAGCAGCGTGCAAGCAACGTACGAAGCAGCTCCACCTCATCGCACCACCCCCACGTCAGACCCAACTCCAGTTACACAGTGCCTGCATCGAAATTCATAGAAATATCTGAAAGTCTAGCAAAAACGGGCCCCGACTGCGGCAACTGGCAGGCCCAGAATGGCTACATAAGATTGTACACTCCCAGCTTGCGGTTGCAGAGAGAAATCTAGGAACTGTGGTGATGCTACAGCCATGGCCGGATGCAATAAAATTTGAGGACACGATGTATGATATATGTTGAGCGAAGGTTGTGCACAGCAAGCTGACAATGGCAACTGTGAGTGACAAGTCGACGGCAGCCGAGATCGGGACTGTTACCGATCTCTGAAACGAATAATTGTTACTAAATCTATTTATCGATCAGTGGCTGACAATCGAATAGTACCGCACCCACATGACCCCTGCTTTGCTCCCACAATCTCAGCTTTCTCGGTCACCTGGCTGGCCGGGCCTTCCTTGTTTTTTTTTTTTTTTTTCCTCGGGCCTGCTCTGGAGTTTTATAACCTACGACAAACCTACCTCTTGAGCTTTTCGGCAAATGTGTTCGTAGAAGCGATTTGTGACATTCTTTTTCTCCGACAACCAACGTCATATGATCTACATTGTGCCCAATTTACAAATAAAGAAATCGAAATTTCCTTCTGTACTCCATCTATGGTTGAGGCACCTAAAACCACCAACTTAAGCAATCTGACCTATATTTAGCAATTCAAAAATTTACCCAAAAATATTCTAGTCTTCAAAATAGGATTTCATGAGGAATGCAAAAATTTGCATCATGAAATTTGCAATTCTCAATTTTATAGAAAATCTCAAAGTGCAAAGTAATGTATGGCCCATTTCTAACTCTGAGCAACAATGTTGATCCTAAATTTTGCTCACCATCACACCCAAAACCGTATTCTATGATTGTCAAATTTCACCCACTAGCAAGGTGACCAGTAAGCAAATTAGTCCTCCAAATCTGAACTGACAATACGCTTTTAGATTCCTCCTGGTTGGTGGGGTGATTGATGGGCTGTGGTGGTTTTGGGGGTTGTGGTGTTTTTAGGTGCCTCAACCATAAACCAAAACAAAAATATTATGTGTTCAATAAATTTGTCAAAAGGTTGGTCATTTAACCCTTAAACGCGTCGTGTGTTGAAAATCAATACAATGGATGGCAAGCAGCAACTTTGAAGAGCCATAGCTTCTTCATCCAAAGTCCGTTTTGGATGAAATTACTTGGGTATGGTCCCAAATCAAGTCTAGTTTGTGTGGTAAAAATTTCAAACTCATGTAGTAAAGTATGAATTAATGGCATTCATTTTAGTGAATGCAGATCTTGTTTTTGGGTTTTCAAACCTCGTTTCAAACATGGGGCATGTTTTACCATTGTAAGCCAATTATGTGAAATCCAATTTAGTTTCTAGCTTTCTTTTTTTTTTTTCTTTTTTTTTTTTTTTCTTTTTTTTTTTTGGCATAATCATGATCTTAAGATGACATCCAACAACTTTGTAGTTGGAAGATTTTTTATTTGAATAATTTTGGTACTGGATTTGCAATGATGTTTCTATACTGAAAAAAACTGATAAAAAACGTGATTTTTGAGGAGTTGTTTCTCCTTCATCCACCATTGGATTTCAACTTTGTTTGTTGGATTGGATTCCAATTTGGATCTTATTTATGTGGTGCAAACCTTAAATACATCCAAGATGTGAGGAAGACATGGCATGCATTTTAGTACAAGGGTTTTAGTATTGGACTCTATTTCCTTTGTAATTTTTTTGGCAGTTTTCACTTTTGCAAGGCTATTATTTACGCAAAGAAAATTTTCTCACAAATTCCTTTTGTTTGAGGTGTTGTTGAGATGAATGTAAACAATTGTCTAGTTGGTGATGTTTTCTTTGTAATAAATCTATCGGTAGCATTTTTACTTCAAAGTGAAAATCATGAAATTTTGTGATCTTTTTCGAGTACTAATACATTATGATCTTGCAATATATGAGGCCTCATGAATCAAAATTTGACCCACCTGACCTACAATAAGTATATTACAAGATTGTACGGTTGAGATCTAAATAACTTATATTCATTTCCATCTATGACACTTTTTTTGAAAATGTGTTTTTTGGCTATAAAATAGGCTGCGGCATTTAGGGGTTAAAAGTATCGTGTCTTCCAAATGATCTTCCATATTTAATAGTTTTCAACTAGAATTTGTGAAACTTCCTTTTCTACCTTAACCCTTTGGCGCACCATCGTTCATATTCTCGACACTTGATGATTTCGCGTCCCTTCACCACATATGGTGATGTTTTTCATCCATCCAAAAAAAATTATTCTTGTGCTAGTTGAATACCATTGGTATAGATTGAATCTTCAAAATAAAATAATGTGAATTTTTGAAAAATTACAAAAGTGATTTATGTCAAGTTTCAATCTTAGTTCAAAAATAGAGACCTTAAACATGAATTTGATCATTTTAAATGACAACCCAAAACTTTGAAGAGCCATATCTTCTTCATGTGAACTCCGTTTTTGACAAAATTTGTTGGGTTGGATTCCAAATGAAGTCTAATTTCTTGTAGTGAAAGCCTCATCCGAATTCAAGAACGCCTATGGCTTTCACTTCCAAAATTCATAACTATTTCAAAATAAATTCAAAATTTATGATTTCAATTGGTATAATCTCTTACATGCGTTTCTCATTCTCAAAAAAATAAAATCTTGGCTACTCCCCATAAGCTTGCCAATCTAAATCTAAAACTTGTGCAATTTTTTTCATGTTAACTTCGTCTTTTTGTTTGAAAAATTAAGTAAGATATTATCTGTAATAAATCTCCATTACTTATCAAAGATCTGACCCTTGAACAAATGTGCAATTATAAATTTAATATTGTGCAAGATTTGAATTGTAACGTATTTCATCCATTAACCTCTAATAGCCCAAGCAACCATTTTTGGGTCTTTCTTGAGATTCAAAGCGATGCCATGCTTTGTAAAAACAACATATATATTTTATGGCAGAGCGACCGGAATCGGGCTTCACTCTCCTTTAGGGGTTAACATATGAGTTTAAATAGTGAAACTCGGATGAAGGAGATGCCAGTAGTTTTTAAATGAGAATAACTAGGATGAGAAGACAGGGAGTACCGTACCCAAAAATTGACCGATTCCGAAGTAGTTTGTTTACATATATCTGGTCATCGCAAAACATCTCGATCATTTCATTTAGTCAATTGATTCTTGATGTACAGTACAGTACACAACCACTGGAGAAGAGAACAGAAGTTGTGACAAAAGAATAAACGTACGTCGAAGTGAATGCGAATCTGCATATATGTGTGGTATGGCTTTTGGGGTCCAAGGTGAGAGAGCTCTCTCTACAAATAGATTGGCCTCATGGCTATAACTTGAATGTTGGCTAAAAAATCGCTTTCCATGGCTATCCCAAGCAAAAGCTATGGTAGAGTGCCGAAAATGGTGCAGTGCCGAAAATGGAGCCCTAGTAATCTTCAGTCAGAGGTACATAATAGCTTCCCCATGCAATAGTATCATGTACTCACTGCAAACAATATAGGGTGTCACTTTAGGGCATCATTTTAGGAACACCTATATTTCCAACTTCAAAAATTCATAACTCATTGTAGAGGAGTCCAAAAATGATGATTCCACTTGCTCTATCTTTCTACTAATTTTCCACATGCACGAAAATTGCTTGTACTGGTGACATCCCTGTAGATTTCTCGTGTCGTGCTGAAAATTGAGCCATTTTCGGCACTCCACCATAAGCTTACATTACTGTAGTCGCTGTGAGCTTGTGCAGGACAGCAGTACTCATTGGTTGGCAGTGGCACATGCAGCGGCAGTCTGGGCCCTGGGAGGTTGGGAGCCTGGTGATGTTGGTCATGAGAGAGATGGATATCTTATATCATTCAGTGTGGCAGTCAAAAGTCCGGCGTCGTTGTGTGTGGCTAGATGTGTCTGTCCACTACGATGGTTGATCAGTTATTCTTACTAATTAACTTTAACGTACAGAACCGTCCCTGGCCTGCTTTCATCACCAGGCATGCAGTATCAAACAGGGTCATTCACTCCAGTCATTGGCCTCGTGCAACCCGTGTCTGTGCCAGGCCACCCTCCCACATGCTTCTCACATTGCATAACATACGTATAATTTGCCTACAATTCCTTATTCTCTCTCTTCGCTGGCTGAGGGCCAGAAGGCGCAGTCCACCCGGCCTTCTTATCGTTTAATCGGAGTAAGTCCACTTCCTGCAACTTTCCCTTTTCACACTTCAAGATTCGATGTGTGGGTCTAGCTTCACTTTGTCTTGAACTCCCTTTTTGCAGTTCTCACGTTTCTGAAATAGATAGATAGAAACACTAGCTCCTACATAGGAGCCAGCATGAATAAAGTGTCCGTTCGTAATGACAATGACCCTATGTCCACTGGACAAAGGAAGACCGTTTCTGAAATATCTCTAAGTGCGATTTTTGACACTGTCTCCACTAGTAGAAAAGGTGTTCTATTACACCAACGATGAACACCAAGCAGTGGTGTAATTGGTCAAACAATGACCAATTACATCATTGCTTGGTGTTCATCCTTGGTGTAATAGAATACTTTTTTCACTAGTGCTCACACAACAAAAAGACGAAGAATCACGTACAACACTTACCTTAATTTCACAAGAGAGTGAACATTGACTTCACTCACAATCCCGCATCCACACAGGATCAAGATGGAGAATCAAGTCCACCACTTTGTCCACGTTGATGTTGAAAGAAGTGGCCATGTCACCATTGGGTTTTTTTTGTGCACTCTATGGTTTCACACATGGAACTAGACAACCTCCTTAAAGAATATGAATTAAGTTCAGGGTACATGATTTTATTAAGTCATATACTCTAGGGAGGCAACTGTCGTGAAGAATTTTGTCCTTTGGACAAGTTTGGGATCACATCGCAAGGTACTGTAGTACCAAACTTGTCTGCTAGTACTCAAACTTGGGTGCTACTTTAATTTGATGAGAGTGGTGGATGGCGTGACATTTCACCCAAGTGGCCGTCCTTCAAGAATCAAGAATGAAACCTCAAGTAGCCAAAAATAATTAAAGGTCCAATCAAATCTCTAACTATCCCGTCCATTGGTTGTGGACTTCAATGTGTGAAATGGCCCGAAGCCTTTTTGAATATACTCGAGAAGCCATTTCTGAAATTTGCACAAACCACTATTACATACAATCATGAAGAGAAATGAAAGGTAGTTTTCTTAAGTGCAATGAAGCTTCTCTATTGTCAATTTCATATACCTCCTTGCAATGTACTTCCTCCCTCCCAAAGATATTGCCCAATTCACGATTTTTTTGCGTCCCATTTATATTGTCCAGTTGTTAATCTAAATCTCAATCTAAGCATTATTTAAAAGATCCAACCGTAGGATCTTGAAGATAACTTGACGTTTTAGTCACTTGCCAAATTTGAACCGTTGATTCTTCTTCATTTGTCAGATTACAATGGTCAAAGTTGGCTGAAATTTATTCCTGCTGAAACCCCAAAAACCCATTTCGGGTTTTAAAAATCTTTAGGGGTTAAGTGTGAATATTGCCGTCGGGTGTGGGTTTTTGTTGATTCGTGATTGGAGTGGGGATGCAGGCCAGGTATCGCAATTGTGGTAATGATGATTGTGACGACGTTTCTAACGACCACTAGTGCCTTGGCAAATGGCTCGCAATTACGGCGGTGGTCTTGGCACCAGAACTCAGACTTACAGAGGGTGACAAAGTTCAAACTTTCCGGAAGTAGAAGATGCTTCAAGGATTTGAATACTCGCACAACAAAACAATGCAAAAACATTTATTTGAGCTTAATCTCGTTGTTTGAACACAAGTTGGACAATATCTTTGGGACGGAGGGAGTACTAGGGTGTTTCCCACATGATACACAATTCCTACTAATGTATTCAAGATTCATTCAAAAATTCCTACTATTCTTTTTAATGAAATTCATCTTAACCATCTCCCAACGGTCACAAAGTATCCTTTAACCCCTAAACGTCCCTAGTGTCGAAAAACGACATTTTGGATGAAGGCCAGAAACTTTGAAGAGCCATAACTTCTTCATCCGGACTCCGTTTTTGACGAAATCACTTGGGTTGGGTCCCAAATCAAGTCTAGTTTGTGTACTAAAAATTTCAGACCCATACAATGAAGTATGAATTAATGGCAAGCATTTTAGTGAAGGCAGCTTTTGTTTTTGGGATTCCAAACATGAGGCATGTTTTACCATTGCAAGCTAATTATGTGAAATCAAAAATAGTTTTTCATGATTTTTTTTTACATAAGTATGATCTTTAGATGCATCCTAAAAACTTTCTAGTTGCAAGTTTTTTGATCCAAATAACTTTGGTATTGGATTTGCAATGATGTTTCTACAATGAAAAAAATGAAAAAATGGATGATTTTTGAGGAGCGAGATCTAGATCTAGATGAGCTAGATCTTGATGAAATTTTTTGGTACAAAAGTGTTTTTGAGATGAAGATGAACAACTTTCTAGTTTGTAATTTTTTTATTGCAATTTTCATGTTGGTAGTATTTTCACTTCAAAGTGAAAATGATGGATTTTTGTAGCCTGTTTTGCGCACTAATACGTTATGATCTCGCAATCTATGAAGTCTCATGAGTCAAGTTTTGGTCCATATGACTTACAACAAGTCTATTACAAGTTTGTACGGTTGAGATCTAAATTGTTTGCTTTCTTTTTCATCTATGACACTTTTTAAAAAAATGTGTTTTTGGCTAAAAATACCCCAAGGACGTTTAGGGGTTAAGTTATGTTTGATCATCACTAGTCATGCAACCCCGGCTAGGGAAAATAATGGGGGGTATCTGCATGAGGATTACCTACATGAAACTCTTGATTAAAGCAATCAAACAAATTTTGGGCGTCATTCCATTAACTCGTAAAGGAGAGTGGCCTCTTTTGATGCAAGATGCAAATTTTCAATTTTTGACAAGATTTGAAGTATGTAACCGTAGGATCTAGTAGCTAACTTGTACATGTACATGTACACCAAATCTTATATTTAAATTCATCACCATTTATGAGATCTTAACGTTCAAAGTTGAAAAAAAGTTTTTTCCCCTTGTTGCAATTGGGATAGAGATGTTTCGTGAGCCCAAAAAACCAATTTCAAAAAAAAATTTGACATGAGTCTCTTCAAATTCTTGTTCCTAAGTGAGTTAGGTACATGTCTACATAATTTTTACCCTCATAGGCCCTATAAAACCTAGAGAAAAGCTTGATTTTTCACATGGAGGTATGCTGAAATTCAAATACAAAGGCCGGTCTTTGACAGTAAAAAAGGCATGTGAAGAATTATTGAATTGGAAATCCAAATGGTGAGATCATGCGTTGGTACCTCTTCTACATGCTCAAAAAACAAAACTTGAAAAAAAGTAAAATCTCAATTTTTGGTGAATTTTCAAAGTTTCTGCGTTTTCATTGATCTTGGGCAGATTTTTAGAATAAATGAGCATATACCGCAGTTTGGGCAGTTTTGGGCAGTTTTCAAATAGTGTTTCAAACTTTGACTGTGAATATCTCCTAAAGTATGAGGAATTTTGAAGCATGAAATGACTTTTCGAAAAGGTATGGAAAAAGTATACGATCCTCATAAAGTTCGAAGTTCATAGATCTATCTTTAGTAACTGAGAGCCAAATAGAAGTTTCCATTTGCGGATTTCTTCCTTATATATCTCATGAAAAAGGCAACAATTGGCAACCATAACATTGTTTATTAACTTTCAAGAAAAGACCAATGATTGGCAATCACAATAACATGCAATATTTTCTACAAGAACACAACCATTAAGAAGAAGAGGCTATATCTATGTGTGCTTAGTAACCCATAAAGGCTCAAGGGTTAACAACCTTCAACTTTCCCTCAAAATGAGGAAGTCACTTTGTGATTTTTCAAGTTCTTCCAAAGATGATATGTAAAATTGTAACCATAGGATCTTGTTGGGTAAAAAGATGAAAAGCTCCACCAAAAATTTCAAATTTTTTCACCTCACAGATTGTGAGTTCCATGCATTTGATGAAAATCAAGCAATGGAATTTTTTTTGGGCAGTGGACTTCGACCAAGCACTACAATCACATACTATGCCCAAATTGAAACTTCTCTTCAAAACTCACGAGTAAATAGGGTTACCTAAGATTCCCTAAAGTCTTATAATTATTGGATTCATACACAAACATTGGTGTGGCTTGCAATCATCGGAGAAACTCAAAAATTGGTTACCTTGGAATAGAAAACAAAATGAATATAAGGAGTTGGGCAACGATTAGAATCCAAAGGTCTCATGTGATTGGTTGATGCAAATTGACCGAGAATAGAATCTTGCCCTTGTTTGTGTTTGGAGGCTTATAGAAAAAAAACTACAAGGCTAAATGCAAATCGATATGTAAATTGCATATGAAACTAGTTAGACCCACAAATTTTATTTTTTCAAAAAATAAACTATATGTAGCCTACCAAAACCTTTCAAGTTTTAAATCGACAAGATTATTGTCAATTGAGCCTTTAGGGGTTAGAAAAATAAAACCACAAAAAGTGAACAAACAAAAAGTAAAACACGATAAGAGGCTGTAAGTTTTTCCATAAAAAGTGCAATTATTGGCAACCTGGGCATGATGATAATCGGTTGCTCTTGAGCCTTCTCCATGAAATCTCTTTGCCTTATCCCAAAAGCTCCTTGATAAACAAGGAGAATTCACTGTATTTACAAAGCCAATTTCACCAACTTGTAATTTCACCAATTCATTGTGCCCTATAAGATATGATGCTCAAAAATCACACAAATATCAAGATTTAGAAACTTAAGCTCATGAGGGAATGATCAAGAGAACAATTTTAGAGAATGTAGAAAATATGTAGGGGTTTGGAGCAACAAAAATTATTCATAATGGATTTAATTTGAAATTTGAAAGTGGATTATGAATTTTGGAAGTGGAAGTGGTAACTTGGTGTACCAAAAACCGCACACTCTAAAATTTACAGTATGGGTACAAAAAAATTGAAGTTGGAAACTATATATAATACTCCTCCTACTTGAATGACCCTAGTATGTAATCATGGTCTGGTGCAGTTTTCAAGCATCACTTTATCCCCTTTTCAAATTAGAAAAAACTCATAAATTTGGACAATCTCATATATTATGTAATCTTTTCACATACCTTTCTGCAAACCCATTATGCAACAAGGGAAAAAATCTTTTTTTCCAACTTTAAACATTATGATCTCACTAATGGTAAGGAATTTGAATTTAAGATTTGGGGTACATATACATGTACAAGTAAGGTAGTAGATCTTACGATTACATACTTGAAAATAGGTCAAAATCTAAAAATTCTCACCTCATATTGAGAGGGGGCAGTTTTGAGGGTTTTTGGCAGTTTTGAGGGTTTTTGGCAGTTTTGAGGGCTTTCGCCTATAAGGTCGAGACACCCATTTCCAACCAGGGACCCAAAACCAATCATGCCTAATTTCTAGATTGTGAAAGAACAGATGTACCTGATTTGTACATTAGAGCATATTATCGGTTTTTGGTCCTGAAGTACTTTTCACTTAAAAAAATTTATATAAATTTCAATATTGGGAAATAATTAATGGAAAAATTTGCATTCTCCTCGAAAACTAACTTCCGACCCGGGAAAAATATCACCCTATTAATGGTTGGTCTAGAAATAGTGTAGGTAGCTTAACCCCTAATATGTGATTTTAGCCAATCATATCAATTTCAAACTACTAATAATAGAAAGTGTATTTTCTATTGATTTTCAAAGTTTTAATCTCTTTAATTTACTGTAAAATAACTGGTTTCTATTTTAAGAAATTTAACCACATTGATCTAATTTAAGCATTAAGATCTTCATATTGTCTTTTGAGCAAAATTTCATAAGTGTCATAGAATGCATATTTTATAACACATCTAAGTTTTTCTCCGAACCCCTTGGGCCTTTAGGGGTTAAGTTATCGGTTTTAGGTGCCTCGACCTTAGGGGTTTAGAAACCAGCCATGTGAACATTGCATGCACAGAACCCACTGCATCTACAGTCCCACAATTCAATTCACGACGCGTACACTAATGGGTCAAGGAGAATTGGAGTGATTGGATCTGGGAAGTACTTGCTGACCATGGCCGCTCTTCGAAATTGCACTTCGTCGCTACTTGTTCAGGTGTTTTCTACCTTCATTCTTATCATTGCCGCAGCATTATTTTTTGTACACATTCTTTTATGTCTGTGTACCTCGTGGTTAATTTTGTTTCCGCCTTTTTTTTGAGTCGCAGGCTGTGGCGACTACATCTGAGTCCACTGTCCGATCCGGCCGTGTGCACTTTGGTGAGTGCATTTCTGAAAGATTCAACTAGGTACTTCATTTGATGTCCCGTTAACCCTTAGTATGTGTGTGCAGGTGCACGTGGAAGCTCTCACAAGTTGATAGAAAGATCGAAGACAATGTTGGGTGGCGTCCGCCAACGTCCTCCTCTTGGGTCGTCGGTGTCGCAGCCACTTCCTGGTTTGTACTTCACTGCTTCGCTGGCCAAAGTAGGCGCCTTCTATGAATTGTGACAAAAGGTCTATCAATATGAAGATTAAGTCTTAACCCCTAAATTTTCTTGATGCGAAATTGCCTAAATTACAGAATTTGACCTTCTTCTACTTCAGGCCTTAAAAAGCTCAATCTAAGCATTATTTAGAACATCCAACCACAAGATCTCAAAGTTAACTTGACGTTCTACTCAAATATCAAATTTGAACCGTCTATTCTTCTTCATTTTCAAGATCAAAGTTGGCTGAATTTTTCCCCTGCGGGAACCTCCAAATCCCATTTCGGGTTTTAATGAAAGTTAGGGGTTAGAACTGAGAATTTAACCCAAAAGTCCTCATCGATCTTCAATATCTGACTGCGTATGTATGTGCTAATATGTTGAGCATGCAATTAATCTTAGGTCTTAGGTATCATGTGAAATCAATATTAGTACGTAGCGGCATTCTACTTATGTATCTTGGGCACCGGAGGTTATTAAGAATCTTTCTCAAGAATTAAGAATCAGAGGTCTTCTTTTCTGGGAATCATTGAAACTGATACATTGGACCCCATGATACGATGAATCCAAACAGGTCGGTCGCGGCGTTATGCTGTAGCACAACCGTTCCCCGAGGGTTGGGACATGGAAGTGGAAGACGAAGAAGGCTTTGAAGAGGTGGTGGGAGGATGCTTAGTTCAGCATGGCCAAGTATGGAATGGAGATGTAAAGATACACTACGTGGAATGTGGAGACAAGAATGGAGAACTGGTAAAACAAATCGATCACTTTAACTTCAGACTACCAACAGCATTTTAGCAGACAAAGCATAGAATAAGCATAAGCAATACTTACAAAGGAGAGCTTGACAATCAAGTTGGTGGTGAACTCTGTTTCAGGTTGTTTTGATCCACGGCTTTCCGAATTTCTGGTATGTATGGAAGAACCAGTTTCTAGCGTTGGCTGAAGCAGGCTACCACGTGGTAGCACCCGACTTGCGAGGCTACAACACCTCCTCCAAACCAGACGGTATTCAATGTTACGGTCGAAGTGCGGTGGTTTCGGACATGGTCCTCCTCATTGACCATCTTGGGAATGGCAAGCCAGCCACAGTGGTGAGTGTGTCGTTTACCACTTCTCTACTAAGCTCACTGTTGAGATTTCACAACTATCAGAGGAAAGTCGACCATCCTTGTAATCAGTATGTAGAAGGTGCTGCTTTCATGGAGAGATTTAGTATAGAGCTCAATGCAGAGTTCAAACTTTTCATGAGACCATTTTTAAAAGTTATGCACCACCCTATAATTTTGGGATTTCAGTTATTGGACGACAATCTTGAACATGAATTTATAAGGATTTCATAACGAACTACGTTTCCTGCAGTGTCTTTATCCTGTTTGTCTTGAAGAATAACTTTCGTGTAAATTTATCTCTATGCAATCATTCAAAGTGGGAGATTGTGAAGGAATACTGCGTAACCTTTTTTAATCTTCAGATTATTAATGGTTATAGAGATTCAGTAACTCATGCTTACACCACTTGCTATTTGAAGGTATTCTAGTGTGTAAGTCATGGTTACATGGATCGATAGGAGATATGGCAATTTTTCAATTTGATGCTCGTAAAGTGTAGGTTGGACATGATTGGGGCGGATTCGTTACATGGGCACTTGCAGAAGACTTCCCGCAGAAGGTGAAGAAGGCCGTACTTGCCAATGTGCCTCATTCTTCTGTGTTTGGCTCAGCCCTGCGTTCCAGCCTTCGACAGATCCGCCGGAGTTGGTATATTGGTATAATTCCACTTATGCACCCAAGTTCCAATCAGTTTTTCATGAGAGTCGTTTCCACTCATTTTAAATTTGACGCAGTCACTAGTAGAAATATTGTCCAAAATGGTGTCTGTAATGACGTGCCCGGCTTATTTTTTTCTATAACTTTGTGTCCTTCAATTAATTATAAAAATTGTCAATTTTCATCAAATTTTTACCAATTCAATAATAGTATAGGTTGGCCTACTACACTGATAAAAATTTGAGAAATATTGATAGTTATGATGATTGATTGAAGGACACAAAATTATAGTAAAAAGTAAGCGTTTCCATGTCATTCCGGGCACATCATTACAGACACCATTTTGGACACCACCATTTTCTACTAGTGAGTCTCTTTCCCATTTGCATATCTTTGTCTTCTTTCTTCGGGACCCAAAGTCAGCTAGTGTTACTACGCGACTGATTCTGGTTCTTCAAGAAGGTACTCCGTATAAATCGTTGTTTACTGTTGATGTCTACCAGGGTTCTTCCAACTACCGTGGCTTCCTGAATGGTTAATGACTGGCAACGGGTAAGCTTCTCGACTTGTCTGAATAAGTAATGGTGGGAAGGACCATTGAGGACACTCATTTCGAATGGAAGACATTGAGCATTGTAACAAGATTTCTTTGTTTCGTTGCCAATGCTCATGTGGTGCGCATGTGCAGTTGTAAGACCTTGAAGGCCGCCTTGGGAGGCATACCTAGTTTCCAACCTCTGGATGTTGACAGGTAATACTCTCTCCCCTTTCCGGATGCTTTTTGCTAGTGAATCTATGGAGGTAGCTTTTAGATTGCCTTAAGATGCACAATCTGACCTACCTGCTGCAGACATGTGAAAGCGTATGAGAAAGCGGGGGTTATCAAGGGTGCCATCAACTATTATCGGGCGGCGTTTCGGGATTATTGGTCAGCAGTAACACCAAGATCTACTCCTGTTGAGTTACCTGTCGATCTCATTTGGGGCGAGCTTGATGATTTCCTTGGGATTGAATTGGCCGTGATCCCCAGTACCGTCGCAACCAACGTCGTGATCAAACTTCTCCCACATGTATGTCAATTTCCTCTCAAAAAGCACGCCTTGAGTGGTTATTGTTTCCATCGTTTCATTCCTGTCAATTACTCACAGAGAAGTGCTTTGTAAGAAAGTCTATTTCTAACTTGGGATTGTTGGTGCAGAGTTCACACTGGCCAATGTGGGATGATCCCAAGCAATTTAACTCTGTGCTGCTGGATTCCATTCGTTCGCAACATGCGACCCCTGCCGACCAGGTACACGAGATTCCAGTGGTGTCATCAAGCGAAGGCTTGGTGGATTGACCTCTCACTGCTTTGATCTTGTCAATCTCCGAAGCAAGTCAGACAAATGCTCTCTTCTGCTCGGTCTCTTGATTCATTGCGATGAATCACTTCATGGCATCATTTATAGCCTTCCAATTCCTCGAGCGTGGCGCTCAGCATTTAGTGTGAAGCTTTCGATGATATACTGTTAAGTGAACGATGCAGTGCAGCTACACAGTGTCTGTACTTCATATACACTGCTCATGAGCTATGGGCGAGATCCGGGTAGGTTTGAGTGCTGTTTTTCCGGGATCATTGCTTCTACAATTTCGTATTCTTCAAGGTGAGGAAGTTACCCTGTGTCACTGCGACGCTAGCGGTATATGAAATTCCCCGAGGCTCCGATTGCGAGGTTTTTGGGTACGTTCTGGAATAGATTTGAAAGTATGCAGTTGTTTACATGTATCCCAGGTATCGAGGTTGTCAATATCTCCGGTTGTTAGCAGATGTGATAGGAGTTACATATACGATGCTCTGGGAAGTACGTTTCTAATGTACGTTTGAATATTTACTCAAGCATTAACCTGTCTAAAGCATTTCTTCCTGTCTTTGGGAGCTAGTCGTCGTGGATTTCTGGAAACTTCTCCAAAACACGGCTGGTTTCCCAACACCTGAACAGTAACGGATTCAAATTCATCTCATGGTACCCTTGGTATCACGTTCAACACCCACGGGAGAAAAATGGTTACAACGTAATGAGGCAGTTAGTACATGTAGGATCCATTACACATGAAAAGATAGAAATAATGGACGCTGCTTAACGCTTGATCGACGAGAACTATATGAGAGCTCTTGAATTCTTGAGCTGTGAAGCCATCTGGCAGTGAATTATTTGGCATTCTTAAAGCACAATGATCAGCTGCTGCGTAGACAACTCTCTTCACACCTAGTCAACGGTACATGGCAGCTGGTATCTCTTTCAGCATTCTCTCGAATACGATGTTTCCATGATATTAAACTAGCTGAGCCACCTTCCAAATAACTAATAGGCACTAGATTACAGCGATGTTTCCCTGATAATAAACTAGCTGAGTCACCTTCCAAATAAATTATTGGCACTAGATTACAACCTCCGTTTCGAAGGCTTGGTGCGTGTTCTCCGTTGCACTGCAAAAACGTGGAACGAAATCCTATCCCGACTGTCATGCCGCTGGGATACAAGTGTCCAATGGAAGTTTCTGTTCAAGCAGCAATTGACCCCCACCACCACGAATCTGAAGCCGCGCTATTGGCGGTGACGTAAGCCAGTCAACCTGGACCACAGAAAAGTGCCGTGTTTCTTTGCATGAGTTGGCCAATAGTTTTGAAGATTCTGATTAGTGTCATAAATTGAGCATATAGATCTGATAGTTGTGTAACGAGCATATACCGACATCCTTCAATTGAGTATACGTGTATGTCACTTCAATGATTTGGCCCAAAAATGAATCATGGGCTATGGATGATTCAGAGTAAACCGTGGATTCATCTTCGTAACTCATCTAAGGATGTCAACGTGCATACCAGCGAAAGCATGGGAAGTAGTAAGGCAGTTGCATACCTCAATCACTCCGAAGGCTGGGCCAGACACAAAATCACACGCCCCATTTGGTCTCAGACCCACTGTATCAATGCGAAATCCTGACAAAAGTATGGAGAAGAGTCAGACTGGTGAGGCACAGGAATTGAGTCTATCGAAATAACACATATAAGAGTTTCTCAACAAACTACCCAAATTGATTGCGCAGTTGAAAACAAGCTTCTTTACTGAAGGAACGAGATGTATACAACCAACTTTGAAGCATATTGAGGCTCTCTCGGAAAAGGGAATAGAAACGCCCCACCTTCACAAGGTGCAGGAACGGCCGTATTATTGGTGAGGCCGCTGGCCATAACCTGAAATGCATCCTGGCTTTGTTAATAATTGCCCATGCATGCATACTTTCACGCACTGACATGTCAATTTGTCGCTCACGATAATAAAAATGCAGAGCTACAGGCCCTCTCCTTGACTGAAAAACCCTCCTGGGGGATGTTCGGTACTATTTAGGTCTCTCATAGTTCCTACTTGACTCAACCAATTTTTAGAGAGAGACAGCAATGTGACACGGTAAAACCTGCACCAACGGTCGAGGAAGATCTGTACTGTCATAGTCGTTGCTATAGCTGTGGTTTCCAGGTTGCAAAACCTGTGCCAAGGAGTAAAATTCAAGCAAGGAAAGAGGACAGCAACTAATTGAACTGTTCAGCATCGACTTAGAATCGAGTTCAACCAACGAGAAAAGCACAAACTTCGAGCACCAAATCCAACGTTAGAGGCGCTCCATTTGTAAGAGTGACATGCCTTGATGTCTGAAAAGTGGAAGTCGCCAGTCAAAACCACCACACAACCCGGAGCCGTGGTAAACATGTGCAAGAGATTCCTTTGTGCAGGTTGGAAGCAATCGAAATCATCGTAGCACTTGCAATATGCAGCTGGATGTTTCTTCCTGGCTTGGCTGCACACCTGCATCCCTCCAACTTAAGCCCGGTAAATTTCTTTCGTGGAGCTAGGCAAACGCTCGATTTGGCTCTGAGTAGGCACGAAGTGAAGTACATAAAACTAACCTATGTTATTGCTTAATGGATTATGCGAAGGATCTCAGCAACGCATTTCTCACGTAACGGAATTTTTTTTACATGAGACTGAAACTTACAACTTCTGTGGGGTTGCTGATGAGAGGCGAACCAGAAACCACCAGCTTCAGAGCAGCTTTAGAACTCTCCAGCTCGTGTTTTAGCCATTTCCGCTGCTGTGGACCCAATATCTACAAACGAGGGATACAGAGGAACGGAAGATCAATGAATCCAATTTAAGTCCGTCTGCGGTCAATATAATGGCCTGCGCTTCTACATAAAATAGAGTAAAATCAATGACGGGGTTTTAGATGCAATGTAGTGGACTGTGCAACCAATTTGTGCTGTAGAAAACAGACTTCCTAAAATCTAAAAGAAGTTTTCGATATTCGGAAAATCAAGAGCTGTAAAACTCTTGCAGCTGACTGCTAGGTAGAAAGAAGGTTGCACCTCACACAAGACGCTTGAGTCATTCGCATCATCCACCTGATCCGTAACACTCCATGAAAGGGCTTCATCGGTGGAATTCTTATCAAATATCTTAGAGTTACCATCTGCAAAGCCATACGACGATGATTTGGGGTTGCAAAATTGGTCCCATGCTGGGTTGGCGCGGTTCTGAGGAAGTTTACACCATCCTGCACACCACAACTTCTCAAAGTTAGCTGGTTCCAGAAAGTTGTATACACAGGGATATGATTTTCTCCAAGACAAGATACGTACGCCCCACGTTCACTCATAATGTGTCCTAACTGTAAACCACATACGGTGTTCGAGCCTTTATTGGATACGTCGTCACACTCCCCAGTAGAGGGCCATCCCCACCTCATTTAACAAGAACTAATGTGGTTTCGATTATATTGTTACCGTGCCAATATAGGTCATCTTTTTTGCAGCACGATCCTGTTCCATCAGCACCACCTTCTAAAAAATCCTTGCACCTGCCATACGCATTTTGCCAATCAAGACAAAGGTTGTGAAGCAACGTGAGTTGAACTAAACCATCTCGCAGGAAATTACGAGCATGTTTATGGAGCTTCTTCGTGAGTACTTGAGGGTAAAAAGTAAATGTTGATCAAAAGCGTTGCAACTTCAGTCATAGGATACCAGAAGGCATCCTTGGAGCTGAGACTGAGCACAATCAACCTCTCAGAAATAGGAAGCATTACCGAGAGGACCATATCTTGAAAGTTCATGGCAGAAAATGTTGAATTCCATACCACATGTACTTAGTCTTCCTGGGGTTAGTAAACTTGCAGAAGTCCCGACGAGTGTGGCAGGGCTTGGTATCACGATCAAAGCGTTCGTCTAGAAGAAGCACGTCTATCTCTCTTCCAGAAACACCCTCATTTAATGTGTGCTGCATGACACAAAACAAAGATCGTCAATGCACGAATCATTCCTGAACCCGTTCAGAAAGAATAAATCATTCTTTCGAAACATATATGCATTCAGAATGGCTATAATCGACTATTTTAGCTCGAGCACTTTGAGTATTGAGTTCACAGGATTGTAATCCATACCCTCCAGTATAAGCCTCTGCCCTTGTTACGCCGGGGACTGTGGGCGGGCACTCCTATGGCATCAAGGAACAGCTGCTTCTGCTCTTCCTTGGTGGGCATCCGTTTATCACCGTCCTGCCTACCTTCAACCCATTCAGTTTCGACACTTTCTGCTTATCTTACACCCTAAACCCTCAACTTTGATACTACCAGAGCATATCAGTGCCAACACTCTTCTAATTATAACCATTCTCTACCGTTCAGAATTGAACTTATTAGTGCTACTTTTGCTGGACGCCCTGTTGCGAGCTTTACAGATATGATTAAATGCTTTCTGAGAGCAGATGATGATTGAATATCGATGAGCATACAGTTGACAGGCGGGCACATTCCATCTTGACAACCTGATAAGTAAGGAACATCTGTAGAAGATCTTTTGCTGATGTGCAGTTGTTGTGCATGTAAAACAGACTCACCAATTGTAGTCATGGTCATCCCATGTGCCGAGGATGGGTCTATCACACGACGACAAATCCAATGATCTCCACGAGTTCTCCTTCGAAGTGGAGCACATGAAATTCACAAACTGCCTCCAACACACAAGGTGAAGGAGTTAAGTTACGTTCAAGGAAAAATATCATCGAAATTTTTTCAACGTGGATGCAAGAGTGGTCCCATACCTTAATATACTCCACGTTGCTAAGTTGCTCCTCAAACTTTAACCGTGCATGAGCAACGTCACCTGTGTAGAAAAGGGTTAATTACACTACAAGATTTATCAAAGTACAACGTAGAAAGAAAAAGGACTACAATGCACTCTCAAAACTAGGACAGCACTCTACTTGGAGACGCACCCGCTAAGCAGGAATCGGGATTTGAACGAAGCCAATCTCGTGTGCAGTTGCAATGGACGTGGGCAGGATTTTTTGCGCAGTTTACATCCGGCCAATCTGTATACGCAATGTCCCCAGCCCTGCATAGGAACTTCTTAACAGGCTTGCATCCTACATACAAGTGCCGAAAACTGGACACATTCAAATCTCAACGCTCTGCTCACATAATGCTATCGTAGTGATCAGACTGCACACCAGATCCACGCATCAATGTCGCTGGGGATGATGCCGTTGCTCCAGATGGGCTGTGCAATGGCCACTCGCGACGTGCATGATCCGAACCCGATTCGCGACACGAGGCGGCGTCGATTCGTCTTGACCTCGTCACCCACCGTAGTGGTTTCCGCAATCGCACCTTCCGAGGTCTGCATTGCTGGCCACTTTGATCCCACTACTTGCACTTCCCCGTCTTGACGATAGATGCCAGCCATGCTCGAAAATTGCGCAGCCAAGATAAAGCCACCCACAACGCAGAGCGCGCACACGCACACGAGCATCGTCCGCAACACTCTAGAGCCCCCGCGCGCCCTGCTGCGCAGTCCGCGACCCTTGCGCTTGCCTCCATAGCTGAAGGGGGCCAACGTAGACCCGTCCTCCATAGCTCAATGTGCACTCATGGATGCATACTAAAACACAATGGAATCCACGCCACGACACTCTCCCGCTCTTGAACCCAGTCAGCAGGTAAAGTTATGAAACACTAACTCAAGCCATGCATCAGCCGGATCTTCGACTACCGCCCCAGATAGAAATTCATTCCGCACAATCTTCTCAGTCGCGCTAGCGGAAAACCCGAAGGAAAATTTCCAGTGGATGAAACTTAGTGCTCATCCAACGGTCGGTCCGTTCTGTCGGTCAGGAAGCCAAAGGGCTCAGTGTCGCATACTAATCCGTTGTTTTCATTGTATGCGGCTGATGAATTGGCCTGGAGTTCATTTCGTATTCTTTCCGCGCGGTGACGATGTTGTGTTTGTGATGCTGGCTGGGTGCTATGACGATGAGCCCCTGCACCGTGGTTGAATCATAATTTTAGGGCGTTCTGAGATTATACTACAAATATTTCCGTTGAAATTTGCGAGCCTTTGGAGCGTTGCCGGCCCACCAAGCAAGCGGTGAGTATCAATTGTTCTCGACAGCTTGCCGATTACAGGGGGAGTGCGTGGTGGTGAAGTGTCTGTCGAGTCGGTATCAGGACTGCAGTGCGTTAGGGGTCAGACAATTCGTGTCTGTAGTTGATTTTCCGGACGTAATCTGTATATAAAATCCTAGGGTTTGACAGCTTCGTCCTCGTACTGGTTTATGCAAATGCATGGGGTGCTACTCCTCGTGATTTGGGTCCAGGATTGTTTCCGAACTACTTTTTTCTTCTCCTATTTGATTTGGCGCTGCTGCTGCTACTTTTCAGAGGCTCTTACAGGATTGTCGTAGTATGAGAGGTTCCTGGTCGCACGGCGACCAGCAGACAATGGCTGCGATGCCACTCCCACGGTGCTTTGGGCGTGGAGTTGGTGATACGCGAATGATTGACATCTATCGGGAGTACGCAGGTATGTCTAGGTTTGTGAACGTTTCGCATTTGTAGTCGGATCGTTTGCTTTTGCCACTGCGCAGTCAATTGATTTTTCGGTCCTTTTGGCAGATGCGGCAACGGCAGATGAATCCCCCAGCAAGATGAAGGCGAGGCTCGTAGCATTGTCTGCACACGCTGCGTCCCAGGGTTTGACAGGGTTCGTGGAATTTCTCCCGCAGCTGCTCTGCCTTTGTTCTTTACTTCACATCATAATTGAACTTGAACCCTCGTACTCACCGTTCTAAGAAGCGATTGATGAACCGCCAGAGAGAGAGCCAAGGAGCGTTCTTAGCAGTTTACAGTCTTAGCTTTCTGGCGGAGTGATTTAGGTGATGATTCAAATGGCGTGCAGGCAGGCCGCGTTTGATGGACTTCGGAGCTTGTGTTCACATCTTCAAGCTGAGGTGCTGTAAAATCTGTCCTCATTTGTAGTCAAGTTATGGTCTCTATGCAGTTGCCAATTACTGTTGCGTGTCCGAATGAGAGCATTATGAAGCAGGAGACACGAAGTGATTTTTGTCCAATTTTAGGGGTGAGGCGGAGACCTAAAATTGCTATGTTATGTGCAACAGCTTCTGGATACTCGGAACTTTTCTCTATTCTACCGCTTTGTTTTCTTCATGTGCCGGGAGCGAGGGCAGAAAAGCATTTGTAAGCCAACTCCTTTCATGCGGAGTGTTGTGAACTATATTACGTTCAGGATGTGATAGCTTGCTGCACTTACACGACTGGAAAGGCTAAGTTATTGTTTTCAATTCATAATGTTTGTACGAGACTTGTGACTCTTGGCACGATTGCTTTGTAGCTGTTAGTACGGCTGTGAGTTGTTGGAGATTGGCGTTGACAGGGCGCTTCAGATTACTTGATCAGTGGTGTACCTTTGTCCAGGTAATAAGCGATTATGCTGCTTTTGGATTGGAATCTTGCAAGTGTGATCTCAGAAGGGTAAGCAACCGTGAGTTTGATTACTTTGTGTGGATTGCTTGTGTGCAGGTGCATCAGCGACATGCCATATCCGAAGATACGTGGAGGCAAGTTCTCGAGTTCAGCCGTAGTGTCCATGAAGATCTTAGCAACTACGATCCAGAAGGTAAGTTTTCTACACGTTCGCCTCATCATCGTGCAGCTTGGGCATCATCCAACGGCAATTGTGTCCGTTAACAAACTGGATTCTATGTCGATGCAGGGGCATGGCCAGTCCTGGTGGATGAATTTGTTGACAGCATGTATAGGTATGGTCGCTCCCATTGTGCACGCATTGCTCAAGATTCCATTGGACGCGTCTGCCTGGTGAATTTACTTAGATTTGTGTTTGGAAATGTACAGGAGAAACGCCTGCACCCGCTGCAGTAAGGATACAAATCGTGTCTGTGATTGTGGAGTAGATGCTATGCCGATGTTGAGCAGTGATGACTCTGGCTCGTCTTTGAATTGCCGGCCCAGTACTTTACCAGGTGAGCACCACCTACCCCATCCTCGTGTAGGAACTTGGGGCTGAAATCTTCTGATCGGATTAAAGTGTCCAAGTTGTGCGTCAGATTTCGTAGTAGTAGCTTTGAGCAAGTATATGGGGAATGTCCGAGTACAGTTGCATTCACTTGCATTGTTCTTCGTGAGCTCTGGTGACATGAAGTTTGGACCTGTTCAGAAATCTGCTTTTGTCTCATTGGAACGGTATCGTCCAAAAGTGTGGTAACATTTGGAACCATGTGCTAGAAACTTTACTTCGTCCCGGATTTTGTTTTGGTCCACGTTGACAGTCTGATAGTTGAAATATTGGAAAGAAATCGAGGAGCAAGACCTTTATAAGAATAACTCTAGTATGAGGAACGCTGCAAACACGGACATTATAGTTCTGTTTTGCACAGGGATGGCAGCGCAGGCTGGAAGCAAGAGACGCTGGAAAGACCCAATTGAGGAAGCCGCACAAGCCGAGTCGGTGAACTGCCTCTCGCAGAGGTTGGCGAAAATGCCAAGTCCTGTGATGTCCAGTAAGCGAATGCGGTCGAGTGGACCTGCCTCGTTCGAAGTGGCGGACCCTATGGAGGAAATGGACGGCGAGTTGCAAGAGGGACAAGATCCGTGGGGGGAGCAGCGGGACAGAGCTAACGTGACCAACCAGTTTGCACAGGCATCCATCATGGGTCAGGTGGGTTCTCGTAGCCAGCCAACGTCATTAAAATCGTGCACTATGATTTTAATGAAGGAATCCGCACCCATGATATGGTATAGTGAATTTCACGGAGAGTAGTATCCCCCTGCTTTGGGAGCAAGGTCGCTCTCTAATCGGTAGATCGATTCTGATTTTGTCTTGCACAGGGTGAAAGTTTTGCCGTCTCAGATCTAGATCAAAGCACACACTAAGGTAATCATACCTAGAAGCGACAATTACGTAAAGGTGCTGCGCATAGTTGTGGTCAAATTTCCATCCTTCCACAGTAGCAAATCAGGGAGGGATCAATTGCAATGAATGCATCACATACCGTATGATGAATTTCTGTGGCACATGACTTAAAACCGACCCGAGTTTCGATGTGAAGGTGATGTACATGCTCGAAAGTAATGTGTAGGATGTGAACCTGTGAGTAAAATACAAAGTGCATGCTAGATTTGATCTGCGGTTTGGAGAACGACGCTCTCAATATCTTTAGAGAACTGTTGTAGGTATACACTTTTCTTGTTTGGTTGTTGATCACGTACTCGTTGCGTTTGTGCCACTGACGTTTAGAGTATTGGCTATTTCTTTCCCAGGATCCGCCATCACACAGCAGCGCAAGTGGCTATGATGTGTTCCTGTCACCTTCGTGGCAGCCATTGCTAAGTCAGGGCCGAACGGACAATCACCGTCGATGGGGTCAGTTTAATGGGTCGCCCAATGTCCCAAAAGCAGAAATACCTACAGTTTGTGGAGGTTATCCTGCCTTCCTAAGTCCACAACAAGACCTGCTCCTTCATCAATGATAACGACGACAATGAGGCTTTTACTTGAGGCTGCATTTTCACAATGGCTTGCGCCTGGTGTTTCGGAACAAGACTTCCGCAAGGTCGAACATGTCACACAATTTCACGTTTCATTTTTTTGGATCTTTCTCGAATGTATCATGATTCTTTTGATAATAAATACTTGTAGTTTAGTTGAATCCTCGTGACTCGTCACATATGGCTGATGAATCCGTGTTGGATCTGTTGGGCAGCAGAGGGAACCTTTTATACTCTTGTTTTCGTCCTTGCCTTACTTCCCGGAGTTTGTGACGTCTTTGAGACTCAGTGATGATTCTCGTTACAGAACCTTGTGATTGTCCAAATCCTTCAATCCCCCATTTTGCAGTTAAATGCATAAGACACGGTTTCATTTGCTTCAAAATCATTCAAATATTGACCATGTGGATGCAAGTCAATGCTTTCTACTCCGACCATTAACAGTACTGCATCTTATAATACTTCAATTGTACCTTTGTTGCATATCTTCACTCTTTCTAATGTGTACGTATTTTACACACCTCACATCTTTATAAGTGTGTAGATTTTGAACTACTTCCATAGACTAAATGGGCCCTAATATAAAGTGGAGCTAAATATTATGTGGTGGACTTCCCTTTTCTTGAAATCATGTAAAGTGGAGCTAAATATTATGTGGTGGACTTCCCTTTTCTTGAAATCATGGACTTCTCCTCGAAGTATCGGTTCAGCAGGTGGTTCCTCCTTAAGCACTTCGAGTTGCAGTCACAAATGTTAACATAAGTTACGTTGATCTAATGTATATCTATCTAACAAGTTAACCCCTAAACGTTCCAGCGTCCAGTTTCTGGACGACGAACAGATTGGAATCCTTCTCACGTTCTCCTCAATGCTTGAATGAAACTCATCCAATTTTTTTGAGATTCTTCATCAAGTTGTTGTCCTTCATCTAATGGTTGGATGTAGTCATACTTGATTACATATTTTTCTAAAATTACAAGTGTAGAACTATGTCCAGTTGTTGACCAAGCAAAAATTACATTGACTGTAGTTCAAAAGTAGAGTCCTCAAAATGAGGTCATAGATCTAAGAAACACAAAAATTTCAAAGAATCACCATGTTTAAGAGTATCTCATTTCAATCTCATTCCAACAAATTTTACTCAAAAAATATTAAAATTTTGTTTGTAATTAAATTTAGAAAGATTTATAGATTTTAACTTTCAAAATTTTATAATTAAATATTGGTAACAGTATTAGTGAATCGAACGGTACGGATGGAATCTAAAATTCAAAATCTAGAACTTTTGTATGTATACCAATTCCAAAATATTCTTCTAAATAGTAGTTTATAACATTTTTTCTCAAATTGTCAATTCCAGGGACACCCTGGTACGTTTAGGGTTAATGGCTATCTAACGCCAGACAGCAGTGTGTTATTCAATAGTGGTCAGATTGATATGGAGGTACATTATAGCTTCCAATTTGGAATTTCAATGTACTCATGGTATACATTTTAGGCTGAGTGGTTTTGGGTACACCTTTGAGTTCCCCTTCCAAAATTCATAACTAGTTCAATATTAATCCAAAATTAAATATTCCAATTGGTCCAATTTCTTAAATACTTTGTAGATCTTCCAAAATTGATTCCCTTAACAACTCCCCAATGAGCCTGCCAATCTCAAAATTTGAGCAGTTTCTAAGCCACTTACCATGTTATGATACCTACGACAGTCATCACATCAACATTATGTTCACACTATCTACATCCTAGTCTTGGTAAGAATTAATTTCATAAAAAAAAAATTATATTTGAGTAATTTTTGCAATTCATCTTAAAATCATACTAATGTAAAAAAAATTATGAAAACTATCTTCATTCATATATTTGGCTTGCAAGGGCAAAACATAACCCATGTTCCAAAATCTTAAGGCAAAGGTTGCCTTCACAACAATGCATGCCATAAATTCATATCAGCTTGGATGAACAAGCAAATTTAATTACAAAAATTAGACTTGATTTGGGATCCAATCCAAGAAATCTCGTGTAGAGCAGACTTTGAATGAAGAATTTAGCGCTCTTCAAAGTTTCAACTTGTCATCCAAAATGTCAAATTTCAATATTTGGCTAGTTTAGGGGTTAGATGAAGAAGACCAGATTGCTTTAGCTTTTCTGTATCATCAAGAATGCCCTATTTCAGTATAGTGAGAAGCTTGTAAATTCAATGTTTGAAAAGGGCATGTATTGGACACTTGGTGTGCTAATAGTGAGAATGCATGAAGGGCATTTCCACTCTTCTGCATCAAATTTGACACACATTTGACACCAAATGAGCGAAGGCGGGCTCAATTCTGAGGTCACAAACCACCCTTTGCTCCGATTCTACATGTGCTGCTCGTGAATATGGATCCCTAATTTGAATGCAACTCCCTAATTTCCTAGCTTTTCATTTCATGAAGGTGCAGATCCAATTGGAGGATTCGACAAGCCCACATTGCGGTGATAGCCACGACAACCACCAAAAATACACAAAATCAAAGAGGGGATGGCGAGATTCCGAAACACGGGACACCGCAACCTCAAGGTCGCCATCATCGTAAGAAACACCGGGTGACCAAACATCATCTACCGCTGGACCCTCATCCTCACCGCTTCTCATCCATCGAAGGTGCTCCACTCCTCACTTGCTCGTCCTCACCTGCTCCATTCATCTCCTTCCATCCACTCCATCCATGGGTCACCCGCAGACGTTACAGGTGATGGCTGGAGGTCGTTAGTACTGCAGTCTACCCCAAAACACAATTAGCCACAGCAAAGTCCGTCTGCATTTGGAGCACAAGAGTGGAGATGCCCTACAAAGCGACAAATATCAAGCCACCCCTCATTTACATAGTCAATGTAGGTGCTGTTATGGTAGTGGTCCCACGAGACAAAAACAATATATTATTCACTTGCTCAGGCTTTGATGGTGATTAATACATCAAATCATAGATGGTAGTAATTATAAAATAAAGAGTGTACCTTACCCTGCAAGCACAGTGATTCCAAAACCCTGTCAAGAACGGAAGAATGATAAAGCTAGTGTATCATTGTAAACAATAGACATCAGACCAAACCTGTGGAAATTCCTACATTCTGTGAAGTAGTGAACACGTGGTCTGTACCTGCTGAGGATTACAGGCACCTACAAGCAGTAGATGTCTTATCAGGATTGGCAGTCGGCCAGGGGTGGCCTCTTTTTCTCAATGTTGTACGCACGAGAAGTCAGATTGGAGTGCAGCCTGCATGTGAAACTCTGAAACCCCCTCATACTGTTTCAATGATTTAAGCCCTGTAAGTTAATGTCAGGTTCACTGTTGTATTGCACTCTATTACTGCACCACATGATTCTAACATTTTACATGCATGCTCACCAAATTTCTTTATAATTGTTCTCTCATGCCAGACCCACTTTTCATGTATCCCCCTTCCCATCACTCCAGTGGCTCCGGCCATTTCCTGCTTTTTAGAATTATCTAAAGACTCTTCCTGACCATGTCCCCATTATCAGAACACTAAGAGAAATCCATATAAAATGAAGTCATGAAATGGTGGTTTTTTCACATCAAGTTAATGACATGTCTGGAGCTAAATGACACCATTTGATTCATGTGAACAGACGGTAATTGACACAAGAGAAGGCAGAATGCAAATGACACAAATGGGAGGAAACCAAGTGAAGTGAACAATGTATGGGTAATGGAGCAGGTCCAGTAATGGAGCTCTAGTAATCTTCACTTAGAGGTACATAATAGCTTCCCAATTCAACAGTGCCATGTAATGAGCGCATACATTATAGGGTGTCATTTTAGGGCACCATTTTAGAAACACCTATAAATACAACTTCAAAATTTTCATAACTAATTGCAAAAGAGTCCAAAAATGATGATTCCACTTGCTCTATCTTTCCACTTACTTTCCACATGCACGAAAATTGCTTGCACTGTTAACTTTGCTACAGATTTCCTGTGCTGAAAATTGAGACATTATTGATCACCTTAATAAGTGTGTCCATCAAGACATGTGAGAGTTGATTGACAAATGTGGATTGTTAATCAGCATAGATATGGAAGGTACATGATGAAAAGTTACCGAGAGTAGATTGTCACAAGTTGATTATAACCAACTGCAATCAAATTCACAGTCCATGGTTGTGATTTTGACTGTTTGTGACCACCTTTGTTGTGATGACATATATCTCGGTTCTATGCAAGGCCATTCACAGTTGCTATTACAACATACGCACAACTAGCAATAGCATTTTGCCGAGCTCCAGATATTGTTCCCGGGGGTACAGTAAAGAATGTTGTGAACAGCATGCATTCATGGAATTTCTACCAAGTCGTGATGCATGCAGGCCACTCCAATCAATTCAGGCAGTTGTTATGTGTTTGATCTTGTGTGTGGGCACGGTGAAAGGGCCTCTCGCTGACAGCAACATCACACGGTCATACAAGTGTCTCTCCCTGCCTGTGGTCTTTACTTGTCTGACGAAATGCACGCGACGTCTCCTTTCCCTCTGACGCATGGAGCCAGGCTATGGCTACCACACTAGCTAGCTCGCATCACCGGCCATCCACTCCCTACCCTTCCCCGCTCACAGATTCTAGATCTTGCTTGCATTGCTCTCCGGCATGCAGCTCACCTGCAGCCTAGCTCACTCTTTCTCCGACTGCCTTTTCATCTATTCCCGCTCTCTGTCGCCCCTCCTACGCCATCGCCACACACCTAGCTAAGAACATACCCACTTGTCACCAGTTGTCGCTAACTTCTAAGCCAATTCTCTTCATTTCGTTAACTTTCATTCTACGCAGCACTGGCATTGCGGATCGCCTCGCGCCTCCATGCATTGGTGAGCACTTGCATCTCATCCTGCTCATGCATTGATCGAGCTTGGATCGTCTCGAATCATTCTCATCAGTTTTCAGTATGGGTCCACGTTTCTTAACTTCTGCCAGTTCGTTCCGCTAGTTTCGAAGCTCCTTTGTGATTAGACCAATTGCAGTGTTGTTAAAGGCCAGGATGATACATTGTCTGCTCTAGGCAGTGGAATTTAAGTTGTTATTGACGTCAAGCCTGAATGTACTGTACTGTACGTCAGAAAGCAATCAGAGACGGAGTCGAGAGCACATAGATGTGGCTCTTCTATCATTTCGTGAAAGCAACGAATTGAGAAGGTTGTTAGAATCGCCTTTCCATTCTTGAACATCTGTATCGAATTAAATTACATGATTGTCATGCCAGATTCATCTAGTGCGCTTGATTCAGCATGCTTGTAAAACCGAGTTCAGTACAATAAAACCGAGAATTGGCAATCGTGTAGGTACGAAAAACGATTTCTAAGGAGTTTAAACCTGAATAATACCTTGAAACTAGGATGAATAGCCTTCTCTGCGTACAACAGTTAGCCTCGACGATCAAGTGGGGCCATCGCTTGTAAGGATATTAAATTTCTAATACTGACTTGGGTTATGTAATGCAGACCAACAGAGTCTACACAGAGGATTCAAGAGCGGCCTCTGATTGATTGATGGCGGTACAACATGTAAGTTTCTGCAGGCTGAAGGGGAGACTCAAACTTAGAAAAGTCATCTCCTTGATCATAGTGTTTCTGTTCTAGAGACCTGTCCATAAAACAACATCTTCTGATGTATAAATCTTCGAACTTGTCAAGGTACTTGTCGTTGCCCACGAGTACGTCTGTGAGGTTTGAGATTCAAGTCTGCTATGTAACATGTGTTTGGAGCTGTTTGTGATGATACGCTGACAAACAAATTTAGACGACATGACTACTACTAATTCCTGACAAGGTCACTCTATGGTTACTAAGCAGGAGCAGAATGTGTACAAATTTTCCTTGTTCAACGGGATCAGGATCTTAGCATGCGAAGTACTCACCCATCGTGAGTTGTGCGTATCGTGAAAGCTACCACCAATGGAGTCATCTTCTGTATCCAGTTATTTTCTCTACCCTTCTTCTGTTAGTACGCTGTGGTTGATTGAAGGAGCGCGTGTGGTTTCAATTCCTTTGTTTGCATAGCGAGTACTTTTATGTGATGATCATACAATAGCATCGGTTCTCACGGTTCTCGTGCAAGCACTCATAACATGTACTGCCATGCATTTTCAGAGTTGGGTAGGCAACCACTACCCTCTGTACGCACCAAGCCTGGACGAAATACAGAAATCGTTAGACGAGGAATAATTAATCAAGTGGTTGAAAGTGAACGAAGGCACGAATTCTCCCTGGACTCTTTAGATAAAGAAATTCTTCAGACGATGTCCAGGGGGTCCAAGAACGGCCACGTAAGTCTTCCAAGTGATTCAACAAGCGAATCGTCTGGGAGCGCTCAGGAGAAACTTATTTGCTTGAGAGAATCACTTCATCCTGAATCAGTACTCCCAAATGGCCATGTCACTTCTGAGCACAAGCGGCATCAGAAAATAATAACCCCAAACGGGTTGTATTCGAGTGAATCAGCTCCGAAAGTCTCTAAGAAGCCCAGTGAACAGCATCAGGGGACCCGAACTACTGGTAAGGAGATGCTTCGATTTTCTTTCATTTTCAATAAAGTACCTTCGAGAATGAAAGCGATATCTGAAAGATAAACTCATTGCATTGGTGCAGGGCAGTTCCATGCACCTACATTGCCCATGTGTTTGGAACCTGATGTCCGCCACACCGGTTACAGACAGCAAGTCTCCGTGAATGTAGATGGAAGCAAACACCAGCAGGAATTAGGTCCTTGGCATCGTTCGGCAGGGGCTCTATACACCTCCGAAATGCATGTGCCTCACGTGAAGGAGTTGCCATTCCGAGATGCTCATTATGTGAGTTGCAATCCGGATACCGAGGTAGCACTCAAAAATGGTGCAGATGATACCGGAGAGGAGATCAGGAGGAAGCAAGCAAGCGAAGGCCCTCAGTCGGGCAGCACAGGTATGCTGGCATAACCTGGTATTCCCAAACCACTATTTCCAAAAGTGCACAGGAATGATGCAATGTAGGCGCACGGTCAGGATATTAGAGTTGTTAGAGAGCCACTTTCACACTGCGCAGCTTGACGTTCGAGCGTATTTTCAAGCTCTTCACATATTAGGCTGCTCTACTAACGATGTAGTGAGAATATTTGTTGAAAGAGGTTGCTATTGCTCTTCTTAACCATGAAAAAGTGTAGTTTCTGGCGACAAGTTAACACATGGCACTTAAAATGGCGTGACAATTCTTTCCCATGTATTGCTGAGGTGCGAGCTCTTGACATCTAATACCGTAGCACTGCAGGCGGTCGATCTCAGCTGAGAACCCCATCAAAATCCAAGAATTTAAAAACACCCTCGTCAAAGTGGGACGATGCTGACAAGTGGATTGCGAGCGCCGGTCACAATGACTCTGCAACCCCGCTAAGCACTTCATCCAGTCAGGGGTCGACTCCAAGCCCGTTGTTCGTCTCTGGTAAAGAACCAAAGTTTAATATGGGATTACAGTTCAAGAACTACTTCAGCTTGAGAATGACTTCATAGCTATGGCCTCATGAATGCTTTGGTGGTTCATTCTTAAAACAGGAGCAGAGCAAGCGGTGGGGAGTTGCGAGTTTGAGAGCTCCGATAATGTTGTCGCGAAACGTGTAGACTCCTCGTTCTCATCAAACAGCAGCGGAATCACAAGCTCGGTGAATGTGAAGGACCATATCCAGCAGATAGAATCTGCCATTCAGAATTCTCTGGGGAAAAGCCCCCCGGTCTCTGATCTCCCAAAAAGACGTGATAGTCTCCGTGCAGCTCCAAAATGTGTACCAACACTGAGGTCTGATCAGGACAACAAGCGGGGAGACACGTCGATAATTACCTCAACCATGTTCATTCAACGGCTGATGCCGTGGAACGCGAACTTCAACCCCCTCAAGCCAGCTTCGTCTGCGGAGCTGGAGCTCCCAGTCTGGATACAGTTCTTGGGACTGGGCTTACTTTACCGGCGCGAAGCCGCCTACCAAATGCTGGGGGGCAAATACGGCACGGTTCTACAGTATGACGACTCGGATTCTTTCGCTGGCCGAACGGCTGGGCCGAGGGTGAAGGTTCTTGTTAATGCATCCACTGTCATCCCCCAGAGCATGACGCTGCCGGGTTCGTCCCCGGGCATCCTCCACGTTCACAAAGTCGTGGTCTCTGGTCACCCGGACCAATGCGCTTCTTGTCACGTGTTCGGGCACAACTCGAAAACATGCCCAGACAACCAGAAGCCGCAAGCCCCAGCTCGAGAACGTCGTAACGACAACTACCGCAAGCGTTCTCCTACGACGAGCCCCCACCAGACGACCCGAAGGACGACTCGAAAGGCGACCCGAAGGACGACTCGAAAGGTGATCCGAAGGACGACTCGAAAGGTGATCCGAAGGACGACTCGCAAGGCGACCCCAAGACTGACCCCAAGGACGACACCACGACCGACCCTGCGCAGGACTAGTCGACAGAACCTGCGGATGCAACACCGGAGACGACCCAGGAGGAACCACGGAGCGATCCACCACCCAATCCGCCGACGGACACTACGCCAGACTCGACGCAGCCCCCAGCAGCAAAGGAGCAGCAGTCGACTACTCAGCCCGACGTGCCCCCAAAGAGCCCAGCAGCCAAACCGGCTGCACATCAACCATTATCACACTGAATTATACTAATTATGTGGCATATAACCAAATAAAACAATACACTTGTTACTAATGACATATCATATGATACTCCGTGGTGAGCCTCTCGTAAATTTCCTTGTCGGTGCGGCCTGCTCGTATATCGTCTCGAATCACCTGCATTGTGTGATTTCAATCCCGCCGAATTTAAATATGCCCAATTATTCGCAAGTACATAGTTCCATTGGTCCTAGGGTATTTTTAACATTTCCATCACATTCGGATGGTCCTTATTAGCTATTTTTAATGTTAAAAACATCTTCTCCCCATCATATTCCTCATTCGTCATTTCTTTCAAATTAAGCTCCATATGTGAAACAAATGGATTTTTTTGTTTTTATTTATAAATTATCAGCCTTATAATGTTAGTTTATAACCAAGTTTTGAATTTTATGTCATGAAATATATATATAGGGCAGATTTAGACAAGGGGTGGAGGCCAATTTTGAGGTTGGGGCCATTGAAATAGAGCTTCCCCATTGGTGTAGGAGTTCAATCCAACATTGAGAATGGAGGCTAATAGTATTTTAGTATCCTTCTTATACCATTTTAGTTTTTTATTTGAATGTAAGGGCCCCTAACATGGCCCCAAGCCTCTCAAAAGGAAACTTCCAAAATGGTGAGCCATTTCTATTTCTTTGGGGCCATGTGAGGCTATTTAAAGCTCATGTATTAATTAGGAGGTGATGGGCCCACCGCTGGGGCCATGGGTCCCGCCCGGGTCATGGGTCATGTTCTCCTAACATTACCCCCCTTTTAGGTCCAGTTGGTGGTCGGGGAGTGTTCGGATGTAACTGATGTAATTCGCGAAGCATAGAAGAGCATTTTGGAGATGACCGGCCGGTTTCCATGAGTCTTATTCCGGGCCGTAACCCTCCCAAGAGACCAAATACTGTAGTTGTCGGTGTTGCCCAGAAACTCGAGAATTAAGTATCCGGCGGACTTCCCATTCCATATCGCCTGCCGGGATGATGACTGGAGGTTCGTGTAAATAGTGTACGTCGTTGCTTTCACAAATAAGTAGTAACTCTTGGAAGAGATTCGGAGTTTATGAGTTTTATCCAGTGCGACTGTCGATCTTTTGGCTTAAAGGAGAAGCTAAGGGTGACTTAATTAGGTGTTCTAGGCGTTACAAGTAGGATCGTCTCCTTTCTTTGTAAACAATGCTATTGTAACTAAACAGGACCAGTGGAGTTGATTGTACTGTTCACTTGCAATTGTTTGTTAAGTGCGAACAGTAATGTTGTTGCGAGAGGCCTGAGTTTTTTGGTGTATCTCTTGGCCAGATTAGAATCTGGATTGGTGTTGCTTTCGATGGAGCGATGAAAGATGAAAAACTGGTCGGCGATCTTACGCTCCGGCACTGAAGATCCTATTCTAGTATTACAAACAAGTGTCGGTGTTTAATGACGGGAAGCTATTAAGGGAAATATGTCTCAAGGAACAGAGGTGTGAGAGATGTTCTGTAGCAGCCTTACTTGAGAGGAATATGGATTGTTGAAGCATCTGCTGCTCCATCTAGTAGGGCATCAACTTAGGTTGGAGATGTCTGTGAACTCAGCCGATTGCCTAGCTCTTTAGTTGGACCTTTTCTGCGTGTGTAAGGCAACGTTTCAGATTTTCATTTACATTCTTAGGGTTTATCCCAGGCAGTAGCCTCTGGATTCATGGATACTGTCAGGGAGGACAGTGTTTCCGATTACAGTCCGGTAGAAGGAAGTCTTGGTCCCTCTCTGATGCGGACAGACTCGATGGACAGTGACAGCTCAATTGACTCCGAAAAGCTTATCGATGTTCCAGTGTCGTCAGATCTGCTGGTAAGTCTTCACCACTCAAGTTACAATTTGCAATATCGTTGTCTGCAGGTTGAAATCATGTGCATCTGTTGTGGTTTGGCTTCTATCTAGTGGTCGATCCCATCACTACGTCTGGTGTTTTATCCCTGAAGCTGTTTAGGATGCCATCTTCACTATTTATATCATATGTTAAATATCATAATATATCATATGATACACTGTTATTTATAATTATGTGCACTGAATGTTATAGGATACTTAACCCCTAATGTGGAAAAACACTATTTGCATGCTTTACCCTCAAAACTGCCCTCTTTCAATGCAAGGTGAGATTTTTCATTTTATGACTTATTTTGAAGTATGTCACCGTAGGATCCAGTACATAACTTGTACAAGATCACGTATGCCAAATCTTGAACTCAAATTCCTCACCGTTTGAGAGATCATAACGTTCAAAGTTGAAAAAAAAGTTTTTTTCCCTTGTTGAGAATAGGGACAGCAATGTTTTGAGGGCCAAAATAACCATTTTTTAGAGTGAATTTGACTTGAGGCTCTTCAAATTCTTGTTCGTAGGTGAGTTAGGAATATGTTTACATAATTTTTACCCTCATAGGACCTATAAAACTTAAAGAAATGCTTGATTTTTCACATGGAGGTATGCTGAAATTCAAATACAAAGACCGGTCTTTGACAATAAAAAAGGCATGTGAAATATTATTGGATTGGGAATCCGAACGGTGAGATGATGCATTAGAATCTTATTTACACGCACAAAAAACAAAACTTGAAAAAGAGTAAAATCTCAATTTTTGGTGAATTTTCAAAGTTTCTGCGATCTAATTGATTTTGGGCAGATTTTGAGAATAAATGAGCATATACCGCAGTTTGGGCAGTTTTGGGCAGTTTTCAAATAGTGTTTTCAAACTTTGACCTTGAATATCTCCTAAAGTATGAGAAATTTTGAAGCATGAATGGTCTTTTCGGAAAGGTATGGAAAAACTCTACAACCAGTCAAAGGTTTCAACTTCATGCGTTCTAAATTTAGTAATTCAGAGGCTGACCAGAGCCAAAACGACCCGATTCGGGCTCTTTTCTACAATAGGGGTTAAGACCACTCTTGAGAATATTTCCAGTGGTGCCCTAAGCTCCTAAGCCTCCATCCAACCTCATCCGGCTTGTGGGCTTAGAAATGGCCCATTGATGGCCTCTACTTTAATTTTCCATCCAGGTTGAGTCCTCTAAAAGGCTGCCGGCCCGTAAATTTCAGGCCGTTTCAGGCCACCCCTAAGTGCCGGAAATAGAAGAATTGAAACACACATATTTCTGAGTTCCCTCTCTTTCTCAAGTCGAACCATTAGTGTCTAATCTCACTGTTTTCTTCACATTCCGGTTTAACCCCTAAACGTCTAAAAGTGTGTTCGCGGCCAGTAGAATACGGTGTATTTTTCTAGTATTTGGAATGGATTTAGACCTTTTATAGGTTTGAGTTCAACACAAAAACTGTAATTTACATTAATGCGGTTCTTGTGAGATATTGAGATCCCAATTTAGAGCTTCTTGTTGGTAGCAAATGCCAATTTTACAGCCACGTATCTACTATCCCTATGGGACGATTAGGGGTTAATCTAGTGTTTTCATACTAACTATGCGTACGGTCATCAAATTTACTATACCATGCATGTTTTATTTTCTTGGTCTCACAACTGTGTTTATAGCGTATTCTGCATCTTTTGGGATTTTTGTTTCTGATATATACCTGGGTCTGTCATTTACCCTATTTAGCCGCGTATGATTGTGTGTAAATTTAATTTGCTTTGACCTTCTCTCTTCTATGTGCGAAGCTTGTTGAATACCTTCAATTAGCCTATGCCGTTATTCATTGTACCGGGTTTGTTGTGGAAGGTGGGAGTTGTTTAGGAGTAGAATGTATTTGAATTAATGAATAGTATGATATTGAACACAGGTTGATTGGCTGACAAAGAAGATGAGTAATCATAAAAGAAAATCCAACAAAAGTTAAAGAAAAAGCTTTAAAGGTTGCTTTTAACCCCTAACATTCCTTAAAACCCAAAACGGGTTTTTGCAATTTTAGGCAACCTAGATGGACGGGTTAAAAGTAATATTTTTGCCTAAGATTTTTATTGGATGCTCCTTTTACTACAAGGTGTATGTGGTAAATTTTGCAAAGCCAAATTTCAATTTTAGAACCTTTATACGGAAATTTTAGGATTCAAGTCCAAAACGGGAAGTTTAAAATTAGGTTTTTATTTATTTATTTATTTTGAAACATGTTCATAACCAAATTATTACTCAAATTCCAAAGTGACCCAAGTCAAAAAGTTTACCAATTTTATTGGGGCAGCCTCCAAAAATTACAAAGACAAGCTTCACAGTCTTTAATCATTTTTGAAATTCGAGATTTTTAAATTTTTAAGAAAAAAAATCTCTTGAAAATCACAAATTAACCCCAAAAAATCTAAGAAAGCCAAAACAGATATTTGCAATTGTGGGCAGCTTAGATGGAGGGGTTAAAAGTAATATTTTTTCCTAAGCTTTTTACTGGATGCTCCCTATACTGCAAGGTGTACGTTGTAAAATTTGCAAAGCCAAATTCCAATTTTAAAACAATCATCTAGAAATTTTAGGTTTCAAGTCCAAAACGGGCAGCTTAAAATTAGGTTTTTTTTTAAAAACATTCTTGCAATATGTTCATCACCAAATCACTACTCAAATTCCAAAGAGACCCAAGTCAAAAAATATACCAATTTTACAAGGGCAGCCTCCAAAAATTACAAAGACAAGCTTCAACGTTTTTAGTAATTTTTGAATTATTGCTTTCAAAAATTTTCAAAATTTGAGATTTTGGAAAATCTCATAAATAGATTCAGTCAAATATCACAAACTCATAAAGGCACCTATCCATCATTTAATTTTTTCTAAAACCAAATATACGTAACGTCATGCATGTTTTACTATATTATTGTTTTTAGACCTGCTTCTAGAAAATAATTTGCATGAAGGTCAAAAAAGAGTAATGAGTCTCTCAAATTTTGCATGGATGTACCCAACTTGATTACCTACATGGAAAAAAATATGACCAAAATGTTTGGGGTAACAATCTTCAACTCCCCCTTTGCACCATGGAGACAATGCCTCTCGAGCAAGGCCCAAAAAAAGTTTTAAACAAACTTTGGATGTTATGATCTCGCAAATGATAAACATCCAATGGTCAATTTTTGAAACAATAACTCAAAATAGGCTTTTGTACAAGATCTTATGGTTGAAAATCTTAAATAAATAAATAAAATTGGTACATACCCCTGGGAGTACATAGAGGTAGAAAATAGCAATTTTGAGGTTTCAAGCTCCCAAAACATACAAGGAAAGTTAGGAGTTAAGGGTTGTAGACTATGAGCTACACCTCTAACATTAACCTCAATCATCCCTTCCCATGACTTAAAGGACTATGGTAGAAACACCCATACTCAAGCGCCCCCCCCAAAAGCAATCCTATAAATGCATGCATTCACAAGCAATGCCTCACCTATTACTGTGCACACAAGATTCTATTTCTAAAAAAAATCCAACACAAGGCACTCATTGATTGGCACAAGCCACCAAATGGTGAGTTGTCCTTGTGCACGCTTTTAGGAGGGATCTATGCACAAAAATAGGTGTCTAGCCATACAAAACTTTGAAAATTCATTATTTATTCATATAGAATGAGAAACGTATAATTTCACTTGGGTTCACCTTTTTTTGGATTGCTAATACCTTATAAAAATATTAGCATCTAAATCCCATTGTAATTAGGAGAAATTCCTTAAATTCACGAGGACAGGTGTTCCTACTATAGTGGGGATGCTCTAAGTGAGGAAAACTTGGGAATATTTCTATTTTTGGTGCTCCCTTAACAATTGCCTACTATCGATAAGATATTTTTTGTCCACCTAAATGTTAGCTAATAGATATTCTTTAAATTGTGCCATGTGGACATCCATGTAGGATTGGTAATTACTAAAGAATGTAGGTGGGAATAGACACTTTCTTGTGGAGGTAAGACCACCATTTTTAGTAATAAGGGTTCTTGGAACCAATAGTGTTAAGAATAGGGAATAAAATGGGGTTTCCCCATACAATTTTTTCGTTTTCTTAGTGTTTAGTGTGTTGGGATTTTGAAAATGCCAAAAAAGCAAATCCTAAGCGTTACCGGCTTATTAAGTTGGCGAGGATAAAGTGACCGGGGATGGCCGGTAGCCGAATAGCGGGCCCGGGGTTAGAAACCGGGACAGCCGGTGGCCGAGCCAGGTGCGGGTTGGGCCCTGGCGGCGGCAGCGGGCCAGCCGACCGTTTGAGCTGGCGCCGCCATTTTCGCGCGCCAGTCTTCTTCCTCGCACTCCGCGCCGCGTCCCACTCGTGTTGTCGGCAATTTATGTCGTTTTCCTAGCTCTCTTGACGCGCGATCAAGCTCTGGCTACAGGAGAACAGACGCCCAGGGTTTCGAGCGCTACTTGCTAACCAGGACTTCGCCGAACGCACATCGTCAAATTAGGTCGAGAAGGCCAAGAGGAGTAAGGAGCAATGGCGCCCAAGGGAAAGACGTCGAAGGAGAGACCAGGAGTGGGAGAGGTGAAGGAGAAGGCCGTGAACCCTTGCAGCCGTCTCACGACCAAACCCCTGATCCCTTTCTGCCTTCCAACTGCCCTGATACTGGCCCTCAACCACCGCTTATCTCCCGCTCAACTGATACTGCTCCTACTCACATCTCAGATTTCTCAGTCGAAATTCCTATTCAGCCAGATTCTTCGTATCTAGCGCAACTCCCAGCCTTTGTCTATCATCGAAAACTAGCTCCCCAGTCTGTATCAGAACCTGAAGTCTCTACCCAACTTTGACCCTCTAGATCCCGAAAACCCCCAGCCTACCTTTCAGATTATCACATCAATGTTGCCGACCAGCAGACCCTGACTTTGCATTGCGAGCAGAGAGCCTACATGACCTTCCTGTTTTACAGGAAAGTCATGAGGAGGCTTCCAAGTTCTGCGGTGAAGTTCACTTGGAGCATGGAGGCCCGATCGCAGGTCAAGAGCAAGACCTGGAAATTGATCCACACCAGGAACACTACCTTGAGAGCCAAGACCTTGGAAGTGATCAAGATTTCGAAAGCGAACAACATTTTTCTTATATAGGAAGCGACTATGACGGTGAGAGAAGATCTTACGAGCAGTGTCCAGCACGTAACATGAAGGTGCTTCGTTATGGTTCAGTTTTTTGTTATGTTGTCCATAGAATAATGTACAGCGCTTGCTCATACCGGGGCTATGATAAACTTAGCATCAACACATAGGCACTATCCTTTATTGAATGTACAAATTGTGGTATCATCTCAGGAGAATATTACGACTATGAGGAGTTCGACATTCATGACGAGGTTGCACTACTTCATGCACCGGGCAGCCCCGACACCTTACTTGACTATGACCTGGCAATGCCACATAATTATATAATTACGAGAATTATAACAAATACCCTAGTTTGGTATAATTAACATATGATATTTAATTTTATAACAGTGTGGTGTACATATGTTAATTATATAATTATATTTTATAAACACTGTTAATATTCTATATGCACCCAGATTTATAGCCTATTAACTACTTAAATAGAGCCTTTTGTCTTTGTAGAAGTATCTTCATTTTAATATGTATGCCACATGTCGAAAACTCTTAAAAAATTTGGAAATTATCATCAAAAGAATCTCCCACATGCGGAAGCTTGATATGTGTTGGACTTGATCTCCATAACTTGCCACCTTCAGTTCCACCTCCGGTCTGGTCCCCATGCGAACAGCCCCTAATACTCCACAATATCATACAATTGCATTCCTTCAGATCATCTTGTAAAAAACAACATATATTGTCTTATTCATTTTGGGATAAAGTTGAAGCGTCCTAATTTAAATTTGTTCAAAATTCTACAGGTTCCATCCCATGTTTGTTTTGACCCCCCTATGGCAAACACATACACCCTTATCTTAAAAGGGTCTTCTAGAGCTCATCCAAAAAAATTTAGCATGTCAATGCATACCCAAGTCATCCAACAAACCTACTTTCCTAGCAAAAAACATCGTAAAATCTTTCACATGACTTGCAAATTTTTTAAATTAAATTTAAAGTACTTGGGTGGACTTAAGAATGCATATGTGACTCTAAACTAACTAAAGGAAGACAAAAACATAAAAAATAAAAAATAAAAATGGATGCAGCACCGGGACTTCCCGGGAGGTCACCCATCCCAGTACTATTCCGGCCCAAAGGCGCTTAACTTCAGAGTTCTGATGGGATCTGGTGTAGTAGCCTTGGTATGACCGCATCACATTCACCCACGGATGCCCGAATGTACATGAACCGAACGTGATAACAATCACTTAACTCCCGTGATAACAATCACTTAACTCCCGTGATAACAATCACTTAACTCCCGTGATAACAATCACTTAACTCCCGTGATAACAATCACTTAACTCCCGTGATAACACTCACTTAACCCCTGATATAAAATGTGTGATAACACTCAGTTAACTCCCGTGATAACACTCAGTTAACTCCCGTGATAACACTCAGTTAACTCCCGTGATAACACTCAGTTAACTCCCGTGATAACACTCAGTTAACTCCCGTGATAACACTCACTTAACTCCCGTGATAACACTCACTTAACTCCCGTGATAACACTCACTTAACTCCCGTGATAACACTCACTTAACTCACATACGATAACACTCACATGTACAACTCCCGTGATAACAATCACTTAACTCCCGTGACAACACTCACCTAACTCCCGTGATAACACTCAGTTAACTCCCGTGTGATAACAATCACTTAACTCCCGTGATAACACTCACTTAACCCCTGATATAAAATGTGTGATAACACTCAGTTAACTCCCGTGATAACACTCAGTTAACTCCCGTGACAACACTCACCTAACTCCCGTGATAACACTCAGTTAACTCCCGTGTGATAACAATCACTTAACTCCCGTGATAACACTCACTTAACTCCCGTGATAACACTCACTTAACTCCCGTGATAACACTCACTTAACTCCCGTGATAACACTCACTTAACTCCCGTGATAACACTCACTTAACTCCCGTGATAATACTATTATGTGGAGCTTTTATCTAAGGAGAGCATGACACACGGACACACGGACGGACGCTATTCTTTTATTAATATAGATATATGCCCATTTTTTATTGGTATGTACAAAGTAAAAGGTAGGTATGTAGGTAACACAGTGGCATCTAAAATACTCACTAAACTACCGTGATAACACTCACTTAACTCACATACGCTAACACTCACATATATAACTCCCGTGATAACAATCACTTAACTCCCGTGATAACACTCACTTAACTTTAGCCCACGGTGCCTTAGTGGTTGATAAGCACGGAAAGATGTGATGTTCCGGATACCGGGTTGTGCTCCCAATATCTAGTATGCCTCGGCACGACTCACATCCCCCCACTCATACTCCGCCCATGGGCGGGGAGTATTGGTCCCGGATCAATGTGGGTTTTACCATGCAAAGTACAAAGTTCTTTTACCGGTTTAGACAATTACCCCACCTTATTCAATCATGCTAACCCTAAAGGAGAAAAGAGCCTGTTTTAGGTCGGTTTGACTTTGGGCAGGCTCTCAATTATTATTTGAAGATCATATGAAGGTGAATTTTTGTAGGGATGATAGAGTTTTCCTACAACTTTCCAACAAGACCATTAGTGCTCTAAAACTTCTTATACTTAGGAGATATTCACTCTTACACTATGAAAATACCACAAGGTCATGTTGAAAACTGCCCATAACTGACGTAGGTGCTCATTTTTTCTCAAAATTTGCCCAAAATCAATTAGGTGGCAGAAACTTCAAAATTTCACCAAAAAATGAGATTTTATATCTTTGAGATTTGGTTTTCTATACATGTAAAAGAAGTACTTTAGAAAGCATAATTTCACCATTTCGATTGAAATCCAATAATTTTTTATGTTTTTTTATTATTATATACTGGTATTTGTTTTTGAATTCCAATGTGCCTCCATGTGAAAAATCAAGCATTTCTTTAGGTTTTAGAGGTCCTAGGAAGGTAAATATTATATAGATATATATATATATATATATATACATATAAAAAAAATTGGATCACAACATCTTCTGGACTTGGGCACTTTTTCATCCTCTTGGTAGCTGCTACGAACCCTCACCATGGTACACTCCCTCTAAGTTTTGAAAATGTGGTGTTTTTAATGAGGGATTTCACCTCCATCATTTTTACGTTTTTTTCTTCTTTCTTTCTTTTTTTTTTTTTTTCCTTGAGAAATATCTCACATTTAATTAAATGTGTTTCTAATGATAGTAATTTCAATATCTAATTTTCGGTCAGTCAAAAGATAGCTTTTGCTTTGGAGGGAGGTTTGCCGTGTTGCACTGGCGATGCTCTAAGATCGAGCATGCAAGACAAATCTCTGTAAAATTGACAATGTAGATGAGGCATCATTGGTAGGGGTGCAGAATGTCACTTTTTGAAAGAAAGGGGCCCATGAGAATGGAATCAAAGAAGAAATTCAGCTGAAAAGAGGAAGGCCCAATCTGCAAATATACCAAATATTTGTCACACCCTCCAAACACTGTTATATGTTTGGTATAATTAACATATGATATTTAATGACATATGATTTGAACATATGACAGGGTGCGTAATAGGGGTTATAGAGGTTGGCCTCCTGCCTCACATCTGCTGGCACCTCGCAGATTTCCCCTAGGCGCACGGCTTCCTCCGCTGCAGTCATCAACATGGTACGGTTCTTTTCTATCTCCGTCCCCTGCATCCGTACCTGTTCTCGAAGACGGGTGTTCTCCAGCTGAATCTGCGTGATCTTCCTCTCCAGCGCCTGTACGTCCTCCACTCTCGGACGGTTGTTGCATGCCTCCCGTACTTCTGCCAACGTTTGCACCTTGAAGTCCTTGCAGAGCTGCGCAATGCCCCTCTGCATTCGCAGGTACTCCTCCTGGGCGAACTCTACCGCCCAGCACGCGTTCTCCATAGGGTCGGGGTGCTGCATCAACACCCGCCCGGGTACGGGTTGAGCGGGGGCCGGGGCCGGGTTGGAACCCGTACCCGTCCTGGGTACCTTGGGCACACTGGCCCCTTCTGCTCGTGGTGGGGGGATGCCTCGGCTGTCCGGGGCAGTGACTTTCTTGTGCACCTTCTTGCCATTGTTTATCCTGAGCACTGCCCTCATCACCACATCCTCCAGGATAATGTGCCACCCGATCACCTGCTTCCTCTCGTATGCCTGTAGGATAGCCTTGGCGAGTTTGTTGGCAACGCACGAAGGTCTGTCCGGGGTGAGTATGGGTAGAAGAAACTGCAGCACCCTCTTGAACCGGGGATCGAGACAATGCTCCACTCTAAACCCGTCATGCTCGCTCGCCGGATGGGAGAAGCACCGTTGCACTTCCTCGTCTCCCCGCACTGTGATGTATCCCACATCAGATTCCACCAGCTTGTAGGTGAACTTCCAAAGTCCCTCAGCTCCTAGATTTGTTCAATCTAGACTCTCCCTCTTGAAAGAGGGTGAGATGGAATCTGGACTTCTGCTCTCAATAAGCTTGATCAGGAGAGTGAAGTGGAAACCAATAGTGTGGAATCTTTTGTATTTATTGTCTTGTTCCTCGTGTTCGAGGCTTTAAGATGATGCGCTAATTTTGAACTTGTTGATTTTGTTTTTTTTTGTTGTGTGTCCCGTGAACTAGCCTTTGACTCTGGAGTTCAGATTTGGAATTTTCTTGCTCCCTGTTTGTTCCTCGATGTTGTAGTTATTCAATGTTGTAGTTATATATTAGTATGTGTAATGTCTTAATATTGTTACTTGATTTTGTTTGCAATCATTACCTCTACTAATTCATATGTATTTATTGTGTGTAGGAGTTTTCAGAGGATAGTGTGGAGCATGTGATAGGCTGTGCCATTGATAGTAGTGATTTTGATCAGTTGAGGCTTCGTGCTCAAAAATGGACTGGAGATCGTACCGTTGTCATAGCTTTACCTGCCACAAACATTCCCACAGACACACCCTCTAATGGGGACTTAAGCCCCCGTATATTCACCTATGTAGTAATATTAGTAATTCAATGTGCATATTTATAATTACGAGAACCTCCTCGGAGGGGGCGCTGCGAAAGGGGGGAAAACCCCCTGGATTGGATTGGGAGGGGGGGGCGAGCTGTGCCTTGGAATTTGGGGGAAAGAACTTGGGGGAACCCTGCATGGGGCACTTGGCCAGCACGCGAACGAACCTTGCGAACCGTGACATTTAGGGACGGGATATCCCGATGGGAGTTTGAGGGGGAACCTGGAACCGAACCGTGGGACACAGAACCCCGAGACACCCGAGACACCAGACTGAATGCTTCCCAGGACGGATTCAGAGGGGAAACGGTACGAGAGAACCCTGAGGGACGAAAAGGGGGGCGTGTTTCTCGCGTTCGAGGACCCCACTGTGCCACATCTCCGGCGGTGTTCAGAAAAGGACACCGTCGTGGTGTCCCGAGTCGCTTGGCCTTCGGGAGATACTGGCGGATCGGGCACCTTCCTGCGCTTCCACACCCCCAACCCTGCTTGGCCTACCCCCCCCTACACCCGCCCTGACCCATCTGCACCCGCCCTACCCCTCTACATCCGCCCTGCCCCTCTGCATCCGCCCTGCCCCCTCTGCATCCGCCCTGCCCCCTCTACACCCGCCCTGCCCCCTCTACACCCGCCCTGCCCTCTCTACACCCGCCCTGCCTTTGTCCAGGGCGTGCCATCCACTTGTACAAAAAGTGGATGGTGGTATTAGGGTTTGAGTTTGTTAAGTGCAATTATATACGAATGTAAGTTAATTTTTTTGCATTGGTTGTGAAGGTGGGAGTTTGTAGTTGATTAAATGTGTAAGTTTTATCGTGTGGTTGTTATGAAGGGCATAAGAGGTCCAACTTTGTAGAATTGTTGTGAAAAGGAAAGGAGTTGTAAGATTGTAAGTTTTTTGAAAGGCATAGATGTTACAAGTTTGCATGTTTATTGTGGTTTAGAGTTTAAAATAATAACTAATTTGCTTGTTTGTGTAGGGTTTTTCACGATTCTTAACTTCAATCATGGCTCCCAAGCGGAAGAGGACCGATTACGAAAAAGAGAAGAGAAGGGAGGAAGCCGGCGTTGAGAACGAGAAAAATGCCCGTGCTCGAGCATTCAAGCGCATCGATCAAAGCTTGCAGATTGCGTTTGAGAAAGAGAAGAGTAAGGTCGTTCTTCCACATCAATTGTCGGCGATTGTCATTAAGAACGGGTTAGTTCTTGCTCAACGTGCCGGGTTTTTGGACTCTCTCAAATACTTGAGGGTTTCCGATTTGGAAACCGTAGTCCATGCCTGTTAACCGGGGATTTATCAGTAGAAAAGTAAAACTTCTAGCATAGTCCTTGGAACAACCAGATGTAGAATCTTGGATGGATTCCTGTCTCATGGATGAAATCCTGTCTCATGGATGAAATCCTGTCTAGGGATGAAATCCTGTGGATGGAGGAAGGCGGCTAGGGTTTGCAGGCTAGGGTTTGGAGGGGGTTTGGGAGTGTCTCTCTCTCTCTCGGAAGCTGGAGTATGTGTGTGTGTGTGTGTGTGTGAGTGTGAAGTGTTGGGTAGTGGAGAGAGCTACAACTTAGGCCAGTTGAGGATACCTGGACGGACCAGGTAGTACTGCTAGGGGCAAGAGTTGTCTGTACCACCATCAGTTTTCAATGACATTATGAATGGATTTGTGTGCAAATGTGTTCGGACTTAGTATGAAGATTTCAATTCTGGTGTGTGTTGGGGAACAGTGTTAGGAAGCAGTGCTGGGCAGTATTGTTGAGTAGTAATGTTGGGAGCAAGGTGGAGGAGCAGTGTTAGGGTTAGATTTAGGTCCAGTCCAGGACCAGTTTAGCTCCAGCCTAGGTCCTCATAATTTGAATTGTTACTAATGACATATCATATAATATGTGAATTACCAAATGTCATATATAATTATAATATGTAGTAATATTAACAATTCACATATGTACACCACACTGGTAATATAAGTATCACAGTGGCATTTAAGGAGTACCTTCGAAGACCCGATATCCCCCATGTGATAACCATCAGCAAGCTCGGGTAAGTTCAGAAGCTCGTCCACACCCCATACAGGTACAGCATTAGACAAGAAGTCGGCAGGGATGCTGTTCTTTCCTCCAATGGTGGGAGCCTGGTGCTGGTCGGATACATTTGCAGAAGTCATGGCCACAGGCTTCGTCCTTTCTCTCTCTTGATTTCTTCCAGTGTTGGACAACCACGACGGTGACGAGGCCCGCGTCGCAGGGGAAGGAACTGACTCTGGCTTGTGCGAGGATATCGTACTAATCTTTGAGGCTGACGAAGGACTAGGGCCCTTCGAAGGAGGAGAAGTTGCTGCAGCCTTCGGCACAGTAGCTCGAGGAGATTCCTCCGCCACTGACTCTGCACCTTTCTGTCCACAAACGGCTTCCAATCCTACCCAGTGGCTGAGGAGGAGAAGGAGGCACCCGCAGCGGTGGAGGAGGCCCTTGAGGCTGCCCCAGCAATTGAGGAGGCACCTGTGGCGCCCGTTGAGGAGGAGGCTGCCCCAGTAGTGGCCCCGGTTGTGGAGGAGCAGGCTGAGGAAGTGGCTGCACCCGTGGAGGAGGCCCCGGCTGCGCTGGAGGTTGCCACCAGGGAGTTCACAGTGCCCGAGGCTGAGGAGGAGAAGGAGGTTGCTGCCCCCGTTGAGGAGGCTGCCCCGGTGGTGGCTGAGGCACCTGAAGCTCGCGTAGTGGAGGAGAAGGTCGCTGACGCTGCACCCGAGGTGGAGGAGGTGGAGGCACCGGCTGCCCCAGTTGTGGAGGAGGAGGCAGCAGCTGCCCCAGTGGCTGAGGAGGAGAAGGAGGCACCCGCAGCGGTGGAGGAGGCCCATGAGGCTGCCCCAGCAGTAGAGGAGGCACCGGCGGCGCCCGTTGAGGAGGAGGCTGCCCCAGTAGTGGCCCCGGTTGTGGAGGAGCAGGCTGAGGAAGTGGCTGCACCCGTGGAGGAGGCCCTGGCTGCGCGGGAGGTTTCCACGGGGGAGTTCACCCTGACTGAGGCTGAGGAGGCGAAGGGGGTTGCTGCCCCCGTTGAGGAGGCTGCCCCGGTGGTGGCTGAGGCACTTGAAGCTCCTGTAGTGGAGGAGAAGGTCGCTGAGGCTGCACCTAAGGTGGAGGAGGTGGAGGCACCGGCTGCCCTATCTGTGGAGGAGTCATCAGCTGCTCCTGCTGCCCCAGTGGCTGAGGAGGAGAAGGAGGCACCCGCAGCGGTGGAGGAGGCCCCTGAGGCTGTCTCTGCTGAATTATACTAACAGTTATATGCATTATGTTTGGCAAGAATGACGCTTGCATGGTTCAGATATGTCTGCATGAGATCCTGCCTGCATGTTTAGATATGTTTGCATTGGTGGCCCTTTTGGGGACTTAAATGAGCAAAAGTTACAGAAGTAACAGAACACTCCTGAGGGTTAATGGCCAGTGGGAAACTGCTTCACATATGTTTGCATGTGAGCCACACCAGAAGCTGTGCATTGGTGCATTTTTTAACTATTGAATAATTGTGGTTGTAGGAGAACGGCACCGTCCAAACGAGCCATTTAAATTTTCTTTAATGGACCTCATGATGAACCCTCGCCGACTCGACTACATTTGGAATGTGTTCATCATTCAATCTTCATGACACTTCTTTTTATATTTGATGCCTCTACTATGCCGGTCCCCTCATAGTCATCACTTCCGGTGCTAGAGGCACAACTCACACACCATCAATGGACTCATTAGAAACTACATTCAAACTCACCAAAAAACAAATCAAAAACACATTCAAAACAATTAATACAATCGCCATACAACACGCCGCCCTAATCCTCCTACACAAAAGCAAACTAGAAAATCATATACACACCCCAAAAACTTACACATCTCTCCCTCCACATCTCCCATTGCACAAAAAGGGGGGGGTAGTGGCGCAAACCACTGTTGTTAGCAGCGCACTGCTTCAGTCTCAGCTTCCGGGTAGGGGCCGGGTGGTTGATACTACTTTCCTGCCATATACTCACAGACAGCCCTAAGCCATGCGTACTGCTCAAACGAGCTTGTTGGGGTTCGAACTCGGACCAACACGATTACAAATGTCCACACCTCAACCACCCTAGGACTGCACGGCTTGGTGACCACAAACCCATCACAAATCCACTTAAAACACCCATGACTCCGCCAAACATCCCGCACCATAAATAGTTTTATCTTGGTTACTTTAGTTTTAGCCTAGTTACAGTTACGTGTAGAATTTAGTGTCTATTCCCGAAAGGGGTGAGTAGTTTTGTTCTGTTACCTCTTTGTCCTGTGGCCATTGAGGAAATGACATTACGAACAGACGCTGTATTCACGCCAATCTTTGATTTGAAGATTGGAGTTCTTATCTATCTATCTATCTATCTATGAGAAAGTGCCACCCCATCCTCCCTCCCATCCATGGAATTTTCAATTTAGACCCCCCAAGGCCATTTTTGATGATTTTGAATTCAAAAATAGGGCCTGCGGCTCCAAATTACTGTAGGAGCATACTTCTTGGCAATTTTAACCAATACATTAAAAACTAGAGGGCTCCGTTACCCCTCCCCACGAAACGCTCATCTTCATCTTCATCCTCTTGGTAGCTGCCATGAACGCTTACGCGTCTGGAGGGGATTCCCATGAACATTCATTATTACACACAACATTTACACACAAAGTGGGCTACAACTCAAGACTAATTTGTGTATTTTTCAAATAGTGTGACTTTGGTAAATTAGTATCACCTCTACTAATAGGACAAATCAGTGTAGCTATACGGAAATGGGCAGCCCGTAGTATGTGAGGCGTGGCTGCAGGCGTATGGGGCAGCGGAAAAGTTCGAACGGAGGAAGGGGATACCGTGAAGTAAACGGCGCGCGAGATGGACCGGTGGTCGCGTCGCGGGAGAGGATCGCGACCCGCGATCAGGGTCCGGCGCCTTGCGACTGTGGGAACGGCTTTCGGGAACTGGGCACGTAGTACGAGCGGTGTATAGAACCCGGGACAGACGGGTGGAACCAGTGGAACCAGCGGCCATCGATTCCCTGCTGTAACGACTGCTGTCCAGGACGAGCTTCCATGCCCCCATTGCTCTCGAGCTAGCTCAATCTCCAGTCTCACAGTTACTGACAATTTCTTTCCAGTCAGAGTACCAATCTCTCAATCCCACATTCACAAGAATTCTTGCGATCGAGCTCTCAGAAAACAGTAATAAAACTCCGAAAGGTACTAGCTAGCTCGAATTCAGATCGCAAAAGACACTCTGTTTGCCTTAGATCGAGTACTACCTTTCATACCTTCAGGTACCTACCGCGCATAACACACCAGTCAACAAAAACAAACTATGGAATAAACTTATTTATCCTCCGCCAATCAACACCTCCTCCCTAAACACACCACCTCTACCAACATTTACATCCACCTCCCCCTCCACCTGGCTGATTGAGCCTACGACAGTCCTCGTCCTCCCCGGCCTTCCTATGCTCAGATTCGCTCTAACAGGGGAGGTCGGCACTCGACAGGCTAATCTGGCCCCTCGGTGTGTGTTACTCGCTATAGTAACTTCGACCGAGGAAGCGCCAAGGGCGCAAGTAGGGTTTTATTACAGTATAAAGTAGAGGCAGATTACATAGTTTGGCACTTCCATGTTCAGGTAGAGTTAGTACGCGATTCAGAGCTCTCTCTCACTCTAAGATCACCCCGCCGCTGGGTTTGTACTTAACTTGTGCAACACGAACTACTTATTTCCTCATTCTTTGTCTATTTCTCTTTTTTCTTCCAACTCTATCTTAGAATCTTGCAGCCGCTGAGGCGGACTTCTTGTTCCCTTAATCTTGCACCTTGCCTCTTGAGAATGCCTTACATGATTCTGTAGTGTACAGTACAAGAGAAGCAAAAGTAACCAACCCACTTTTTTTCCCATATCACATTCGTTTTTTCGAGGCCGGGGACAGACCGCAGCCATGCCCCACTTTTTTTCAATTAAAAAATATCACATTCGTTTTTGAGGCTGGGGCCAGACCTCAGCCATGAAAAGTATTCCACCCCTCCAAACTAGCTAGACGGATTACAAGTGGCATGGTATGTGAGAAGCCAGTTGGATTGTATGTATGTGTGTAAGCTACCTTATAGAAAATTGCCATGTTATTGCACTCACGCATGTCCTAGTCAACCAAGTCACTTTACTTGTGTGTCTCAAAAGCTACTTGACAATTTTTTTTCATTTTTTTAATCTTTTACTCACCCCCTTCATTCACGAAACTCTGTGTTCAAATTTGGTAGTTTGGGCAAAGTAAAGTGAAAATTTCACTCAATGTTTTGGAACTCTGGGTTGACTTTGTGTTCTAGTTTGGTAATTTGGGCAAAGTAAAAAGAGAAAATTTAGCCCGTGATCAAGGCTTCACACTTCAACAGTGGATATAATCTTGTCATTAACTGGCTCTTTATGTTTTGTAACTGTTGAATCTTTCTTCCTAAACTTGAAACATGTACGAGGTGTAACCTTGTGAATAGCTGTGGATGGCTTAGCCATCAGTTACAGACTGGGGTCTGGACTATTTGAAGATTGGGAAGGGCAGGATCAGGACAGTGCTACTCATATGACAAAAAAGCTGACATTACAGATGAGCATTTTCCTGATGGAGAACCACATGTAAGTTCCCTATGAACAACTTTTGCATACAATGTCTAATAATGATACGCAATTGCATAAAAAAATGCTTTAAAATGACCATGTTGAGTGAAGGTGAACTACCGTATATTTCAATCCTAAAGTGACCAACTACTATGCTCCAAAGAGTCACCTGCAGATCGCACAGGCTTGAGCGATCTAGCTATCTGGGTCTTCGTATGAAATGACCAGACCGCTAAATGACTTCGCCCACGAGTACTGACACAGGAATGCGCACAACATGGCCATGACTGCCATGCCATACCAATGAGCCGAACGTGAAGGTGCCGGTGGTTTGCGTCGCGTGCAGAGTTACTGTTACGACCACACTTTCGCCGCCTCGCAACTGGAACCAATCAGGCCACACTCTCACGTCCACCCCTGTGGGCGCGCTCACCGCCACGGTGTAGCTCTCCGCTTGGTCAGCCCAACCCGGAGCTTTACCGCGCGACTGAGCAAGATGATTCCGAGGGGCTGCTTGAAGGCGTCGCCATGGCTGGCCTTGTTGGCCTTGTTCGCCAGCTCGGTGACCTCGCTGAGTATGTGTTCCAATCCTCCTTGCATTTTTTTCTTACATGAAAGATGAGCTCCTTTCAGTAACCGGTGTTTTAATTGGAAGAGATGTCAGTTGCTGTTGAAGGCCTCAGTAATCTCTACCTTAAATTGTGAAGTTTAATTTGCTTATATCATAGGTTCTCTCTCACAGTTTCTTCGCAGATTTTGCTAGACGAGGTGATAGAATGCTTATAAAAGTATCAATAAACTTTCATATCTTACATGGAAGAGTAATGGTTATCTCGAGCTGCTTTCACTCTAAGGTTAACCGTTGTTTATTGGTAGAGATGAGTTGCTGCTGAAGGCTTCAATAATCACTAACTTTATTGCTCTCAGATTTGCAACTGTCATGGGTTGGTCATCACAAATTTTGTTAGACACGGTGATAGAATGGTTACTAATAGACTTCATAGAGTCTATTAGACTTCATGAATTGAAGCTTATCCTGTTTAGTGGTTATCGAGAGCTGGTTGCCCGTTATTTGTTGCTGTTGAGGTTTTTAAAGGCCTCAGTAATCTCAACCTTATATTGTGAAGTTTGCTCTCAGATCTGCTTATATCACGGGTTCGCTCACACATTTGTTGCTAGACGAGGTGATAGATTGCTTATAAAAGTAACAACAGAGTATATGAGGTTCCCGAAGGCTTAAGTAATCTCTACCTTAGATTGTGAAGTTTTCTCTCACATTTTTGGTGATAGAATGCTTACAAGAGTAGCAATAGAGTGTATGAATTGAAGCGTATTCTGTTTGCAGGTTCGCAGCTGAGATTTTCCACGACCTTCATGACGACATCATCAAAATTGTGGCTCGAGGGCAGAGTGTGAAAGAGCGAGTTACACGTCTGGAAGCAGATTTGCCTCAGGTGGAGAAGGCATTGCTTGCGAAAGCCAACCAGTTCAAATTTGCCTACACTGCCCGTAAGCTACATACTCACCTATGCTACTACAAATACCAAATGACCTCTATTCAAGTTATTTATGAGCTCCGATAAGAAAGGATATTGTGAACGGGATAAAAGCTTTCGGGAGAACCTGGCTCTGATGATGATGTTTTTGGTTGGCAGGGTCCAAATGGCGTGCACCGTTGCCAATGGATCAAAGCGTGTGCGGGCAAGGGGAGCTTCCACGCTTCGTCCAAACCTTCTATGATGACTGTCGAGGCCCTCCTCGTCTGTTCCTTCTTGACAAGTAGGAATCTGTTTCAACACCATTTTGATTTCTAGCTTAAGGCAAATTTTTTTTAATATCGGAAGTATGGACCAGGTTTGATGGAGGTGGGCGAGGTGCGTGTGTGAAGAGGTACACTGACCCGACATTCTTCAGGCTCACCTGGGCCACCTCGCAGCTAGAGAGAGCTGAGCAACTCGAACGTGAACGTCAAGAGCATTTTGAGGAACTCGAAGCACAAAAAATAGTGAGCTTCCTATTCCCTCTATTCTTTCTCGACTTTTCATCTCCATTTTCCCTCGGTATTCAGACTCTCTAGATACCATCATAAAGATGATTGTCGCCATAAGTTGTCACCTTCTCTTTGATCACTGTGACACATAAATCATGGTTGTTATGATTTTTTAAGTTCCCGAGACCCTGTTTCACTACAAAATATGATCACTACCTACACTCTTCATTTTAAGTACATTCCATTCGTGTACAAATGAGGTGATTGAGTTGAGTGAGTAACGATTTTCCAGTGGCCCACTTGAAGCTCAGAGCGATTATATGGTGTTCGTGAATATGCTCTGTTTGATTTTGCACTGAGGTCTCGAAGTGGTCCATGGAGTTAAGAGTTTGACATTGTGACGTTTCATTGGCAGCAAAAGCAATCTAGTATGAAGAAAGGATCCAAAATTGCAGGGTCGGTGTATCCCAGGTACTTTTGTTTGAACAATGTCTTACATGCGTTTCTTTTCCAAGAGTCTAGTGAGTATACAAGGGTGGTCTGTCTTTTCGGCACTGAAGTTCTGAACAATAACAGAGAACGGTTATCGTCAGCCCACTTCGAAAATCTCGAAGGGTTTACAGGCGATTTCACTCCCGAGCTTCGTTCCATGCGACTGGACCCATTACCAGAGGGCGGTGACCTCACACCCGACGAGCCTCAGTCTCCAGTACAACAGAAACCACAACAACAGCAACAACAACTGCCTGAAGTAGACGAAGGGCCAGTTCTAGCGCCACTAAAAATCAGTGCCAAAGACATCGAAAGTGCAAGGCGGGGACGCAGAATGCAAACTCCAACTTCAGAGGACGATGGCGCTAGTGACTATGTGGATGCAATGACGACCATGGGCTCGGATGCCGACTCCGAACTCGGTCGGTGGAGTGCTCGCAATTCTGCACGCCTTTCGGCCGACTCTGCTCAAAGTCCAATGCCTGTTGAGTGGGAGCATTTTGAGGCTCAGCCTGTTGATGCTAAGTCTGATATCACCATCAATAGGCGAAGCTACCCCAGGGGGGCAGGTGGCAACCGAAGTCCAATCCGAGGTTGGAGTGGCAGGGGAGGACTTGACCAACCCAGGAGTAGTAGCGGGGGTTCAATCTGAGTCCGGGGTAATGGGAGAGGTCCATCCAGAAGCGCCAGAGGTGACGGCTGCTGCACCATCCGATCCTGCAGGAGAGCAAGAAGTCCAACCAGCAGAAGTGACAGCAGCTGAAGTCCCACCCGAACCCAGGGTAATGGAGGAAGTTCTCCCCGAGCCAAGTGAGGAAAGAGGAGACTTACCAGGACAGGAAGCGGGGGAGGCACCTTCACTGATGGAGGAGAGGATGGCTGCTGCCCCATCCGAGTCGGGAGCAGGGGAGCAAGCTCGACCAGGGGAAGAAGCAACCGTGGTTGCCCCACCCGAGTCGGTGGCAGAGAAAGAGGTCCCACCAACAGAGGAGGTGACCGACAGCCTACCTGAAGCAGGAGTAGAGGGGACGTCAACCCATGGAAGGAGGTGATTGCCAAGACTCCACCCGAACCTGCAGCGGAGGAGGAAGCTCGACCAGGAGAGGAGGCGAGCGTCGAGATCCAACCCGAGCCAGGAATGCTGGTAAGTGAGGCTGTGCCCGATAACCTGCCCAGGGTAGAGGCAGTGGTGGCTGATGAGACAGGGCAGCAGGATGGAACCTCAGGGGAGGATGCCGTAGCGGAGGAAGGATCCGTACCAGGGGAACCTATGGGCCCACCCACTGAAGAGCCTCTCCCGGACACCACCGAGGTACAGTTGAACGAAGCTGAGCCAGGGTTCATCATGATACCCGAGACTCCGATAGTGGTTCCAGAAGAGGTCGTTCTTGCTGACGAAGACGTCCTCTCCGGTGGGACCGAACCATTGGATGCGGGACCTGCGGTAGTTGCATCCAAGGGAGGTCCAGGACTCAGGGAAGGCACGGGCGGCAACCCGGAGGAGCGAGGCGAGCTTGAGGTTACCAGCACCCTAGTTCGAGGGGACCAGGGGACTCGATCGGCATAGACACAACACGAACAATCCTCTGAAGTTGGGCCCTCCCGCATTGAGGCAGCAGATAGCGTGCGTGCTAGACGAAGTCGCTGAGTACGTGAACCCGGAGAGTGCAAGTGGGGATGGTGGGGATGTGTGAACCAAGCTCAGTGGGGATGGTGGAACCAAGCGTGGTGGTGGTGCAGAGAAGGACGGGCGGAAGTTGGAGGAGTTGCAGAAAGCAATATCAACTCAGACTGCGCCTTTTCAAAAGTGCGCACAAGGAATTGTTGAGAAGAAGGAAGCGCTATCGAAATTGGAGGCCGAGAAGCTGGAGTTGGAAGCCCAAGATGAAAACTTGAACTCCAAGAAGGAAAAATTGCGTAAAGCTTCCAAAGACTTTGCGAAAGCTGGGGACCTGAAGGAGAAAGCGCGTGTGGACAAGGAGCAACGACTGCTCAGTGCTCAGATTGCAGCCAACAACGAAACTTTAGAGGAATGTGAGACAAGGCTTGAGGATTCAAGGAGGTCTATAGTCGAGGAGGAAGAGAAGCTAAGTTCTCTCAAAGAGGCGGTAGCTCAGCTGCAGAAGAAATGCGCAGCCGAGAGAGCAGCTCAATACTCTATCAAGCCGAAAGAGCCTGTTGGAAACAGGACTGCAACTGAAATAGGGGTGCCAAATCTTAAGACCGAATCACCATATATTGTGTGTCAGCTACTCTTTGTTTCCAACACCGCAGTCTCTTTTTCTTGTGGGTGCTTGTTTCACCCGTGGTGCTTGTGGGCAGAAATCCTTTCAGGATGTCGTGATTGTCGTCGGTGTTCAAAAGTGGCCGATCCTTTCTGGTTGGAATCTTGGGGGTTTGACTTGTTAGAAACGCCCGATAGTAGCATTAAACCCGAAGAAAAGGTCGAGGAGGGAGAGTCGGTCATAGAGCGCAAGAAGAAGGGTAAGGCAAATTCTAGTGTTTCACTCAAGCCATGTCATTGTTTGCCCATAGTTGTGCACATGTGTAGAGCGGGTTGTGCGTAATGTGTGTTGAGGCTAATGCAAAGGAACCGTTGTGCTGGATGTTGGAAACAACAGCTAAAGCAGTGGAGGACAAGAAGAAGGGAGAGCATAGCAAGGGGCCTAAAGATGACAAAAACACCCCATCAGCAAACTTAAGGCAAAGTCTCCTACAGCGTCATCGAAGGAGGCACAAGGCTTCCAACCTGTCCAAGTTAACAGTGGTACCGACTCAGACGAAGTTCCTTTGTCTGACGTGCGTTGAGGGCTGCGCAAGAGGCCAGCTACTACTGTCGCTGAGGGTGAACCACCTACTAAGGTGCCGAAGCAACAGAGGAATCCATCGACTATGGCTGGTAAGGCAACTTCCAGTCGTTCAATTAAGCCATATCATTGGTTTGCACATTGTCAAGGGCATGTTGCGTATTGTGTGAAACGCAAAGTAATTGTTGTGTTGGAAACGTCCTTTGTTGGAAACAGCAGCTAAAGCTCTGGAGCCCAAGAAGAAGGGAGAACGTACGAAGGGCTGCATCACTGAGTCGGATGGGATGCTCGAATTTGGCTGCATGTTGTTGTTGGTCGGAGTTAGACGGGATGTCGGGATTTTGCCGGAGGTTGTTGTTTGCATCGTGGAATTGGAAAATAATGCTTGACATCCTACTTTCCCTCACCCAAAGCTTTAAGTGCAATGATGGATCACATTGGCATGTTCAACCTCTATTGGCCGTGGGTTGTGCATGTACAAGTTTACATGCCTTGTGTGGCATTTAGTACTTGTTCAAAAAGAAAGTCATACAAGGTAGAAACACTTCACACACGTACCTCTACTAGGCTTCATATATTTTAACAATCATGACTGTGACATATTAAAGGGCTCATTATTTTGCTCATGTCGAATTAAGTCAAATGATGCTTCAAGTACTATGTTCAATCTATGGAAGCATTGACAAGTTTTGTCCATGTGTTTCTTTTGTCTCTTTTGGGTAAGTCTACAGTTTTGAATAGGTGTCTACAACACCTTCACTTCAAAAATTCGTATGAAATTACTCATGTGTCCAAAAATTCTGACTCCAAGACCCAACACTTCGTCTCCAATTTGCTAACACATTCATGGTTTCACTTCATGCATTCTGCACTCCCCGGTTACAAATTCCCTTATTTTGTCATGAATGGGTGTTCCTACCTTAAGGAACGCTTCATCAGAACCAATCTGGAACTAAGGTCGAGTCCAAATTGAAAATTTTAGGGATTTGCAAGAAAAAAATCCCATTGGCTGGCTGGGCTCCGAAAATGGCTCGTAGGGGCAAAATACTGACATCCCTCCTGAATGTTTGAAGTGACTAATTATAGGAATCAAAACGGTGGGCCTCGGGTCATTAGCATTACGAACGGACACTTCATTCACGCCGGCCCCTTACAAAGGAACCGGAGTTTCTATCTATCTATCTATGAATCAAAAACGTCGAGGTTGCTACTAGTGGCTGGTAAGGTCCACCAGTTTTACCATTGGAGTATTGGACTGTAATTTCAAGACCCACAATGGATGCGCTTAATGAGGCCCAAAGGATGAAGTGGTCCATCTTGAGAGTTAGAAGCGGGCATTTAGAGGTCAAAGAGCTAAATTGGTGGGGAGTGGAGAATGCTTTTTAGTCTTGTTTGGAGTGGAGTGGAAACAACAAAAGAGATCTGAGAGAACCATGCAGCCGTCGTTGCTTCACGTGGCCCGGAGTAAAATAAATACTATATAATTATGTATAATTATACCAAACATATAACAGTGCATCACCCGCCCTGCCCCAAAGGAACCCGCCCAGCCTGGGCAGGAACCCGCCCAGTAGGGCAGGAACCCGCCCAGGAGGGGGAACCCGCCCAACAGGGCGGGAACCCGCCCAGGCTCGGGTTAGGGCGGGTTCCTCTGGCCAGCTATATAAGGGCTGGGCCCTCATTAGGAACCCGCCCTTCCTAGCTCCCATGACCCACTTCTCCTCGTGAGTGTTGGGTTCCGGGATTGGGGGAGGGCGTTCCAGCATACCCGGAGGCGATTATTTGCAGGTTTTTTCTACGATGGCGACACTGATACCGGGTTTAGTCCGCAAGGCGGAAAAAGACAAGACACGTAAACGACAAGGGAAAACCCAACAGTCGCGAAAACACGTGTTGGACAACCCCGACAAATTGGCTTTTCGAGGGTGGGAAGACGTACCCGATCCTTGGACTTTCGACTACGCCAAAGCATTCATCGAGTGGATGATGGTTTCTACTATAATCGAGAAGGGGTGAGGTACCGCCGCTTAGGTGAAGAGGACTACTATACATACGAGGAGGCATCGTCCATTTTGGAGGGCAGTGCAGGGTTGGAACGAGTGCCATCAGGAGTGGTAGATGCTATGGTAGAGGAGGCAATGGACTATGCAGACCCATTGAGTGCATGGGTAATGTAATTTTCTGTAGGTAAAACATTTTGCCGTAAAAAACCACGTGGGATTTGACGTGGCTGTCCACCGTGGCGTCGGGGCGGGTGCGAATGTGGCAGGGCGGGTGCGAATGTGGCAGGGCGGGTGCGGATGTGTCAGGGCGGGTGTGGTTTATGCGGGGCGGGTGCGGATGTGGCAGGGCGGGTGCGGCGGGGCGGGTCCCGATCCCCCGACCCCGACCCCCCAGCGGTCGCCGGTCCCCGAAGTCGGTCGGAAGCGGGGTCGGGGGCCCTACAGGCGGTCGCCCACAGCTCCCCCTCAACTATTGCGTACGCAGCCTCATCTGTGATTATCTGCCCATCGGTCCCTTGGCAGAATTCAACGGCACGATTTACACTCACAGACCCCCCCTTGGGGTGAGGATGATCATCAGATTTGTCGTCGGAGTCGGAATCGTGATCGTCCTGCTCATCCCGCCCCATCTGATGGTCCGGGCTCTCCGCCCCCTGAACACGGTCTGTCAGGTCCTCCCCCGCTTTGGGATTGTTGTGCTCATCCCATCCAATACCAAGGGGTCATTAATCACCCCCATCATCATTCCCCTCGCGAGTGGATTATAGCCATGATCACACCCCAGGGCACATCCAAGGTACTGTTACTCTGCCACGTCGGTTTCCCATCCATTGTCACAGCCGCCACGACCAAATCCGCAATAATCACTACTTATGCTCATCCGCCGCCAACGAGGGTTCAAATGCCAAGGTCTGTCCCAGGGAGTGGCTACATTTGCTCTCCGTGCCTTTGCATCCGCTCGCTCACACATCCGCGCTGCCCTAATCGGCAAACTCGCACCTTGCTTCCCCTCTCACTAATCCCTTACACCACATCGTTCCTTGGCCAAAATGCGACGTGGCATGTGACTCTGTAGAGTCACATTTTTTGCTGACGTGGAATATGACTCGGTAGAGTTATCTTTTTGCTGATGTATCCTTGGAGGGTGAGTTCCCTGAGCCTCCTAATTCTCCAACGATCACCCTGGAGCGAGATTCAGGTTTTAGTGAGCCGCACATATAATGCCGTTCAAAGTCATCCCGTCATTAGTATTAACTTTATACTGGCGTAGGCACATCAAAGCGAATAGGATGTCGCGGATAAAACACAAACGTCCTACCTGCCGAGAGAGGGTGATCGCCAATGTCTTCACTGTCTGGGGTGGTCATATCAACATGAGAGAGGCTGGATGCTCTACCTGAATTTCGAACTGGGTAATTCGCGGCGGCACCGTCTTCTCCAGACTCGGATGTTCTCCTAGTGACAGAGACGTCCTCATGTGACAACTCCTCGTTCGGCAGATTCGTTCCACTGTCTGTGATTATGACCGACTCAACTATTGCCGTCGCCGATGTGTGTGCTTCGTCCTCTGCTGCAACAGGTGATTGGGCTGGGACAGTCGATGCGACTTTGTATTTTTCTCCCATTCCCAAACTTCCTGTACCAGCCCCCCCCTTTGTAAGACTCAGCTTGTACAGTTCTGAGGTTAGGGACTCTACCTGCCTTTTCATCGCGGATACCTCCACTATCTTCAATGACATGGCCTCTCTGGTGTTTTCGCTTTCCTTCTCTAAGGCAGCTACTTTCATCTTTGTCCTCGACATGTCCAGTAGAACATTTTGTAGTCCACGTCGTAGAGTGTGAACTAGCTCATCTAGCCCGTCGTCCCTACCGTCGGCGAGAACAATGTTTCCAGTCTGCACTGATGTGGGAGGGGTCTCCAGCCGCTCATCGAGAAGGGACGTCGATACATGCAGAGCGCGTGACGTTCCCACTCCCTGGGGGATACTATCAGACCATCTGTCCACCATGTCCGTGTTCATGTCGCTGTGAGAGGCGAGGTCTGCATTCTCCTGCGCAAACATGATCACATAATTCTCATCCAGAAATCGTATACATGCACTCGCATTAACATCATAATACCCTTCTCTGTAGTAAGTCATGGCTCCAAAAAAGTGAATTGAACCTATTTGCAATCAATGCATGCTATAGACAGAGATTGGAGGACTATGGACCACATTCAAGTATGCATGCCGATAAAGGCATGCGGACTGCGAGTCATCTTATGCAGGAGCGAAGACAAGCCGTACCATCGCGGCCTCGGGGTTATAACCGGAGCCGACGTTGGATCCCTCAGAATTGGACGTTACGCCACTGTCTCGCATCAAATCCACAGGTCGTCTACATCCTCTCGCCCTTGTCATCCTTTCGCTCTCTTCGATGACTGGCTCGGACGTCCACTGCGCTACCAATGCAGGGTAGCGTTTTATCGGACAATTTGGATGGCGCGTCTTGTTCTTTATCCAGTACTTCTTCCATTGATACCGTGTCCAACTCAGCGCTTCCTGTAAGTATGACTTTATGTAATCTTGTCGCAGGGGCGGGTCGACACTAAAGCTCGCGTGAATATCGTGCTCTATAAGCTGGAACGCCGAAGGTGGGTGCTGGTTGAACTCCTTCAAACTAACGTCTGATACTCTTCCCGCTGTGTCCCTTATAGCCCTATTTAGAATCGACTTCAGTGATGTTACATTCCCATTGGCATCAGTCGGAATTCGAGGAAGCGCAGCAGCCGCGTTGGGGCCACGCTGGTTCCTCATGAACTCGTTTCTCTGACGGCGCATGAGGTTCCGTCGATGATGCGGGCTCCCTTCCACTCCGCCAGTAGTCGCAGATACTACCGGGGACGATATCGACGACGGCGACATCATCTGCTGTGAGAAAGGTACGCGGCCCTGGGGTGAGAAACGTTCTACTCCACCGAGCATAGGTTGTCTATCCGGCATCACACCATGATTGGCGGGGCGGGGTGCATGCGTAGGAGGCGGCCGCGCTTGCTGTGACAGTATGACAGTGCAACCTGGTCCGTCCAAAATTCCAACGTCGCCGGCGGACCTCGAAGTCATCGCCGCTGGTGACATAAGCACAGGCGAGTTTTCCAAGCACATATCTCCGTCGTTTGGATGACCTCCCGAACTCTCCCCGACCATGAACGTGCTCTCCCCGCCCAGTAACGACCTCCGTGCATTCGGCGAAGGGGTTACGTCGGCACCAACCACGGTTTTCCCCCGGGAATTCTGGTGTGGCAGCGGTGAGCGATGAGCAGGTGAGCGGTGAGCAGAAAATTTCACCGCCGGCCACCAAAATTTCGTGAAATGGGACCTATTTCCGCGGCACCGGGGAGCGAGAAAATTAGCAGGGTACCCCACCTGAACGAATCCGTGGATTTGAATATCCGATCCGACACGTGCCAAAATTAGGAGGGTACCCCTCTTGAACATGTCCGTGGATTTTAATATCCGATCCGACACTTGCCAAAATTGAACTAGAAGTGGCACTTGATGGAGAGGGTAGAGAAGGAAACTGATGTTTGGGTTCCCAACGTGGAGGAATGTGAGGTCATCGACATCCTCTCAAACTTGGGTGACTATTCGGTGGTGAGTACATGTGTAGGTCCTACTGTGGATAGAGCTGAAAACATGCATGATGATTCCGTGGTTCCTCCAAGAGTTGGATCATACTGCGAGCTTCGCACTTCTGGAGTACTTCCAAAGATTTCAAGTCCGTCGTGGAAACCGAAGAGCTTCACTCCAAGCCAACCAAAGAAAGTTTGGAATGTGTCGAATCCATACGGAGGTGCGGTTGGGGACGGAAAGATGTACGTGTCACTGCTGCGAAAGCCTTATGTGCGACCCAGTGTGCCTGCGTCGACGGAGACTGAGATTGGAATCAACCTTCAAGACCACGAGGGCTGGGAGAGGCTAGATTTCTTGGAAGAGTACACAGAGAACGGCTAAGTTGAGCAGTAGCGCATAGGGCAGCGTATGTAAACGACTGCTGCGGTGAGGCCTGGTATTAGACTTGGAAAGCTTCAAGTTATCACAAGAATAGGTTGCAAGGAGTGATGACATCTTGGCATTGTCTTGTTAGATTCCCAAATGGCTAGAGTGCGATGATTTGTAACAACTGTGTCGACGAGCAATAAAGGGATGATTAAGGCGTTAACGAAAAGGCCCTCCATTATATCCCCTCATATCATAAGCCACCGTTGGAACTTTCGGAAGGAAACTGGAGGAGGTGGTCGGGGGGTAACCACGACATGGATGAGTGGCCTAAACCCATTGTAGGATCCGACAGCAACATTCTGGGATCTGTCCATCAGGGGTACTACGGACATGGGAACAGAGCTGCAGTGGCATGGAATTCCGACAGCCGGGTTACCACAATATCCGGTCCAGATGATACCTAGCCAGATAATAGTTTGAGTACTGCCCGCATGGGTGTCGGTTCGCATCGGGGACGAGGAATTCATCATGCATTTCCGCCTAAAGTGCGGAATGGTCATGGGGATTGATGAGGAAGGTTTCGGTTGATTGATAGAAGCGATATAATACATACAGTGCAATTTGCAAACCTCATATGTAAGGAGTGGTGCTGATTTCAAAGTGATTATGTATGTATTAAAGGATCAAAATGAGAACAATACAATGATTCTCGCAAAGGCCTCTTGCGAATCTGCGATCAGTTCACGCTGTCTACTTCCTTCTCATATACTCATATACGTAGGTGAAAATTTGATGTCTCTCTGCATACGGCTGTCCCTCAGCAACCTAGCGGGCCATGTACTACGGAGGACAATACTGGAATGTTGCAACAATAGATGTCAAACGGGAACTTCCTTCGCCACCTCCGATACAGACTGCAGACTTGGACCTATCACAGAACTATCACAAATCCATCTTTCGCCATTTCGTTTCCATAGAGAAATCATGCGCAGAGTAGGGCACTGCATCGAAGGGTTGTCAACAACATTAAGAACCTGCAGCCCCGAATACGCTTCCTGGCGGTACGTGTCCCTCCAGAAATCGACTCTGAGAAACGTGACTGGGTCGGGTGGGGAGGGCTGCGCAAAACACAACGTGACGCTGTTGCCGTCCGGGGAGAACCCCACCTGACTCAGTCGATGGAAGGTTGTGGACTCACTCGGAGGAATATGAGGTGTCATGATTCCTCCAGAAGGTGCTTCCTGAAATCCTTGGCCAGGTACCCAGACGAAAAGCATGATGCACCTCATCTTCTTTGGAGCGTCATTGGAATGAAAAAATTGATCATCATAGAGCACACTGCAGGTAAACACCTTCAAAAGCCACGTCTTAAAATTCTGAGACCAATCCTCAGCGGACTGATAGAGTGAAAACTCAATCTTGGCCTGCGCGGAGGGCTTGCGAAACACTATATCCCCGATCTGCGGATCCATCATGGAGCTGGTGTCTAACATAATTCGCGATCTAAGGCCTAGGCTAAAGCAAATCGGATTCATTGCGAGGTCTATTGGCATGAGGTGGAAATGACCCAGCGTTCTACAATAACCTCATATATAGAGATCAGCCCACAGGCAGTATGAGTGAGCCGCCGGCAATTACGATACTGCTGTAATGGTTTAGGGTGAAAAGGTGCGGTGAATCATCGTCCGAGGAATACGGCAGTGTTAAGGCTGTATTAAGGTGAGTAAACTGAAATTTATGAAACCAAGGTCATTATGATGGCGCACATGTCAGTAACCTCCAACAGATTGCTTCACTATCGATTACCATGGGATTACCAATAAAACAACTTCTAGGCGTTAAAGTCCTAGATTCCTGTTTAGGGCTAAAGACCTGCACCTAGGTTTGAGGCATCAGATCAATGCTTTGGCTGCGGTTATTACAGTGTTATCGGATACCTGCAGAGTTAAGTCATCAAGACCGCCCACTGTTCTCAACAATCATTACTATTTAGTACTGTCGTCAGTGGCAAAATCCCAACTCGCTGTCCATCAAATACCTATGCAACGAGGGCCGACCGAGGCCACCCACGACATTCGTTACGGGCAAAAACCCACTGTCGGATCCGACAATCGCTTTCGGAAGGAGGTCGACATCGGGGTACTGCGGTTTGACGGTCGGAGCTGGAGTCCATTAGAAACTCGGGGGCCTGCTAAAAGTAGCCCCCCGGGCTTGCTCTTACTGCCCCCTCTTACTGTGGAGCGCGCTTGAAGTAACATGGGTGCCAGTTCGATGAATTAGAGAACCATTGAACGTGGGAAGATGCTTGATGACTGAGAATTTGTTTAGGGTGAACATGAGATCAATGCCGTGGCTACGGTTATATTCGATAATAAATGCGGAGTAACCGGCCACCTGCATCGTACCATCATCTAAACGGCTCTGTGCGCTCAACAATTATATTTTTTAACCACTAGAAGATGAATATTGGTGGACGAGAAATACCTCATCTCTCATGAGTGGCAATAACCAGAGGAGGGGTCCGTCAGAAAACTATCCGACGAGGGTCGCCTGGCGCCACCCGCGACATTGCTGAGTGGCCAAAACCCACTGTCGGATCCGACAATCACTTTCGGGAGGAGGTCGAAAGCGGGGTACTGCGGCCTAGCCCTAAGAGCCGGAGTGGCAATGAAACCCGACAGCCGGGTTGGAGTGGCACCCCGGCTGGCTCACACCCGGCCCATTATTAATGTACAGTGGGGTTATCTATCGCGGCTGCCGGTTCCATGATTGAGACACCCCATTCAGAGTGGGACGTACCTAGATGAATGATATTTCGCTACATGAGTGATGATTGTCTGACTGTCCCGGCAGCCATGTAAACCGAGACATTTGCGTAAGTGCAATATGAGTGAGAAGGCATATTTCACACGGAATATAGATGTATTTAAGAAGCTGTAATGAATGTCATACATGGATGCATGCATCAACGGTCGCGCATCTGAGATTTGCGGAAAATGAGTAGTGCCTTCTCCCTTATTCTAGAACGTAGATAGTATAACGAAGTCGTCAAGGTAGTCGACCCTAAAGTTGGAGCGAAGCCGGTTCATGATTCGCATCCACGGGAGTTGGGCTAGGAGGTTGAAGTGGCAACAACGATCCTTAGAATGTTACTAGCTCAAGAAGGCCGCTCTCGAGGATCGTCTTCACTTCGTTAAAGCTGAGAGTTGGAGCATGGATGTAAGAGTCCCGATGCATTTCAAGGTTGCATATCGCGTTGTAGATGTAGTAAAGATGCTTGCAAGGGACCCAGGGAGGACGTTTCCCAAGGGACTTCACGGACATCTCCTTGAAGTTGGGGCAGGTGCATCCGGGCTCGGGGCCTACTGTGATCTTGTACAAGTTTGACTCGGAAACAGTCTCGGAGACAAGGCTGATTATGCAACCAAACCTAGGTGTTGGTATCATTGTCACGGATTGGATATGAACCGTAAGTAGAAGCGACGACGCCTAATTGTTCTCGTGCTCGGTTCTAGGTACCCGGTTGCAGCGACGAATCTTGAAACCTCCACGCACAGTAGGATAAACTCCAGGAGCATCGGGTACAACCAAGTGCGAGAGTTCAAACCGTGGCCGCTGTGGAATGCTGCCGTCGCCGTCATGGAAAACTCGTTGAGAGGGTAGGTCCTGACGTTGAGGTAGTCTAAAACCTGCAGCCTCTAGGTCCAAAATCTCTCGTTTTGTCAGGCGAGTTCCACGCTTCACGGGCCAGATAAGCGGAGGGGGCGCCATGCTTGAGACCCAATTCCGTTTCGTGCCCATGACGCATCTCTGAATGTCGTCGTTACAGAAGCAGAACTGCATCCATTTCTGACGATCCTTCCTGACTTCTGTAAAGGTGCCCCAGTAGCATGGCACAACTGTGGTCTTCCCTCCGCGTACGAGCCTGGCCTTGCACTTCTTGTTTGTCTTTGCCTGCTGTGCGAAACATGCCTTTGCACAGCCCTTCGGCAGCCTGACAAGATGCCACTTACTGTCGTCCATGTCCGTCTCCTCTACTGCAGTTACGTGTGGACGAGTCGTATTCTCGTCGGGGCTTCGGACGGGCGAAGAGGCTGCGTCCACAGGTACCGGTCCAGCTTCGACCCGAGCACGCGTCTTCCTAGTGGCCACCCGTGGTTGTGAGAAGTTTACTTTGTCGGGTCTGTGAGAATCGTATTCGGATCCAATTGGTTGATCGAGCTTCCGCTTCGTTGAGCCAAAGACCTCTTCGCCTTCTCTGTGGGGCTGACGGGAGAGCATCTGTGGAGCGACGTCGAAGTGTTCCGTGGCATCAGCAATACGTTTGGGAATGCCCGACTTCTGAGCCCGCCGTAAACGGAGCTCGGCTTTGCTCGGTCCTTTACCTGGGTTTTCTCCTCTGAGGTAGGCGCTATAGTTCGTGCACTGCATGAAGCCCCGGACATAGTCGTCGACTGTGGCCGTGTACAGGCTTATCCCACGGTTGCCTGACATCTGAAGCCAGATATTATGGACAGTCTCTGAGAGGTTGCACGACGGCATCTCGTCCTTCTCCTCGTCTGTGAGGTTCTGCATTCAAAGAGAACTCCATGAATTTAGCAAGCTCTACGTTCAGTGGCAGCAAGGGAATCGAATAGAATGACAAGTTTAGCGGAAGAGGACTCACTAATTGCATGTAACCGCCCCACTGCCGGTACCGATAGTGCCAAAAGACGAGCCACTGCTCCAGATGTTCGAGTCCAGCAGGTGTCGAGGCCGCGGATGAAATCCACCAAGAACGGATGGCATGGTAACGAATGTCGGCATCCTCCCATGTCTTTGCATCTCGATACTGCCTGCACAAAGCGTAATGTTGCCTTTGGAGATCGTGACCTCGAATGTGAGCCTCCGTATACTTCTTCAATGAACTTGCCCAGTGGAATTGGCAGGTACGCTCACGGTCGGGCATTGGATCGTCCGCGTTTCCGTTTCCATATATTACTCGAACAGCGTTCCAATTGGCCTGTGCGCTGTCCGCCATGAAGCCTTTAAAATTGACATTATTCACCTTGTGCTTTGCCATTACCCCGTTCAGACCCCGCCAGAGCAAACTCTGCGCCCGAGCGTCCTCCGACTGCATATCGCATACGGCAACTGTCATAACACGGCAGTATTGGGAGTCATACACATGACATGCCATTGTTGACCAATCCTTCGTTCGCCTGACGTGATCAAACATGATCCACGCATCTTCCAAGTCTCCGCCAGGCTGCATCCGCTTCACGAGATCCACCCCTGACCCGGGGCCCCTCTCCGACATCTTGAAGACGAAGACCTTCTCGCCCTCCGCCCCCTGTCCCGGAAATTTGTTCTCGTGTATAAACTCCCATTTGCTGCAACCTCGCAGCGCGGCTATCCCGTCCATTACTCCCTTGTTGCCGACGGATCTGAAGGTCGTGACGTCGTTCTTCAGACCTGGCCTGCTAAGAGGATAATAGAGCCTAAACGCCTGATCGAGCTCCTCATCCGAAAGATATTTACGCACTTCGCCGGGTTGGGCAAGGAGGAGGTCACTCAAGAAGTCCTTGCTAGCTTCCAATGCAATAGAAGAGGTTTTGCCCTCTGGATTCTGACCGACATGCGACTCGACGAGGTTGAGGATCTTCTGTTTGCTTAACCTGCAGTCAGCGTATCCTACGGGATGGTCGTGCGTGCCAATATGGATGCACGCACGGGTCATGTCAGCCCCCCCTAGGACGTAGTATATTCTAGCAGGGCATTGGGCGAGGCATTGCGGAGGAGTCTTGCATATCTTACACACGAGCGTAGACTTTGCAGGGGGATCACAACTTACCTGGAAGGGGGTCAGCGACACTCCATCCCACTCAGCCTCGTTGACCTCGCTCAGACGGTTCTCCCGTCGTTTGCGAAAGTCGCAATTGTCATTGCAGCATCTCAGATGCCCTGCACAAACGGAGTATCGAAACGTAAGCCCAGAGTCGTTGGAAATATTGGACGTCATCGTCTTACACCACGGATGTCCGTCGTACTTCTTGTCCATTCCTGCCATTGATTTTGCCGTCGATGGAGTCGCGGGGGGCGCGGGAGGAAGCTCAAAAAGCACATCGCCATTGAATTTGCCCGGAAGGAAGGGTACCCGCTCTGTCCTCAACGTACTGAAGTTCAGCCTGGACAACGCATTCTTGGCGCCGGATCGTGAAGCTAGGCGTTTGAGACAAGAGACGACACTCGGGCTACCTAAGGATGACTTCTGCGTCGGTATGGGGTGCTCTTGCGGAGTTCTAAACAAATCGTCCGATTCCCTGAGCACATGGATCTCTTCTACCACTCGACCTAACTTCGCGGCCTCAGTACCAGGACCTGCATCCACAGTTGAAGTCATTGAGCGCCCGGGTGTAAGTATCTCAGTCGATGCTGCCCATCGGTCTGGAGTTAGTCCCCTAGCAACATACTTTCTGGCCTCCAGAAGCCACTCTCTCCCTTCAGTAGTCCTACTGGGCATCTGATAAACCGTGTGAACCAAATTCCCGCCGTCATCGACAACCTCCTCCTCTAGATGGATGCTCTCCAGCACAAGGTTGTATCTCACGCTTAGAAGACCAGCGCTAACGGATCCGACTCCCTCGGCATTACAAGGTACATGGAGAGGAACTTCGTGCCCCTCAGCTCGAATTTGCGCCATGGTCGCGAGAAATCAGGATTAAACTATGGAGACGCGACGAATGGTAAGTCCCATATACAGACTGCGCTTAGAGCGTGGTGTTGAAGGAACTACAATCAGCGGGATTCCGACCGCATCATTACCAAATTACGGTTGAACAAAATTGGTTAGGGACTTAAGAAGGAGGACTATTTTAAAAATTAGAGGGATTTGTGATATTTAATTATGCAGCGCTTTTTACTAGGAGCCGTCAAAGAGGATGTCATAAATGCAGGTCGTGATGTTTGCACATAGTGCAATTTTACCACATCCAGTAATTGGCATTCACTCGTCTCATTCATCTATCCGAGTGGAGTAATGTCCTCACTTCTCTCGTTCCATACCTTCGGGCTCGGACCAGAATGAGCGGAGCCGTCGACAGGGTTGACAGGTCTCACCGTCAACAATGCCTAAGTCACGCTGCATGGGGGAGTTGAGCTCACCCAAGCAGGCTACACCTGCGAAAGGGAAGAGGACGACGAAGAAGAAGGGGTTGATTTTGACAGATAGGAAGCGCAGCAATAGTAAGCAAAGTAATAGTAAGGTCAGTAAGGGAACCCGATCCGTTACGGCAATTCTTGGGGACCCTCGTTGTGATGTAGGGGGATGTCCGAGCTCGAACACAAGGGAGTCTGGCACCGAAGTAAGCAGCAGCCATCGCTCGGAAGGACATGTGGCGATTGACGATTCGACCGGGGTGGTGCATGACCTCGGCGTTGATTTGGTGAATGAGAGACCTCATTCAGATGTAAGCTTCCCTGCATGACTTCTTGGTACGTTCTTTTGAAGTGGTTCTTGGCACAGTTGAGATTGAGGATTGGAGGTACTCTATTTACATGATTGTATGGACAGCTTCTTTTCATGATAGCTTAGTGGTACTCGATAGCGACGGCCTACAGTGATGTGACTGAGACCCTTCGAAAGTACCCACGATCATGTAATGGTAAGCGCGAAACGCGGCTTGTGGTGATGGGATGTTTAAGGTTTTAAAGAATTATGGGTTCAATTAAAATCATCATTGTTTGGTGGGTTTTAGTACGCGGTTTTGGTTGAAGCCATCAGTGAGGGTTGGTGGCAAGGACAATAGAGCCGCGGCTAGGTTTGGGGATGAGAGCCGCCGGATCGCTGAGGTGTGCTTATGAAGCTATTGCTGGCTGGCTGTTTCGGAGCATAAAGGGCGAGGGGGCGCTCGTGAGCTATCCACAGACACGGGGTTTGGGTGAGAAGGAAGAGGGAGGAGAGCCTTCGAGTGTGATAAGAGAAACATGTTTGTATTGTTCGTGGGTTCTGTCAAGCCTGAGATTTAAATTGTTGTTAGCTTTATAGCATGTGAGGTTATGGAAGATTAGGACAGTGCTCACGGAGGACAGAGTGTGCAACGCTTGTTGGAGGGAATTGGTGATCGACTGCTGCATTGTTTTTGTTGGTTTCAAGGTGTCAAAGCTCCGTTGAGCAGCTTTTCGAGAAGGCTTCAAGTCGCATGCACAAGTAATGGAGGTAACCGAAATGGTAGCGTCGCGGATATAGGGAGAAATAGATGAGTTAGGGTTGAACATCATTTAGGGTTTTTGGCATGTTGTTTCGGGAGAGGATGTTTTTAGGGTTCCTTGCATGTTATTTATGGGCGTCTTATGATGTACCCGCATCTCTGTGCAGGGAACGATCAAGAACCTTGCTGATGTGGTTGTCGAGAACGCGGCCACAGTCAACGCCGTGTTGGAAGACATACAGAAGGGATCGATTCGGGACGAGTATATGGACAGCTCACATCCGCCGACCGTCGCGGTTGGTGGTCAAGTTGGCTCCGACGTCTTCATGGAGGACTTTGTGGATGGGGACGATCACGCGGAATCGGATAACCCACGTGAGGGTTTGAATCCGACCGAGGAGGAAGAGCCCAAAGGACCCCACGACAAGATCGATGCCGACGCGGTTGTTGCATCAGGCGAATGTGAGGCCGAGGCTGCAACAGGCGAGGGTGCTGAAGCTCTGATGAGCATGTCGGCCGAAGTTGGAACGGGGGAGGGTGCAGCTGCGGTCCAGTTGCAACCTGCGGGGCGAGTTGGGGTTAACGAAGCACGAAGGCAGATTCGATCGGAAATGCAGCTGGATCCCTATTCGGCACTTTTAAGAATGAGGCGTAAACCAGACAAGTTGTCATTGATAAAGATTCCTCTATGTCGATTGCTGCCATGTGATTTCGTTCGACCCGCGATGCTCAGTGACGTTCAGAAATTGCAGACCGAGTTCTCCAATGGGATAAGGCCCGGCTCAGGGGCATTCTACGTTGCGGCAACGTCGCATATGGGCGAGGAGACACTTGTGACGGAAGAGATGAAGTCTTCCTGGTGTTCAGTGTGGCATATCTTGAACAGCATGTTCGAGGCGGAGCTATCAAAACACGAGGAAACTCGTGATCTTAGTGGGAAGATGTTCTACGTCTTTGATGGTAATCATCGGACAAGGGCGTGGCGCGGGTTTATCGATATGGAGTACCCAGATGACTACGACTGGGCATATGCAAATGGAAGACCGGATTGCATACTGTTGGAGGTGAAGGACAGTCGCGAAGCGCTAGTGACAGCTATGCACGCGATCAACAAGTAAGACTTCCAATTTTCAGCTTGTTCCATTTTTATGCAGTCCAGGGTTTTAACTTCCTTAATTGTCCTAATGGAACTAACATCTCTGCCTATGCAGGGCCAACGAGGAAGCTTTCATCAAAGAGAGACTGCCTCACACACTGCACAAGATTCAAACCTATGGAGGCATGTCCGCTGAGGATTTGGAAAAGAGTGGTATTTTGCCCCCAGATCTCATGGCCCGAACGAAGGCGGCTCCCAAGAGGTCGTGGCATACCATGCCGCACGAAGTCTTTGTGTCCTTTCTTCACGCGGTAAGTAACTCAGAATTTCTGAATTCCGAAGATGATGATTGGTTCATTGAGGTACAGAAACAAATATTGACATGTCAATTTACTCAGGGGACACTGGCCCGAGTCGCTGAGGAGGCAGTGCAGCTCTGGATTACAGAGCACCCGGACGAAGACACCGGGGCTGAGATGAAGAATGCTGTGGAGAAAGCAGTCAAAGAAGCGAAGGATAAGTTGCAAAGCAAGTTCCAGAAGGAGCAGTCGGTGGCAAACCCGGCGCACGGAAAGGCGTTTCATGCTGAGGTATGTCCCCGAATTTGGGCAAGGGTCACGTAAAACTTAGAGAACAAAAGAGCATTGTCGGATCCGATATTGGTAATTCTGTTCAAGTAATATCGTGGTAACGTGTGTTCCTTAAATATTATTGTGGAAAATCTGTGTTGTTCAGTGAGGTACTTTTACAATTTTGGGAAAGGGTCTCGTAAGACAGACAGGTCAAAAGAGCATTGTCGGATCCGACAATGATAATTTTTAATCTGTAATGTTGCGGTACTTTGTGTCCCTGAAATTTTATTCTCGAAATTCTCTAATGTTCAGTAAGCTTTTTTTGTAAATTTGGGCAAGGGTCACGTAAAACTTAGAGAACAAAAGAGCATTGTCGGATCCGATATTGGTAATTCTGTTCAAGTAATATCGCGGGACTGCGTGTCACTCAAATTTCATTCTCGAAATTCTCTGCTGTTCGGAGAGCTGTTGTTTTAAATTTGGGCAAGGGTCTCGGAAATCCGAGAGGTCAGAAATGCATTGTCGGATCCGACAGTCGTAATTTGGTTCAAGTAATTTTGCGGTACTCTTGGTCCAGGAGATTATATTGTCGAAATTCTCTGCTGTTCGGAGAGCTGTTGTTTTAAATTTGGGCAAGGGTCTCGGAAATCCGAGAGGTCAGAAATGCATTGTCGGATCCGACAGTCGTAATTTGGTTCAAGTAATTTTGCGGTACTGTTGGTCCAGGAGATTTCATTCTCGAAATTCTCTGATGTTCGGATAGATATTTTTTTAAATCTGGGCAAGGGTCTCGGAAATCCGAGAGGTCAGAAATGCATTGTCGGATCCGACAGTCGTAATTTGGTTCAAGTAATTTTGCGGTACTGTTGGTCCAGGAGATTTCATTCTCGAAATTCTCTGATGTTCGGATAGATATTTTTTTAAATGTGGGCAAGGGTCTCGGAAATCCGAGAGGTCAGAAATGCATTGTCGGATCCGACAGTCGTAATTTGGTTCAAGTAATTTTGCGGTACTGTTGGTCCAGGAGATTATATTGTCGAAATTCTCTGCTGTTCGGATAGATATATTTTTTAAATGTGGGCAAGGGTCTCGGAAATCCGAGAGGTCAGAAATGCATTGTCGGATCCGACAGTCGCAATTTGGTTCAAGTAATTTCGAGGTACCGTGTTAAATTGTATGGTTATATGTCCAATATCACCCAATTATTGGACAAATGAGCTTAAATTCATGATACAGGCGTTAAAAACTAACTCTACATGCTAGAATTCGTGAAAATAGTGCAAGTCCTGTGATATTTGAACTACCACGAATCGTATTCTAGGATCCGACAATGGTTTTCGGAGAACTAAAAGTGCAGGGGTCTTCAAAAAGTTTGATCTTCAAAATGCTCTGTAGGATCCGACAGCGGTGTTTTCGGTTTTCAAATGTTGAGGGGATGTCGTTTTTCTCCGGATGCATGTTCTGTAACTTTAATAATCGGTTCCAAACTCTTGAGATTTTTGCGAGGGGTCTTCAAAAAGTTTGATCTTCAAAATGCTCTGTAGGATCCGACAGCGGTTTTTTCGGTTTTCAAATGTTGAGGGGATGTCGTTTTTCCCCGAATGCATGTTCTGTAACTTTAATAATCGGTGCCAATCTCTTGAGATTTTTGCGAGGGGTCTTCAAAAAGTTTGATCTTCAAAATGCTCTGTAGGATCCGACAGCGGTTTTTTCGGTTTTCAAATGTTGAGGGGATGTCGTTTTTCCCGTGATGCATGTTCTGTAACTTTAATAATCGGTGCCAAACTCTTGAGATTTTTGCGAGGGGTCTTCAAAAAGTTTGATCTTCAAAATGCTCTGTAGGATCCGACAGCGGTTTTTTCGGTTTTCAAATGTTGAGCCTTGAGGGAATGTCGTTTTTCTCCGGATGCATGTTCTGTAATTTTAATAATCGGTGCCAAACTCTTGAGATTTTTGCGAGGGGTCTTCAAAAAGTTTGATCTTCAAAATGCTCTGTAGGATCCGACAGCGGTTTTTTCGGTTTTCAAATGTTGAGGGGATGTCGTTTTTCTCCGGATGCATGTTCTGTAACTTTAATAATCGGTGCCAAACTCTTGAGATTTTTGCGAGGGGTCTTCAAAAAGTTTGATCTTCAAAATGCTCTGTAGGATCCGACAGCGGTTTTTTCGGTTTTCAAATGTTGAGGGGATGTCGTTTTTCTCCGGATGCATGTTCTGTAACTTTAATAATCGGTGCCAATCTCTTGAGATTTTTGCGAGGGGTCTTCAAAAAGTTTGATCTTCAAAATGCTTTGTAGGATCCGACAGCGGTTTTTTCGGTTTTCAAATGTTGAGGGGATGTCGTTTTTCCTGTGATGCATGTTCTGTAACTTTAATAATCGGTGCCAAACTCTTGAGATTTTTGCGAGGGGTCTTCAAAAAGTTTGATCTTCAAAATGCTCTGTAGGATCCGACAGCGGTTTTTTTCGGTTTTCAAATGTTGAGCCTTGAGGGAATGTCGTTTTTCTCCGGATGCATGTTCTGTAACTTTAATAATCGGTGCCAAACTCTTGAGATTTTTGCGAGGGGTCTTCAAAAAGTTTGATCTTCAAAATGCTTTGTAGGATCCGACAGCGGTTTTTTCGGTTTTCAAATGTTGAGGGGATGTCGGATTCTTCTTGACGCATGCCGTGTAACTTTGAAATTTGGTGACTTGATTTGTAGATTAAAAACCACTACGACAAACATCCGACGAAGGTGGAGATGAGTTTGGACAAATTGCTTATGGTTGCCACTACTGAAGCACTACCCAAAGCGAAGGCAAAATGGCTGCGAATGTGGAACGGGTCAGAGAGTTCTCGAAAGACGGTAAAGTTCCCTGCGAGTCCGTGCTCGGAGAATGTGCTCGGCCCCTGGCTTTCAAGAGCTGCCTTCTGGGCTAATGTAAGAATCTCCTGCTTAGCTTCGTAAATGTCCACCTTCATCACTTCGTTTTATATGGGAGATTCTACTAATATCTCTGTCTAAATCTCTTTCTTTGGGCTTATGGAATCTACAGATTGAGGAGGCCGCGGAAGCTGAGTGCTCAACTTGGCTTGAAACAATTGAAAAGGAAGAAGAGGCGTCTGAATCCGGCCCCAAGATAAGGCCCAAACGAGTCTCCATGGAGACTTACATGGAGAAGTGGCGAGTGCTCCTTTGGGAGAAGGCGTACGGGGCATTCTTTACAGGTGCCAATGCTTACACAAGATCTCTTCCCTTCGCGTCGCAAGCCGGAACTGACATGGCTATGAAGAGGCTGGTCTATAGGTACTTTAAGCGGGAGCTCATCCTAGCTGGAGTGGTAGACGCGTACCCAGCAGCCTGGGAGAGCTGGAAGGAGACCAACAACTCGGAGTATATGTTTACAGTGAACCAAAGAAAGGTATACAACTTGCAGCACCTCAATGAGGGATGCTGGTACCTAGAGTGCCCAAAGACTATGGTCACTGAGGAAGAAAAGGCAATCAAGGAACAGCACACGAAGAAGAAGGATGGCGAAGAGGAGGTGAGTGAGTTCGTCGACGACATCCTCCCCCCAAATTTAGACAGTCTACCCAACTCGGATGCGCATGCTGTGTCCGCGGAGACGGGGGCTGCAGATGCAAGCGCGCGCAAACGAAAGAGAGGGGGTCAGCCGAAGACGACGTCAAGGGAGACCAGTAAGGAGCCACCGCAGAACAAGGAGCCATCGCAGAGGAAGAGGACGGCGAAGAAGCCAGGGAATCAGAAGGCTGAGACCACAGCACCCGAGAGGGTTGGCCTCTCTCCAAGCATCGAGCACGCCGAGAAGCCAGTGGTCGCCATAGCTGCGCATATAGAGGGCTCGCAGCAGCTGATCAAGAACGAATCTGTAGCGGTATGGGCTGAGGAGGGAATGATCACTTCGTTCAAGGGGATGCCAGAGGGCTTCCATGCAGTATTTGACTGGATCAAGGGCATTACGAATAAGCGGCCAAGATACAAGAATGGCAAACTTGTTCGTGGGGGATATGCCGATCTCGTCATCGTGGATGTGCCGGAGAAGTTGAGCGTTCCAGGTGTCTCACTGCGAACAGATGAGATTCCAGATTGGAACAATCGAGACGACACTTTCCTTGCAGGAGTTTTCGGCGTCGCTGGACATATTTTGCATGACAACGGCGCTCTAATCGTAATTCACAGCGCTGACGCCGGAGCAGTAGAGAAGGAAATGGAGGAGTGGTTGAAATGGTTCCCATTTAAGATTCACAAGTCCTGGTTAGGATACAATCGCCTGCGGCTCAGTTCTTCGAAGAAGAGCGGATCCACGACAAATTGTTTTCGGGTCCACCTTCTTACCCATTCTACTCATTCGGAGTTCGAGTTTCGGACGGTACCGCCAGAGTTTTGTAGGCACGGAATCGACATCGCCGAGGACGATGTCATCCAGAATTGGACAACGATGGCAACCCAGGCCATGAGGAATCGCGTACCCTGGCGCGGTCCGAGGGAGAAGGATCAGCTCTTCATGGAGAGCATAATTCGCGCCACGACTGATGAAGGGGACGTGGTCGTGGACGTTACCGCCGCCACAGGTAGGTCTTAGGGCCGAATTGTTATCAAATTCCTTTGCCTTAGAAGAAGTACTTGCTGGTACTTACTATTCAGTGGATATGGATTGTAGGAGCATCAATCAAAGCCTGCCGAGATACTGGGCGCCATATCGTTGCATTAGAGGCAGACAAAGACATCTTCAACGAGGTACTCAAGAAGTTGAATCCTCCAGCACCATCTAATCAAGCATTAGTACAGCCTGCCACAGCAGAGAACACCTCCACCGAAGAGACCACCACAGCGGACGCGGAGCCTCCTATCTCCACGAACTCATACATTGCCCGAAAGAGATTGAAGAAACTCGCGCTTGAGTAAGTGAGTATGGTCTGATTAATTCCTTCGTATCCTCTCATAATCTCACTATTGCTCAAGTTGACTGAAAGTCTCTAATTGCAATCTATTCGCAGCAATCCGAATGTGCAACCCCATTCCGGCATACTCATGGAGTGTAGTCGGAAGATTATTCCGTCGCCAGTGATGCATCGAATTCCTGTTTACGCGGAGAACCAAGCGCAGGTGTTGAGCACACTGGACTCACCACCATCTCCAATAGCGAGGACCAAACTATTCGATGGACGAGCTCAAAGGTTCCTTGATATTGAGGCAGAAGTAGAGCATACTTGCATCTCTGACCAGTCGTGCTAGGCTTGGGAAAGAACTTTATGGAATGTATTTTATTTCTTACTTGACTCGTTTATAAAGACATGTGAGTCTTGTCGGCAAAATATGTGCATTTGAATACCTATATTCCCAACTATCACCTAATAGCGTCCCTTCATATCTGCCATTATGATGGGTCGCACCTTTCTCATGCAACTCTTGAATATAAACCTCTTCCCTTCGAGTACCACTTTTCGTGGGCATTTTTGTATCTAAAAGGTATAACCGTTGCTGAAAAGGCATTATGAGTGATATGGAAGGAAAATCAACTTTGATTGTCAACATTTGAGAAGTTACAGTAATGTTGTCGTAATTTTGAAACTCGTAATCTACAGTCAAAGTTCAATCAAATATCGCTTTTATTTTATATTATGGAACTTCAGAGATTTAGAGGCGTTTTATCATTGTTAAATCTCTTAATTTTATTTCGCTACGAACAAGTACATTCTTTCGATGAGGAAACTCCACAGAATGTATTGTCGCCAGTTGAAATTACAAATAATTTAAACAGGAAGGTATGGCTAGATTGCTTTGAAAAGGTGTATGATCATGGTGTGCCAAAAAAGCAACACGTAGTAAATGATCAAATCAAAGCTCATGCAAATGTCGAAGTTGGCCGCGGTCTTCTCGATTTTGAAGATAATTTGTTTTGTGATTTTGAATACAAAATCCGCGAATGGAACTGTGCCTTAAAATATGAGATTGATTTCATGTGCATCTGGGAGCATCCTAATGCTCGTCTTACGCGGCACAAGGATGCAAATTTCAACGATGATAATTGCCCTATCTGTGAACAGGGTCCTAGCCCTGATTTATATCTGTGTCGATGGAATATTGAACGAGATGGTCTGTATGTTTCTCAGTTCCATCCTTTTAGCGGTAGACATCAGTACAAGCTTTTTAAGCAATGGAAGGAGGACGAGGACCACCACGAATTTCTGAAGGAGTATAGAGTGTCTATTTTCAATAATCTCGATGATGAATTATTGCTTACATTTGGAGTTATGGATGCCCCAATGAATACTGTGAAAATTCCAGGACGACTTCTAGCACACATTTCCGAACGATTTTTTTACATATCCTTAAATCCACGCACCGACGAGCGTTTACTCAGTTCGCCTTGGATATGCAAATTTAAAGACCTGGGGAGTATGGCATATCGTAGAGATGTCAAAATATGGAAACCTCCTCTAGTGAACCACGTTCCAATGCCTATCGACTGTATAGATTGCGCATGGAAAGCAGATAATGAAGGAATTTGGCTGGATCGAGTTGGATGTGGACAAACGGGATCAATTTGGGAAAAACGATACGACTGGGTTCCAATACGGAAGCGGACAAGAGAACCTGACGGTGATAATCAACCAGCAAAGCGTCCAAAACAGGAGCACTTGGAACTGTAATATTTTCTGAGAATGAGAGGCATCACTACTATACTTATTTAACAAAAAAAAGAGAAAAGGATATTCAATTCATATCATTGTGATTCTTTCCATTTTATAGTCGTATTCGAATCACTATAAATTTGAGTTTGTAATTATGAATGCCAATTATTAAGACATAAGAGCCAATATCTGCTCTCCATCATCTTATCCCTTAAACTGACTGACATTCCCATAAGCCAAATTAACTGATGTAGATCCCTAAGGCATCTCCCCATGGCCTCCCCTTCGGCAGCAGCCTTGGTACTTACGCTATTCGGTTTTAAAAAAAACTTGATTACGTTCGATCCCGCATAGACTGACGATAATGCTCACATCCCGCACCTGCTACCTGGGAAGTAGAGGCCTCTGCAACTGAGACCCCGGCAGCTCATACCCGGAATGCTCATACCCGAAAATTGCGATCGGCACATTCCAAATCTGAACCCCGGCGGCATTCTGCAATGCAAGAACTTGGCTTTCGGATCCGAGAATGGATTTCTCGCTACTTCAAATTCCGCCGGCCTCGTTCTTGGCCTCCACGACCTTGTGCCCACCCAACACTTTTGCGCCCTGTCATCCCATCCCACTTTCTTCTGACCTAGCCGCCGCGGCCCGCGTGCCCTTACGGTATACTATAAATAGAAATCGTTTCCCTTATTTTGTCACCTTCTCATCGATCCTTCTCGGTGAGTCTCATTCTCTTCTCATTTCTGTTATTTAGCGTTGTTACCGATTTGCTATTTTCTCCTCTCCCATTTTTGTGGCCTTTGCTCATTTGCTAGTGTGTGTGCTTCTTTGTTGCGGCTATGGTGGTGGGGGGGCGGAGGCTCGAGAGGGCCGATGAAGCCCCTCCCGGCCTGGCCTTTGCTCATTTGCTAGTGTGTGTGCTTCTATGTTGCGGCTATGGTGGTGGGGGGCCGAGGCTGGATAGGGCTGATGAAGCCCCTCCTGGCCTGGCCTTTGCTCATTTGCTAGTGTGTGTGCTTCTATGTTGCGGCTATGGTGGTGGGGGGCCGAGGCTGGATAGGGCTGATGAAGCCCCTCCTGGCCTGGCCTTTGCTCATTTGCTAGTGTGTGTGCTTCTATGTTGCGGCTATGGTGGTGGGGGGCCGAGGCTGGATAGGGCTGATAAAGCCCCTCCTGGCTTGGCCTTTGCTCATTTGCTAGTGTGTGTGCTTCTATGTTGCGGCTATGGTGGTGCGGGGCGGAGGTTGAGAGGGCCGATGAAGCCCCTCCCGGCCTGGCCTTTGCTCATTTTTAAGAGTGTGTGCTTCAATGTTGCGGCTATGGTGGTGGGGGCCGAGGCTAGAGAGGGCCGATGAAGCCTTTCCCGGCCTCGCCTTTGATCATTTGCTAGTGTGTGAGCTTGTATATTGCGGCTATGGTAGTGCGGGGCCGAGGCTGTTCTTTGCTGGTTGAAGAATGCTATAAAATCTAATACGGAATTCATTGGTTTTTTAATTAGGTGTTCTCGAAAGCAAATAATGGGGAGCCGTGATCGAGTACCGCCATCAGCTGAAACCGAGGTACTAGATTAATAGTACACTAAACCTAAAATGTCTCTGATTTACAAACATGACTCCTGCCTCGTAATGTATTGCTCACCTCTCATTTGAAAGTGAAATCTAACCTTTTTATCATCTCTGCTTTCCTAGGTGTATTCCGATGCATCTGAGAGGTCTATCTCCAACTCCTTTCCAGTGATCAATGTTTCCGATCTCTCGGATTCATATGATCAGCAGTTCTGTACCTGTGCTGGAGCAAGCCCTGTGAGTCTTGGTGGTGAGCCGTTCGAGGTTCATTCTCCACAGTACATGCCTACTTCTCCAGTTTACATGCCTACCTCTCCAGTTTACATGCCTACATCCCCAGTGTATGAGCCTACCTGTCCAGTTTACACGCCTACATCCCAGTGTATGAGCCTAGCTCCCCAGGTTTCATGCCCATTTCTCCTCCACAGGATTCACCGCCAATGTCTCCTCCCTCTCCTTCATCGCCTATAAGAGTGAGGAGGCCAGCCCATGTAGTCTTTGCCCTTCCGGCAATACTACCGTGCCCTGTCCAACAGACCAGGCGATATTGGAGGAGGCGCCGCCACTGGAATTGTAGACAGTCTCGGGAATATTATAGTCGTGCATCACGTAGATAGAATGTAAATGTAAACGTAGAGAGAATGTGAATGTACTTCTTTCCTAAGTAACATTTTCAATAGGATCTCATTCCCATATAAATTGCATAGCCATGTGTGTTTATTTCATATCCATGAAGTCCATCCTCTGCAAGCAAACATCATCTACACAATCACATTGCAACACTCCAAATTGACACCCCATTCGCATCTCCAATTTGCACCCCCTTGGACATCAGCCTTGGCTCCAGCATTTAATGGTGTATTAAATAACCGTTATGTCGGATCCCGCTGAGACCCGGGGATCCCATATCCCGGCAGATGATATCCGGGCAACTAATACGCAGGATGAAGAAACCCCGGCCCCTGCAACTTGCTGCGACACCCAGAGAATATCCGGAATGCACATACCCCGGCAGCGTCTACGCGTGCAGCCCATACCCTCGCCGTTGGGTTCCTGGTAGCTGATATCCGGGCAGAACATAACCTGGCCGCTTCGACCCTGAGTTTTAGAATGCAAACCTCGGCGGCAGCCTGCAAAGCACAAAAACGGCTGTCGGATCCGACAATCATGTTCTTTGTTCTTCGAGATTCAGAGGTCCCGGTCCCGGACGCGGAAAAAACACTCTCAGATCCTTATAGGCGTCTCTTAATGGCCCCCCCTTGGACAGCGGCATGAAGAAACTTGAGTTCGTAAATATGAAAGCCAACTATTAAGACATTAGAGCCAGTATCTGCTCTCCATCATCTTATCCTTTAAACTAACTGACATTCCCACAAGCCAAATTAACTGTTGGTCACTGCAACTCGGACCCCGGCAGCTCATACCCGGGATGGTCATACCCGAAAATTGCGACCGGCACATTCCAAATCTGAACCCCGGCGGCATTCTGCAAAGCAAGAACTTGGCTTTCGGATCCGAGAATGGATTCCTCGTTACTACAAATTCCGCCGGCCTCGTTCTTGGCCTCCACGACCTTGTGCCCACCCAACACTTTTGCGCCCTGTCATCCCATCCCACTGTCTTCTGACCTAGCCGCCGCGGCCCGCGTGCCCTGACGGTATACTATAAATAGAACTCTTTTCCCTTATTTTGTCACCTTCTCATCGATCCTTCTCGGTGAGTCTCATTCTCTCCTCTCCCATTTGTGTCACCTTTGATCATTTGCTAGTGTGTGTGCTTCTTTTTTGCGGCTATGGTGGTAGGGGGCCGAGGCTCAAGAGGGCCGATGAAGCCCCTCCCGGCCTCGCCTCTACTCATTTGCAAGTGTGTGTGATTCAATGTTGCGGCTATGGTGGTGGGGGCCGAGGCTCGAGAGGGCCGATGAAGCCCCTCCCGGCCTCGCCTCTGCTCATTTGCTAGTGTGTGTGATTCAATGATGCGGCTATGGTGGTGGGGGCCGAGGCTCGAGAGGGCCGATGAAGCCCCTCCCGGCCTCGCCTCTGCTCATTTGCTAGTGTGTGTGATTCAATGTTGCGGCTATGGTGGTGGGGGCCGAGGCTCGAGAGGGCCGATGAAGCCCCTCCCGGCCTCGCCTCTGCTCATTTGCTAGTGTGTGTGATTCAATGATGGGGCTATGGTGGTGGGGGCCGAGGCTCGAGAGGGCCGATGAAGCCCCTCCCGGCCTCGCCTCTGCTCATTTGCTAGTGTGTGTGATTCAATGATGCGGCTATGGTGGTGGGGGCCGAGGCTCGAGAGGGCCGATGAAGCCCCTCCCGGCCTCGCCTCTACTCATTTGCAAGTGTGTGTTATTCAATGTTGCGGCTATGGTGGTGGGGGGCCGAGGCTCGAGAGGGCCGATGAAGCCCCTCCCGGCCTCGACTTTGCTCATTTGCTAGTGTGTGTGCTTCTTTGTTGCGGCTATGGTGGTGGGGGGGCCGAGGCTCGAGAGGGCCGATGAAGCCCCTCCCGGCCTGGCCTTTGCGCATTTGCTAGTGTGTGTGATTCAATGTTGCGGCTATGGTGGTGGGGGCCGAGGCTCGAGAGGGCCGATGAAGCCCCTCCCGGCCTCGCCTCTACTCAATTGCTAGTGTGTGTGCTTCAATGTTGCGGCTATGGTGGTCGGGGGCCGAGGCTCGAGAGGGCCGATGGAGCCCCTCCCGGCCTCGCCTCTGCTCATTTGCTAGTGTGTGTGATTCAATGTTGCGGCTATGGTGGTGGGGGGCCGAGGCTCGACAGGGCCGATGAAGCATCTCCCGGCCTTGCGTTTGTAAATATGCTTGAAACTTTTGTTTGATTGAATTTGTGTGTGCCTACTCATCGTGCTCTTTTGATTTTGCAGATGGCTAGATGTTCCTCGAATGCTGCAATGGACTGCAAGACTTGCCCTTCCCTCGGTGCTTGCGCCTGTCTCAGAATGTGTAGCCCACCAGTGCTCGAAGTCCCGGTCCCGAACAGTTTGCCTCCAACTCCACCCGAGGAGCACTCTGACCACTGTGGTCACCAACCAACGACCGTATGCACGTGATGTGTGTTGAAGGTCACGGGCGCTCTATTTGCTTTGAAGTGAAGAGTTCTGACGAAGGTCTCCCCGAGTGGGTCCAGAAGTGGATGGACGAAGTCGCTGCTGGAGGCGACGGGCGAGAATTCTACCCGGAGGATGGTTGTTACCCATTTGTGGATGAAGACTCGGATTGTTTAGAGTACGCTGGAGAGGAGGTTTACGATGCGGTAGATGGTCCTGGTATCCCACTCGTACTTCTCAGCGACGACGACGAAGATTCGGATATGTAGATGTGGGCTTCTCTAGTTATCTGACATTCAATCGCATACGTATTTCTCGGCTCTACGAGATGATGCTTCTGTTAAGCACTTAGAGCCCTTCGAACAGTTTTGAATGTATACCAACATAAGTTATTTGTAAATAAATATATCGGCTTTTAACATATTTTTGCTTTCCGTGGATTACGTGCTATGAAGCAAGCTTTAATACATATGAAGTAACCTTTCAAATAGTACATGCTAGATTTAGATTCTCCAGAATAAGTACCTAAGAGCTAATGATGCATCATGAAGGAAGAGCTTGGTCCCACTGCGGTGAGCAAAATCTCGATGATAATAATAGAACTTTAAAGCAAAAGGACTCATCACCGTTGTAAGATCCACGAACTAGACGAACTTTGACGAACGCGATGATTTCTATTCAAGACATGCAAACAATCAAGTAGTCAGAAGTAAGCGAGTAAAGATGATAGTAGTAGGAGTACAACCATGCGCGCAACGGGGGTCGCTGGATTGCCTTCCTCTCGGAAATCGGCTGTCGGATCCGACAATCAGTTTTGCAGTTCTAGCAAGACGGCCGGGGTCGAGAGATTGACATTCGCTTGCCTCGTTGGTACGCGGGTAACAGGTACAGTCCATGGGTATGAACCTACAGAATGGATATCAATGTTCATTCGCAAGATGAGTTGCCTCGTCCGTACGCGGGTAACAGATACAGTCCGCGGGTATGATCCTACAGAATGGATATCAATGCTCATTCGGAAGATGAGATTACAACATCCAGTGATGGTAACAATTTCTGAAACCCAACTGTGGTTATGCTTCAAATGTCATGGATGATATCTCATCGTCGACGCATGGAGAATTCTAGGTCCTTATTATATAAGTTTCTAAATTAACCATCCTGATGAAAACGATGGATTCTGAATCCTAGACAAAACTACACACACCTTGCACATTTTAATCCTGGAAGTCTTTATGCACATATGAAACAAAACTACACACACCTTGCAGATTTTAATCCTGGAAGTCTTTATGCACATACGAACTAGTTATAGCTTGGCACAGGATGCTACGCTTCTAACTTCAGTGTCGTTAAACTACTCCCGCTCCGGACTAATACATATAACTCTGATAAAATTCTGAATTTCGCCTCCTCGTGGACCCCTGAAAACAGCCAACCTTATTACATGTCATTGCTTTCGAAGACACTCTACAGCATGACATAAAAAGAACATAAGTTCAACTGGCAGAGTTCATCCTACAACACTTTGAGGACTCTGAATTACTTTGAAAGCAATACCTAACCGAACAACAATCCTCAAAATTTTAGAACATAACTCACTGCGCAAAACATGAGTTCAAACTACATAAAACTTCTTCATGCAAAACTATTTCGACCAGGCCGTGATGTTTACCTTCACTTTGCTGACCCTTTCCCGAGTACGGCATTCAGGTGCGCCTTAGGACGTATTGGCAGCTTCAAGTATCCACAATAGACTGCCCGTGGTGCCCAGTATTTAGGAAATACCTTTCTCTCCTTTGACGACGACCCAGGTCCGGAAGAAGAGGATGAACACATGCTGTAGCCAGGAGGAGGACCCATTACCTCCATCTCGTAGCTGTTCCGAAGGTGGTCACGCAGCATGACCTTCTGCTGCAGCGATAACTCACAGAGCTCCGTGTTGACAAGACTCTCGTCGATCTCAAACGGGATAATCCGATCGGTCATAAACAGTACAAGTGCCTCAGCCCAGTACGCATGAACCATACCAGTACCCCACTCATCTTTCCGCTTCCTCACATCTCGCGACTCCTTGAATGCCACTACATACGCACACCATGCGGGCATGGAATCTATCAGTCGCTCCCACTGGTCACCTCTCTGGCGCAAGTTCTCCAAAAGCGTCATATAGTCATAACTCCACTCTGAGCTCTGAGTGTAATGTGGGTGCAACTCCGGCATGAGGTCGGGAAACAACTCTGCCATCGCAGATTCAGGAGTGACCCAACTCTGACTAAAGAGGTCCGTAATCACCGCAAAGTCCATCCTGCTCTGTAGAAACTTACAAACGACAAGTGCAAAATGCGGAAGAAATCCTTGAAATTAACAAATGACAAATGCAAAATGCGGAATAAAACGTTATCCCAGACACATATAAGGTGAATCTGTTGACTGCTCTCTTGATATCTTCCCTCATCCTTGGAAGCCTGCCCTAATTCTGGCTTCTTTATGCCAGGTACTACACTAACCAATTACTACAATTTTAGGCTGTCGGATCCGACATAGACATTTAAGTAAATTACAACATCAGGGATAGACCGTTTAGTTCAGGGTTTCAAGCCAAAATTAATGCACTATGACGGCACCGGCATGGCAGGTACTCATACATGGCGGCTAATGAATGATCTTCATGTATCTCAATTACTTCTTTTGATTATTACGGTGCCTACATTGCCATAGATTGCCTACATTGCCTGCATTGCCCCTTAACTCTACTAGATGAATTTACTCCCGACGTGCAAATGATTAGCTCCGTTGGAGCACTGCTTTATCACGCATGCCATTCTCATTCAGTGTGTAATTACTTGTCCCTTGTGAAATATGGAGTATCCTGACAAACCAATGGGAAAGACATCTGGTCCACATCCCAAGACATCGCCGTCATTCCTCATTGTTTTGGTAGCAGAAGACATTTACTCTGAGATGATGTGAAGATAGTAAAGCGAGCTCTCTTCCTAAACGTATCACCCAGGGACTATCTTTTCGACTGTTCCATTTGTAAGCGCAATGGATCGTTCATTTGTAATCTCTGCGAAATATTAGGGAGCCTCTCACTTTTACGAAGGTGCTTGCTATTACTCTTTGATTCCTTTGCGTGCATTGCAGTCATGGACTCATCGGCTCTGCCCAGAGCGCTTGCTCCGACCCACGTCACGGACCAAACCTCTCCAACTCGAAGAGTGGAGATCAAGTCATCGATGCCAGCAGACTCTGAAATGCTACAGGTTTACTCCTTTTCTTTCACCTCCCTTTGTTTGAAACTGGATTGGCCTGCTCATTTCTCATGAAATGCTTTGTTGGACCATCGGCATTGCATCGGTGTTATTTCGGTTTCGCCATCTTTAGACAGACCTCTGAATATTAAACATATGTGGCGTGATTCGTATGACTCCTGTGTCACAATGTTACTGCAGGACGATTTGCCATGGCACAATTGGGAGTTGCGTGAATATATATGGAGGGTGACGTACGAGGACAAAGACCGGCGGGTAGGCAAACAGGTTGATGTATTTTCTGAGGTTGAGCAGATGAATCGAGTCCTTCGATCCAATCGAGCCCTGATAGACTGGACAGAGGACGACGTGCGCTCGCTCAGGCGCATCGAGTTCCTTACTGGAATAACCAGCGTGGAGCCAGAGCTTTTCCAGTACTACATTCCTCGTCCTAGTTCGACCTTCACGCCTGCTCATGTGATCTTCGATGGGAACCCCGGGTCGTCGGCCGCTGTGGATATTACAGACTTACAGGATGTTGTTTGGGAGTCTGAGCGTAGTGCCTCACCCGACCCATTCACCTTCCTAAACCAAGAGAGATCGGAGGAGTAAGAGTAGACCGTGATGCTAGTATGCTAGCTTTGACTAGACAGCTCAACCTTACCGACATTAACATTTTTGTATTAAAAATATTATATAATGAAGGTACCACGCCAAATTTCCACGGTAATAGGCTCCACATTACCGATCCCGGCGGTCATTTTTTCAACCCCGGCGGCGAAAATTTCTGCTCACTTTTGAACCCCGGCGGTGAAATTCTCTGCTCTCTGCTCACTGCTCACTGCTCACCGCTGCCACAGTAGCATCGCTGGGTTTTCCCCTTCGCCTGTCTTTGAGTCTCGACATACGTTTCGTACGCCCGTTGGAACATAGGATGTTCCATGAATGCCATGCGTGACGCTCCTGAATTCGACGTCGTCTCTTGGTACTCTGGGGTCGACGGGGGCACGTGAGGGGTCCGTGGGATGCCTGAAATTGCTATTCCGAACGACGGAAGGAGAGTATGAATACTCTGTAGCAAATCAGCGACATCTCCACCCTGCAACACATCGCACCACTGGGCATACCTCATGAGACCTGCACTGAAGCTGTCATGCAACTGGACAGGCAAAACAAGGAAACGACGAAGCAGATGTAGCAATGGCACAACCGGATGCTGTCATGCCCGGAGATAACACACGTACCATGGCCCAACCTTCCACGCCCTCCATCTCCACTGCAGGACCGAACGAGGTGATGACGGCCGCTACGAGGAATGTATGAACCGGTTCCGCCTCTCACAGAGTGCTTGTGAGTAGAGTGATGAGACGATGGAGACCAAAGGATGTTGAAGGGAAGAAGGAGTTCACTTGGCGTCGACCACGTTCAGGACCCGTGAGAACTGCAGTTAGTCAAACCCCACTCGCCTTCCATTGCGGGAGAACTGCTGTTCTAACATCGCCATATCCGGGGTACAATAGCGAGGAGATACACAAATTGACAATGACCCTATCATCCCACGGCAAACGGCAACCATCTGAGGGGATGTCACGACGATATACCAACATGTGTCCTCTCAAATTCGGTGGCAGCGCGTTAGGTTCGGGACGACAACATGTCCACATGCGTTGATTCGGACGGCGTCTACGTAGTACCTTTCGGGCATGGTATCGTTACATGAACACAAAACCTGCTTAATTCCGCTCATTTTCATTCCGAGTTTCAACGCTGCTGAGGTACGTTTTTTTCCTTCACACTCTGCTGCGCATTGCTCCTATGTTGCACCTGAATTGTGAAATTGCGCCATGCTCCTGCTCCATTCGAGATAGACAAACGTTTTTTCCCTGCACATATGTAGTTTAGTTGCGGAATTAAGTGAACTGTCCCTATTGATCCATACTTCACGTGCATTCAATCAGATATTATAGTTCAGGTACATTTACTTTGCATTATCGCAATATTGAGGTGTACAGAGGTATAGCGTCAGAGTTGAATGAGGAGCGAGTCTTCCCTGATGGCCATCGAGAGTCACTCCTGCGAGGGTGAATACGAGGACTGGTTGATCGGGGACGGCCAGGGGGCTGTGGAAGACTACCTCCGCATAGCACACGAGCACAACGCCGCATTAGCGATGAGAGACGCCGGAGTACCCCTCCCTCCGGGTCATTTCTCCGGATACCTCCCCGTTTCTACTCTGACCGTCCTTCACGCTCTGCCTCTAGACGTTGTGTCGAAAGTAATATGGCCATTGCTGATGGAGTCACGATGCCACTTGGAGAATTATAGGCTATGCTCCACTTTACGTTGTGTTTCAACCGGCTGGAAAGAGTACGTCGAACGTCAGAGGGAGTGGACGCTAGGCATGGTGGCCCATGCTCAGCATAGACAGCAACGATTAGAACAGGAGGCCCCCGATGATTTCCACAGAAGCACTGATTCGGAGACAGACTCGGAATGGCAAGACAACGACGCGTTCGACTACTGGGACGATATGGCGCCATAGCTTGCTTTCCGAATAGGCTTCTACTTAAGTCGTAGTTAGTACACTCTGAATATGGAGTGTTCTGATATGGATGACTTCTATTACCCCCGCTATGCTCCCTCCTGTCGAGGGAAACTAGGATGGATGGATAGCAAGCTGTAATGCTGTTTTTTTAATATCGACGAATGACTTTTAGAATTCCTGCGTCTGCTGTTTTTTTCACTATATCTCAAATTAGGGCATATTGAATATGAAAGGTCGTCTTCCATTTCTGTGTGTTTTTACTCTAGCTTTGCTGTATCGCCTTCGCTTTCGTTAGGTTCCACTATGCCCGATTTAGGGGTTCAGGTGGCGTGGGTTGTAAGCGGAAGCATGCCTGCCTCCTTTAGTCGTTAGTCTTGGTCGGCCTCCCCGTGGCTAGAGCTGTTGTGGAATAATAGCTACGGTTTAACCCGCTATTGTATGGGGATCGAATTGGACTCTGTAGCTCCTGCCTCTTCTAGTTATTTCACAGACACGCGTATCACGGCATAGCTGAATGCCTATGTGTCCTGTACTATTCGCGGTAGCTTGCGCTGAGCCCGCGATCTGTGTTGTCGACTTCGCGATGCGAGAGCTTAGACCGATTACCAATCGTCGGCCCATTCTCCCAATTTCAACACGCTTTCGATTCAGATCCCAACACACCGATTATGGCTAGTTTCGAAGGCACCGCTGTCAACTCGGGTTATGTAGCCTCTCTCTCCCAACCTGCACATAGTCTGTGTGACGTCTGCATTCCCCAAATCACGAAGCGATTGATACGGAAGTGTTGCCGGAACACAGGTTTTTAGGGTTCTAAGTGTTTCAAAACCTTACCGATTTTCAATTTTTGTGCGACAATTCTCTCACGTACAGTTAATGGTTGTGCTTATCCTAATCAGGGAGCCCTATGACAAACTTGGAGTCGCCATGCCGTACCGTCGCCCCCAAGGGAGGTTACCTATAGATCATTTGGGAAGACAGCGTGACCGGGACGCAAAGCTCTTAAGGAGGGAGATGGCCAGAGCCCGAACACAAGGTCTAGCTCGTGTGAGATGTCCGTGCCGGGTATGCAACCGGGGTGTTCGATCGTGGTACTCTATCAAGACTGTGTCCCAGCACATCAGTGACTACGGCTACCATCCTTGGCAGCGTGGTAGCTCTGAGGTGCAATCCTGTACTATTTTGTATTTCAATGTTCTACTTTACCCCATAAAATCTTGGTTGCTATCACCCCATACAATCTTCCAGAATACTCTTATACTACAACGTAGGTCTGTTCAGCTTCTTACCACTTACCCCGAGTTCTGCAGGGATTTAAAGGAGACGAGTCCGATGGGGAGTGGGATGAGCACATTGCTAGAGAATACGGTGAGGCAGCCAGACGAAGTAGAACGATAGTGCGGGACCCTGAAGTCGCTGGAGTAGACGTCGTAGAGGTTTTAAGGCAGACATTCGGGCTCTGGGATGATCTCCGGGGCACTGTGACAGACGATGCAGAAGCGCGTGGAGCAACACAACAGGAACAAGCTCTTGAGGACCAGGGCGATGACAGACATCCTCTGGGTGCACAGAGTTTGCCGAGCAGTCCACAGGAATCACCTTTCCATGGCATGGAGTTCGGATATGATAGTAGAGATGATCTCGACTGGGGAGACCCAGACACAATGGACGAGGCCACCGCTGCTCAACTAGAGCAAATTCAGGAAGTTGCACGAGTGCCTCTATACGAAGGGTCTCATCTATTGAGCCTGGAGGCGGTGATTCTGTTGCTCAACCAGCTAAGAGGGAACAATGCTACTAACGTCCAGACAGACCAATTATTTGCTCTCCTTCACAGGGTGATTCTACCGCAGCCAAACACTCTACCCGATTCGGAGTATGCTGCCTCGCAGATGCTCCGAAAACTTGGGTTAGAATTCAACTGCATTGACGTGTGTCAAAACAACTGCGTGCTTTTTAGGGGGGAGTACGCAGATAATGTTCTCTGCCCTAGCTGCGGTTCTCCTAGACGACGAAGGCACGGCAAATCCATGGTACCGGTGAAGATCCTCCGGCATTTTTCACTTGGAGAGCGGTTGAGGAGAATGTTCATGAGCGCGCTTATGGCAGCCTCTATGACATGGATTGCGAGGGAAAGGCACGAGGATGGTATGGTGAGGCACGTATCGCAGTCACCGCATATGGAAGATATTAGAGCCAAATATCCAGAATTCTGCAGCGATCCTCGGAGACTATTTCTGGCTCTATCGACGGATGGCATGAACCCCTTCAGCGAGAAGCGCAGCGTATACTCGACTTGGCCAGTCACATTGATGAACTACAATCTACCACCCTGGATGACGACGAAGAGGTACTGTATCATACTCTCCTTGATCATCCCTGGTCCGAAGGCTCCATCCGCAGACGACTTCGATACACTTATCGAGCCTTTGGTACAGGAGCTGGAAATGCTTTGGCACGAGGGAATCATGATGCAGGACGCGGCGCGATTTCGAAATGAAAGGTACTTTTTGATGAAGGTCATGTTGATATTCTGTACCCATGACTTCCCGGCGTACGGTATGGTCGCGGGGGTCGTCACCAAGGGATACATTGGATGTCCGATCTGTGGCCCGAACACTGTGTCTAGGAGATCACAGTTCCTAAAGAAGAACGTCTATGACAACCAAGCCCGTCGGCACCTCCCCATTGGACATCCTCTACGTTCTAATACCCGGGACTTTCGTGGCGCACCTGAGTTCCGAACAGCTCCACCGAGAGTCACAGGTGATGAGGTGATTGCATACGCAGAGCATCGACAACGCTGGCTAGACGGTGGAGGGCAGCCTGGTGCACCTGGGGATCCGGTACGGACAAGGGGGGTAAAGCGACGTTCTATCTTGTTTAGACTGCCTTACTGGAAGGTAACTGTATTGACCCTGTATTACTTGAAACTCTAGTATTCCGTTTTATCAGCCACTTCGTCGGTGTTGTGGTATATGGGGTTTTCATGTGAAGTGTATGTGCATTCGCCTGGACCTTCTGTAAATTTAAAATCGACTGGCTAAATTTTTTTCATCATGCAGAAATTGAAGATACGCCACACTCTCGACGTCATGCACGTCGAGAAGAATGTGGCGGCGAGTATTCTGGGATATGTGATGGGAGATAGAGACACTATCGACTGCCGTAAGGACATGGAGGCGATAGAGGTATCTCCAGAACTACACCTGCGGGCCAGACCCGGGCGTGCAAGTTTTTTAAAACCGCATCCTCCTTACTCTCTCTCGCCCTCTGAGTCAAGTAAGTTTTTAAGGACTGTCCGATCTATAAAGGTGCCCAAAGGGTATAGTGCCAGCATGACCAAAAATATAGGGGAGAAAAAATTCCACGGCCTCAAAAGCCACGACTATCACGTTCTCATTCAAGACATCCTCCCAGCCTGCATCCGCGGATTGCTACACCCCGGGGCCAGGGATGCTGTGATCCGGTTGGGGAACTGCTTTAAAAAGATATGTGCAAAGGCCATCGATCCAGCGAGCATACCCAGTCTCCGACAATACGTAGCCGAAACGATGTGTCTACTGGAAGTCTGGTTCCCACCGGCATTTTGGGATATAATGCCTCATTTAGTGCTTCACCTGGTCGATGAGTTAGAGTGGTTCGGTCTTGTCCACTCTCGTTGGTGCTACGGTGCGGAGCGGTACTTGTATGTTCTCAAAAAGTACGTCCGGAATAGAGCCAAGCCGGAGGCGTCGATAGCCAAGGGATACTTGTATGCAGAGGCGCTTGGGCACATGAGCGAGCATTTATCTCTCTATCCGGGACACCAGAAAATGTGGGACCCCGATGACAACGAGAGCTACAATGGAGAAGTGCTGGAGGGGGCTCCCAAGAAGGTATTACTCCCGGAGAGCGAGCTTAAAGCCGTTCACGAGTTCATAATATACAATTTGCAGGCGACAGAGACACTTCGGCAGTAAGTTCACTGTAAACCATATTTTGTATTTCTATGTAATGTTGGTGTGTTGCTGAGCGAGGGACCCTCCACTGTACTGCCACTGTTCATGCAATATGCGCACAGTGGGATATATTTTGGATGTGTGTATACATGTATTTTGCGGATTACGTTTGGGATGTGAGCTAAGGATTCGGTAATGCAGGGAGTACGATGTGGCCGCGATGGTGCATCGACGTAGGCCGAGGGGGAGAGCGTTTCCACTGTTCTCAGCGTGGTTGGAGACACGCGTGGATGCTATGCTTGCCGGAGGCGAAGAGGTGACAGCAGAACTTCGGAACCTGTCGCAACTGCCCCTGCCGTGGGTGAACGAATACAAACGAATGGCGGCGTTTGGAAATCACTACAAAATCGAGGACCCCGGAGTGGGGAATACATTTGAGACTTACGACTCTGGGGTGGCATGTGTTGCGGCAACCCTGTGTCAAGCTTCTACCGTAGACCAACGACCGGTAGAGGCTGACCTTAAGTACGTAGGTGTGCTACGCCGAATCATACAGGTGAATTATGTTTATCGACAAATCATAGTAATGGAGTGCAGTTGGATCAAACCGAACGTTACCGGAAACGTAACCATGAAACAAGATGACCATGGTTTCTGGTTATTCAGGAAAGACGCTTTCCAGGGCCCACGAGTGGAACCATACATTCTCCCGGTTCATGCCTCCCAGGTACGCATGATTTCACGGCTTTTTTTTCTCCATGTTTTTTGGATTTGAAACGACATTACTGTCCTTCGCTACCCTCTCTACTAGGTAACAGATGTTTGCATTGAGTCTGACCTGAAGTCTATTTTGTATCAAAGGTATTTTTTGCCCTAGACCTTCAGAATCCGAACTGGATGGTAGTCATTCAGAAAGAACCAAGATCCCGAAGAGTGGAGGGGGATTCGGATGAAATTGTAATCGGCGCATCAGGATATGCCAACCCTGTCACGTCTGGCGATGGGAATGTCGGACATGCTGACGGTAGCGACGTCGGTGATCACGAAGGTGACAGCGTCCCGGTCCAGGAGGTTTATGTGGTGGATGCTGAGAGAGAGCATGCCAATGCTCCTGAGGATGTCTATGACATCGACCACATCGATGATGACGACGATGACGACATAGAAATCGAAGAAGATGCGGCTGAAGAGGACATTGTGGAGTCTCTGGCTGCCATGGGATTTCACTGATGTCTGGCACGGCAAGTGGACGTATAGTGGAATTGATGAGCGAGATTTAATGGCCTATGCGTCTGCTATGGCTGCTGTAGGTAGTTGTAGTCTGATTAACACAGGGAGGGTCCGAGCAGATATAAGCGGATGTGCGAATTCGGACGTACCGCTGGTAATGTCTAAGCTCCTATAATATTATGCACGTGTCAGTGAATTCTGTCCCTCGAATGATCTGTGAACGTGCGATCCAAAGTACTTCGAATGTGATGAGTATGATATTGACATTTACAGTTGATGGATACGGGGTAAGAGGACATGGTGTGACGTTAACTGCATGTGATGTACCGATTACTGAATCACTTTTTCGTCACATCAAATATAATAAGGGATTAATATGTTGTTTTAAAATGTATAGGAATGTGACGTAGCACGGAAGGTCCTTTTCCATGAACACCGTGTGGGGATCAATTAGGATGAGTCACTTTCCTTGTATCATAAGGGTCAGTGAATCTGTGGATGGATTCATTCATGCTAGATGAGCCCTGATGTAGAGGTGTATACCTGTAGCATAAAGGGAATGTTTACTTACCTGAAATTTAGGCCATACATAGGACGACTATGTACGTGGCTAATATACTTTTTTTTCGGAGCAACTGCAGCGGAACTGGAGTTTGTATAAATGAACTGACTGTGTGTAATGGGTGTGGCAGTTGGGGAGGAATGCGCTTCAATGCATCGAACGAAGTCAGTGGAGTTGGACACGTCAGCAGCTCTGATTTTAGAAACTTCCTGTGGCCGATGAATTTTTGGAACTTGTACTTGTGGGTGAATTCACAGTACTATACGCCATCCAAAGTCGTTTTTAGACATAGTAGACGGGGTAGGCGATACTAGGTGAGCCATTATACATCTTCAAGTTTGCGGCTGGAGAGTTGCGTTGAGAGAGCGGTACATCAAGTCTGACCCCGTTCTGAACAAACATCTCATTGTTATGTTGACGACGGTAATTCAGGCAGTGTGTATTACATGTCAAGTTCTATCAACAGTCACACAATTTTTTAATTTTTTCCCTCTTATTTTCTGCAGGTGTGATGCAATGTCAGGGTGCGCCGTTTCGATTCTCGATGAGGATGGGATTCCGCTCCCATTCGGCCAACTGCGGAATGTGAACGTGCAAAAGAAGGTGAGTTTTCAATTGGACGGCGGGGGGTGACTCTAACTAGAGCATGGATGATTGTACACATCAATACTTTAGTTTGAATCTTTAGTGGTATGAGAATCTTCTCGCACCGTCGTAGACAAAAACTAAGTGTGGACTACTCATTCCAGCCGGGGCGAGTTACAACTGCATCGATGAGGGTTCCTGAGAAGTACCAGTATCCGCGGGATGCTACGTCTATGTGGAACGGCCCCAACTACAGGCATCTCTGTAACCACTGCCGGTGTTTTTTTTGCACGGCACTTAGATGGGTGGTACTTCCCCACTGCAAGTGCAAGCTTCCGAGTGTTCGTCTGGGATTGACGTTGGACGCTAGGTTGCGGGCGAAACGAAGACTATGTAGACACCTACCGAGACACAAGACAAGCAGTTTCTACGACTGTTTATGCGTGGATTTCGGACATGGCTGGAGGGCGATTTGTCATGTGCAAGACTGTGACTTAAGCAAGGGTAATCCTACTGGGTTATTGCCCAGCGAAGATAAGTTCGTAGACTCTACTACATCGTTCAGAACAGCTTAATTTGGAACATGACGTCAGGTACGGCTTCATGTTAGGGAATTTTTAATCAAAGTACTGGAGTGTAATTTGATTATATCTTACATTTTCGTCGACAATGTTTGACAAATTCAGTTTTTAATTTCTGATTCGATTCCTATAACCGCATGTCCCTGATTTATGGTTGAATAAAGTGAAATTTATATTAACCGTTTATGTGCTACATTTATCCACAAATTATTGTATTTGATAACAGCCGGAAGAAGGTACGTTTCATACAGCAATTGGGAGTTATTGACCTATAGGGAAGATATTGAATTAGTCTGCTTATCCTTTTCCAGTGTATTTTTATATACACTCGTGGATGGGTGTTTGCAAGCCCCTTCAATGTTCTACAAATAGACAGTTGGAATAAATCCAATTCACAAACCTGTCGGTAGAATACCTTAATAATGACGGAACATATGAACTGTTTTATATAATACGGACATTTATTAACCTTGTACTCATCATTGACCTAGACTGGATTTCCTTGAGTCGTAGACAGCTCACCAGTGTAGGATTAATTTTTTTCTAACTATATCACTGCATAAAAGATTTAAATTAGGCAATATTGTATGTGTGGCTAATTGAAAGTTACTGTATTTGCTGTATAGTCCTTCATGTTTTACTAACATCAGAGTATGTTGATGTCCGAGCCAGGAGGGGGCATGAGACATAATTTCACAAATCCCCACCTTTAGGTATGACATTCATTCATAACGGGATAATTAGAGTCATTATGATAGTAATTTGGGTTACGAGTAAATGGAGTCATTCTGATAGTGAGTATAGTTATTCTGATAGTAACTTGGGGAAATTTTGGCATTCTGTTAGTGAGATTGGATGGAAAAAAAAAAACACACGATCAGGATGGGGCCTGAACTCAGTTGTAATGATGCCATCTCTTTACGGGACATGATACATGGTTTTTATGGGGTAGTGCAGCATGGGCATGTGTTTGATTGACATGCTTCTGACCCATGATATCCCAGCCGATAGATTATAGTGGCATTCATTTTCATGACCCAGCGATCGTCGGATTTGCTAAACTTGAAATGATGGTGGCAAGGGGTGCCCATTGTGTAGCATGTTTATGCATGGGATGCCACCATGGAGCACTCTGGATTTATAATGAGATCAATGACAAGACTAGACCTTTTGAGAACATGGCAATGAAAGCCACTCCAAGAGGGGGAATTGATAATCAGTATCCCTGTGGAGGAGACGGTTGGACTCATGATGAACGTGATGTGGGGATTCGGGAACTCGCCTGGCATGTCATCTGACGGCGCACTTCTCCACTCCATTAGTCACATACTGTGCAACGTAGTATAAAACATGGCTTGCTAATACAGGGAGCTCATTGTGTCATTCGCATGAACATCGGAGTGTGTTAGCGAGTGCTGAGAGCTTGAGTCCGTGGCTGGTATTCAGGAGCGTCGAGTTCGGTGACTTGAGCAACCCAGGGAGGCAATTGGTGGAGCAATTCGAGGAGGTTGGTTCTGTTCCGTTTGTGTTGGACATTTCTGCGGTGACTTTGATATCATTCCTTGCAATGCTTGCTGGATATAGACGTAGTGTTTTGTCTGTTGACTTCGCTTGCGGCTCTACGTGTGGCGGAATGTCTCCGAGGTAACGCACTTGTGCAATCCCTTTGTCCGTTTGCTCGGTGGGTTTTAGCACTCGCTCCAACCGCATGCAATTGGTGGCGGAGGTGGGTTTTGCAGGACACAGACTCTCATCCGCTTCCGTTTTGGCGCTTTGGCGACAGAGGCGGAGGGGAAATAACAGCGCTTCAGAACATCCTCGGTACGAGATTTGATTTGAGAGTTACATGCATAGGCCATGGTAGTCGAGTATTCGCGTGTTTGCAGATGTAGATGGGTAGGAGGAGTGTATGGATTTAGAGCTTTCTGTCTTGTGATTAGTATTCTGTGTCTACGAAACATATGCACTCGGAGTAACTGTGTTTTCTGAAAATCTATCTGGCCAGGCAAAGTATCGCGGAGAAACACCCAAACGGTCGACATGGTGAACACGCGAAGCAGACATGAAGGATGGAGGAAGGACCTCAAAGCTCTAGCCTCGGCATCAGAGGATCGTGAAGCTGGCTCAATATGGTGGTTCAGAGAGGAGAAGGGTCTAAACGGCCACGGCGTCATTCCGGGGACGTCGCTGGAAGCTCGACACTGCTCGCGAAAGGAGTATGTTGATTTCTGGGGAGAGAAGAACTACCACAACGGTGGTCACTACAAGCACAGAGTGTCTCCGAGAATGGTGAGGCGCATCCGACATATGTATCAGTTGTGTTTTCAGCGACCCGTTGGTTCGGCGGAGGCCATCCCATATCATTTTGGGCGTGGTTTACTTGCGGAACGGAATGGACACCCGGTGAATTGGGCGGCATATGCCCGGAAAATGACTCACCGCGGTACGGGCGATAGGGCCCATCTGGGAGAGAAGGGGACTCCACCCGGGGAATTGCGCCGGAATGGTCTACCATTTGCCTTTGTAACTATGGAGGAGCTGCGAAAACGCACGAGGCCCGAGGATTGGCCGAAAAACGAGGCAGTTGCTGAAACGGAGGATGAAGAGGGACACGACACTGATTGGGAAGTGAACGTCGAGTTTATGCCGGACGATAATGATGTGGCTAATCTAATACGCCTGGGGAAATCGAGAAATCTCTGTCCACAAGAAGCGACTACACCATGTTCGAATTCGCCGGGAGTACTTCCAGTTAGTGAAACTGCCGCTGGTAATTTCTGTACTCAAAGTGTATTATACTTTGTTGTCCTGTTCCGCAATGTGTGATGTCAATTGGTGTATGTTTGTGATATTCGAAGCACGGCTTAATAACGGGAACTCCTACAACGTATAAAATTGAAGTACATGTTCTCAACTAACGGCGGTGGTTGTGATTTTCCAGAGGCTGAGGAGGACGGATCTCTACAAAATGAGGGTGGAAACGTGGTCGTGGAATGCAATTGCGCGAACAAGCGTGCACGTACTCGATCTGTGGCGGTGAAAGAAGAGCCTGCTATCCCAGCCTTCGAGGGTGTCATTCCGGGTGAGTGCAATGGAGTACTGTGGTATACGCTGAATTCCGTTTGGGTACTGTATGCCTCCTTAAAACATGTCGTTGCGTACACATTTGCAAATGAAGTCGGATTCCCAGTTGCATATGAATTGGAAAACTGAATCTAGTGGGGGCTATGACAGGACTTCATGTGAAGGAGGAGGCTGTGGAGTTCTGTGGACTGGACCTTCCGATGGATGACTCGGCAGAGGGAGAGGAACCGACTCTTCCAAGGTGGACTGCTCCTCTTCTGGCAGGAGATGGGCACGATGCTGAGGAAGTCTCCCAAATGGGCGCGGAGCAGCATATGACGGAGGCCGAATGGAAGGTCGCTTTTTTGAATAAGAGAAGGGAGGAACCGAGGCTACGAGGTGACCAAGGTACATTATTCAGTCCAATAGCGATCTTAAAAGACCTGGACATTTACTGATACAGAGTTTAATTTTTTAGAAGTCATTGGCAGCCGTGGTTTCAGTACAAATTGAGGTCTTTGCAGCATTGCCAAAATATGCCGTCATCATTCACTATTTCTAACGTGCTTGGAAATCTCTTAAGCAGGAAAGGACCTGCCAGAGCTACCGCCTCTAACATTAGAGGCATGCCGACAGTACGTGGACCTGAAGATGAAGAGAGCAGCTGAGATTCTGGACGAGAAGGCGAAAAGACTTTCGGAGGTGTTGCTGGAGTTCAAGCTGGACACGGCGGCATGGAGGATGCAAACGCTTCGGGCGGAGCATTTTCGAAAGCAGTACGATCTCGCGGCCGCGGTCACAGCACACGTTCGAGGTCGATATGGAACAGGACAGCAAAGCGTTATAGCATACGCTGATGAAGTGGATGCGCTGAGACGGAAAACCGAGGCGGAGCACCAATGCATCAATGAACGGGCGAGGGCGATGGAGACGGGGGATGATATGGAACGTATGACAGGAGAGCTCCACGCGCTGGAAAAAGATATGGCAGATTGGGCGGCGAACGCCGACCATCATGCGGAGGAGCTATTCCGGCAACTGAAGCGCCGAGACATCGACGAGCAAACCGCGTTCTACGCCGCAGGCCTTGACTGTCCGTGCAGCGACGACAGATGCGAATACCCTTACGCGTTCACAGAGCAGAATGGGCATGGACCATCTGTCCAACGATGTCCGCGGACATGGTCCTCTCACTCGTGATTCAGCCTACGGATGCGGACTGGGAGAGGGAAAGGGCATGGGAGATGTGCAAAGGTATCGCGAGTGGGAAAAGGAGAGGAGATGTGGACGGTCATTAGCTTCAAGGGGGAACCGAAGACTGTCCGTGAACACCTTGTTTTTTTTTGATGCAGCGAGTTTCTGTAGCTGTAGAAAAAGAAGCCATAGCGTTAGTGCGGGGTTATATGTGATAAGTATGTCTAGTCCAGGAAGTGTATTTTTTTGTATAGCATTGACTCTCCCCCCGGGAGATATGTAATTACCAGGTGCAAAAAATGCACCTTCAAGGAGTCAGACTTGAACAGAATCTCCCGTATTTTGTAAGAGTTTTGGACACTTAGGCAGTTGAATTCATCGCAGCATTGTGTTACGTTCTTGTCAATCCACACTCATAGAACACGAGATGTTTCAAAAACAGAATGTTCATTGTAATTGGCGTGATTGATATTTCGGACAGTGTGAAAGTTTAACATCTGGCATTGATTGAACTAAGTTGGCAAACTGAATGAATGCCCCTGCCGGAACTTCATAGTACTCGTCTTAGATGTACAGAGTGCGCAGTCGCTGTTCCGATGATTCTGGGAAATGCATGAGTCACTATGTTTTGGAATCGAAATTAAACGGTGAGGCGGTTGTAGATTTTGAGTTGAAGCAAATGTACTTGGACCCGTACCTGCAGTCCCCTGTGCAATGGAATTACCCAGGCAGTGGACAATGGGGTTTAATTTACCGTCACATGATCAAGCGAAAATCACGTACTCTTAGTCCTACGCAGGAAAACCATATCCACAAATCGGTGCACCTCGGAGGAGGCACTTCATGCGCCCAACCACCCTGCCACCTAAAACCCAAAGGCATCCCATTTCTCCTTTCAGAATCGAATGCTGCCTTAGTCGACCCTCACAAAGGTCAGTCACTCCCTCTATAACCCTCTGTGTGCCGTTTTCCGAATGTTAATCCTTGTCATCTTCCACTTCGATCTGCAAAGCCGTTTTGTATAGCGCCACCGAATCCCTTGTACGCTTTGTGTTGCGCAGTGGTTTTCTCTGTCGAATCTTCGTCATGAGAGTGTATTGACAGATTATGATTGCGGGAATAGGAAGCTTTACGTCCACAGCCATGGAGAACTGCGACTTCATCGAGTATGACCTCTACAAGGAAGGGGTGAAGAGCAAGTTTTGGTCGAAAATGCCGCTTGCAATACACGATACCATGGCGTGTGCAGGTGAATCTTCAAGGTATCGCATTGGTATGAACCTTCTGGAAGAAGAACGGTTGCTCAGTTCCATTCCTCAACATGAGAGAGTGGATCTTTTCTCCAAGAGCACTGGATCCTTTCTCGAGGAGCTCGGCGATGACCTCGTCCTAACACTGCTGTGGCCGAAGCTTGTGGACGGCAATACGAAGGTGGGCAACTTCCAAACGTGTTGCCTTCTTCGGTGCGTATGTTCGGGTTGGAAAACGTATGTGGAGGACCGTGCGGAATGGCAGAAGGGTCTCCTATCTTGGTCCGCGGGAGATCACCGCAGTTGGCAAGAGCTTCCTGCAGACTACATGGAGCGCTTACAGAGGAGAGGAGAAAACGAAACATCTGAGTCCGGGAACACAACTGAAGAAGAAGGGGACATACATGCATCCTCGGATGAAGCTGAAGAAGAGTCGTCACCTTCAGAAGATGATATGAGTGACATGTAGTTCTGTAAGAGCGTTGCACACTCAGCAGTCGTGCCCGTTTCGTCAACATACTTCGAGAGTAATTGTACCGTCACTTTCACATGAATTGAAAGACCTTTCATCTACTTGTCCATGTTCCTCTGGGAAATAAGGTGATCACAGTATAAAATTTGAAATTGCGAACTCAGACATACATCAACCCTAAATCCGAACGATGAGGATATTACTTGTTCTGACTCTACAACGCCTATGTAGACCATATCAAAATGGTCCGTCGTAGAGGGCAGCTTGAAATTCCGAACATGGTAATATCAAGATCCCCATGCTCGTGTGAAAATTTGATCGCCTAGCCCAACATGAAATTTGAGAAACGGCATGTGCAAGATGGACCAACCAATGACGGATACTGAGGTCGCTTACCAGCCCCGGAAATCATCTCAAATAAGTAGCCGCTGTCTAGGTGTGTGGGCAACGGTAAAAGTGAATAACATGTCCCGAACTCTCCGATCCAGATTAGAAAGTAAACCCCACGCTTCGCAAAAATGTACCACCGGTAAACTTTGGTGTACATTGATGAGCGCATCCTAGTATCGAGATAGGGGAGATGGTGAATGTATCCCTAAACGTAGGTAACTTTCCATGCCCTTAGATCGTCAGGAGGGTAAATAATACACACGGAACCACAAGACGACACAGGATACAGCGCTAGGAAGAGCCGGAACGCAAACGGATGGTCGATAGATCGGGGACATCTGAAACTGGTGGTACTTCTTCACTGCGAGTAGAAAAAAAATGGAGAAGGACCTCCGCACTGGAGAGAAAAAACCCGGTTTCCTACTAGTGATGGCGACTCTCTCCGACATGTTGCATCGATTCGCTCGGGGGTGGTATTCGAGGAAGAGCAGCTCTCAAGCACATCTTCATACAGGTCAGTAAGTGGGCTTCCAAAGCTCTCGCTTGCTCTGTCAGAGTCTTCACTTCTCTCATCACCTTGCAGCTCCAGCTCCTCACGTGGTAACACATCAAGGTTCTGCAACTCAGACACATCCCCTTCAGATCTCACAGAGCCACTTTCCGAACTCCCAACGACGATCTCTTCTATCGATGTAGAGTGTTGGAAATTGAGATTGGTGGCAAGATTTAGTGATATCCTTGGAAGAAAACTGTGAAGTATCGTATCCTGGCATCCTGACCTGGATTGCTCCAAAGAGGAACCATCGCTCATAGGCTCCTTGCCCTTCCTATGCTGTGCCCTTTCTCCAGGCAAACTTGCGCCGTATCCTGCTTGTGCTTCACAGGGACCGAAGTCTTCTGTTCCAGGAGTCTCCTTGGAGAGAGGTTTTGCATCTGGTGGGACATCTGGTGCAAACCTGTGGTGTATGAAAGCACACAGGTTTGGCAACATTACATGAATGGGAGGAAGCACAATAAAGTGTACCAAAGAAGTGCTTAACTATTTCCCAATTTCAGCCCCTTCCGTAAACACTAGAAAAAATGGGATCTACATTTTGTCGATGCAAGATTAAGTTTGGGATACGGAAAGTAGACTTGATCTTCTTCAACTTCCCAAAGTTGCGGGAGAAGACATTGAGTTTACAATGGAAAACGGAGACGTCGAACTCGGGCAAAATGAATGGCCTCATTTGGAAAAGTGAACATAACGGTTTAGGATTTTGTCCAAAATCACTTTTAATTTCGCGGGGCCCTCCGTATGCTGAAGAGGTATTCTAAAATAGTCAATTCATATACTCATTAATTGATTTAGGGTTCCAAAAGTATCGCAAGGATGCTTTTTAAGAGGGTCATTTCCGCGATACTTTATGTCAGTTTTTTCCACCGAACATTATTTTTTAAATTGAAAAAAACATCATCTAAAGACAATAGAGGGCCCCAAATGAAGAAATCAAGACTTCGGAAAAGTTCATTTTCATGATTTAGAACTAGTGGTCAAATTTAGTTTCAATTCAGGATGTTCTTTTTATGAAGATGTGTGTAAGATACCTCATGACACCTTTAAAAGTGACTAAAATGCTCAAAAACTACACCAAAATCCTCAAAATCAGCTTTGAGCCTTCAAAAACTGCACATTTCATTTTCACTTATTAGCGGTCACATGTTGCACTTTGTGATACACTTTATTGTGCTTCCCCCCGAATCGAAGATTCTGCAGTGCAGATGATGGACCGTGTAATTCGTAGAAGCTAAGTTAGCTGATTCCTTGCTTCACAATAGATGGTAATGGTTCATGTTTAGAATAGAGCAGACCCTAGCACCTCAAAGATTTTGTAACATAATTATTCAAATTCTGAGTACCGTGACGCGGACTTTATGTCCTGATTATTCCTTTGTAACCACCGGTCGTGTGACGTGCCCCCTCCCCATTGGTCTAGTTAGACAAGATTATACTCCGTAGCCACACTCAAACTCTCGTGAACTTCGGAAGCAATCTCGTAACCCTCAGCCCCTGTGAATCCTGGACTCTGATTGGCCGAGAGCAGCAAGGTTACAAGTCGTAACCTATCGATAATGATTACTCGATGAAAAAGGAATCTAGTCTTGGATGGTAAGCAGAATCTCATCAAATTCAAGCAGAATCTTGTCACATTTGAGCGGAATCCGTCCATCCACGACCGGTGGTTACGTACGGACTCGGCTACATCCCGTAACCCTCCTCGTCCCCCTGGTTACCTTGTCCATAACCGACAGGTGCTTCGAATGTCAAACAAGTCTAGCTGAAGAATCGGGTATCGTACTGCTCGCTCACATGGATTTTGACGAAGCACTAGCACTGAGCTGAGACATACCAACGATCAAGTAACATGAATGTCTACGATATCGTTTGCTAAACATCCACATGAATCTAGGTGATTAACGGAACCTTTTCAGTTAAGCCCTAAAGTAGAACAAGCGAGACTTAGGGGATGTCTCGAGGGGTACTGTGCAGTGTGCAAGTCTCGAAGCACTGCTTCCTCGCATTTGCTGAGCAGGGTGCATATATTGATCCGTTTTGGAGTTAGCCACTCACTGTTCATGGATTGTCGTACTGTGTTAGGAATAGTTTGTGCAGGTGTGGCGCAGATTCGCGAGGCAAAGAGCCTGCCGCACGCATTCGAGGCAGGTCAACCTGTGGTATATGCGGCTACTGCTCATCTCTCCGACGAGGCTCCAACACCCCAGCACCTTAGTTGTGCTTCACGAGGGTTTGCAGTTCGTACCACAGATTTGGAGTCTGCGCTTGCAAGGAGGAGTGTATTATTATCGCCAGCGTTGCCGTTGAAACTTTCAAGCTCACGACATCACCTGGTATCACTTTGACGGGTAAGTTCCACTTCTTCTTTTCTCTCTTTTCTCTTCGGCCCTTGAGCACTTGTGGAGTGTTTTACTTTGCATCTGATTTTTCCGTTGTGCAACTCTACCAGGAATTAGTTTCATGTGGAAGTGGTTTCTTAGACTGTGGTTGCGGGTTCTACGAGCGTGCGTAGTGCTGGATTTGTGTGCTCTATTTACTGGCCGTTTCTGCTTGTCTCAAGCTCTCGACATCTCCCAGCTTTCGTGGAAAGGTAAGTTACTGCGATACTCCCTCCTGTTCTTGCGATCTTGTCAAACGTGGGCGTAGGACTTTTGCAGCATCTCTCTCTTCTCTTCTCACCCTTGAATAATGCGTCTTGCACGCATCTGGTTGTGGGCATTTCAACTCCGTCGTGAGTTGATTCCTATGTGCAAGTAGTTTCCTCAGATCGTGCATACGGTTGTCTCCGAGTTTACAAACTCATTGCTGGATTGACAGGCTCAGTTTGCACGAAACTCTAAGGGCAAGTTATACACACCGTTGGGTTATCCTAGCACCTCATCTTTGCTCGCAAAGCTGACTGGCAAAGCGACTAACAATTGAACACACTGAGCAGAGATGGCAGCGACAAGCGGATCAGATCCTTCATGTGCGATGGGTGGATCAGGTGAATCGGAGTATTTCACAGCACCTGCGAGTGCGACCACGTCTTCGAGTTTCGTATCTGCAGTGGAGGAGCAGATCGAGCGCTCTAAGGCGCATTGGAGCACTCTGGTGGATCAGTCCGAGTACAGTGATGATGATGAGGATTGTGTAGCTGAAGTGAGCAATGTCAAAGAATTCATGGAGTTGCAGAGACATCCCATCTGGGGTACTTTCTTCCAAGCATTTAGTGACAATATGGGAGTGTGGAAAAAAATGGGTGAGTTGGTGGTGGGGGAGATGTTTGCCGAGGGTGGGCAGGCGCAGCTCTTCCATGTCAAGGTTCTATGGTCTGATCCAAGGAATATTGCGATTGATCAAAGGGAAGGAAATCAGCATGTGTTGAAGGTTTTCAAGAAGGGAACTTTCTTGAAACAAGTGAAGTCCTTGTTGCCTCATGGGTTGTTGCAATTCCATGCCTTGGAGCAACAAAATCATATGTCTCTCGCACCCAAGGTAGTTGTTCCAAGGTACTATTGTAGGGTGCATCATGGGATATTGTTGGAGGATGGAAGATTTGCGTTCTTGATGAAAAGGGAAGATGTTGATTTGCGCACTTTGATTGAAAGCAATATGGAAGCAAGGAGTGACATACGTTATGGACCATTTCCAAATGATGTAGTTGGTTACATAATGTATGATGTTGCATTGGGGGTGAATTGGCTACACCATCATGACATAGTACATCGAGACTTGAAGGCATCAAATGTGCTTGTAAAAGATTGGAACCTTCCTTGGTCAGAATGGGAATGTTATATAGCAGACTATGAATGCTCGGTCGGAGTTTTAGGAACTGGATTCTTTGGAGCACCTGAGGTTTTGCAAGCATGCATGGACATGGACAAAAAGACAAGGTTGAGACCGGAAGTGAAGACAAGGTTGAGACTGGAAGTGTTTTCAAGAGCAGCAGATGTATATAGTTACGGAATGACTTGCTATGAGATATTAACAGGAAAGCTTCCATTCGAAGACTTGCATCGAGTCATTTATAACACGCATGAATTGAAGGATTTAATCATCAATCAACACCTTCGGCCCAATGTACCTGAATATGTAGAAGAATGGATACGGGAGTTACTAAGCAGATGTTGGCAACATGATCCTGGAGCAAGACCTACATTTGATGAAATATTGAGTGTACTTTCAACTAATTCAGTTGAAGCAAGGAGAATTGAGGATGGCTTAAAGAAGGTGTATGGCAAGAATTTCAAGCGTGGGCTGTATGCTGAAACCTTACATTGATGAGAATGTTATTTAGCAAATTGTACAGGAAATTTTCTATGGTAGAAGTAGAATAGATAATTGCCAACTTCCTCATCATGTGTTGAAGTTGTTAACAGTATTGTATTTTGTTCTCAGTGGGTATAATATATGGATCAGTGACATATTGGGTATAATATATAGGGTTATGGAACTTATGCAAGCAATGTCCATAAAATTTATGCAATAGCACTACCATCTCACTTGGAGGGGATTGTGAGAAAATAGAAAAGTATGGGGGAGTTGTTGGTAGGGAAGAAGTTTGTGGACGGGTGGGGATATGGAGCTCTTCCATGCCCACATCACATGGTAGTAGGACACTTGCAACACTGTGCAGGCATATTTGTGATATGCAGTATTCTTATGTCAAGTCCTGTCGTATCTCTATCCACTCTGAAAATTCTCACCAGACTTGCAAGATACAATAAAAGATTAATCTGAAAGAGCATCTTCTTCAAAATCATGTATACAACGTGATGCAAGCCTCAGTGAACATCGAACGGTAACCTCGTTAACATGCGGTTACATAAATGAGTACCTTCATGGACCAGCCTAATGCTCAGAAGATGGCTGCACTGGTGCCAATGGCGACTCTCTCCGACATGTTGCATCGATTCGCTCGGGGGTGGTATTCGAGGAAGAGCAGCTCTCAAGCACATCTTCATACAGGTCAGTAAGTGGGCTTCCAAAGCTCTCGCTTGCCCTGTCAGAGTCTTCACTTCTCTCATCACCTTGCAGCTCCAGCTCCTCACGTGGTAACACATCAAGTTTCTGCAACTCAGACACATCCCTTTCCGACCTCACAGAGCCGCTTTCCGAGCTCCCAGTGACGATCTCTTGTATCGATGCAGAGTGGTGGAAATTGAGCTTGGTGGTAGGATTCAGTGATATCCTTGGAAGAAAACTGTGTAGTATCGTATCCTGGCATCCTGACCTGGATTGCTCCAAAGAGGAACCATCGCTCATGGGCTCCTTGCCCTTCCTATGCTGTGCCCTTTCTCCAGGCAACCTTGCGCCGTGTCCTGCGCCTTGTGCTTCACAGGGATCAAAGTCTTCTGTTCCAGGAGTCTCCTTGGAGAGAGGTTTTGCATCCGAAGGGACATCTTGTGCAAACCTGTGGTGTATGAAAGCGAAACCAACCGTGATGGTTTCGTAATTCAGACGATTTCTTGGAGCTCCTGGACTCTGGCTCATGTCGTACTGATTGCCCGGGTTCATTGCTGGTGCTTGTGCTGTCTGCTGAGGGTTGTTTAGTGCACCTGGATACATTTGGTTCTGAGGGTTGTACATCGCTGCTTGTGCTTGTGCTGTCTGCTGGGGATAGTTTGGAGCACCTAGATACATTTGGTTCTGATTGATATACATCGCTCCTTGAGCCTGTGCTTGAGCTGTCTGCTGGGGGTAATTTGGTGCACCTGGATACATTTGGTTCTGATTGTTATACATCGCTGCTTGTGCTTGTGCTTGTGCTGTCTGCTGGCCCGGGTAGTTTGGTGCACCTGGATACATTTGGTTTTGAGGGTTATACATCGCTGTTTGTGCTTGAACTTGTGGCCAATTGTAAGATGGAGCTCTTTGTTGGGAATAATTTGGGGGAAGTTGGACTGAAGGTCTTGCTCGTAGCTGTTGTCTCATCATGGATACTTCCCGGAACTGATTTGCTTGCAGTGGACCTCGTCGTGATCCTCGTCGAGCAGCTATTGGCATAGCAGCAGGAAATTCGTCCTCACTGCTTGAGTCTACTAGTCGCCGAGGAGGGGCTGTTGCCCATGGAAGTTGAAACCCAAAACATCCGACGTAATCGCTGGACTTCAGATACTTGGCTCTCGTCAATCTACATACATTTGAGAAATGGATTAGTTCAAATAGGGGTGGTACTTCGTACAAATGTCAAATAATCGTTACTATCACGACTTAGAGTGGGTAAGTCACTAGTTAAATCACTGTAGAGGCCAGAAGAGTGTTCGCACCTGTCCATCAAGCTGAATGTAGTTGGTGTGCGTAGAATCCTGCACATCGGTTTACATCACATGGTCATGGACGTTGGCCAACAGCGGAAAGTTCCTTTCACATTCGAAAACAATCTCTCTAAGCTTACTAATTGTGAATATGCATCCTGACAATATCTACAATGCAACCAGCCAGGTATCCCAGGTTTCAACGACGACAATGCTACGCTAGACCTCATACGAGGAGCATGACCTACAGGCTTTTTATCTCCCTGCGTCGTTGCATCAACAACACCGAATTGGGAGTAGATTCGATGTTGTAGTATCCTGGTTGGCTTGGAGCACACGGCATCCACATTGGATTGAAAACCTGCATGATTAATGCTTGTGCTTAAAATCTGGTAAACTAATTTCCATAAGACCCTAACCCAAAATCTGCATCTAATTAGTTCCTGTCCTCTTCGAGATTGGAATATATTGTGAAATAGCCAACCCTTCTGCAAAAACAATATCTGATAGTATTGCTTGTCCTTTAAAAGTGTGTGCAGAAGACAGACCGAACTTGGACTAAAACATTTACGGATTTTACTTGCCCTGTTCTGTTCGCACTCCTGCTGATCCCGAGTTTCCCGAGCCATCAAGACATTAAATCTTCGAAGAGATGAAACTCCAACCGAATTGAGACAGCCGATGCAGCAAAGGCCACAGATGCCTACCATGCACACTCCCGCCACCGTGGCCTGGAACGTAGACAGGCTGGTCACTGATAAACACAATGAAAACCAACACTAGGTTACCCAAACTTCACTCAGCCAGTCGTGTCTACCAAAACTTGTGAAGATCCGGTTCAGTATTAAGATGGACCTCCAGTTATAGAGAATACAATATGTAACTTAAATACGCGGCATAGGACTTCAAACCTACAAGCAGTTGGTGCCCAAATGTAGATGGTCTTGGACTCGGTGAATGCGATCACCCTGTTATCTCTTGCAGATGTGGCATTCCAATTCAAAGTAATCGTCATGGTTGCTTTGCCAACGATATCCTGCTTGCCCCCACCTACCAAAGCACTTCTGGTCATTACTTAGCAGTATCAACGCCCTTAATAAAACTATTTACTAATGCACAGCCACCCTCTTTCAGATATCTCCTGTTCATAAGCTAAAACATCATTAAGCCAGTCTTTGTGACATTTGGTAAAGAAGTCTACAGAACTGAACAGGTATTCTTCGATGACCTGATTATTTCCTTGAGGTTCAACAGTGCCACGACTAACTAAAACTCTACAGAAGAAACAGGTTAAGAGGTATATACATTGTCTGCGCCTTTTCCGTAAAGAAGAGTGCCAAGAGCATTATTGGCAATGGACACGTTTTGGTTGAACTTGATGCCCAGACCAGTCACTGGCCACGAATTGTTTAGAGGAAGTGATGGCAGGATCCACTCGCCGGTGGGGTCAGTCTGAACCATGGTAAAGTTTGCAACAGATTGGGGCAGGATCACACGAGCAGCACCCCCGCGGCATTGAATAGTTAACCACACCATCAACCCTGCAAGTGTCAACTAACATAAACAAGCTGAAATTGCCTGGATCGTCTAAGTGAACGTTTACAATTGAATATCTGACCAGTTTGTGTATAATTTTCATGTTTTTACAATGATGAAGTTACAAAATCAAAAGGTCGATTTAAAAGGAAGACGATTGAATTACCAGACGGCGCCTGGATGTAAATAGGTCGGATGGGAATCCCTGAGGTGAATACATATAACGATGTAGAAAAAATAGCATATGGGGCACTGATGAGAACCCGCGTTTCAGGGGTAATAACATTTGTCTCTGACGTTATGAAGTCATCACTTGAACCTGCCCAAAAGCCCTCAAATCCCACCATCAGCAACGTCTCAAGTAATACTCTTACCGATCATGTTCTGAAAGCAACCTCACGGTTTAATTCCTTTACAATTTGCAGCAGGAACCATAACCAAACTTGATTACGGATTCTAACAAAAGGGTAGCAAAACAGCAATTGGCAGAAAATTAACTTGAGGGTTGCCCTGAGAATTGGTGTTCTTGGGAGGTGTGCGAGAGTACCTGAGGACAAGGGACCAGCAGATGTGGAAGTTGGGGGGTTCGACGTCGAGGAGTTGGAAGTTGAGTTGGAAGTGGGGGAGTTGGAAGCCGGGGAGATGGAAGTTGTGGAGTTGGAAGTCGTGGAGTTGGAAGCTGTCGAGTTTGAAGCTGGTGCGCTCGGCGGACCATTTTGAGCGTGAAGAGGACAACACAAGCTCGACAGCAGTAAAAGCCCAACCAACTTGGCCAGCTGATCTTGCAAGTGCTGGTTTCTGGAACCAAGTGTCTCTCTTCGAAAAATGTAACTCTGAAACATGCTGACTCTCCACAAAGTAATTTGCTCTGCTAGATCAGTCGTTACACTAAGAAAGCTCCTCACAAAAGAGTCATCGCCCCCGTTAGCTAATAACATATCTGAAGGTGGACCCAATACTTCTTAACTCCATACAAGTCCAGACCCGGATCCTTCAGCATTTCCAAGTTTTTATCATCAAATTGTCAGCTCTTCCTTTCAAACTCATGACATATTCGAAAACATTTGAAATCCATACAGAACGCCTCCAGCCTTCTTCAGCATTCTCCGCTCAAGCTCTCATGTGATATCCTGGCTAATATGTTGACGCTTAATTCAAACGATGCGGCCAAAAACTTCACCTTCGTAATCCCAATTGGAAACAAAATATAATAATTCCGCCAAAGCCAATTCAATCGTGAGTACTTATAATACCTCACTTCAAAACAGAGCACAACGCTAATAGGCTCAAGACCTGCTGATGAATTTGATGCGCTCACCACTTTCGCGACGACATCAACTCGACGGTTCATCAGGTCACAACAAGCATGACAGTGCAGTGTGGATTAGAATTTAGCACAGGTTGCACAGCATCTTAGAGAAGACTAACAACCTGTACTGAATAAAGTGCATAGGGATCTGTATTCGTGACAGTGGCCACGAGTCAATATAGAATGATAATTGCAGGTTGCAAGTAAGGGAGAAAATTAATATGCCAACCATACAAAAGATATTGCACAACAAGCAAAGGTCTGCTCACAACGGCGCTTGCAAGAGTGAATGGGGCTGAGCGGTTAGATTTGAACTTAACGTCTGTTGGCACTCCAGACGTCTCCACAAAAGTGACACCTGGATGTACTAGGGTCAAGTAACATCCGTCAACTGCCACTTTCTGGGGCAGTTTCACCAGAAAAAACTTTGGAAAGGTAAACTTGGCATTCGGTTCAAATAATCAAAGAAGAATGCGAACCTTCAATTCTACTATAGATAAAAATCACAAGATGTAACTAATCCTGTGACGTACCATCCAGCACCTTCGAACCTCACCTTGTGAACATGCTAGTTTATCCGCACAAAATATTAACTAGATCATCTAGAAAATAACTTGTAGATAAATTGAGAGTGAAACCAAGAGCGACAAGAAGAATAAAGCGCCCAGCTTACTTCCTCACCGCATGCATTCAGCCCAGTGAGGGCCTTAAAATTGTGAGTGAAGCCTGGGTGAAGATTCGTTTAAGAAAATTGGAAATTAAATGTAAAGTTGGATACACTTTCACTTCATAATATTCTACTACAGAAGAAACATCTAAAAAATTACCGCATGTTCCCTTCACGCAAAACATCAATCATATTATACAACTTCTTATCTGCCCTCTCTCGAATCTGCGCATACAGAAAAAAAATTAAGTTAGAAAGGCCTGCCTTGAAACTTATTCAAGAAGAAAATATAAATCAAGTAGGTAAACTTCTTTTTCTAAATCAAACAGGAATCTAGATCTTTGTCGGATCATACCTTCTTCGCTAAAAACAAGACGGCGTCAACAGTACCCTCTGCATATATTGACCTCCCACACACATTGTGCTGAAATTCGAAGTTGACCCTACATGACCGAAAAGACCCAATTGGACATCAATACCCACCAGAAGATTTATAACAACAATTTATAATGCCAACTTCGGTGAATAAATGATTCATGCTTCAACGAATCAGAAGCGCCAGGAATGCAATAACAATACATCGCTACTTCATGGATAGGGAAGTATACGCACATGCCGTCTGGCGAAACAACACGGTATGTATGAAAAGCATGGCCATTGAGGTGTTCTTCAGGCACTTTCATCTCTTCAATTTGCCTCTTAGGGTCCCTGACCATCTCAATCTGCCGATACCCAAACACTGTCATCAGCTAGGAGATCATTGCAAAAAAATCCGAAATATCCGGTAGTGACAAATCTCAGGCGAAGCTGAAGCGTCAAAATGTAGATGAAAGTTAAGGATTTGACACCTCTTCCATGTCATAGGCAAGACCTAGTTTCTGGAAGCTGCCAATGATAGCTTTCGCGGTTCCTGATGTATCCACTTTCGTGGATTGATGTGATTCTGTGACCTGCCAGCAATCGCTAAATCAGTAAGTGAAACCACACAAGTACTCACTGACAGACAGACTACCAAAACCCTAAAATAATTGAGCATACTCTTACACCACTCACCATAATATCAATGCACACCATAAAAATCTGCATCACGTTTGGGGTTGTCTAAGAAAGAAACGTTAACCCGAACTTCAAATCCTTACAGTAAAAACTAAGTTTGAAACGCTATTTGCCTACATTGTATACAAGAGAAATTGGAAATTCTTGAAACCTGTAATTTGTAGCCTGAAAAAGCTCCTGGAAACTGCTCAGCCATGATCGCCATAGCCGCCTGAAATGCTACAACCTGAAACACACATATTTAGTCCAAAGCTGAAAAACTTTCACAATTCCACTTCGACGCTGCAAACCAAATGACAACACTCATAAAATCCAAAGCAGCCCACTATACAACAACCTTCCGTCACATTGTCTACACTTCAGCCCATAAAAGAGTCCATGAACACGAAATACACCAAAAGAACCCCTACCTGCTTCCCCATTTGAGGAGCAATAACAGAGTACACTCCAGACTTCAGAACGTCCTCAATCAGCTTCTCCCGGTCACCACCAGTGGTGCCCATCACGAACGGTAATCCCCGACTGCAATAAAATTCAGCATTTCCTGTAAGAACACCACTCCAACACCTTCACAAACGTCCCCCAAAAAAACCACACCCAACGAAAAAACCCTAAACCTCTCCAAATACAAAACACCCCAAACTTCTACTCACAATTTAGGGCTAAATCCAAACACTCACCATTCACAGCCGCCGGCAAAGTATAATCCACCACAACGACATTGGGATACTCCTTCAACACCTGGTCCATCACACCTTCCCGGTCCCTGGAATCCACAGCCTCCACACTCACCCCCTGAACGCTAAACGACCGCCCCAATCCCGGCCCTGTAAGACAAACGGGAACCAACTGCAACCCTGCACCAACAGCTGCCTCCGCCACCGCTCCTCCCATCTTCCCCGAGCAGTCATTCACCTGCATCCCCATCAGATCCAAACAAACCCAATCCATCAAAACCCATCCAACCCATCACCACCAGGGCCCAAATTCCACAAATTCCAACCAAAACTCACAAAACCCAAAATCCCACACATCAACCAAAAATGTACCATGACAAACAAACCCAATCCATCAAACCATTCAAGTCATGCTACTAAAAACCCACGCAGTAAATCAACCCCAAATACCACAAATTCCAACCAAACTCACAAAACCCAAAATTCCACACATTAATCTAAATCCCAAAATTCCACACATCAATCTAAAACCCAAGATTCCACACATTAATCGAAAACTTACCATGACAGCGAGATCACCAAATGACGAGCTGCTGGCGGCTTGGACACGGACTGAGGACTTGGGCTCCATTGCAGACACCTTGAGGTTGAGAGAGGGTGTGAATTTGAGACCTCCAGTGAAAGTGGTGCAATTGTGGGACTGCAGAGTGTGGGAGTGGGGGTGGGTGGTGGTGGGGGGCGATGGATTGCGGAGGTTGGAGGTGAATGGGGCGCAGTGGGTCGCCATTGTTGGTGAGGATGTGCAATGGTGATGGTGCGATGGTGGAGAAGAGAGAAAGAGAGAAGTGTGGGTTTCTATGGGAATGCTTAAACCCAGAACCCTGGAGTTCTGAGTTTGGGATTGTGAGTTGTTTGTTGGGGTTTTGATACCCGGTTTTCTGTGAGTGGGTTCCGGGTATGAGCGGATTCCGGGTATGAGTGGATTCCGGGTATGGGTGCATTGTTCCAGGTTGTTTTAGGGCCAGTTCATACACAATCTGGGGTGGCCAGATTGAACTTTTATTCAGCCTCCAATATGGCCTTGAGTTTGGGCTGAAGTTGGGATTTTGGGCTACGGGAAACCTTGTCCCAATTGCATCACAAAGCCCCAAACATTTTGGCGCCAAAATAGTGCCACATAGGATGCCATATAGGATAAATTGAAGTTTCGGTCGAGCCTTTGTATAAAACATTTGGGCTTGATTTTAAAAACTGAGTGATCCTATTGGTTGAATTTTGAAGAATTTGGCCCGGCCTCCAATCTAGCCCTTAGTATAACTAGCCCTTAGGTTATGCCAATGATTGGAGAGATTTGGTAGTTAGTACAAAGTCATCTCAATGGAATGGCCAAATATATGTTGATTTTTTTTTGTTTTAGGCTAAAGTTAGAATAAAAATTTGAGATACTTGGGTCTTACGCATATGATGCTCTTGTAAGGTCTAGATGAATTGGTGATTTAACTATTTTTTTCCCAATATATCCTAGGTGCCTTTAACCCCTAAGGTTCCTTGACTATGTTTTACCAAAAAACGCTTCAAAACTGCCATTTCCAATGTAAAAAGTATAAATGCCTAAAAAATCATTATTTTCTAATTCTAGCAGTAAAATCTTTCAAAGAATAATTGTAGTAAATAGCTCAAAAAATTTCATCATAATTGACTGTAGAGTTCAAAAGATTATAGTAATTGAATTTTGAAAAGAAACTTTTTTGACACAATTTTTCACTTGGTCGATACACTCTAACTTTTTTTTTCTTTGGTTTTTTGCATTATCAATTTTGAAGGTTTTGGTGCATGACAAAGAAGACTAAGTTAGCTAATTGTGTAAAAACAATTACACACAAAAGACAAGTGTACCATGTTGAAAACAATATTTTTATTAAGTTAAATACAGAAGCCTGTTAATTCATATTTCTTTCATAGAAATTCAATTATGTTATGAAGTCCCAATCCAAACATTCAAAGTAAAGATTGATGTCCACCCTTTAAGTATAAAAAAGAAAAAACCTAAAAAAACAAATTTTCTAATATTTATGAAGGAAAGAAGAAGTTTTTTTAATACACTGTCCGAAACGGTGAGAAAACTTTGATATTTTGTGGAGTGAACATTTTGTACAGAAAAAAGTTTTTTTTGCCAAATTTCAAAGATGGCAATATTAAGTATTTATAGAAATAATCTCAGAGGTAACAGATGTATTTTTCATGGTTGCCCGAATTGCCCACCGAACATCACATTTCACTTTGGATACCAAAACTATTTTTTGAAATGTCTAATTGAAAAAAAAATTAGATTCCCTCAAAGTCCTTGTTACGGCCCACATTCACAAAAAGTTTCAAAAAAAACGACTTAACCCCTAAAGGACAATTTGGCAAAATGGGGCTTTTTTGGAGTTTGGACCTAAACCTGCGAATACAATTTGAACTCAGATTTTATGAAAAATTTAAAGAAAGTAGGCCTTCGTGAGAGCTTTGTGTCGGTATTTTTTATTCTCAATTCCGATGTCTGAGTGAAAAGTTATTCACCTCTGAACCGCAAAAGCTCCTCCAAGGGCAGTAAGTTAGCCAATGAGAATGACAGTGAATGCAGCAAATTCTGCCCAAAAGTGCCCAAAATTACCAAAATCTGCCCAAAGACAAAACTTTGAAATTCCACCAAAAACTGAGATTTGGATATTTTTCAAAAATAAAAATTTCTATAAATAGAAAATGCAGTAAAGCATGTTCCCACCTTTCGGATTTTTAATCCAAATTTTTTTCATATGCTATTTTTATTGTCAAAAAACGGCCTTTGATTGAGAAATTCAGTATATCCCCTAGCGGAAAATGATTTTTTTGGCAACCTTCCACAAATTTTTTGAATAAAATTTCTACAACAAAATTAGCTAACTCAGTCGTCTTTGACGTGCATCAAAACCCCCACAATTCATAATGCAAAAAAATCGTTATTTGGGCCTTCAAAACTCTGTTGATCCCTTTTTGCGCAGGGGAAAAAACTTGTTTTTCAACTTTGAACGTTATGATCTTGCAATTGGTGAGGAATGAGTGTGTGAGATTTGGTGGACATGTATACATAGAAGTTAACTACAAGATCTTACGGTTAGATGTACTTATTAAGACTCCAACTTTGCAAAATCCAACTTGCTTTAAAGAGGGGCTGTTTTCAGGCAGTTTTGATGAAAAATACCCTCAGAATTTTTGGGGTTAAATTGAAGTAATAGGTACATGCCTGAATTCTAAAAAAGCCCTAATGTGGATGATTGTCCTTTAGGGGTTTAAAAAACTCCTTGTTTAGTGGATTAGGCCTTTAAACTTCTATGTTGGTTGTAGATACAATAAGGTTATTTGTAAAGACATTTGGTATTTGATTTAAATAGGGTGAGTTTTGATTAAACATAATCTTCTTTATTTTCACTCTAAATAGTTTATAAACATAGGATAAACTAAGTGAAATCTCCATATAAAATGTGTAAAAGCTTGGTTGTCTCTAAATTCAAGGAAAATTGGTTACACTATGGAGGAAGGACAACAAAACTAGTTTTGTTTGAAATTAAAGAACATCAAACTTTAACATAGCCAATATAGTGAGACAAGTAGGATCTTCCATGCCTTTGAACCATTTAGAGTAATAAATAAATAATAAAATAAAGTAAAACTTATAGTACATTGTAAAAACTCAATATAACTTTAAAGATGACTTTAATACCTTCATAAGGAAGCTTACCATTGTCTTGAATGACATGGTTGGCCCTCCTTCCACCGCCTTTTTCTATTGTTTCAAATTTTAGGAGGCTTGTAGGTTTCTTTTACTAATTTTGAATTTTTCTTAAAAGTTCGGAGGACGTCAAATTAATTAAGAAAAATTTATTATGTAGAGGCTTGCAATTCTCACAGTAACACTTCTTTATGTCATATATTTGGTGTTTGTTGCTAATTAGAAGCTTGAAATTAGGATATTCATACTTTTAATTAGATTAATGTAGTCTTTTTGAGTTAATGGTATTTTAATTTTGAGTTTTTTTATTAGTAGTAAATTACTATCAAAAATATAATAGTGTATTTATTGCATGCATCTCTATATGAAGGACTAAGGATTAAAGAATAACAATATGTTTCTATGTGAAGTTGGTGCCAATGGAAGCAGGAAGTGGGGGCAACAAGAAGTGCATTTGCCAAAGCAATTCATGAGCGAGATTGTTTGTAAGATGTAGTCAATGCATCAAATCAAGAAAAATATGAAGAAAGTACTGAAATTTGAAGTACTTAGAATCTGGAATCTGAATTGAACCCAACTAGAGATTGGTGGAGGTGGGAAGGATAATCGATGTAGCTGAGAGATGACAAGTTTGGTGTTATAAAACATTGGATTGGTGAAATATGCAATGCCTACAACAATGGCGATGGAGCCTTGAGAGTCACAAAGTTGTAGACAGGATGGAGTTTTGAAATTGTTTGAAGTCTACAAGCCATGTTGAAGTGTAGAGAGTGCCATCTATATAAACATTGTTCTCATAGGCACTTCAGTAGGGACTCCTAAGTGAAAGAACCATGTGAATCTTATGTAAACATCTCAAATGATTAAAAAATGGTACATCAGAGTTACCATGCATGAGCAATGCTTTCATCCAATTCTCCATTAGCCAATTCTCCAACGCCATTGGTCTCCTATAAGGTAGAAACACCTTTAACCGACAACTTAAAGCATTTCAGCATATCAGAGCTTGGGTTATCGATAAGGTGATAATTTTCGTTTGTAGGAAAATAAGGTTCATGAAGAATGAGCATTTTTCCATGAATTATCTCCCAATATTGAAATTTGTACAATTTTTCAAAGTGAAAAGTACTTCCGACCCAGTAACCGATATGTACAAATGAGGTACATCTGTTCTTTCATAATCTAGGAATTAGAATATATCGGCTATTGGTCATCTGTCGACTATGGGTGTGTCAACCTTAGTCCAATATTCTTTCAATTCTGGCGAGCTTGCTCACACCTTCAATACTAAAAAGGGACACCTTTCTAAGGAAACAAATGCACAAAACAACATCTTTGCTAGTACTAGATCGGGCTCTACCCACTTCTAACAACTCCAATGCTTTTAATTGTAAAGCTGAAAATGGAAGGAAAAAAAAAGCCACTAAATTAAAACTTGGCCAAAGCTGTGAAACTTGATCACAATTTGAACACAAACTTGATGTTGAAGTTTTCTGAATATTTGAAAAGCAAGCAGACTCTTTGTTTAAACATTTGCAAAACAAGGTAAGTTCTAAACCTTTTTTTTAATTTTTTTTTTTTAAAGTAAAGTAGTAAGTGTCAGTTGATTGATGTGGAGCAGTTGAAGTTCACATTGAGGAATTGGGCAATGGTGACGTTGTGAGTTGTTAATTAGAGGGTTAGAACATGTGGTTGTCTATTGTGTATAGTTATTGCTACTTTTACATTTTGCACTAACTAGCATGAAACTCAAGTAATTTGGTAAGTGTGGCAAAACAAGCCCAAAAAATAAAGGATTAATTAAATAATTCAAATTTCAAACATGATTTTTTGGAGATCTCTTTCAATCCATAAACAACAAGACAACCCAAATTGGATTGGAGTAAAGATGAGATTTCCTTAAAAATATCTTAAGAGTCTTTGGATTAGGTATTCTTGAAGATTTGGCCTTTTAAAAATCTTATAGGCAATAAAAACATATAATTTGATGTATGAAAATATCAATAACAAATTTTGCACTAAAAAAAAGTAAAATTAACTAGTGCTAATTTTGAAGTAGTCTATAAAATATCTCATTTGTAGATGCTTATGATATGAGTAGTAATACATTGATTCTTTAAATGCAGTACAACATAAATCTAAGTCATGAATTTTGACATAATTTTTTCAAAAAGTATTTTAAGGAAATGGACTTTGATATTTTGTGGTTGTTATAAACTAGCATTTGAACTTATTTTTTAAACTACTAAATTTTCTGTAATAATAAACATATGGATTTGAACTTGAAATTTCTTTCTTACACAATTCATATAAAAACAAACAAATGATATATAAAATAAGATACATGAAGATATATTTAATACAAGAGCCTCTAAAATAAACATTTCATTTCATAAAGAATACAGTCTACATGAAGTGACATAATTGGTTACTTAAGTGTACCAGGAAGAAGGAAGTCCATTTGCTTCCCTATAAATGAATACGCTCTTGGACCCTTAATTTTTTCAAAAGAAGTTGAAATGACTCAAAAATTGGTCTCATCTGTTTCTACATAAAAAATAACAATATTTTTCTTGATGAATTGGACATAAGCATGAAGGATTTATTGAAACCGATAACATATATGTCTGGATAATATGTTCGATTTTTATTATCTATTACATCCAAAATTGTCATATAGTGCATTCTTGTCCATGTCAATAATACCTTTGTGGTCCTACTTTGGATATCAATTTCATGTATTTCAAATGCTTTTTGTATCACACACCAATACATATAAAAAAGAGGTTCACCGCTAATAATGAATTGTTCATTCACACCATACTTTATATAATCACTTTTGACAAAGCAACCCTCCGCAAAATGCAATCTTTCCCAAATATCTCCAATAGAGTTGTACCTCCATAATTCATAGTGAGCATGTATACCAGAGTTTGCATCACAAGCAGAACATAGAATATACAGAAGATTTTGAAATTCAATACTTTGATACATATTAAACTTCCATATATTGTTCATTTCAATTTTGCTTGATGCCTTCCACTCCTTCATAACGGAATCGTATATGTTTACCATGCGACTTTTCCAATCTCGATCTATAACAAATATCTTGAAAGTCTCAGCAATGTCATCAACAACAAAATTTATGAGTGAAGATGAATAATGAACATAGATGAACATGGCTATGATTAGTACACATGGCAATTTAGTCTGAATGCCTTTTATGGAATTCCATACACATAGTTGTATACAACCACTTTCATGATATTAACATAGTTTAGGGGCTCCTCTAAGAGCTTTGAGAAGGACAAATCCTCCATCCATCGCCACAATTTCAAAGTATTGAGGGTCAAATAGAAATGATGTTTTTAGAGCATCCTAAGGTTTCATCGAGTACCATTGTTAGAACATAATTAATGGGAATAGGGTTAGGGTTAGAACAGAACACCCTAGTGTGAATGCTCAAACAGTTAAAGGCGGGTGCAACCGCCCTGCGAGACGGCTGTAGGGCGGCTGAGCCACCAGGACGAGCAGTTGACTAACTACTGGTCTGAATTTGTGACTATATAAGCACAATGAGGGATTATTCCCTCATTGTGCATCTTACTTAATTAATGATTGTTTAAATTGAGGTTTTGTTATCTTCCAGTCTAATATTATGCATAGTCATCATTCTTCAATTTCTTAGAGGTTTTTGAGGTGATTTTCAGAAAAGATAGACTGGGAAACAATGGAATTCATAGTTTATAGTTCATAGTTCATACAATGGAGTTTGCAGATTCATAGTTCAAAAAATAGGCACATAATGAAAATTGCATATTCATAGTTCAGAAAATTAGTATACCATAGAGCTCAATACAATAATGATAGTCTCCTGATATCACAAATCACTAAGATTCCTAAGTAACAAGACCACAAGTTGCACTTACACCATAAGAGTCAAAAATGAGAGAATCAACTTTGTAGAATATGTCACACAGATAATTTACAATAACCAAAAACCCTTTGAGTAGATTTGACTACAATGCACAAACTGCGATGAGAAAACTCCCAGGAAGAATAAAAACTTAGAAAAAACTAGGAGAAATTGCAAATCACTCGCTTTGGTATCCAAGCCTTTGGTGCTGCTGCAAAGCAACCGCAGGGCTGGAGTTTCCACCTACTGAAATGAAATATGGAGATTGAGAAGCAAGTAGCTTTGCTTGGACGTCTGAATTATTTCAGACGTTTCAATGTATATATAACAAGACTTCGGCACAAATTGTTGGAAACCGAAAGAAATGCTTTTGCACATAACGTGCAACCCTGTTAACCAAGTGCATTGACTTGCAAAAGCACAAAACCAGACTGCAATTCTCATGCAGAAAATCCTAGATGTAAAACTCCAGATTGAAATGCTCACACTCACACAAATCAGTTCACGCAGAAAAACCTAGATGTAAAACTCCAGATTGAAATATCCACACTTAGAACAAATTCTCTGGATGTTCACCACAAAACGCCAAGACGACTAGGTTGATCTTCTTCCGATAGCAGAGTTTGCATACAACAACTCTCTTCATTCGGCAACTGGGTACTCTCATTTCTATGCCACGTATAGATACCATCCAACTCTCTCGTTTTCACAACCTACCACAACCACAGTACCCGCAGCAGAAGACAGAGTACGAATACTACATCAAGTACATGAGAAGATAAAAACAATGATCCAAGTAGTAGGAGAACACGCAAAGAAATTTTTTGACCGCCAAGTTCAAGATCAACCTAGGTACAATATCGGCGACTACGTTCTTCTCCGCAGTGAACATATTGCTATCACATCCCCATCAAAGAAATTGGGACCCAAATTCCTAGGACCCTTTCGGATTATTTCAAAATTATCTGATCTAGTGTACCAACTAAAGCTACCAACTACCCTCCGCATCCACAACGTCTTCCATGTAGCCGTATTGGAACCCTACCGATCAGACACCATTAGTGGCCGTCGACAAGTCTCTCCACCTCCGGTCGTTACCCCAGCAGGAGATTTGCAATAAGAGGTTCAACAAATAGTAGATTCTCGAATTACGAGTTGACATCGACAATTACAATATTTAGTATCATGGAAAGGATACGGATCGGAAGAATACTCCTGGGAACCGGCAACACATCTCCGCAACGCACCCTTTAAGGTTCGCTAGTTTCATCGGACACACCCCAAAGCCCTCCGCTCACCTCATAGACCTAAAAGGGGGGGGTAATGTTAGGAACATATTTAATGGAAATAGGGTTAGGGTTAGAACAGAACATCCTAGTGTGAATGCTCAAACAGTTAAAGGCGACTGTAGGGCAACTAAGCCGCCAGGACCAGCAATTGACTAACTGCTAGTCTGAATTTGTGACTATATAAGCACAGTAAGGGATTATTCCCTCACTGTGCATTTTATTTAATTAATGATTGTTTAAATTGAAGTTTTGTTGTCTTCTAGTCTAATAACCATTTCTTTGAGCTAATGTCAAAGAATTTGAATATTTGGCTCCCATCAATATGTGTTACATGTCCATTTTGAGTAGAAGTGGTAATAAAATGTATTGCTATAAAAGGTGAATGTTTATTTCTATTGCGTACATGTAGCATTTTGAAGGCGGAATTGTTGATGAGTCTATTCCATGTTTTGCACGTTGTGCAATATTTACACAAATTTGGCATGGGTAGAAAAGACAATACTTGTTCAACAACCTCTAAAAGAAGTTGATTCCATAATGCAATATTGAAGGCCATCGTATAATAAGTCACGTTATAAGATCAATTTGTTTTACTTTGTGAGATGATTTTATTCTATTCAAAATGTAGAAAACCAATGTAAATAGTCACAAGCCTTCTACTTTGAATAATGTAAAATGATTTTGTGATGAAGATTTTATATAACGAAGCTAAAACATTTAAAACATTTTATTTTAACAAAACATTTTATTTTAACAAAACATTTTACTTATTAGAGCCAAAAATGGATATTTATATAATATTCTTGAAACAAAAATATTTAATGTTGTTCTTACATTGTATCCTCTAATTTCATGTTATCTGTTAGGTTTTGAAACCATAAGGCATTTACTTTAAAAATAAAAATAAAAATGAAAGTAAAATAAAAGTTGCAATTTATTTTTTATTTCTCTGTTCTTAATATCAAAAACTAGGAGCCTGAAATTTTATTATTGGAATCGAGTTCATCAAATTATATTTTTTTATAATTGTAAATTTTTATATATATATTTATATATAAAAAAAATTAAGATGAACTGTTTGGTAATTTAACTTCTTTTTATTAAAAAATCAAAGTTTAAAGGCAATATTAGAAATTCTTATGGTTTAACACTTAAAATTAGTAGTTGCATATTTCGATTGGATAGTCATTTGTTTATAAATTATTTTTGTTTTCTTTAATTTCAAAAAAATCTAGTTTTAAAGGTCAGAATTAGCAAAGAACGTGATTTCATTTATATGGATGTTTATCTATACTAATCTACATGAGGCTATTTATGAATTTTTTATCAATAAGAGATGAATTGAAAACTTAAATTTCATAAAGATGAATTTATTTATTTATTTATTTTAATTTTTTTTGAGGTGTATGAATCTGCTTCACTATACTATGTGTAATTTATCTTGTATGTCAATTTTGTTTCCAATTTAAAACAAGATGATCATTCAATAGTCACCCAATATTAAGTATGATAATTTCTAATTTATAGTGTACTTAAAATCTTCAAATACGAATGTCATTTTTTTATAGACTTTTAATGAAAACCTTAGATATCTATATCTACAACACTTTGACATTTACTCCTCTAATTTTAAATTGTTTAAAGAATATATATAGTGCAAAAAAGATTTCAATATCACTTATTTGCCATAATGTAAGCTAAAAACACCAAAATTCATGTACTTGTAAAGATCATGTATATCCTAGGAACACCCTCAAATAGATTCCACAATTTCATCACACATAAGAACAATTACTATGTTTTCTTTAATGCAATTAAGTTCCAAATTTCATTGAAAAAATAAAATTGAATCAGCGTATATTAAACTATATCTTGATTGGATAGAATTGTAAGGATATAACAATGTATAGATATCCATAAGACTTCATTTCACCTTAAGTAATTATTTTTTGCAATTTTAACATACATTAATTTAATTGATGTCAATATAATATAGACTATGAAAATTTGCTAGTAGTGGATTTGGCTAGTAGTGGATTCAACTCCACCCACTAGTAGCAAATCCAACGCTTTAAACTACAAAGTTGTTCCTTTTTACAAATTGTAAATGAAGAAAATCTGCTTTTCCTTGCTTATTGTGTCGCTTTCTCACTCACTAGCTTCACTACCTTCTGCAATGGAGCTAAAACTAGGAATCAAAAGCGTCAAGTTTGCTACCACAAACCAGACATCATCACTATTACCACATACCAAAAAGCCGATCGACAAACGCCAACAAAGCATTCATTGGTAGCAACCACGACGTTTTTGACTGATTGAAAATCCAAAAAAGGGTCACTTTCTCTTATCTATTATGTCACTTTCAACTCCCGAGCTTCTACAATGAATCAATCAAAACAGGAATCAAAAGGCGCTACCAATGATTGATTGACGTTACACAGTCGCCGCACCATTCCCAGTTCAAGGTCACTGAAATGAGAATCATTTGCTGCCGGGGATGAAAAGCATCCGAATCATCACCTCCGAAAGAGACAACTCACTCGGAACCAAAACTGTGTGTTTTGAGCCTTCAAGAGGCTCCAACTGACGATGGATTTGTAGCAAAACAGGCAGAGCTTGCACCGCACCCATGGCGATGGAGATCATGGATTACTGCAGAGCAGCACCTGCACTTGCTCCTCGTGTAGTACCTCACCTCAAGCTCACCACCTCGTCTGCTCACTTCCCATCTTCTCAGGTACTGTTTTGTTACTTGCTAGGTGGGCATGTGGACCATGTGATGAGAATGTGTTGGGAGATGATTTCTTGTTGGGATATGGTTTTCTGATCTTATGTGAGTGGTGTTTTGATGGTCAAGTTTCCTTTTTGGTGAGTATTATGGTGGTTTTATGAGCTTGGATCAGGTGAGGGGGAGTTTTGTGTTTTGTGTTTTGTGTTTTTTTTTTTTTTTCTTTTTTTTAAAAATGGTTTGTTGATTGGGAGGATGTGGGTGGGTGGATGGATAGTTTAGCTGGTAGAGTGGGGTTTGTGGTAGTATGGGAGGTGGTTTGTGAGTTTATGTGTTTCTCTTTTCTGGTTTTCAGTGGAGCTGGACAGGTGTTTTGTGTGATGGATTTGACGTGGGAGTAGGATCAGGAGTTTAGGGTTTAGGAGTGTGCATGTGGAGTGGTTTTTCTGTGACAATGGGCAATGTGGATGTTGTTGTGTGAGAGTCTTGTGCATTTGCTGTGCTGGACCATGTTTTTGCGCTTAAAGTGGACGGTTTTCTTTTTTTGTGCAGCCCTCAGCTGGTTGGGTGACAGTCCCATTCCCTTTGAAATCGAGTCTAGACACGGGCAGTTTTCGGTTCTCTGCATTTGTTGTCAAGACTCCAGCTTCGACATTGACTTTAGCAACGAGGGCAGTGACTACGTACACGGATGAAATAGCTGAGGAAGAGGTCGAATTGGATCTTAAAGCTGAAGGAGAGGTCGAATTCGACCTTACAGCAGGTTTGTCCTTATGTCTCTCATGTTCAATTTTGACCAAATTCCTCATTTTTAGCGAATTGTTGAGAAATTGGTTTTGAGTTGCTTAGGATCTAAGCCATTATTCTGACATTTTTCTATCCAAACACACATGCTTAAATCTAAACTGCTTCTGGGAAAAATTCTCAACTGCGCACAGAATCGGATGGAGAGCTACATATCTCTACTCAGCTTCAGCAGTTGGACAATCCCTTCGACCCATATGGTGCTCTAAGTACTCCTTTATACCAAACAGCCACTTTCAAACAGGTTAGAGATTTTTTTTGCAGCGAAACTGTGATCGATTTCTTTTTCAGTTTAATATCTTGTATTGATCTGTTAGTCTGTATAATTCTGACCGTGGGGAGAGGATGGCAGCCATCAGCTACAGAAGGGGGACCATATGACTACACTCGAAGTGGAAATCCAACACGGGATGCTCTTGAAAGGTATGTCAGCTCATTTTCTGTTACTTTTACGGACCTTAATCAATTGGGAGCTCATATCTACTTCTTAGAATGAGCTATCATGTCTTTCTACTGCTTCTAGACCAGTCAGCTGGACAATTGTCTGTCGCATATTTCTCACGCTTAAGTACTCTTCATGCAGAACGTTAGCAAAATTGGAAAATGCAGATCGAGCATTTTGCTTTTCGACAGGAACGACAGCTCTAGCTACAATTACTCGACTCGCCGAAGCGGGTCCGTAGTTTCTCTAGTTGTTAGATCATTTTCAATGCGCCCACCTCCCTCATTGGAATTGATGCAACAATGTTAGCCATCTTTGTTTTACATGAGGCATGGTTTGGATTGTCAACAGGTCAAGAGATTGTTGCTGGGGATAATATATATGGTGGGGCTGAGCGCCTGTTGACGTGCATAACTCCGAAGTCTGGTGTTATAGTCAGGTGAGTACATCACAATTTAGGACATTTTATCCCGATTATTTGCTTATTGCAGATTAATTATGAGAGAGTCATTTCTAGGAGGTATTGAACGTACTCGTTCATGGATTAATTCAGATCATAGTGATCCTTGTAGTTTATGACAGTCTTCAGATGGTTACTCCAGTAAGATGAAAAATGTGGGTAGGAAAGGTATCGCATGAATCTGTACTGGAGCTATATCCTAGAACTGGTAATGCAGTTAATATGACCGCGATTTTTATCTGTTTATTTCAGCTAAGTCTTTGCGAAATTTCTTCAGGCGAATAGATACTGGCGACCTGGATGCAGTAAGAAAAGCAATAGGGCCTAAAACCAAAATCGTGTGGCTTGAAAGCCCCACAAATCCGCGCCAATTAATTTCTGACATCCGGGAGATAGCTAAAATTGCGCATGAGCATGGTTCACTAGTGGTTGTCGACAATAGCATAATGTCACCGATTCTTTCCAAACCTTTAAACCTCGGTGCTGGTAAGAACTCTGGCCTAGGTTGCATTGGGATATCCAACCTTAGTAGATTTCTTATCATTTTGAACCAGGGAAAGTTTCAAGATCAGCTTGTTGTGTATAATGAAACGAAGTACCATATTCACCTGTTAAGCGTGAAGCTATGGCTGTGTTTCTTAGAGCATGGTGGTCTGACTAGATACTTAATTTGGGTTATATGTGCAGATATAGTGATAAATTCTGCAACGAAGTTCATTTCAGGACACAGCGATGTAATGGGCGGAGTTCTTGCTGTCAGGGGAGAGAGGTTTGCTCCACTTTTCCTTGTAGATATATAGATGTTGTTTGCAATCGGCATCAGACTAGATTTATTAATTCTGCCTCTGATACTGGTTGCATTTAAAAAAAATTAAAAGGACCTTGAAGCCTAGGACCGTGTTGAGCACATCAGAGTGATCCTACAGTAGCTTCAATCTTTCCTGAAATTTAGACTTAATATATCATTGGACTGCAGTTTGGCTAAGGAGATTTACTTTCTACAAAATGCCGAGGGGACGGGTCTCTCACCCTTCGATAGCTGGCTTTGTCTCCGTGGCATCAAAACTCTGGCTCTTCGAGTCGAGAAACAGCAGGTATGATATGTGACCGGTGTGTATTTAGTTTGATTGTAGGGTGTATTACTCTGATCGGAATGCTTAAAACATCCATTAGCTCCAGATGCTTCAAGATAATGAGTTCAACTGGATTGGACTCAAGTGTGAAAACGATTATCTTCTCCAGAAATCTTAAATTCATTTTCCCCTAAGAAGAGCTCTATGATTACAAACAGTTAATCTGGAGGCCAACTGGACAGAAGCCCAATATCACTCTTATTGTATGATTGCAATTCTCTGCAAGTTGTAACCATCGGTTTGCCTCTGTTGCCCTATAATTTAGTTGTTCCTTTCTCCGACAGGCCAATGCTCAGAAGATTGCCGAGTTTCTGGTGGCACACCCGCTTATCACTCACGTAAATTATGCAGGCCTTTCTAAGCATCCTCGGCGTGACCTGCATTACTCCCAGGTTTGTCTATTGAGCCGTTATTTTTTGTGATTTACGAACCATGTCACATTGCGCAAAAGAAAAATGCAAGGCATTTATGTGGTTTAGGAAACTTAGCTCTTATGTGAAAACCTTTTGCATAGAGAAATGGGTAGAAGTTACATCTTAATCAAAATTCTTGTGAAGTATGCGTCTGCATGGAATTGTTCAAGGTAACTTTCCATAAGAAAACCTAAAGGTGTGGTCAGTTTGGTTGCCCTTTAATCCCTTTACTCCACCTAAACATTCTAGGTGCTTGCAAGCATGTTTAGGCGTTCAACGAAAGTTGGTACAGGTCACTTCGCATATATACAGGGATGAAGCTAAATTGGAGCTTGTTTGGTTCTTTGCAGTGCAAGGGGGCAGGCTCTGTACTCAGTTTCAACACTGACTCTTTAGCGGTATCTAAGCATGTGGTCGAACAAACCAAACTATTCAGCATTACCGTGAGCTTTGGTCTCTTCCCTGACCTGCTCCCTGACTTCTTGTTTCTGATCCGATTGTGAACATTCATACCAGGCGTGCATTAACCGGCCATTGAGTAGTACGAGAAGGATTTCAATTTTCAGATTTAAGTCTATCCTGTACCTAACAGGTTCTGAACTTATGAATGTTGCAGGGAGTGTGAAGTCATTGATCAGTCTACCATGCTTCATGTCGCATGCAAGCATTCCTGCAGACGTTCGGGTGGCTCGTGGTTTGACTGATGATCTCATACGCATTTCGGTAACTAACTCACACAGCTAGATGTCAATACCTGGACTGAAATTATTTGCAGTACATAACAGTGGAAGGCTTGCATAAAGTGAACAATACTCATAATCCTCATCATCTTTGCTGTTGAGGTGATAATGCAAGGGTTCACAAGTTTTATTCTAGATCTTGGGCACACAACTATATTTTTGTCTATCCCCATATTTTGCGCTTGATTGGTTTGTATTAATAATCACTGGGCGCATGATTCTGTGCAGGTTGGTATCGAAGATGTAGACGATTTGATTGCTGATCTTGAACAAGCCCTGAAGACAGCTCCTCAGTCAAGTGAATCATAATGATTAGACGTGTAAACGGGTCCCTACAACATGCCGGAAACTTCAACGACTGAGAGTGAATTCTTTAGTGGAGTAGCATTTATGTCACTTCGCATTGTATTTTGTTTACCCATTTCAGTTCTATGGGCTTTAGGTTTACAGCATTCACTTGGTGATAGCTGTAATTCATTACAATTATTTATTAATTTAGACTCAGTTTGTGAACACTATGACGTTTTACTGATATCTCTTTGAATTGAATAGCAAGTTGTGCTTTGGCACATGGCACTGTATTCTTAAAAATGGTTTTAGTGGAATTTAAAACATTGGACATTTATGAAATCGTGATATGTAAGTTTGAGAAAACCCGTTGCTCTTACTCATCATTCCATGGTGTGTACACCTTCTCCACTAGGAAATGTAGTATTTTCTTCTCAACTGCCCCTCCTCGTGTCCTGCTGCAACCTGCTTGTATTCCTGGGCTCGTAGTATGCCCTTCTGTTGCCTCATATGTTTTCTTAATTTTTTCCTTTATTTTGATTTTTGTTACACGGACGAAGTGCGAGTTCCATTGATAATTGGCTGATGCAAGTATGACTTGCACCCCCTTTACAAGAAGTTGACCAGGTTTGGAACACGATATAGTTCTGCAAACTAATCCCCCATCAGCAGAATTACACCAGATGCAAGGAGAGCCTAGACCGTTCTAGGAAAACGAGTAAGAAGGTTGCAACGCATAGTCTTTGCTAGACATATCTACACCTCCAAACTAGAAACTCACGATTCGGAGTTTCGAATGGAGCAAGCGGTTCCGTGTTTGTGACAAGTGCATGTTTGTACAGAGCTGACCTGAGTGCAGCTGTTTTGATACACCTACTGTATATTTTCTTGAACTCTGGAAGACTCTATATTGACCATGGGAAGAATATGACCATCATTCTTACTACGGTAATCACAAACCCTGCATCTGAATCTGAACACTCGAGTGTCCATTGAGAAATGGGTAAGCTAAATGAGTTTCCATCGCCATCCAAAATCTTGTGCACACTATTTGTCCAGGAGCCCTGGCACTGCAACGCCTCGAATTTTGATGTCTGCCCTATGGCGTTGGTCAATGACATCCAGAAAGAATGGATCCACTTTGATTTCGCTTCTCACATACACCTATACATAATCACCCGATCCTCTATCAGGTTTTCATGACTCAATTATACCATTGTTAAATCATTTCTCCCTACATAAGGCAAAACCTCCAAATCTCGAACGGACCAAATTCACCCTGATTGTTACCTATCTGCATATTTAGATCAATCCAGAAGCATCCACTAACCCAGGCTGACAAATCAAGGCACCAGAGTTCAAAATGCAGTACCTCATAATGATGCCTGTATTTCCAAACCTTGATATCACCCTTCACTGTAGCTTTTGCATGAAGAGTCATCTCTCGATTAGTAACATCATGAAACAAGTCCTTCAAATGATGAGTTGCTTCAACCCCACTCATCCTGCAAGGGAGTGCCAAGATTTGCTCACTCTGCGCTCGCATGTCTCCTGGATGGAGCTGCATTACCCCCAAACCCCCCATCATTCACCAATTCCCACAAAACCCCAATAAACCACAACTATAAAAAAGAACTTCCATAACAGTACCTATATCAAATCCAAAATGCTTTCGAAAGCAAAGGAGAGAAGAACGCACCATAGCCTGTCCGAGAAGACTCCCCCTGTAAAAAATCTCCAAGAGGGTGGCGTGGAAGCAAATTGGGGTGATATTCGGATTCCGAACCATGACATAGATCGTGGTGTCGATGTCGATGGTCGCCAGGAGCATGGATTCGGTGCTGGTGTGCAGGCTGAAGCCACTCAGGGTGATGTCTTTAATAACCATGGTGGGATCTCGGGGCCTGTTATACCAGCCAAAGACTCCTGCACCGACGAGTGCAGGAATGGCAGCCATAGCGATGACCACAATGGTACTCTTCTTCGGTTTAGACCTCCCATTCCCACTTTCGCGAATCACAACAGTCTGCCGCGGATGCTCTGGATCGTCATCGCCCTCCAATATAATCCTCTTAGCCTTCCCATTCTCCTCAAACACAATCTTCTTCGGCCTGCCGTTGTCCTCCAACACAATCCTCTTCGGCTCCTTATCCTTATCACCTTGTATAATAATCGTCCGCTTACCACTGTTCGTCATCCTCGGTTCCTACCACTCTAGCACCTGACACCCCCCCTCTAACTAAACATGAAGCTAATCCCTGTAAAACCCACGCTCTAGAACCGAAAATGCCCCCTTCCTCAAGCACCCCCGGAAGCCTAACCCTGGCAAACTCTCAAACTGACTTCAACAGTAACCCAGAACCTCAAAATCCCTATTTCTAAAATTCGAACGCAACGATTCTCCTCTGAACGAACAAACTCCTGGCTGCAAAAGCCTCACCTTCCGCGACATCAAATCCAACACCTCAACAGGCAAGGAAACCGGAATCCAAAAATATAACAACTTGTAAGCTTCAATCACTACCTAGCTGCACACCACCCAATCCCGGTGCAAAATCTCTAGCAGTAATTCTATCAATAATTCTATCAATATTTCTATCAATATTTCTAGCAACTAAACACAACCCTAAAAAACAAAAGTCCCATAAATTCCAAAACACCAACAAGCTGAGTCCTCTCCAGCTGAGTCCAGATAAAAAAACTCTACAGCTCGTAAATTCCCAATCCTCCGAACCAGCTACATCACAGAGCAGAATACCACACCTCGTGCCATCCTCCTTGAACCTTCAGCTAACTTACGTGATGACAAGAGCATCAAGACTGTGTAGTCGGACCAGGTGGCGGAGAGGTGGATGAAGTGATATATCCAGATGGGCATGGGTTTGTGCAAGCGGCGACACGAGTGGATATGTTACATGATGGTGGGCATGTGAATGAGCCAGAGCTGCGATGGAAAGTGATGCTGCGAAGGGTGGAATGAGCGACCAACACCTGCATGCATGCAGGCTCCTCGTCGAGACTTCCAGGTTTCCAGGTTTCCGTGTCACCGAATCATGCCTCCCTCGCTGCAGGATGAATGGCGTCTCCGCAATGAAATCTTTACACCGCTCAACTTACGGAATCGCTGCTCCAGTGTTGAATGGAGTTTGTTTATGGAGCTGCTTTTACTGATGAAGTGAGTTGTTCACGTGGATAGTGTTTCGGAATTCCTGCCGTCCGATTGTATGCTTCGGAAAGGCTCGGCACCGGAAACCGACGTCGTCTCGGAAACCGACATTGTCTTTTTTTTTTTTTTTTTTTTTCTTTTGTTTTTTGTTTTTTGGTTGAAGATGAGACCGACATTGTCTTTTGGTTGGATAGGTTTTGGAGGTTTATGGGGTCGGTGTTGGATTCATTTGCTTTCTTGCCTAGTGTGTTACTCAATGTGGTTTTACTTGATTCGTGTTTATCATTTAAGTGTATTTTTAGTGTTGTATTGTTTGGATTGTTTGATTTGGATGTGTATTTTTTGTGCAAGTGTTTTGGATTTAACTGTGAGTTTGTTGATCATTTTTTATCAAAATTACTCCAAATTTAATAAGGAGGTGATTTTTTTATTATGCTTTCTTTTGAGAAATCCTTCTTTAATATGGAAATGATTACTAATATCAATGTGGTTTTTTCTTGAAAGTTAAAATTAGACAAAGTAATTAACCACCGTATGCAAATTTTCAAGCTTCAAACTAAGACTTATTAAAGATCGTCTTGCTCATGGTTTTTGCTACCTCCAATTATCTCTAAACACTCATCTGATATTGTTCTTATTCTCCTTTAAAAGTTTGAAACTTTACTAAGAACTTCTCAAACTCCTGATTGGTTTATGAATTATATTTAAAGAGCTATGATCTTAGCATCAAATGTTGATAAAAACTAGCAATCATTTTAGAAATTTGGATTATGATTTGAATTCTTTGAGTTGTATGAATCTTGGGCCACTTTTGAACATAATAAGGCTAATTTTTTATTTCCTTATATGCACCCGTGTGTTTTGAAGATGAGCTCAACCGGTTTTGAAGATGAGCTTAGCCCGTTTTCATGTTGAAAGTTGTTTACTAAAAAAGATTTAATACAACCATTAAAACTTGAAAGTGCCAACAAATTCTTTAAAATGAAATTTTTCTAGGTAAAATTAGTTTTTTGTAAATTTTTAGAGTATATAACTTAAACTTAGTTTGGCTAAAATCTAATAATTATGTCCAACCATCCAACTATATTTGTAATTTTCAATTGTCGAGTTTGACATTTATTGTAATTAAAATTAAATCTAAATAAAACATAAATTTAAGGTTATTATAACTTATTTTATTTAACTTGCATAAATTACTAAAATTTAATTTTAGTGGTATGCAAATTTTAGGTATTCTAATAAATGAATTATTTTCTTCTACCGTCATGTTATTCATTCTAATACATAGAATGAATTTGAAGGTATATTAAATAAAATACAATCCATGTCTTTAATTTAAATATTATAATAAAACTCTCAAAATTCAAGTCTTCGACTTTTATTGAATTGATAAAAGTAAAAATCCACTAATTTTGCTAGTGCTAACATCAAATGTATTTTAGCTAACATTGCAATATTGAACTTTGTCTCTTTTATAAAAAAAAAAAACTACCAGAATTAAATCTATGTTTGTGTGCATATTTTGCTCAATAAGAAACAAATTGCAATCAAGCTCACAAGTTTGATACAAAATGAGGAAATCAACAATAACCACTGTACTTTCTAGTGTAAAAGGTTTCATTCACAAATTTCTAATAATAATCTCATTGATGAGAAGTGATTAATTTCATTATATGCGATGAGAATTTTAAAATGATATTAATAGATTATATTTTTGGAAAAAGAAGTGAAATCTACAAAGTTTTAGAAAGTAGGCGACTAATGCAAGTTGTTGGTTTGAAAAGCAATGTTCCAATCAAATATGTGAGACATTATTGTACTATGATATGTATGTACTATATTTGAAATAAGAAATGACTTCAAATGTAATTTGATTATATGTATGTATTTTTAAACCTTAAAAATGTAAGTACAAAACAGAAGACTACAAACCCCAACAAATCTTTCTAGAATAAAACTCATTCTCATATTAGATTTATCAGACTATTTTATCAAAAGATTTAACATAGATTTCCAAAGTATAAACTATGCTTTTATATTGGAATTTAGAATTTATGTATAATTTTGAAATAGAGTATAAAAATTGACTAAGTGACAATTTGAATGATTGGCAATTTTTTCAATAATAATTTCATTAGAACTTTTGATTAGTAGTTTCTCTCCCCATTTAACAATTAAACATAAAATCTTCAACTTTCCCTCCGTCACGGCTCTTAGTTGAGAAATTATAACACTTGCAATTAATGCTATTAGAATATACTGCACACCAAATGTCCATCAATGTCAATTGAACCTAGAACATAACAACTTTGATGCAATCTTTGTATTAAACACATGAATATCCTTAGCTTTAATTTTTAATCAATGCTTGGAAACATATCTAAAGCCCTCTCCAAACTCTTCCTTCAAATTTTTCTCCCGTCTTCTAACAAACGCTGAATTTATAGACAATAAATCCAATATTTCTCCAACACTATGTCTAGCACTTAGATCAGATTGCCAACAACTATTCAACAGATTGCGTGCCCAACCTTCAACATGCTCCGGTATCTCAGGACGAAGGTCATCATTGATAACTTGATCAATCATCGACGACGTCTGGTCATGAAGTGGATGATCTTCAAAAGGTAGCTTCCCTGTCAATACCTCATAGCAAGTCATTCCATAAGCATAAATATCCGCTGCTCTTGAAAACACCTCCGGCTTTTGACTTGTCGTTCGCTCTTTCAATGCTTGCAATATCTCTGGTGCCCTAAAAAATCCCGTTCCTACAACCCCAATGGAACATTCATAATCCGCTACAAAACATCTCCACTTTGGCCACCCACTTTTGAATTCATAGACAAGTACATTTGATGCTTTTAGATCCCTGTGAATGATGTCGCGATTGTGGAGCCACTCCACCCCTAATGCAATATCATACATCATGACTTCACATTCCTCCTTTGAAAATGGCCCACAATCTCCATCACTTCTCAATCCCATGTTGCGTTCAATCAAACTCCGGAGATCCAAATCATCCTTTCTCATCAAGAATGCAAACTGACCATTCTTCAACAATATACCTCGATGTACATGACAAAAGTACCTTGGCATCACCTTGGGTGTAGGGGACTTCAAATTTTCCATGTCCTCTACATGAAATTGCAACAATCCATGGGGCAACTGGGATTTCAACTCTCTCAAGAATGTCCCCTTCTTGAAGACCTTCACCACATAATTCGTTCCTTCTCTCTCATCCCTCTCATTATACTTTGGATCCCACCATGTGACCTTGGCATGGAAGAGCTCCGCCTGCCCACCCTCTGCAAACTTCTCCCCCACCACCAACTCACCATTATCATAGAGATTGTCATCCTCACCATAAAATGTCCTGAAAAAAGTTCCCCAGGTGGGGTGGCGCTGCAGTCCCATGAATTCCTGCTTGTTGCTTTCTTCAGCATCGCAGTCACCCTCGCCTTCTGCACCCAAGCCGCTGCTAGACTGATCCACCAGAGTGCTCCAGTGAACCTTGGAGCGCTCGATCTGCTGCTGCACACTCATGGAATTACTACATTCCCCAATAGTATTAGGAGTGCTCTTAGTGTTGGACGGAGTGCTCGCAGAGGCTTCCCCCGACTGGCGCATGCACGAGCATAAGTTCCCCATCTCTGCAACACAATACCAGATGCTACCGTCAATCTGGGAATTATCTCCCAAATATTGCTACCAAGAATGCGTCCAATCTAGCACTCAACGCGAAAACTGGAAATTACTCGCACACACAAACCAATCGCACTTAGGAACCAACTCACGACAGAGTTGCACCACCGACAACCAGTGCAAGCAAAACAATTTACGAACGAGTGACGCAATGCTGCAGTATTCCCACGTTTAAGAGACCGCAGCGGCAAGAGAAGAAGGGCCGGCGCTTACTCGTCAACAGATGCCAAGTGATTCCGTGAGCTTGGAAGTACAAAAGCAACACTGGCGATGTTCCGATACACCTCCAAACCAGCGCCGACTCTAGAGGTGTGGAGCGCGACCGAAAATTTTGAGGTCAAGGAGCCTCGACGGAGAGGTTACCGATCAGCAACGCTGAGCAACAGATCAGAGTATACTCTATGCACAATAACAAAGGATCTCGAACCCTTGCAACACGCCCCGAGTAAGTCTGCTCCACACCTGCACGAAGTCTTCTCACAGAACTACAACCCACCGCCAGCGCCTTCCGAAACAAACCACGCACTCTCCCCTGAACGCGAGGAACCTCACAACGGCAACGAAGATCGACACTGAGCTAGACTAAGCACACGGAGCCACAAAACCACCCTCTCGAAGCCGCGTCAAGAGCAATAACCTAAACCCTGGATCCAGCCTGCTCAGATGCCATCGCCGAGTTGGGAATCATCTCCCGATTCCCCAAGCACTGTTGAAAACGCGCTTCTGGAGACTGTGGGACCACGTGCGAACCCGTCCATCACCGTGGCAGGCATTGCGGAGCTACCCTTACCGTGCGGGGATTAATTTACGAAATTGCGGACTTCGTCGTAGAGGAGAATCTCTCCTTGGGGCACACATTGACCAATCCGTGCATTGGGATAGGGATCCAGGCTGCGTGGTTACAAGTTTGTATCCAATTTTTCCAGGCTGATATTCCATACCAGTGGGTCCAATTTTATTTTTTTCGGTGGAGAATATGGCACAAGTTGGGTTTCCGTGTTGGAGAAAATCGGATGCCTTTGCTGAGAGTGTTTAGTCTTTGCATTTACTTGACGCGGGAATGTGCTGTATGTGATGCGTTTGGAAGAATTCGTTCTACTTCGCTGTTTGTTTTTATCGTCCTGACATATCTCAAGCTTTACAACAGCTTACTCTCCACTTTCTCCGATCCGGGGATTGTATGTAAAGTTGCGGTCTTCTCTTCAAGACATGGCCGATAATGAGGAATTAACTGTGTCCAGGTGTGTCCTCGTCTATCCCCATGTCCATTTCTTTCCTGTCAACTTTCTCAAAGCAGTGGGTGTGTGAAGTAGTGGTTTCTGATCAGGTTTGTTCCTTCTCACTCCTCACTGTTCTTTTGAAATGCCCTTTGTAGACGTGCACGTTTTTCTTGACTCTTGGTTGCAAAGTAGTACAACTGCTCTTGAATCTGCTACAAACCACTGGTAGTCCAAATCCTTATTGTGGTTCTTTGTGAACTGTAGAAAGCAGTTGAAGATGGGATCGAAGATTGCAGCGGAAGGGCAATCCGGAAATTATGGTGCAAATTTTGAGGGTGATTCCAGGGCTTTTGTGTCGAAGGTCTTTAACGATGATACTTCTCTTGGTGACCTCAAGCGCTTAGATACCACTTCCGTACTGATTATGATAAGTGTGGAGACGAGAATAGGCTTGGAGGCATTTGGCTGAGTTTACATGGAGCAACCATTATGAGAAGCTGGGTCGATACATTGAGTCACCTCCAACACCAGGCACCCAATATTCGACTGCATACGATTAGGTTTGGAATGACCAGTTCATTGATTGGAATAGGGTTTAATTTCAGACATTTTTTGAGTCGGCAAGCCAACAAGTGTGAGTTGGTAAGGTTGGGACATTGCAATGGGTTTTGAAAACCGTAATATGTCTGATCAACAGACCTGCAGGCACTAGTCATATGGCAACACGGAAGAGATTGTCAAGTTGTGAATTTGAGTGCAGAGAAGGGAGATTCTTCGTTGTTGGCTGGTGCCATGCGAGATGAGAGTTTCAGGTATGTGTTAGTTCTCTTCTAAATTTTGCAATTTCGCCAAGTCTCCCATATGCAATGTAATTAGAACAGGCATTTGTATGGTAACCATATCTGTTGGCGGAGTTTACACACGTTCTTCGGCTGAATGGCATGGACCTGTTCTTGATCAACATTATCATGCCATGAATGATGCTCACATCTTGACTCCCTTGTCTTCCTCTGCTTCAAAATCTCCCACTCTGTATCATGATTTCATCTTAATATGTGCCTATGTGATGGGTGATTGCAGAATGTATCACCGAATACGGGACACAGGCCAGCCACTAAGCATGAGAACGAAGGTGACTATTCTTCACAACCCAGAGGAAGCATTCTCCAAATACCAAAATTGGTATTGACATGTAAGAAATCCAAGAAATTGTCTTAGCAGTTGTTCTAAGACAAAAAGGTGGGAATTTAGAGAAAATTTCCACTTGTATCTACTCTTGTTTCCTTTGTGATCAGAATACAATTCAGAACTAGTGAGAGAGGAGAGAGGGCTGTTGGTTTGGGGATTTGGCGGACGAGGAGGATCGTGGGGATGCGTCGCCTGCTGAGGGGATGGAGATGACGAGCGTGGATCTGTCGTCGCCGCTTCCACCCCGGGAGGCGCAGCTGGAGAGTCCTCCTGTGTTGAGGTAAGTCGGTTTTGGATGGTTTGATTAGTTGGAGTATATTTGCATTGGAGAATAGGGATTCTGGAGCTGGGTTAGAATTTTAGTTGATTTTTGTTTTGAGTTCGTTTGAGTGTTTTTGAGGTTTTTGGGAATTTCTTGTGGAGGTGGAGTTTAGATGAGTGAGAGTGGAATTGGGGTGGTGGTGGAATAGGGCGCAAGAGAGGGAGAATAGGAGCCAGAGGCCGTCTTCTCCAAGCAAGGCGATCTATGAGCGCAACGAGCGCGAGTCGAAGCTGGAGCTTTTCGAAACTGATCCTCTTGTCAATGTCAGAGGCCTCAAGGGGTTAGTGAAGGGCGTTTTCAGATGCATACATTTGTGTATTTTAGATCTGATTTGTGATTCAAAAGAGTGAATTATAGGTGTGAATTGTGTTGGGACAATACCTGTCGTTTTTTCCCCCCACTTTTGCTAGTAGTGGAAAATGTGGGCTGCTTTGGTTATCGAAGAAGGGTGTACTTGGTATTGGAAGTGTATGAATGGATATGTCGTTGTGAATCGGGAAGGTTTAGGCGATGTGATGGCGTTTCTTTTAATAATATTGCAGTATGGGAGACCAGCACCCGCCATTAAGTCCTATGACTCCTCTTAACGGAGAGGTCGCAGTCTCTGTTGGCCAGCAACGCCAGGATCCTGCTCAGCAACCCTTTTTCCAGGTACTTGGTTATGTAGATGATGAAGCCCGGGAAAAAATAAGCAACGTGAAGAACGGAGTATTTGAGTAAGAATATCTAAAACAAGAATCTATTTCGAAGTTTTCTGATCTGTGCTTTCTTTCACTGGTAACTTGTATTCTCTTCGTGTAAATTATTAAAAAGTATTCTACAAATTGGCTTAATTTAGGTTGTTCTAACTCTCTATTATTGTTTTGGATGCATCATTATATATGGTTTGACATAAAAGTGACTTGTCTGCAGGCGAAGAGCGCAAATTTAGGCACAATGATGGGCGTCTTCATCCCGTGCCTACAGAATATTCTTGGCATTATCTTCTATATTCGATTTTCATGGTGAGTTCCATTTGTTTAAGTATGCTGTGATCAGAATTGGGATGAAATTACTGCTACTTGTTATACATTTAATCTTTAGTTTGCGATTTACTCTTATCTATCAGCATGCACAAGCAAATAGGTAATGCATCCACCGTAAGTAGATGAAGCACCTACCTTGATGTTTGTCCTTCTTTGCTTCTACTCTAATCTGATTTTCACTATACTAGGTATAGCATACTTGTCGTATATATGGTACTAGAGTTACTTATCGTAATGGTCATTGATTTTCTAATTCCACGGCACTGAAAACCACGTTACGGATTTGTAATTGCCGACTGAGGAAACTTCGTGATATTGGCCTACGATCTTTGCTTGTTAGGGCAGGAGAGATTGGTGATTTGGAGTATAATAACTTTCAATTTTGCGTTTTTCTTCTTGGTTTGTATAGCTTGCCACTTCTGTGTTCTGGTTCATCTTCTGATTATTTGGTGAAGGCAACAGGCCTCCAACCTATCATGTGATTCAATCACTTCTTCAGGATTGTTGGTATAGCAGGCATCTGGCATAGCTTGGTACTGGTATCTATATGCTGCTGTTGTACATTTATAACTGGGTATCCCTCAGCGCCATCGCCACCAACGGAGCCATGAAGGTTAGAGCATTTATACCTGTACATTAACGTCTCAGTGGCAATTGGCAGGACTAGTGGCAGATATGTTTTTAGTGTGTTATGTTCGCATTGGGTGGTAACTTCGACTTTTCTATCGGGACCTGGTTGCGTTAAAAGAGTTATTTAGAATTTTTGTTGTCCTACCAAATACATGTCCATTTCTAGTTGATTTCGACACGCGCTCCTGCTGATGTGTTTTTCTGTTGTCTGTTCATGATATTGTAACATCTTAAAAGAATTTTATTTGGCTATTTGTTTGCAATTTTGACTCTGACTCAGCTTACAATTATGTTTGGAACGCAGGGTGGAGGTCCTTATTATCTGATAGGCAGAGCTCTGGGTCCTGAAGTCGGAGTCAGCATTGGACTATGCTTTTTTCTTGGGAATGCTGTGGCTGGGTCTTTGTAAGTGACTGGTTTTGACAAAGAGCTAGTTTTTCCTATCTTCGTCTCAATCCCATGAACGAGTTCAGAAAGATGAAGCGAACGGAAGTTTTAGTTTAGTGAACTTCTTCAATTCTTGCATGATTCAAACTACATAGATATACAAATTGGTTAGGAAGTATTTGAGGCTGTACCTGGCATATTTTTCTAATCGTTTGGTTCTTATTTGTATCTTCGCTGTAGGTATGTGCTTGGAGCTGTGGAAACGTTTCTTGATGCCATTCCTGCGGCTGGGATATTCAAGCGTAAGTTATTGATGTGAAGCGAACCCTGGATTATGTCATGAGAGATTTGGCTTTAGGTTGAAGCCTGATCTCTTTCTTGTAGTGCCACTATTTAAATGTAGATACTGTCCTTTTACTACTGCTTTAATCCTTCTTATCAAGAATGAATCTATTGCCTTGGCAGAAACCACAACCATTACGGATTTAGTTCCTGGAGTTCCATCATCAGCACCTGATATACTGAAGACCACCAACATACACTACCTTCAGGTTTATTCAGTAATACTTACTGTACTACTGTGCCTTATTGTTTTTGGTGGAGTCAAAATTATCAACAAGGTTGCTCCCGCATTCGTTGTCCCGGTGCTGTTGTCGGTTTTCCTCATCTTTATTGGCATTCTGGCTGCTCCTCGCAGCAAAGATCCGCGTTAGTTCTTTGGTCCTCTAATGTTGTGAAGAAACTTACCGGTATTCTCACGGAATGCATATTGCAGCGCTGTGTATGAACTGCCTATGTAGTGAAGGTTTCAAAATATGGAATAATTTTGAAAGTAAGTGAGTGAAATTGCTGGTTTGATGGAATGTAGCGGGAGTCACTGGGATAAGATGGAGTACATTGATTTCAAATTGGGGATCTGCTTATCAGCGGACCAATCATGCCGGCATATCAATTCCTGATGGAGATATATACTGGAGTTTCTAGTGAGTCCTTAAACGCAACGTTGGTGATTCCACTCTCGTTTTAATTATGAGTTTAAATATGACTACAAGAATTGCTCTAACGAGTTACAACCTTTAGAGGATGATCCCAGCACATCAATTGATGTGATACATCAAATGAACATGTGCAAGACGAATAAAATGTTTAAGGAAAAACAACTTCTAAACTTAAATAGGAAATCTGAACTATGTGCAAGGGATCAGTAGGTGACGAGTAATGAAAAGCTGTACCTGTCCGTTAGCAGTTGCTCTTTGGTAGCCACAGCCCCAAACATGAACACAGATACATAATAGAAACAATAGTAGTGCCAATAGCTGACAATGTGCCAACGGGGATTGACTTTTGTGTGTCTTTCAGAGATGCTAATCGATTTGAACCTGCCATGATGCCCGTGACAGCTGGGAAGAAAAGCCCCAGCAATGAACTGCATACATTTCCAGATCATGAAAAATGATCAAGACCATGGAACAAATTGACACACAAATTGAGCTCGAAATCTGCTGAAAAATACTCAAAATGGACTTAAAATATACATACTTTGAACAGAAAAAATATCATGAGAATGTCTAGTAGTCATCAACCCGAAGAAGCTAATACACAGCAACAAGAAAAACCTCGCAAGTTCCACAGCCCATAGACCCTCCATTTAATAAAGTGAATGATCTCATGGTATCCTACATAAAGCCATCACAGTATGCTTTTTTCTGAAGCAAATCATTCCCATAGTGAGTTTGAAGCGTACGTGCATATTATTCACTTGTCTAATGAATCAAGCACGGATACGTCTGAATTGGGTGATTTGTGAGCAGGCTGTTAACAGCGACAGTGGCATGGCCAGTAGCCTGGGTCGTGCAAGAAGGAGTGATCTTGTCAACACTAGTGCTGCTCTGCAGAGTTTAACAGGGGCACCGAGACTTTTGGCAGACATCGCCAATGACGACATTCTACCAATACTGAAATACTTCAAAGCACACTAGCAACACTGTGTGGAGCCTCACTTAGCAACACTGGCTTCCATGTTCATCTGCTCAAGCTGTTTGGTCATTGGCAATCTTGACCTAATCAGTCCCGTTATCACGATGTTCTTCCTCATGTGCTATGGAGGTGTAAACTTGTCTTGTCTATTGCTTGAGCTTCTGGACGCACCTAGCTGGCGCCCTCGTTGGAAGTATCATCACTGGAGTTTTTCACTTGTGGGTGCAGTACTTTGCATCGGTGAGTGTCGGTTCTTTGTACTTCTTATTCCCTGTTTTCGTGCAATATTATGGCCCTAAAAGAAATCGATATGGCACTGCGGCCTTTTGACTGTTATCGATCCGACTGTAGATTTGGTTAGGAGCCATTGCTGGCCAGTCTTGATTATTCCGATTATTTTGCGAATATTGTAACTTTATATTCCAACATGATCTAAGGTACAGTCCTGACATAATTGTTTACATGTGTGGAACTGACATAAGTTAATTGTGAACGCAGTCATCATGTTCGTAATATCATGGTTATTTACCGTGGTCTCATTAGCATTGGCGAGTCTGCTTTATTGGTATGTTAGCATCAAAGGCAAAAGTGGTGATTGGGGTGACGGATTTAAGAGTGCCTACTTCCAACTTGCTTTGCGAAGTCTTCGCTCTCTTGGAGGTACTCTTATATTCCAGAGACGTTTTTTTTTTGAAATTACAGAATAGGTTCTTAATGCGTCCAAGCGCACTTGCTGGAGAGTACGTATACAATATTAATGGTATAAGTGAACTAGGACTGACACAAATTCATTTCTTGCAGCAACTCAACGTACATCCTAAGAATTGGTATCCCATCCCACTCATCTTCTGCAAGCCATGGGGCATCCTGCCGAATAATGCACCTTGCCATCCGAAGCTAGCAGATTTTGCAAATTGCATGAAAAAGAAGGGCCGTGGAATGTCCATCTTCATTTCCATCTTAGAAGGCGACTACAAGAGCAGGAATGAAGATGCTCGTCAGGTGATAAAGCGTAACTGAACTTCTAGAATGTTTAAGAGCTCCTGTGTGCAATTCTTGAATAACTCATGAATTATACTACATTTCTGAGATGAGTTCATTGGCACTTCTAACATAGCTACGTTTTTTCAGGCGGGAAAAGTTGTTGGCCATGTACATTCAAGAAAAGAAGTGTGAGGGGGCTGCGGAAGTTATCGTGGCAAGAAGACTGCGGGATGGATTTCGGGGTGTGCTCCAGACTATGGGATTGGCCAACTTGAAGCCGAACATTGTGTGCATGCGGTACCCTGAAATATGGAGAGAAGCAGCTTCTCACAGTGAAGTGCCGAAAAAATTTCTACGGCATTGTTAATGACTGTTCTACTGCAAACAAAGCAGTTGTTCTGGTGAAGGGGCTTGATGAATGGCCTGGTGAATATGATAGGCAGTATGGTTCAATTGACTTGTATTGGATTGTTCGAGATGGTGGCCTCATGTTGCCCTTGTCTCAGTTGCTTCGTGCGAAAGAATGTTTTGATAACTGCAAAATTCAGGTACGCCGTTGGAATTTAGTTTGTGAAGTAACAGCGCTGAATATTGTGCTTCGCTTAATGCAGTCGAACAATGCAGACAGACTTGGTTGCTGCTGACTGCGATATTTATCACAGGTGGTTTGCATCGCTGAGGAAGAAACTGAGGCTGAAGAATTAAAAGCAGACGTGAAGAAGTTCTTGTATGATTTGCGGATGCAAGCAGAAGTGATTGTGGTGACCATGAAGTCATGAGGGGAAGCCCAACAGGACAGTACTATAGTAGGCCGTGATGGTGCTATGACAGCCGTCTCCAAAGCTCGCAAGCGAATCGCAGATCGTGTCGACGAAATGAAGCAAGGAGTTGATGGTATCAGTAAGTTTGAAGCTCACACTACAGTCCTTTCAGCGATCAACAGGTGAGCATCGTAATTCTTATTTGATTTTCTTTCGTCCTATATTTTAAGTCTTGAAGTTCTATATTTTACTGATGTTTTTGAGGGAGCAAGTTTCATGAACTGTAAATTTTTAACCAGGAATGAGGTTAGAACACCTAGGGCTTTTGACGAGATGTGCTTATTTCAGTGAATCCCAGCTGTGATATGTTCTTAAATAGTTATCTTAGTTAAATATTCAACTAAGGTAGTTCCAGTTAATTGTCGGACTTCGATACTGTTATTCTACTCACGTCCTCATTTTTTTGACTTCTCAGGTAAACAAATTTTTGTATACGACATTAAAACTGAATTATATTATTATGCGGTACTCGAGAACGGCAGCCGTTGTTATGGTTATGCCCTCCTCCACCAACCCTTCGGCACCCTGCTTTCATCTACATTGAGTATGTAGATTTACTTGTGGCGAGTATGTAGATTTACGTATATTGACGAAGTAACAATTTAAATGAGTGGCAATTTTTTGAATCATAATTTTGTTAGAACTTTTAATAAGAAGTTTTTCTCCCCATTTAAGAATTAAATATAAAACCTTCAACTTTCCCTATGTCATGCCTCTTAGTTGAGAAATTATAATACTTACAATGCTATTAGATTGTACTCAATACCAAATGTCCTTCAATGTCAATTGTTCATCTAGAACAAAATAACTTCAACAAAGTCTTTGTATTAAACATGTAACATCCTAAGCTTCAAATTTACAATTGATGCTTGGAAGCATATCTAAAGTCCTCTCCAAAATGTTCCTTCAAACCTTCTTCCAATCTTTTGACAGATGTTGAATTTGTAGACAATAAATCCAATACTTCACCGACACTTTGTCTAGCTCTTAGATCACGTTGCCAACAACTATTCAACAGATTGCGTGCCCAACCTTCAACATGCTCCGGTATCTCAGGACGAAGGTCATCATTGATAACTTGATCAATCATCGACGACGTCTGGTCATGAAGTGGATGATCTTCAAAAGGTAGCTTCCCTGTCAATACCTCATAGCAAGTCATTCCATAAGCATAAATATCCGCTGCTCTTGAAAACACCTCCGGTTTCTGACTTATCGTTTTCTCTTTGCATGCTTGCAATATCTCTGGTGCCCTAAAATATCCCGTTCCTACAACCCCAATGGAACACTCATAGTCCGCTACAAAACATAGCCACTTTGGCCATGTACTTGTATATTCCTTCACAAGTACATTTGATGCTTTTAGATCCCTGTGAATGATGTCGCGATTGTGGAGCCACTCCACCCCTAATGCAATAAAATACATCATGATTTCACCATCATCTTTTGAAAATGGCCCATAATCTCCATCACTTTTTGATTCCATCGTACGCTCAATCAAACTCCGAAGATCAAAATCTTCCTTTTGCATCAAGAATGCAAACTGGCCATTCTTCAACAATATACCTCGATGTACTTTACAAAAGTACCTTGGGGTCACCTTAGGCATAGGGGACTCCAAATCTTCCATGTGCTCTACATGAAATTGCAACAATCCATGGGGCAACTGGGATTTCAAGTCTCTCAAGAATGTCCCCTTCTTGAAGACCTTCACAACAAACTCAACTCCTTCTTTCTCATACATCTCATTATCCTCTGGATACCACCATGTGACCTTGGCATGGAAGAGCTCCGCCTGCCCACCCTCTGCAAACTTCTTCCCCACCACCAACTCACCTTGACGTATATGCCTTCCATTCTCAATTTCATACCCAAATGTTTGGAAGAAGGAACCCCAGGTGGGGTGGCGCTGCAGTTCCATGAATTCCTGCTTGTTGCTCTTTTTGGCCTCGCCTTCTTCTTCGTCAGCCATGCAAAATCTGTTAAAGAAGGAACGCCAGGTGGGGTGGCGCTGCAGTTGCACTTCTTCACCCAAGCCACTGCTAGACTGCTCCGCCAGAGTGCTCCAGTGAACCTTGGAGCGCTCGATCTGCTGCTCCACACTCATGGAATTACTACATTCCCCAATAGTATTAGGAGTGCTCTTAGTATTGGACGGAGTGTTCGCAGGAGCTTCCCCCGACTGGCGTAAGTATGAGCATGAGTTCCCCATCTCTGCAACACGATACCAGATGCTACCGTCAATCTGGGAATTATCTTCTGCGCCCAAATCTAAAACTGGAAATTACTCGCACACAATCTCACAGAAACCACTCGCACTTAGAAACCAACTCACGACAGAGTTGCACCACCGACAAGCAAAACAAACTAGGAACGACACAGAAGAGGGAAGCGAGAGTAAAGAGTGATGCAAAGCTGCAATATTCCCACGTTCAAGAGACCGCAGCGGCAAGAGATGAAGGGCCGGCGCTTACCCGTCAACAGATGCCGTGAGCTTGGGAGTACAACCGGCAACGCCGGCGATGTTCCGCCACAGCGCCGACTCCAAAGGTGTGGAGCGCGACGGAAATCCTGAGGATAAAGAGCGTTGACGAAGAGGTTGCCGATCAGCAGCAGCAGATCAGAGTATACTCTATGCACAGCAACACAGGGTCTCGAACCCTTGCAACATGCCCCTAATAAGTCTGCACGAAGTCTTCTCACAGTACCACAACCTACCACCAGCGCCCACCGAAACAAACCACGCACTCTCCCCTGAACTCGAGAAACCTCGGAAAGCAACTCAAGATCGACACTGAGCTAGACTAAGCACACGGAGCCACAAAACCACGTCTCGAAGCCGAGTCAAGAGTAAATACCCGAACCCTTGAAATAACCTACTCAGATGCCATCGCCGAGTTGGGAATCATCTCCCGACTTCCCAAGCACTGTTCAAAACGCGCTTCTGGAGAATGTGGGACCATCCATCACCGTGGCAGAACTTGCGGAGCTACCCTTACCGTGCGGGGATCAATTTACGAAATTGCGGACTTCGTCGCAGAGGAGAATCTCCTTGGGGCACACATTGACCATTCCGTCCAGAGAGCATTCTGTTAAGTATCGCAACATAGCTCATCACCGACTTTTTCCACTGCATGCAATTGTAGTACTGAAAGATGCACTGTCATCTTACAGAAGCCCTCAAGAATCAGCCCCAGATATTGACAAACATCACTTGCAGTCTTCTCTACGGTATGTGGGTCACTGTAATTTGACTTTAAAGCCTGGAACTTGTGCTTATTTTTCCACATAGTCCAAGCTATGGAAAAACTTGTCCAACCTACTAGGAAAATCTGTCCATTGACAAGCCGGAAGCGCATGTGTCTTGTAGCTTGGGGAGGTGCGGAAATCAGCTCTGTGAGGAAGCTTGTAAGCTGGTTTTCCTTGTTGCAGCTGGCTACAGCGATGTGTTGGAGCGAAAATGTGCCCGAGAAGTTCAGCTGCTTTGAGATGGTAGCCAATTTGGGTTGCCGGCACCGACTAGTCTTCCACGGTTGGTCATCCTCCTGATGCTTGGGCTAAGTTGTTCTGGATTTCTAAACTTGAAGCTTCACTTCTCATTGCTGAAGCAGGCTGTCCTTAGGTTGGTGACATCGAAATGGGTGAGCCCAATTTTTTAGGTCGGGGGATTGTTGGATTACTGCTCCTTCTCCAGCTCTCCAGCCTCTCGGTTTACAGCCAGCCGGTGAAGGTGATCAGCATGCAAATGTATGAATGTAAGATTGCTTCTCTAATGAAAGGTTGCCATTTTTTCTTTCAAATGAATGCAAGTACAAGACATCTTTCCTTCTGAATTTTGAGATAGCCTAAGTTTTTACTTGTACGAAGGTCGAGCTTTGTACTAGTCTCCAAGTGTTGTAACAATTAAGAGAGTTTTGTTGTTGCATATGATTCTCATCATCGAAGGAAGGCTTGTTTGCGGCCATATTGTGTTAGGTTGAGGTCTTGGTGTGAGATGAGCACCAGAGTGGTAATCTGACATGCTCATGTGGCTATGGATGGAGGTGGGCAGCAGTGTATGGATTACGGCTTTTTTGGTTTGCATGGAACCAGAGCACTCCAGACCCGGAGACAAACCTAGCTGGGTGGCGAACATTCGACTACCGTTACTATGGCAACTATGGATTTACTCGGCATGACGACCCCTGCTATGGCAAGCAATGGCGTGGACTCGTCTGCGCACAACAAAGGGTTAACGACACGTACTACACTGCTCAAATCATTGGGATGTAAGGCTCATCCCACAGTCTCGGAACCCATTTGAAGTGATATACATGCTTGATGCGAATGGATATTAAATTAGATGTTCAGAAGATTATGGTACATTTTGCATAATGTGTGCGGTGCACTTACTTTGACAAGGCTCTAATTATCTCTTCTGTGGTGGATGTCTGGACAGAGTGCTGCAAGATGTAAACATTTAAGGCCCCTTCCCGCAAGATGCTATAGTTGTCAACACTTTTACTTCCATGTCTCTCTTGTGAGTACCTTTCCTGCATAACACTCTTAATTTCAGGTTTACAATAAGTCGTCTTTTGTTTCTCAAATATTTATATTCTCTAATAGTGCTGATGATTTTGATCTGAGGTCAAGCCAGGTCAAGTTTTCAGATTGATCTGGTGTGCTAGAAAGGACAAACATAAATCTTCAGCTTGGTATTTATTGACCCTATTTTGGTAGTGCAGGATTTTGACAGGAAATCCAGGTCTTACTGGCCCTGTGCCAGACTTCCAGATGGCCCCTATAAATATATTGCAAGCTTAATCCATATCTTTTTCATTAGCTACCACATGGGTTTTGAGCGCTGGTTAAAGCAATGAAGACATGGTTGTGTGTCTCTCTGCTGAACTTATTCTGCTTGCCCACCAGGCTTCTTTGCTCCTACACATGAGCATTTTGTGACTTAATGGGATGTTGAATGCAGGGATCTTCATGGCAATGGCCTCACTGGAACGTTTCCATGGCCGGGTTTATATTTGGATCTCGACTACCTGTAAGTTCTTTATCGTGCTTGTTTTTTTAAATATTGTATGCTTCCAGGACTAGACATATTCTACTCTTGGAGATGAAGTTACATTGTTCCATATCAACATATTTTAGCTGATGCTTAGCTCCCAGCTTTCTACAATTACATACTTACCATTACTCGTATATCATGCATTCACATTGACAGAGATCTCAGGAACAACAATTTCACCGGGGAGTTCAGACCAATTGGCCAAACAGCGAACAATATACGCACGTTGCTGTTATTTCACAACAACTTTAATGGCACCATTGACGACACGGATTTATATTATAATAACTGGTTGAATCCGCCATCCATTGATGCGTCTCCCCTGACGATGGTGTAAGGTTTTCAGCTTCCTTGCGAAGTTCCTTTACCAAATGTCCTTGAGGTTGGATAAATCAAAGAATACCACACTTTTCAGTGAAGTTCTTAGACTGGTTTATGAAGATTCTAGATTAAAGCAGTTTCAAGGCCCATTGACACCCACGAACTTCCTGACAGTCTTGTTTCTTCTTGCAGGGATTTTTCGTATAACCCATTCAGTGGGAAGTTTTGCAATTTATCCAAAGCATTATACCTCAACACGTTGTAAGTGCTTTTTCCGGATTTTTTCGCTCAATTCTGTTACAAACAAGTTCTTATATGGGTACACTGTGCAATCATCCTGGAAAATGTAACAGAATCTGTTCTTCATTTATCGAAATGACTCGTAGAGAATTTCTAGAAAGTTGCACCTTCAGCCTTTTGAAATTCTTCCTAGAGATTCTTATGCCAAGCAGAGCACTTGCAATGTCCCTATTTTTTTCCTTCTTTTCTACTCACAGTTGAACCAGCTTTTCTTTTGACCAACTACAGGAATATCAGTCACAACTCTATGAGTGGAGAGATATCTGCTAGAATGTTCAACAACTCTGGCATGCCACTGTTTAGAGTACTGGATCTTTCCTACAACAAGTTCAATGGTTCCATGCCCGATCTGAGTACCAGCTCCTATGCTCTTGAAACACTGTAAGCAAGTTTGAGGATCTATGGTAGTCTATTTTTTTGATCATTTTTCAAGCTGAATGATGTCTAAAGGTGTTGCGCAGTGAACCTGTGAATCGCTGTATGATTTTCAGCTGGTCAGACATAAGTTGCTGATTATATAAGAATGGGAGACCAGATAGAATGGAATACAAATTCATAGAGACTCTCACGGGTTAGAAATGAAAGGAGGTGGGAGGATATCTGGATGGCAGCGTGTGAAACATTTGTGGAATGAATTGATGCTTGTGCAGTGATTTCAGCTGGAATGATTTCACTCCTGCTCGTTTCCCACGGTGGATCAAGAGCCTCAACAGATTACAAATGCTGTGAGTTAGCTCCAAGTTTCTGAATCTTGGTTTTTGAAGATAAGTCTGAGGTTTTCGTTTGCTTTATGTGTCTCTGGACTGTGTTGATGCCAAAAAATGATCCAGATGTATGACCATTTCCCTAACGAAGAGTTCTGAATCATATATCTCGAGTAACTTTTACATGCTGAACCATATATATGTAATCTCAGACTTTGAAACTTGAAATCTTTTGTACTTCATATATGAATACATTCAATTTCATTCAATTTCATTCAATTTCAGTAAAGAAATTGCTGACAACATTGTCACCGGTGTATGAATGCGGTGTAAAGTAGCGGTTACTCAATTCTGAGACATGCCTTCTTTCCCCACTGTTTGTGAATGCAGGGGGCTAAGTGGAACTAATCTGGAAGGTGAATTCAACCCATCTGTGTTGAGTAATTTGACATCGTTGAAGACCCTGTAAGCAACCGACCACCTTTCTCATGCTCAGTGTTTATCAGCTGATTTTCATAAAGCTTGGTTTTGTTATGTCAAATATTCACATACCATTATGCAGTAGCGCCTTGGTACCACGTGTGTCCTGATATGAATTTGGTTATAGTTTGATAGTTCTTTAGTTGTGTTCATGACTACTATCAACTCACTACATGTATTTGTTTGCTGACTTTGCAGAATATTAGACAACAACACTATTAGTGGAATTCTTCATTTTGGAAGCATTTACAACAATTTTGGGCATCCGAATAGGACCTTGCAGCTTGTGAGCATTAGAAACAATAATATTACAAACGTCACGTACAATGGGACTATTGCAAGTGTTGCGAGTTCGATTACCTTCAAGTCCTCAATCCTATCTCAAATCTTGTCAATATGTATTTCAATATAGTTCGTTTCAATTTTGTTCATCGACCAAGTAAATACTTTGCTGGATCTATCTGGTTACAGGGTACAACCTACATTCATGATAGTGGTAATAATGTTTTTAATATGTATGAAACAGCTTGCATGGCAATCCATATTGCAACAACTCAAGCGGAGGAACTGACCTCCAACGGTGTGTATGCGATGGATATTGCGTTGACACAAGTAAGAAAGTTATGAACAATAATTTCAAAGCACGATGGAGTTGTTTGTGTAGTTACTCTTGGTTCCTTTGTTCTCGAATAACCACTGCAGGGGTTTGTAGCAGATTCAAGAGCAGTTGTACTACTATGCAACCAAGAGTTAAGAATAACGTGCACGTCTCTAAGGAGCATTTTAAAAAAAAAACAGAGAGGAGTCAGAAGCAACAGGACACCAGACTTGTGTAGACGAAAGAGAAAACCTGATAAGAAATCACTACTTGACACTCCCTCTGCTTTGAGGGAAAGAAATGGACATGGGGATGGACGAGGACATACCTGGACACCGTTAATTCCTCAATTTCGGCCATGTCTTGAAGAGAAGACCGTAACTTTTCATACAATCCCCGGATCGGAGAAAGTGGAGGGTAAGCTGTTGTAAAGCTTGAGAGTGCAATTGTAAAGTTTGTAATTCATGCAACTGCAGCGCCAGCCCACCTGGGGTTGTATGAATTACAAACTTGCAGTTGTAAAGTGGGAGTGTTTTGTAGCGGATTACAAGTGTTCCGTTGGGTTGTAGGAACGGGATTTTTTAGGGCACCGGAGATATTGCAAGCAAGTGTTTTCAAGAGCAGCGGATATTTATGCTTATGGAATGACTTGCTATGAGGTATTGACTGGAAAGCTTCCTTTCAAAGATCATCCACTTCATGACATAACGTCTTTGTTGATTGATTATTCAATAGATTGCCTGCCCAACCTTCAACATACTCCGGTATCTCACGACGAAGGTCATGATTGATAATAATTGTTGGCAACGTGATCTAAGAGCTAGACCTAGTGTAGGAGAAATATTGGATTTAATGCCTACAAATTCAGCATTCGTTAGAAGACGGGAGGAATTTTTGAAAGAGAACTTTGGAGAAAATTTTAGATTTGTTTCCGAGCATCAAGTTTAAATTTGAGGCTACGAGTATTCACATGTCTTATACAATGATTGCATTGAAGTTGTTATGTTCTGGGTTCAATTGACATTGAAGGACTTTTGGTGTGTAGTAAACTCTAATAGCATTGGAAGTGTTATAATTTCTCAACTTAGGGCTATGACATAGGGAAACATATTTTTTAAGCCCTTCTACATGTTTATTTCTTAATTTTTTTGAAATTTTGATATTTCATAGTGTAAGTTGTTACTACATGTTGTAGTACACAATGTCCTTCATGTAAAATATTTAATTTCAATTTAATAAATCCTTTTAATTTTCATTAGACTTATAGATCAATAATTCAAAAGAAACAATTATTTGAAATTTTGTCTTTTCAATAGTTTCTTATACTAGAAATGTAATCAAATCTTCCGAATTTGATGTAGAACATTATAAATTAAATCAAAGATCAAGTGAAATAGATTTTTTGAATAAAGTACATTTAATCATCGACAACATAATTAAAGGAAATTATATATTGCTGAAAAATTGTTGTTTAGCTATATAGTCAATCGTTCATTGGCAAGATCCTATACTTAACAAGTTCTTATAAGGAACAATACAATGTTTCAATGCTCTTTCAAGCACCTTGACAAACTACCATTTACACAAGGAGATGTCCTTGCAAAACAATTAGCTTAGCCCCTACATGCCCTTGAGACCAGATTCTAGCCGCGGCACTTATGGGTAGGCTAATGCAAGGTTTGAGAATTTAACTATTTTTGGAGATTTTTACTAGGCATGTAATTTACATTAAAAAAAAACAACAAATGTTGATGAAATTGAGGTTGTTTTATACAAGATATGTTTTATACAAGATTCTAGCATGAAAACTGGGCAGGCCACTAGCACTCACAGTGTCGCATTTTTTGCCTCAGATGCCCGACCTTTTTACGGTTACGAAGGGTTTAAACAATTTTGTAGTTGGTGGGCAGTTTCAAAATGATGGATCCATTATTCTCCATCATCCATGCATAATGATGAATTTCCTTTTCAAAGTACATATTTGTTTATGAAACATCCATTTTAGAAGGATGTCTATCTATGATAGAATTCATCTATGTCAAAATTTCATACAATGTAGCCGCCCACAGAATTGCAGTAATGTTTGCAAATCTTTATGTTTGATATTTTGAACAATTATGAATGCAGCCGTAAAAAATGTCACATTCACTACAGGAAAAACTCGGCCCTAATCAACTGCTGGGGAAGAGAAAAGTGTTGTTCGGTGATGTTGAATTGGACGTCTTGATTCGGACACAAGGAAGAGGTTTTACTTGATTTCGAAATCTAGGTCTCTACGTATGCGTCCTAGCTGATGACTTGGATGATGAGTCAGCATTTTCGTTTGACTGGGCAATCCCATGTGGCAATTACCTTGGAACATAGATTTCAGTATATGTACATATTTTTGGATATATATATAGATTTTTTAAATTTACATTTTAGAGGAAATGTCACACTGTAATAGATATCAAATTCACATAAAATATCTGAATGGAATACCAATATGACGTGAAAATCTCTTTTGCATGTACATTTCATAATATATGTTCAATGAACATTTTGACATCATGTCATGAAATCTACGTCCTAACATACATCTTATCTACAAAGTATCTAGATTACTATGTCACTATTTCACCCATGTACTCCAAATCTTCGCATTCTAAAGATGTACTCCGGATCTTCTCACTTTCAAGATGCAGTGTTCAACCTGTTACAATCCCAAACATTCAACCTTAGTGTTTAAATTGAAACTATCATTCTAACCAAATTTACACAATCCTCATGAAAACTCTCCCTCTAAGAATCTCAGCTACACCAAACCATAAATCAACAGCTAATTCTCAAAACAGTCAAGTAACAAAATGCACACAAACTAAAACATCACCATTCAACACATCCCAACAGATTGATTCGGGTAAAATTGGATTACAATTGGATTCTCACGCAGTCATTCTCACCACCCTACCAAGCAATACAAACAGTTATCGATTTTAGAAGACTTCGTGGGAAGGTAAGAAGAAGCGGGGTTATTACCGGGCATGCTTGAAAATAGGAACCCATGGCATATTCCAACTGCAACTGTATGAAATTCAACTAGTATAGTTCCCTTCCATTCAACCATGAAATGGCGTTGCAGAATCCCTAGACACCATGAATAACTTTATTCAAATTTATCTTTGAAAATCACTGAACTTAATGGCAACAATACGTGACAACCTAAAAGCACAGGAATCCCAACAAAACGATGAGGCAAAAACCGCAGAACTCTTACCTTCACAGAATAGTTCTCAACTCAGTTGAGGGTGCAGTAGTTGCCAATGCAACTGCCATGACCTTCTCTGGTATCCCACTCAAGATATTCTGAAGGTGCATTTGAGTGGTCTTGAGAATCGTAACTTCCTGCAGAAAAAGGCCAGACGCTTTGATCTTATATCTGATCTTAGATGTTGCCAAATGTCGCCTCAAATCCATATTCACGAGCCATATGAGGAATCACACCCTGCAATTCAGCCGCAACGAAAGAATATTACACTGCAGCTTTCTTTCCTTTTTCTCTCTTTCGAAAAGCAATGGCCTTTTACTATCACTTCAAATAATAATCACAGTGCAGCTTTCGTCCTTCTGAAACACAAGGAGAAACATACGAAAGATGAATTGAGATAGATAGTTCCTTATGAACCTGAATTTGACAAGGCGGTCTGTATTCTTCAGCACACTCAACATCATGATTTGCAAAAATCGCTCATACTTGTTCTCCCCTCACACAGAACAAAACTGGTTTAGAAATCATCTTTGACCCCCAATACATATAATGTACAAAGTTACAGAGTTGTCAGACAAACCCATTACCATTTTGCATACTCAAATATTTATCATGTTCAAACTAAATGTTCAGAAGAATGCGTTCCTTTTAGTGAAAAGAAACAAGGTACAAAAGGACGCACAAGTGACCCGAAGCAACTGAAAATATGTTGATCGTCTCGCCTTCTTCGATAATCTTGCTTCCATCCTGCTAACATAAATCATGTCAACCCACACCTTACTAATGTCAGGCCTCCTTTCTACATCAAAGATTGAAGCCTACTGGAGCACACTAGCATAGTTGAGTCATGATCCTGGAATTTTGACAGTGTTTCAGGGTAGATTACTTCTCTACAACATCACAACATGAGTAAGGGTTCAGGGTTCAGCACACATCCAAATGTAAAACAGTAAAACCACACTACCACACCAAACCCTCTCTCCACACCAAACCCTCTCTCTACACCAAACCCTCTCCACACCACAACACCACCACTGCAGCAACCTCACCGCAATCCACACCGCAATCCATAGATCCATCACACCAACACAACCAAACTCCCAAACCCTAGCACAATCCCAGATCATGAACAAACTCCCAAACCCTAGCACTCACCGTGAGAGCCTCTTCATGGTGTTAGGCGCGTTAGCAGACGCCATGGCTGCGAGCTGCTGCAACGGAGGCAGCGCCTCCACTCGTGTGAGGATGGACGAAGGCGACCAAACCCTTGGCCGTCCCCGCGGTGATCTGCAAGTGCGTCGATAAAAGAAACCCTTAACCCACCTCCGCAAGGTTGGAACATGTCTTGGTTTGCAGTGGTCGCAGCTCTGAGCCCGCTTCGGATCGAATTGCCACGTCCTCCTCCCAAGGTGCAAGACATGCCATGTCAGATCGGAACACTTGATTCACAAATAGAAGACAACATACTTCTCTTGATTCGAAAACTCCATAATTTCTTTACTTGGCTTTCCATCCGGAATCAACTAACAGCACGGCCCCCTGTTGGAACCAACACAGATCACTTGGTTTTTAGTTGATTCGCAGCCCATTTTTCTTGTAGTGATTCCTTCCAACAACTGCAAGTGTGTGCAAGATTTAGGATGTGGAGGCTGCTAATCAAATGCAATATAAAATGACAGACATCAAATGTTCAAGGGATCAGGGAGGAATGTGCATTGATTTTTCCCATTGAACAATATTCAATCTCCATTGTTTCAAAACAGATTAGTGCCTCAATCACCTGCAATCAGTGAGTGTCGCTTTGAACTTCGTTGTGATCCAGAGGCAGAGCGCGTGCTGAATCGAGAGGGGATGTAAACAGGTAGACTGCTGCCTTCTTCATATGTGTTTTGTGAACTTGAATCTATTATCGTAGCCGCTGCTGGATTTCTTTTTCGTCCTCATCACCGTAAGCCTCATATCAGACTCATCTCCGTAAGACATGGTGATCGAATACTGTTAGCAAACTTTAGGTTGATAAGTCTTACACTTATCCGACACTGGCAAGAGCAAGTTTCTTAGCACTCTCATGAAGCCTCTTTACATCTGTGTCCACTCACATAATCATTCACCACAACAGTTCACGACAACAATTGCGTCCAAAATCTCTGTAAATAGAGTTAGGGTTCAAGGACCTCTATCTACAGCCAGGTTATAGAAGTTATAGCTAGTGATTACAAATTGTAAGATTCAACAACCAATGAGTCTTATTGATAATGAAGAAAGATCACGATTGAAAAGAAGGTTGTTCTCAAAAAATTTAAAAGACCTCCAGGGCTTAAGAGTACAAAGAAGGCACAAAAGAGATTGCTCATTCTAGCACAAAGGAGATTGCTCTTTCAGGTGGTTCCTCTCTGTTGGGGCAAGATTTGGAGCAATTCCACCGCAGCTAGCAGCAATGTTGGTTGACGATCAATGGATCAATTGATGTCAAACTTCTTTGCCCGTCTCCCGTCTCCTCTAAACTCATGCTCATGACTGCTTGCTTATGCCAATCTCATCTCATTCCATCTGATGGAGGATCGATGATGCCCGTTGTCGTCACTCGGAGGTCCGACTGGAGGTGAATCATGGGCAATTGGAGTGAATAATAAGTGATTGTAACTCCCGGGGCCTGCTCATGGAAGTTGGCTCCTCTACACAGCCACAACTTTCACACACCTCAACTTCCACTAACACTGTCTGCGCTGCTGCTAGTTCTTCGTCTTCTTTGCAAGTCTCATCATTCTCTGCTTCGGCTTGTTAGATCAACCACCCTCCATTAGTCACTAACATCTGTCAAAAGAAGTATACACAAAAGACTGACATCATTCACAAGCTTCATTCACTGCAACCAAGCCTAATTGCAATTGTCTTGTCAATGAAGTAGTAGTGTTTTATAGAGCGTAGCCTTCCCACGAGGTCAAACTACAGTAACATACGAAACAAGGAGAAATATCATTCAGCGCTTTGGTATTACAAGATGCAATACAAAAGAAGAAGTCATGTACAATACATTCCAACGTGTCTTCACGTGTTTATAAAATGTCAATGTCAAAAAGAGAAATCTCTATTTTTAGTTAATTATTTTATCTTATAACACCATATTCATTAATTTGGGATAAAATGGTGACTTTGGAATTTAAAAGCCTACTTTTTTGGACACCTCAACTATGAGCTAAATCCACACCTTAGTCAACAGTGAGGTAAATAATCTCAAACATTGAGCTAAATAAATAACGTTCATTGTGAGCTAATATATTTGCTTCCTAATAATGTTCTAACCATAGGGACCATTGAGGCAATTGCCTTATGTCATGTGTGTGTAGGATCATATTGATTCAAGAAACCTATGCGAGTCATGAAGGATATAATACATACATGTATTAGATAAACAATTACACAATACGCTAAGTATGCATCTAGTCCACAATGAGCTAAATTTCAACAAAAGAAGGCGGTTTCTTCTAACATCATGGCATTATAAATATTCTTCAAAAGCAAATATAGTGAACTGATCCCACATTGTATCACATTTTTATTGCATGATGTAGGAAAAATGAAACATTGAGATAAATTATTTGACGTAATTGGCCACTAGAACTTCATATAAGGGCCTTTATCTCCTCTCTTGCCTTGAGGTCCTCCATGGCCTTCATGATCGCGTCCCTCCACGAAACTGTTATAAGATGGGATTCAGCAAAAACAGAAGTCTTTGATTGAAGTCAAAGAATTGTGTGCGCTAAAGAGTCTCTCATTTGCCTCTTTAAGGTCGCTAGATCTGGGCCTATAGAGGAACAAGAATGGGTAGGGTGAAATCTTGATAATCGAGGGGGTTTAAGGGCAACACTTGACATTGTTAGCATTGCCTGTCTAGAAACATCATGATCTCGAACATGTTGCCCACTATTTGGCATAGTCAAAGATATATTTCTAACTAAGGATCCAGTCTCTACAACACGGTTTCACTAGTATGAACAACATGTTTCAATTACAATAAAGAAATATCTATTTTACAAAATTTGGGCATGATAACTTTTCATTGAATTCTTCACAGAAGAAAACTTTGTTACTCAATGGAGTGAAATTTAAATCAAAAGATGTGTGTATGTATGTTTCTTACATATCTTTGCAATCAAATTAAAAAATTCATCACCAATTATTTTCAATAAAATATATTGTAAATTCACAAAAAATGGCTTTAAAAATCCACCAAAAATTAGAATTTTACTTTTTTGAAATTGAAACTTGGTATGCTAGAGTGGGATTGGCTAAGAATTGAGTGATAATTTTGCAAGATAACACGGACCAATTTTATTGTATGTTATTTACAAATATTTGAATGCCTCAAAAAGGCATTATGTGATTTTCTTGTAGGCGACTGTATAGTAGCCTTTGTCAACAGTGGCCACTGTTCAACACGTGAGTATCCCATAAGCAACACGTTTCAACACACAACCACTCCTGAACATACACTGAACCTGATTTTCAGAAGAATCCATAAACATGAGTAGACATCCTTGCATCCTGTACCTGAGTGGGTGAAAGCTTGACATTCTTATCAACATTGTGCCGTAATGTATTGATGTAAACACACTCATTTACGCTCCAATAACCATTATCCTTCAATATAATGGACATCAGTATTGCATCAATTTTCTAGACATTAGCATTTCATTCATAAATATTCAAAAAAATGGGTATGTCTTAGCATTATCCAGGGCCAAATATTGAACTAAACTGTAAACTTACATTTATCTTGAGATCAAGTGACTCTGTTACACCGACCTTTTCCACTGCATTCAATTGTAGCACTGATAGATGCACTGTCATCTTACGGAAGCCCTCAAGTCCCAGAATTTGACAAACATCACTTGTAGTCTTCTCTACGGTATGTGGGTCACTCTTTGACGTTAAAGCCTGGAACTTGTGCTGATTTTTCCACACAGTCCAAGCTGTGGAAAAACTTGTCTAACTTACTGAGAATATCTGTCCATTGACAAGCCGGACGCCTGTAGATTGCGCATGTGTCTTGTAGCTTGGGGAGGTACGGACTGTGAGAAATCAGCACTGCCTGGAAGCTTGTCGAGCAGCTGGTTTTCCATGTTACAATAATGTGTTGGAGCGAAAATGTGCCCTAGAAGTTCAGCTGCTTTGAGATGGTAGCCACTTTGGGTTGCCGGCACCGACTAGTCTTCCACGGTTGGTCATCCTCCTGATGCTTGGGCTAAGTTGTCTTGGACTTCTAAACTTGAAGCTTCACTTCATATCACTGGCATCGAAATGGGTGAACCCAATTTTTTAGGTCGGGGGATTGTTGGATTACTGCTCCTTCTCCAGCTCTTCAGCCACTCGGTTTACAGCCAGCCGGTGAAGGTGATCAGCATGCAAACGTATGAGTGTAAGATTGCAACTTCCCTAACGAAAATTTTGAGATAGCCTAAGTTTTTACTTGTACGAAGGTCGAGCTTTTGTCAAGTGTTGTAATAATTAAGAGAGATTTATTTGTATGTAATTCTCATCATTGAAGGTGAGCTTGATTGCGGCCATATTGTGCTAGGTTGAAGTTTTGGTGTGAGATTAGCACCATAGTGGTAATCTGACATGCTCATGTGGCTATGGATGGAGGTGGGCACCAGTGTATGGATTGCGGCTTTTTTGGTTTGCATGGAACCAGAGCACTCCAGACCCGGAGACAAACCTAGCTGGGTGGCGAACATTCGACTACCGTTACTATGGCAACTATGGATTTACTCAGAATGACGACCCCTGCTATGGCAAGCAATGGCGTGGGCTCGTCTGCGCACAACAAAGGGTTAACGACACGTACTACACTGCTCAAATCATTGGGATGTAAGGCTCATCTCACAGTCTCGGAACCCATTTGCAGTGATATACATGCTTGATGCGAATGGATATTAAATTAGATGTTCAGAAGATTATGGTACATTTCGCATATGTGTGCGTGCCTTCACTTTGACTAGGCTCCAATCATCTCGTCTGTGGTGGATGTTTGGACAGAGTGCTGCAAGATGTAAACATTCAAGGCCTCTTCCCGCAAAATGCTATAGTCCTCAACACTTTTACTTCAATCTCTCTCTTGTGAGAACCTCGACGGTGCAACACCATTAAGTTTAGGTTCCAAAAAATCGTTTTTGTTTCTCAAATATTTGTGTTCTTAAGTAGTTCTGTTCATTTTGATATGATGACAAGTGAGGCCGAGTTTACAAATTGGACTGACGTTTTCTGAAATGGACAAACATAAATCTTCAACTTTGTATTTATTAACCCTATTTTGCTAGTGCAGGATTTTGACAGGAAATCCAGGTCTTACTGGCCCTGTGCCAGACTTCCAGATGGCTCCTATAAAAATATTGTAAGTCTAAGCCGTGTCCTTTTCATTAGCTACCGTATTCGTTTTGAGCGCTGGTCAAAGCAATGAATACATGGTTGTGTGTCTCTGATCTGCTGAACTTTGTTTGGGTACATACTGGCATATTACAAGCATGTAATGGTTGTAGGGAGCTCATGAAGTCTGCAGGTTTATTCTGCTTGACCACCAGGCTTCTTTGCTCCTACACATGAGCGATGCGTGACTTAATGGGATGTTGAATGCAGGGATCTTCATGGCAATGGCCTCACTGGAACGTTTCCATGGCAGGGTTTATATTTGGATCTCGAATACCTGTAAGTTCTTAATCGTTTCTTGTTTCTTTAAATCCATTGTATGCTTGGACTAGACATATTCTACTCTTGGAGGTTAAGTTACACTGTTCTATGTCATTGACGTATTAAGCTGATTCTTAGCTCCCTGCTTTCAATGGCGACTGCAATTCTATAGGAAGTAATTTCTTGCTGAACTCTAATCAGTCAATTACTATTACATACTTACCATTACTCGTATATCATGCATTCACAATAACAGAGATCTCAGCAACAACAATTTCACCGGGGAGTTCAGACCAATTGGCCAAACAGCGAACAATATACGCACGTTGCTGTTATCTCACAACAACTTTAATGGCACCATTGACGACACGGATTTATATTATAACAACTGGTTGAATCCGCCATCCATTGATGCGTCTCCCCTGACGATGGTGTAAGGTTTTCAGCTTTCTTGCGAACTTTATTTACCAAATGTCCTTGATCCTTGATAAATCAATGAATATCATTTTTTTCAGTAAAGTTCTGAGACTGGTTTATGAAGATTCTAGATGAAAGCAGTTTCAAGGCCCATTGACACCCACGAACTTCCTGACAGTCTTGTTTTTTCTTGCAGGGATTTTTCGTATAACCAATTCAGTGGGAAGTTTTGCAATTTATCGAAAGCATTATACCTCAACACGTTGTAAGTGATTTTTTCAGAATCTTTCCGTTCAATTCTGTTACAAACAAGTTCTTATATGGATACACTGTGCAATCATCCTGGAAAATGTAACAGAATATGTTCGTCATTATCCGAATAACTGGTAGAGAATTTCTAGAAAGTTGCACCTGCAGCCTTTTGAAATTCTTCTTGAGATTCTTATGCCAAGCAGAGCACTTGCAATGTCCCTATTTTTTTCCTTCTTCTTTTCTACTCACAGTTGAACCAGCTTTTCTTTTGACCAACTACAGGAATATCAGTCACAACTCTATGAGCGGAGAGATATCTGCTAGAATGTTCAACAACTCTGGCATGCCACTGTTTAGAGTACTGGATCTTTCCTACAACAAGTTCAATGGTTCCATGCCCGATCTGAGTACCAGCTCTTATGCTCTTGAAATACTGTAAGCAAGTTTGAGGATCTATGGTAGACTATTTTTTTGATCATTTTTCAAGCTGAATGATGTCTAAAGATGTTGCATAGTGAACCTGTGAATCGCTGTATGATTTTCAGCTGGTCAAACATAAGTTGCCTATTATATAAGATTCGGAGACCAGATAGGGTGGAATACAAATTTATAGAGACTCTCCCAGGTTAGAAATGAATGGAGTTTAAGGTGTGAGGATATCTGTATGGCAGCGTGTGAAACACTTGTGGATTGATGCTTGTGCAGTGATTTCAGCTGGAATGATTTCACTCCTGCTCGTTTCCCACGGTGGATCAAGAGCCTCAACAGATTAAAATTGCTGTGAGTTAGCTCCAAGTTTCTGAATTTTGGTTTTTGATGATACGTCTGAGGTTTTCGTTTGATCGTGTGTCTGTACTGTGTTGATACTAAAAAATGATCCAGATGTATGACCATTTTTGTAACCAATAGTTCTGAAGCACGTACCCGAGTAATCTTTACATGGTGAACCATATATATGTAATCTCAGATCTTGAAACTTGAAATCTTTTGTATTTCATACTTATATCATATGAATACACCCAATTTCAGTAAAGAAATTGCTGACAACATTGTCACCGATGTATGAATTCGGTGTAAAGTAGCTGTTACTCAATTCTGAGACATGCCTTCTTTCCCCACTGTTTGTGAATGCAGGGGGCTAAGTGGGACTAATCTGGAAGGTGAATTCAACCCATCTGTGTTGAGTAATTTGACATCGTTGAAGACCCTGTAAGCAATCGACTACCTTTCCCATGGTCAGAATTTATCAGCTAATTTTCATAAAGCTCGGTTTTGTTATGTCAAATATTCACATACCATTATGCAGTAGCGCCTTGGTACCACGTGTGTCCTGATATGAATTTGGTTATAGTTTGATAGTTCTTTAGTTGTGTTCATGACTACTATCAAATGACTACCTGTATTTGTTTGCTGACTTTGCAGAATATTAGATAACAACACTATTAGTGGAATTCTTGATTTTGGAAGCATTTCCAACAATTTTGGACATCCGAATAGGACCTTGCAGCTTGTGAGCATTAGAAATAATAATATTACAAACGTCACGTACAATGGGACTATTGCAAGTCTTGCGAGTTCGATTACCTTCAAGTTAGTCCTCAATCTCATCTCAAATGATCTTATTAATATGTATTTCAAGTTCGTTTCAATTAATTTGTTCATCGACCAAGTAAATACTTTGCTGGATCTATCTATTTACAGGGTACAACTTACATTCATGATAGTGATAATTTTTTTAATATGTATGAAACAGCTTGCATGGCAATCCATATTGCAACAACTCAAGCGGAGGAACTGACCTCCAACGGTGTGTATGCGATGGATATTGCGTTGACACAAGTAAGAAAGTTCTGAGCAATAATTTTAAAGCACGAAGGAGTGGTTTGTGTAGTTACTCTTGGTTCCTTTGTTCTCGAATATCTTTGATTGCATCATGTTGGTGTAAGAATTTGTTGAATTTAAGTGATGACGCATAAAAATCTTACTAAATATCATGATAGTACTATGTTAATGTGAGTTGAAAATTTAAAAGAAAAATTAGTGGTAGATATGCATCTTTTCTTACATTATTTGTTTATATTATTTATAATTTTTGTCTACCTATCTGCAGAAAGAGAAGTTTCAATTATAACAACTCAAAAATCAATTATGAAGGTCATCATCATTTCAACAACTTTGAGTGGGGTGTTGATGGCATTAGTCATTTGTATTGCAACACTGTTTATTCTCAAGAATAGAAGAGAAAAGCGTGAACTTTTGCTTCAAGTTCATGAACGTAAGCAATTTCATACTTTTTATTTATTGCTGGTATTTGATTGAGTACAAATTACATGAAACTAGGAATGAAAATATGAAACCAGAGTTGATGCCAATTAATGAGCAACAATAGAGAGATTTTTTATTTATTTTTGGTTAATTTCTTATATTCAATGAAATTATATCACTCTAATTGCATTCTCAACAATTGATGAACAAAATATCTTTTTCCAGGATTTGCTGAATTTGAATTGAAGCCAACATTATTTGCATTTAGTGAGTTACAAAAGGCCACTCGAAATTTTCATGCTGATATGAAAGTGGGTCAAGGAGGATATGGGGCAGTTTATAAGGTACTAATACTTTTGCCACATTTTACACAAATATATATTTTTCATTTGAAATCGTTGAGTTCCAAAAAAAACACTGACATGTTTTCTAAATTTTACAAATTTTGAAAGGGAACTTCGTGGTATGTATTACTGTCAATATTTAAGAAATTTGTTAAAGTATTGGTATTTAGTTTCAAACTGATTTTATTTTATATTCATGTTTCACAGGGGCACCTTCCTGATGGTAGTACGGTTGCAGTAAAGCAACTTCTCACTCCTACACAACAAACTATGGATGATTTCTTAAATGAAGTTGTACTTCTTACTGGTGCCAAACATCGTAACTTAGTAAAGTTGAAGGGTTGTTGCTTGCGAGGAAATCAAAGGTTGTTGGTGTATGAATATATGGAGAAATATGATCTTGCAGATGTTATCTTTGGTAAGATAAACACAACCATTCCATTTTGATTTTTTATTGAAGAGAACCATTCAAAGTTTGCTAAAGATTGGAAAATGACATGCTACATTGTTTTAAATTTTGTTGTATAGATTAAGTTCTCCTTTCACAGTAATGTAAATTGCACCTCGTCTTGCAGATCACAAAGGTAATCAAATCCTACATTGGCCTGCCCGGTCAAACATTTGCTTGGGAATCGCCCAAGGCTTACATTACTTACACGCTCACGTTGATCCAAAAATCATTCACCGAGATATAAAAGCAAGTAACATCCTACTTGACAAGAATGCAACACCAAAGATTGCAGACTTTGGCTTAGCAATGTTGTTCCCAGATGAGGAGACCCACATCATGACAGTTCACGTTGCAGGAACCAAGTACGCATGACTTACCTTGCAAACAAAAGAATTGTCTTCTCGAATCATTTCTAGTGCTGTTGCAATAAGCATTGAACGTTGTTACTGAACCGCTCCGATTGCTGCCCAACAACACTCTTTGAAAGAAAATTCTCTTCAAATTCAGATCAAAACAAACTGTACTGACTTCTTCTATGAACTGTGCAGAGGGTATTTGGCACCTGAGTATGCAACACTCGGACAAGTGAGTGAAAAGGTTGATGTCTTCAGCTACGGCGTGTTGGTTTTGGAAGTTGTAAGTGGCAGAAGGAATATTGATTTGAGCTATCCTACTGGGAGAGCATATCTGGCTGAATGGGTAATCTTCAACACCTAGTGTGCTTTGATCTTTGTAATGAGAAATGATGTTCAAGGATCTATAAGGATTGAAGCATATTTCATGAGATTAATATGCTTATGTCAGGTTGCAGTACTTATTTTGCAGTGGCTCATTCAAAAGGTTTTTTAATGATTATCAATAACACAAGGTTAATGAAGTAGTACTAAGAATGCTCTCTTGATAACAATGAACAGGGTAACATTTTATTCAATCACTTTGCTTTCTAACACCATTTAAAGATAGGAACTGAGAAAGAGCTTGAGGTGGACTAATTATGAGATGTGTCTCTCTGTTCTGTTATGTGATTGTAGGCCTGGAATTGTTGTAGTGAAGGCACGCTCCTTGATCTTGTCGACCCCACACTCGTATTACTGAGTGATGAGGAGGTGCAAGTGCAGAAGGTGATCAACATTGCCCTTCTTTGCATACAAACCGCAGCCGAGAGACGACCAACAATGGCGCAGGTTGTGGCAATGTTGCAAGGAGACATGGCAGTCGGATCAGCTGAACAGCAATCTAGTAAGCAAGTGCACAAGTCTGTTGATGACCATCTATTTGATTTTGGTAATTTAAGCAGTGACATGCCCTCTGATAGTCGGGAGACCGTTTCACTGGTTAAAGAATCATTGAGTTCCTCACTTGAGATCAAATCATACCTTAGAACTAGGTAGATCATAGTGATATCTAGCATGTAAATGGGAGTCACGCTGGCTTATTGAATTATCTATGCTTTTATGAGCTGGATTGTGTATTCTAGATTGGTAAACAATGAGAAGAACGTGTAATTGGGTGAAATCCATCTCAGGGCTGTCATATTGTAGCACTCACTGGTCATGATGATACTTGTTGAAAACTAACTTAGAGAACAAAGAGGAATGTTCATTACAGGTTGTCATATGATTTGGAAACACTTTAAAGATCCATGGACATGACCCATTGCAATTTTGCTTCACTAATCACAATAGCCTTATGAATTTACATGGTAACCCAGATTTCATAATCTCAAGGAGGTGAATTGAATCATTGAATTTAATAAGTTTGTACCTGTACTGAATTTTCTAAATGCTCATCTCCCTCGGCATCAATCCTGGAAACAATATTTTAGAATGAGAGTACAAATTTCAAGCGGTCATATAACCCTGCAAAGTTTCGAAGCCACAAAGACGTCCTCTTCAAAACTCTGCTTAAAAGGACATGATAAATCAAGTGCACATCGAATCAATGTACACGCAAAGACAAAACTCTCTCAGCGAAGGCATCCGATTCCCTCAGTAACTTACTCCAACACGGAAATTCAACTTGTCAGAAATTCTCCACCGAGAGAAAAGAGAATTGGACCCACTGGTAGGGAATATCAGCCTGGAAAATAGGACACAAACTTGTAACCACGCAGCCTGGATCGCTGTAGCAATGCATAGAATGGTAAATGTGTGCCCCAAGAAGAGATTCTCCTCTGCGACGAAGTCCGCAATTTCGCAAATTAGTCCCCGCAAGGTTAGGGTAGCTCCGCAACGTCCTGCCACGGTGATGGATGGTGCGCACCTGGTCCCACATTTTCTGGAAGCGCGTCTTGAACAGTGCTTGGGGAATCGGGAGATGATTCTTGACTCGGCGATGGCATCTGAGAAGGTTGGATCCAGGGTTTGGGCTATTGCTTTTGACGCGGTTTTGAGAGGGTGGTTCTGTGGCTCGGTGTGCTTAGCCTAGCTTAGTGTCGATCTTGAGCTGCGGTTGTGAGGTTTCTCGCTTTCAGTGGAGGGTGCGTGCTCTGTTTCGGTGGGCGCTGGTGGTAGGTTGTGGTACGGTGAGAAGACTTCGTGCAGACTTTATTAGGGGTAGAGCAGGTGTAGAGCAGGGGCGTGTTGCAAGGGTACGAGACCCTGTGTTAGTGCGCATAGAGTATACTCTGATCTGTTGCTGCTGATAACCTCTCCGTCGAGGGTCCTTAACCTCAGAATTTCCGGTCGCGCTCCACACCTCTGTAGTCGGCGCTGTGGCGGAACATCACCAGCGTTGCCGGTTGAACCCCCAAGCTCACAGCATCCGATACCTGGTAAGCGCTGCGGTCTCTTGAACGTGGGAATACTGCAGCTTCGCGTCACATTTTACTCTCTCTTCCCTCTTCTGTGTCCTTCATAGTTTGTTTTGCTTGCACTGGTTGTCGGTGGTGCAACTCTGTCGTGAGTTGGTTTCTTTGAGATTGTGTGTGCGAGTAATTTCCAGTTTAGGTACTAGGTGCTAGATTTGGGCGCATATTTGAGCGATATTCAGAAGATAATTCCCGGATTCACGATAGCATCTGGTATTTTGTTGCAGAGATGGGGAACTCATGTGCATGCATGCGCCAGTCGGGGGAAGCCTCTGCGAGCACTCCGTCCAATACTGGGAGCAGTGTGCAGCAGCAGATCGAGCGCTCCAAGACTCACTGGAGCACTCTGGCGGATGGGCCGAGTGGTGCATGCATGGCTGAAAATGAAGGCGAGGGTGAGTGCGAGGCCCAAGAGAGCAACAAGCAGGAATTCATGCAACTGCAGCGCCACCCCACCTGGGGTTATTTCTTCAGCACATTCATCGGTGAGGATGAAAATCTCTATGATGATGGTGAGTTGGTGGTGGGGGAGAAGTTTGCAGAGGGTGGGCAGGCGGAGCTCTTCCATGCCAAGGTCACATGGTCAAATCCAAAGAATAATGAGATGGATGAGAATAACGGAACGGAGTATGTGGTGAAGGTCTTCAAGAAGGGGACATTCTTGAGAGACTTGAAATCCCAGTTGCCCCATGGTTTGTTGCAACATCATGTAGAGGCCATGGAAAATTATGAGTCCCTTACACCCAAGGTGACCCCAAGGTTCATTTGTCAGGTACATCGAGGTATATTGTTGGAGAATGGTCAGTTTGCATTCTTGATGCAAAAGGAACATTTTGATCTTCGGACTTTGATTGAACGCAACATGGGATTGAGAAGTGGTAGAGATTGTGGGCCATTTTCAAAGGAGGATAGTGAAGTTATTATGTACAGTATTGCATTAGGGGTGGAGTGGCTCCACAATCACGACATCATTCACAGGGATCTGAAAGCATCAAATGTGCTTGTGAATGAACAGAAAAGTACGAGGCCGATGTGGCAGTGTTTTGTAGCGGATTACGAATGTTCCAATGCGGTTGTCGGAACGGGATTTTTTAGGGCACCTGAGATATTGCGAGCATTGAAAGAGCGAACGATAAGTCAAAAACCGGAGGTGTTTTCAAGAGCAGCGGATATTTATGCTTATGGAATGACTTGCTATGAGGTATTGACAGGGAAGCTACCTTTTGAAGATCATCCACTTCATGACCAGACGTCTTCGTTGATTGATGAAGTAATCAATGATGACCTTCGTCCTGAGATACCGAAGTGTGTTAAAGGTTGGGCATGTAATTTATTGAATGAGTGTTGGCAAAGTGATCCAAAAGCAAGACCAAGTGTAGGAGAAATATTAGATTTATTGCCTTTAAAATCAGCATCAGTTAGAAGGTGGGAGAAAGATTTGAAACGGATGTATGGAGAGACCTATAGAGATAATTTTAAGCATCAAGTGTAAATATAAAGCTGAGGTTCACGTGTTTAATACAAAGACTTCGTTGAAATTATTATGTTTTTTAGGTTTTTTTGACATTGAAGAACATTTGGTGTGTAATAAACTCTAATAGCATTGCAAGTGTTATAATTTTTCTACTTAGAGCCATGACATTGGGAAAGTTGAAGGTTTCAGGTTAGATTGTTAAATGGGGATGAACTATATTATTAAAAGTCATAATAGAAATATTATTGAAAAAATTGCCACTTATTTAATCACTTAGTTGCTTTATATACTCTATTTTTAAAAAATTATATGAATTCTAAATTCCAATATCATGGTACAATCTACACTTTTGAAAATCTATGTTAATCCATTCGATAGAATAGTTTAATAAATCTCATATGAGATTGAGTTTTAATCCCATAAATATTCGTTGGGGGTTTGTAATTTTATGTTTTGTAATTACATTTTCAAAGCTCAAAATTACATATATATTCAACAAATTATATTTGAAGTCATTTCTTATTTCAAACATAGAGAAAGTTATAATACAATAACGTCTCACATATTTGATTCGAGCATTGCTTCTCAAAACAACAACTTGCATAAGTCGCCTACTTTCTAAAATTTTGCAGATTTCACTTTTTTTTCTAAACTATATTCTATTAATATCATTCTAAAATTCTCACCTAAAACACATTTTAATGTTAGCATTTGCAAAAATTCTAATGAAATATCATTCTAAAATCAGCCAAACCAAGTTAAAAATTCTAATGAAATATCATTCTAAAAATTCTAATGAAATATCATTGCAAAAATTCTAATGAAATATCATTCTAAAATCAGCCAAACCAAGTTAAAGTCATGTACTTGAAAATATTAGCATCATAAATATACTGGGTTTTGTAATTATCCTTGCACTTGAGACATATCACATTCAAGAATTCTTGTCCTAATGACGATGACGCTTTATAGAAATTCCCTTGGAAATCAAGAAGGCAACTGTTTGGAACTATGGAAACTACAACTATCAAATCAAGCATTAGAAAAATATGAGCCCGAGGCTGTGTATTCCATCTGAAAATCAAATTAGCTACCATGTCATGCCCTTCGAAATCTGATTTGGCCAGAATGCCATGTGAGGCTCTTTTCTGTACCTATTTCAGCACCTTTGTAGATGAGAAAATGAGCCCCTCCGACCTTTGCAGAATAGAATCAGTGAGAATGTGAGTAATGTGGCACCTCTCATCTCCCATTTGCCATTCAGCACCTTGCCATTGAACAAAGTTGATGGTTCAAAATAACATCCTCATGCTTTTGTTATGCACACTCTGCAGCTGCTGCCAGACTCTTGGAGAGGCCTGGACAAGGATCGACTCCAAAAATACTGCTTACAATAGGTACAGCACACTTCTGTCGCCCAACGCAAGCCTGCACGAAAACAGCCACATGGAAATACTTGCTGAGAAGGTACCACAACAGCAATGCTTTTGCAATGTTAGATTATTTACTGAAAGAATATGTTCCGGATATACAGTTCAGAGAATTTTTTAGAGTGAAATTCTATTCATGACAGGATTAATTGGTTTCGAGAACACAGTAATGTACTGGAGAATTAATCTTCTTTAGCACATCTTCGGACACTTAGTTGAACCACGTCCACTGGAAAAGGTTCGGTTGGGTGATCCATCCTTTTAATATCAGGTAACTTTAGTTGGATTTCAAGCTTGGAAGACTGACCTTTCTCAAAACATCTGAGGAAGTATTCGCGTGACAAGAACTCAGCACAAAACCTCCGCAATCGCCAGATGGAGTTCCATAGCTTGCAAAGCTTATTCGAGAGATATATTGTCCGGGAGCACATTCTAGCAAGAGTGGAGCTCTTGGTGGCATGGAGGTTAGGCTGCCCCTCTTAGTCCACGAGGCTACAGGGAGTGGAAAAGGATGCGACTCTGAAATATGGGAACAGATATGCTGAGGCATACGGGTAGCTATGGTGATGGCTTCGGGGTTTCCGCCTTGCTCTTCAAACAACACGATTGAATTGCGTTTCGGAAGCAACCACTGTCGTGGAACATGATACCTGCACAAAGAAACAACCATTACGTAGCTGATTTATCAGAATCTACAATAGAGGGAGCAAGATTAACAGAAGTGCAGAGCTCAGAAAGGAAGAAAGAATTAATTACCAATATTGCGAAGGCTGGCCACATTTGGTAAGGCACTTGGTTTGGCCAAATGAACCATGATAGTCACAGTTTTCGTGACATCCATTGTTCTGTGCTCGAAAGGATGACCAGTATCGACCAAGGCTGAGTCCATTTACCCACGCCTGCCCCTTACCCATGCTGCTCAGGTCGAGAGCCAGAGAGCCATTTCCTGCTGGAGTATCAAACCCTGTCTGCAGATGACCGCAATTTGTTCAGTTAGGACTTGAAAACAATTAATCTAGAACTGATCTGAAACAATTAGTCATAAGTTTGAACTAGTTCCCTTTAATCTGGTTCTTCTGATTCTAGAGATTATCGTACTCAGACGTCCGAGAGATTCGTTCATGTTAAGTGATTAGGATGTCTCCTATCTATCTGCTGAAAACCTCCGTTCTGCAAAACTAGCACAGCCCTTTTATCTACTCTGTGGAAGCCATTGTCACAAATTCTGTTTTAAACTTTGAATCTCCAAAACAGCGTTAAGGAAAATGGTGGATACAGGAGATGTCAGACCTTGATCCAAGACAAGAAATTACGATCGTCGAATTCGAAAGTTTTATCCCAATCGGCTGAGAAATACGATTCATTGACTTTGTACAGCTGTTTATACTCACCCTGGAGTCCTACCTGAATACATAGCAAAGTTTGCTTGTGATTAGTTCACAAACCCGACCCTACATATGAGCTTAATCTGTACATCAAATGTGAGTTTAAGAAAATTATGCAGAATTGGTTGTAGAAGCATTGATTGAACCATATGTTTACGAGGTTGCAAAAGGGATGCTGGACCTGATAAGTCCAATTATTTCCTCCAAGTTCCATAGTACCAGAAGGCAAGCCCTCAATGCGCACTCCATATTGAATGCCTGCTTTCTCTTTCTCGAGAAATGGCCCATATCCCTGTTCCATCCAACAATAATATTATTCCCTTTTAACATGGCTAGTAGGCAATCTAGTGAACCTCAGGATCAGTGTTTTTGATATGATTTCTTGTAATTTCTGGTCACGAATCAAATGTTGAACATAGTGGAAAACATTGGCTATTTATCAATTAGCCTATCGAAATTGCTCTGTTGTACATGTAACTGTTCACAAGTGAATTTTCAAAGTCTACTTTACGATCGAAATATGCTTACCTGCAAACCCATTGTCATGGAGAGAATAGTTATGCTGTTTGTACCAGGTCTCAAGCTGATTGCCTGTGCAGCCTGGTGACCGTTGGCATTTACAGTGCCTGTCATTTCCAACCGAGTCATGCTTAGTCGAGCAAGGAATTTTTATTTCATGCATGCCAATTTTCTAGTCGTACAAAACAGGATGTTGAGAAGGGACTTACCACTGTAGATATAATTCACAAATGTATGGGCAACATCACGAAGAGAGGACATCACTAGTGTAGCCTGAGCTGTGCCATTTGGGACAGCACTTTCTGAAACCTGCACACTGCCTTCCCAGTAACAACAATTAGGAATGTTCTTTGTCAAGAATTTCATAGTACTGAAGTATATGTGAAATAAAAAATTGCAATTAAACCATAGTTCAATTTTAGAATCTGTTCACAGTAGGGACATATCCTGATCGATACACGGACAACACTTGTGTTTTAAGCACGAAAATCTGAATTTCAACCATGTTCTACCAGGTTCCTGTCCCTCTAGGGCTATGATTATTTCTATACGAAAAACTGAATAGATTGGTGAGTCCTTACGTGGTCATATACCACAAATAATCTGTGGTGTCTTGGGTCGTGGTAATCTGTTCAACAAGCCCCATTGCTGAAAATTTATTACCCAATTGAGGTCCCAAGGGCTCATGGGACGATACCCAATTCGTAATCGGAATGGGTCCCTGCATGCCCATTGTCACAGTTTGTGCTCCAACCTGTTTTGGATAATTTAACCAGAGGAGAGCAGATGCAGATCCAACAGTAGGTTAGGCGATTCACTTGTGAATTTAATCTCATAAGATCATTCTAGGAATTTTCAGTGACTCATCTGAAAGTGTGACATCACTCTAACAGATTCGGAGGAAAATCCTTGTTACGCACCTTGGCAGTGTTGAACACAACTGATTTGCAGTCGGGAAGTATACTAACAGACCATGCGGGCAGATCATAAGACTGACCTTGGAACTCCACTACAGTGTCATTCTTGCTCCAGCTTGCCAAGAAGGCCGCACAAGTACCTGAGGAGCTCCGGTATACATGAGCCTGCACTCAGCTCCAACAGCGCTTCAGCTACACAAATCAGTAAATTTTACTGAAACTGTTCTTAGATTTAAATGGGCAAACATTGTGTTTAACTCACCAACAATGTAACACCAACACTTCAGAAGTACTGTGGCCTTCATCGACGTGTGAACGTTGAAAAATATTGTGCGTTTTGAAATAAGTCTCTTCAGTTTAAAGGCCACTTTAGACAATGCCACAGTACAGATATTGCAAATTTCAATCAAGGCACGCATTATGTATAGCAAAATGTTTGCTCGTTCACGTCTATTTCCTTCTGCTAGCGAAATCTATGAAGATAAAAGAGCATTATTAATCCGCAAGAAATTGTGTCTTTGGTAATTATGCTACACTTAGCGAACTTAGAAGTTAATTTACCTCCTGATATGGGCCAAGAGATATGTGTGGGGGAACTATGTCAACCGCCACCAGAGCTGGTTCGCATAATTTCAAGGCAGCATGCAAGTCCTTTAAATGTCCCCACTTGGGCTGCCGAATGTCTCCTGAAAACAGAATCTACACTCAAATAAGCTTAACATGAATCTTTGCAGGTCGAAGGAGATGGACTGTCAATGACCCCTTGGACAAGATTAGTAGTAATGTCTGGGGCTTTACAAATCATTTGTGAAGTGCATATTTAAGGGAGTTGTGGAAAGGGGTGAAGAAGCAACCAAATTCATCAAGAGGAGCGTCGTAGTCATAGCTCGTAGTCACACTTTCCACTCCCGTGCGCTCAAAGTTGGTTCCTCCATGATACTGCCAAATACACAGCACATCCACCAACCTGAGATCTTTAATCAGTAATCTTAACCTGGCCATGAAAAATGAAGGAACGTGTGCACTGTCATACGCTTCAACAATAAAGTTCGATATTGTGATCATCATCGTAGTACTGGTATATACCATGTAATAATTCTGAAAACTTCCCCCTTTCTGGAAGAATCTAGCAACTGCAAATGCTATGTCCTGCACTGGTCGAGTTGGTGCAGCTTCTCCCCAACCCTGAAACCTGCTCATTTTCACACATTTAGACCATATCAAGCTTGGACGTGAAGGGATATTAGTGCATTTTATTGCCACGTCTAGAATCAGTCCCTAAGATCTTTACATCATTCTACATTTGCATTAAAATCTGAAGAAAATTATATTGAACTGCCTGGAAAACTGTACAAACATGAGAAATTTTGGCTAGTGGATGCTTACCACCCAGTCCAATTCTCCGTCCAGAGGGCAGGCTTTCCGTCAGAGTTTGGTCGCCATCCATCGCAGTAGAAGCCGTTGCATGTATTAATCTGCGCAAACAAAGGTTTTTTACCACGTATCCTATCACTCTGCCAATTAGTGCATGACACACCGCCACTTGGAACGTAGCCGAATAGCGATTTAACGTTACCTCAAATTCTTTTTCGATGATCTAGAACATTGTCACGAAACAGGCCTCTAACAGCATAAATCTGACGGACACTTGTAAGATTGGTTGGGAAACCACAATGTGGAAAACAATTTTCCTCTAAGCGAGAAAAACTGTACATGGAAAGTTTAAGTTTTGGTCAATATAATTCTTGCCGAAATTCAGTGACTTGAGTCTTATTACTTGCACAGCTTTAGTAAACAATGATTTTTGCTAATCGAGTGACTCCAGAGAAACCTAGAGATAAGCAAAAATAGCTTGTTATTGCAACAGAAACTGAAAGGAGGGTTGTCAAACGCACAACAGATAGAGGTGCTTGAGATTGCTGGCACATTATCCACGGCACGCTCGCATTTGTCGCCACTGCCATGTTAGCTATCCAGTTCATATACCTCTGGCCTGCTTCTCCATATGATGCATCAATGTTGCCATACTCATTCTCAATCTGCGCACAGTTATGGAGATTGAAAATCCTACATATTGACTTTTAATTGAGCATAAGGTCTTGCTTTTCGCTTTCTCAAGTGTTCAATTTTCGCAGTTGTCTTTGGGGGACCGAATAGAATAGGATAGAGCTTACCTGGGCCAAGATGATCGGCCCCCCTTGCCATGCAAATAGCATTTCCTTCTTCAACATCGCCACCACATGATTCACGAATCTTTGGGTTTCTAACTGCAACACAATCATGAGCTCAGGGGTCTTTATTTAGTCCGAGAAATAAAAAAATTAATTGAATTAAATGTGAATCTCTCAATCCACTCGACCGATTTATCAACTTCATGAGAGAGGGCAACTCAGCCAAGTTGAATATGGTGTCTATAGCGTAGTGAAAGAGTACAGGAATCTGTACGTACCTTGAAGGGTTCATTGTCTGTGCGGAACTCAATGCCTGGCACAAAACGTAACCATGCGGGAAAGCCCCTGTGCACAACAAATGCTGTCTTAAGCAATTGGATAAATCACAACCATCAAGGCTAGAATGATTGAAAAGCTTGGTCTTCAAATTTGCGGAGAGAATATAACAGCCACACGCTTATCATCTCAGATATGACCAATTTAAATGATGTGGGAAATACAGCATACCCTGAATTCCACTCTGCACACACATAGGGACCGATCCGCAGGCTGACATACATTCCTGCTTCACTAACCAACCTCAAGAACTTGGGCAAGTTGTACCTCCCGGCATAGTTATACTGAAAAATGTTCACATAACAAGTTTTAGATTTGCAGCCAACGACTGGAACCACAACCACATACTTCTTTGGCACAGAAATATGAACACAAACTGAGGTCCCCACAGCAATGAGTAGAATTAAATCATGTACTATCCTATTTCCTACATTACCTGCTTCTACCGAGTCCAAATGCAATTTCAAACTACTCTTCGATTGGAGCGAATCTCAACATTCAACATAACATATGTAGGCTCAATCAGAGAAATTAAAGCAATAGACTGCACCATAGATTTTTACTTTTCCTTGTAGTTAAGTGTCAAATGCATACCACCCCCTTTCTTGGCTCGTGCCCGTTCCAGAATACATAAGTTTGAATGACATCCAGACCTCCTTCCTTGGCCTTGGCTATAAGACCTGGCCACATCTGCAACAACGTATTAACCTTGAATCATATTGCTCGGGAGTTTAGATTTCCAAGATTAAAGAGTTCGGCGAGATATACATGGTTTAGTGACAAGTTTATCATTAGAAGATATCGCTTCTGCATGGCCATAGTCTTGGTGCGATCTGGACTCCTCAAGCAGAATTAAGGTAAGGATACAAGCATAATTGCACACAGTACCAATCGATTCAAAAATCATAATATATGCAAGGATATCACCAAAGAAATTTGCAATTCAAGATCGAGACTCCCTTTCTGAACAATTATCCCAGTGATGTAATCGTGTGTTGGATGATATTGAAAATGTTGCACTCACCTTCGAGGTACTGCGGGGATAATGAATAGAACCGGATATAAGCATTCGCCGCTGCCCATCCAGTTTTAAGGCCCTCTGGTCATATGAGACAGTCACGGCCATCACATGATTCTGAAGAAGCAATTCCAGTACGAAGCACATCCAAATCCAAATCCTTATTGCGGCCATTATATTCCAGGTTTGTAAATACGGGTGCGGAACCATGCAACTCCGGCAACCTCGAATTACCGAGGGAAATTGAGTAGGAGCTTCTACGGGTTGTTGTCCTTAGTGCGAGACAATTCAAGTTCAACACATTGTCCTCGGCCGCGGCAACTCTAATGGAGTGTGGTTTGCTTCCATGGATAATATCATCAAACCTGCTCTCTGTCACCAATTCGAATCTTCATCTTCCTATTTGCACTCAACAACGAGGCTTGTAATTAGCCGAAGGATTCTCGAACCATGTTAGTCCTAGGTGCGTGATCAAGTATTCCACCTTGTCAAATATGAAAGATGCAACAAACAGGGCAACATGACGTAAGCACAGTTATCGAGGGTTTCGGCATTTTGAGCGTTTCGACGACTCCGAAAGAAGACAGCTCTCGACAAAATGACCTATGTGATGCATCAATTTGAAACCTTCTTCTTGACCGAACATGAGGAAACTGGTAGAGAACCGTGCCAGTGTGCAAGATTTTATACAAACCACCGTCCAACTACTTGTCTAAATCAGTATCAACTGGAGAACAATCATAGAAAGGTGACTATAATCTCAATCAAAGCAAATCAGCAAGTCAAGGGAGGAACAAAAAAGGTAGTGGCAAAAGAGTGCAAACATCAAATCACTAGCAGCTAGCCTAAACACCGATCACGGCCATCTTCAACTACAAACACCTGACCACTTAGCCTAATTCCCACCTCAACAACAGGCATGTGACCACCATGTGCAATCACCATCACCCCTCAAACAAACAATCAATTCGTCAACAAGTAGCCCACCAAGAGTCTCTTCAGTACACATCAATCACCTGCCTCCAGGCTACCATAGCAAACCAAACCTGCTCAACTCGTCATGATGCCAGGCAAACAAAATTCAACCGACATACCAATCGCATGAGCTTGGCAACAATGTGCATACATATCTACCAGAAAACGACGACTCCGGTGCACCACAGCCTACTCACATGCCAACCATACCTGCTCAAACGCAGTACTCCACCAAGTCTGCACTTAGCATGGACTTCTGACTCATGGTGTCATGTCCCATCTTCCGTTACAAAAATTACCGCTGCACAGTGGCTATCAGATTCTCTGCGCCAGTCAATACTTTGATGATCACCATGACACCATTCTGTACAATCTTACAATCTTTGCTTTGGAAACATAATCCTCAGACTGGCAATGTCAAAGCGTTCTGAGCTTCTGACACCAACAGAGGGAGCTTCGGAAGGTGTTATTGCTATCTGTATTCGGCGGCTACGTTTACAGCTTCGCAGTGCTAGCCCATCACAATCCATGAGGTGAAACTTTGCTGGCTGCCCTCTTATTAAAACAGTGCAAAAATCACAATTAAGGCCAGAGTTTGTACTAACTGAGCATGACTTGATAATTTATGGCACTGGCAAGGTCATTGAATCATTCCTCCAGTTGTATTGGGAGAGAGCAATTCCTTTGTACCAGTATCCGGTACTGGCCTATCTCCCTGCCATGATGAAGTCAGGTGGAAGTCAAGTCTGCAGGATGTGTTTCTGAACTTGAAGGGGACATGAAGGACTTGGAGTTCTTTTTGGTTATGAATGGGGCTTCATCATGAGACTCTCATCTGCACTTGGTTGGTTACAAAATGTGTAAGTTATTAACTTAAAATTGGTTTCTTAGTCCAGCTGTTTCGTATGTACAGTTTTATGTACAAGTACTCATGGGTTGTGGGGGCTTTGTGTACAAGTTTCATGCCCATGGGACCCAATTCTGTTGGCAATTTATCCATTGTGGTGACTGTTACTTTGCTCATTTGTTGTAGTATAAAATAGTTGTGATCTTGGGTTTGTTGCTCGTAGCCGATTATTCTAGGTGATGATTCTTCCCATGACCATTATCTAGTGCAGCAACAGTCAAAATAAATCCTGTACTTCTACAAATGCAAGTCTAGCTCAGGACAACATTTCTACACCGCAGCCGTGTCAGAAGAATGCAAGATGGACTCTGATTAAGGTATAGCAACCTTGAAAATACTTGTGGATTTTGACCGAACTTCTTATTTTTGCATGCTTTCAATATCTCTGGTGCTGTGAAGAATCCAGTGGCACAAATCCAATGGAACATTTATAGTCTGCTACCACACAAAATACTTCAACCTACTCCACAATACCACATTTCAAATATATCCAAATTGTACAGTACAGTACCTCATGCTTCAGATGAGCTGTCCATCTTCTTCAGTACAAAAAATCGTGACAGTATGTGGCAGATCTCTAATAAGACCTTGTGCATAATTGAATGCATGCCAATAAGTTAAATCTGAAATGTTTTCATAGTTTTGCAATCAGCCTACCCAAGCCTAGACTTCTATTTTACAAGTTCGAAAGAATACTTCTGATTTTATGGGAAACATCCATACGATCTCTTCTGATCGAATATGGAAAAGTTTCCCACGTACTTCTGGAAAATGATTATTTGCCATATTTTTTCTAAAGTTCCATGCTCTACATGTAGTTCAGCTCGCAGTGAAAGAACACACGTTCCAACAAGCCAGAATGAAGGAGCTGAAATGCTTTACAATTCGGTACCTTCCTACCTGACTGCTATTTTGATGCCTTCACGCTTTGCTTTTTTGGAACTCGTAAATGTAATGGAAGGAGGCCCTGCTGAGAAGAGAGCTCCGCAATGAAAAGGACTGTGTGTGCCCAACCAGCATAGCTTCCAAACCTTTGAACAAAAGCTTCGGCAACTTCACGATGCAACTTGACAGTAAGTTTCCGCCCTTCGAGCTCAGGCAAGAGATATCGCACTGCAATCTGCATGTAAATGGAAGCAGTGAATAGAAAAATCCATATACGTAGCCAAGTCATTTAGCGTGTGCAGCACTGTCATTGAATCTCATTAGCAAAGAAGGATGACGACAAAGCAACTTTACACATATTGCCACAGTTTAAACTTACCTGCCACACATGAGTGTCAACAGGAATAGCATGATGCTGATCTAAGGAGAAGAGTGCAATGCAGGCCGCCACTTTGGGTCCAATCCCTGGCAGTGTGCATAAAGACGTGACTGCTTCTTCCAGCGATTGCCCCCTCAACGCCAACAACCATTGCTCTCCTCCCTCGGCCTTCTGGCGCAGCATTTCTGCCGTTCCTACAATATACTTTGCCCTGTAATAGAAAATCAAATATGTTCAACGGCGATGAATCGAGAATTTTCACAAAAGAATTTTCTAAAAAACTAAAGAATGTCGCTGACAAACAACAGTAGTATCACCGAGCTTACCGATATCCGAATCCATTTTCTCGAAGTTGTGATTCAGTAACAGGAAGCAGATCTTCCAACAACGGAAATTGATGGAAGCGAATTCCATTAACCGATCCCAAGAAAGGGCCCCGACTCGAAAGATAATCAACCATCGTAGTGATGCGTTGAATGTGGTTATTAGACGAGCATATAAACTGAAACACACATTCCAGCGGCGGCTGTCGCAGCAACCGCGCCCCACCAATGAAGGGTGCCACTGCCGCAAACCGAGCATCCGCAGCCGTAAACTTCGCATACAAATCCACCAAACTCGTGTCTAGATTCAAATACTCCCGAACCTCCTTCTCAACATCACTCACAGCCCCATTCACAGACGACGCATGATGACAATACTCAACATCGTCATCCACCTGACGCAAGGAGACGAGGTGCGCACCCACCACCCCCGTAAACTGCCCCACACCTGTCTTCCTCCACCTGAAACTCTGCCCAGTGAGAAGCGTCAGATCCAAACAGAGCTCCGCTCGCCCCACTCCCAAACTACTCCATTCGCAACCACCTCCTACAAGCTCCTCCGCCTTCACCAAACCCTTCCAATCCCCTGCCAAACCCTCAATCACCTTCCCTGCAACACTACCTACTCCCACTTCACTCTTCACCACAACCTCCTTAACCCTCCTGCCCTGGGAGCTTCCAAAATCTCCCCGAGACGAGAACAGCCTCTTCGACGCAGAGGATCTCCCACCAAACACACCATCCTCCTCCTCATAATGCTCCACCACTCGCTTCCGACGTTGGCTCCGCCGTGCCACACAAACTGATGTCACCTGCCGCACATCCCCATTCCCATTCCCACCACCTGCAGAAGGCCCACCTGGAGCTGGAGTCGGAATCGGAGGCGCAACACGCAACATCCTCCCACCAAATGCTCCCCGCACAGAAAACCCACCAACACGAAACCCTAAAACCAGTCGCAGAGCCAGATTTCAATCACTTCAAAGACATAAAATTCTTACACCTCCAAACTCCACCTCGTACATCCAATTCCTTCACCTCATAATCAATCCCTGCATTCTCCACATGAGACTCCACCTTCTGCATCAAAATCCTTCACCTCACAGCAACCTTAAAATCAATCCCTGCCCTCTACACATGAGACTGCATCTTCTGCATCCAATTTCTTCAATCTCATAATCAATCTCTGTCTTGTGCACATGAGATGGCACCTTGTGCATCGAATTCCTGCACCTGACAATCAATCTCTCATGATGAATTCCTGTGTTCTGCACATGAGAGTGTGATGGAGGATGTGAGAGTGTGCCATCCTAGGATTGGCATAGAGATGGTGCTTGGCAGTGTATCCTGAAGGTGATATGGTGACTACGGCATCTCCATGAAGGCAAACATGGTGAGGTTGGGATGGCGATGGAAGCTTGGATTCTGTTGGAGTGCAGAGTTCATGGAATGGAACAGTGAGGCTCTGTGGTGGTGGATTTGGGTTGAAGGGGGGACTGGGGAGTGGATTTGGTGTGGGTGTGGGGGGTTTTGGTGATGGGTTTAAGGTAGAGGGCTGTAGAACCGTCCACTGTTTTAAAACCGATCAGGACTGAAATGTACCCGGTTTGTACATTTCAGTCCTGATTGGTTTTAAAACAGTGGACGGTTCAACAGTACGTTACCTTAAGGATGCAAGTCGAAGAGAAGTTGTTGTGAGCAACTTAAGGATGCAAGTCGAAGAGAAGTTGTTGTGAGCAACATAGTAGTAAGGTAGGAATACCAGAAACGGTTAAAATAAGGTGATTCGACCAGAAGAAATGGAGTTAGAAATTGTGTGAAATTTTTTTAGGATGAAGAAGAAGAAATGATGAAGAATGCAAGTCATATCGTATTTTTAATCCCCATAAATAATTATCTACAATTTTTCAAAGTAGGAAGTTTGTCAAACCCCTTTCTTGTATATTAGACTCTTCTTGAACCAAACGTGATGGTGTTCTAAAACGGTTAGCTAACATCACAAAAAACTAAATGTGAGAAAACCATATTTGATATTATGTGGCAAAACATGATTGGTCCACCAAAACTTGGCTGCTCATGCAGAAATTCTCCGTTTTCAAGTGTAACTCTATTGTACGCCTTGTAGGCATTAACCGTTTATGGTTTTCCTAACTTAGTGAGTGTGAGGACGATAGGGAATGCTACGACATGACCGATGAGCGGTGAACCATATGTAGTGAGCGGATTACTTACTTTATTTAGTATGTGCATTTCATTCATCAATGAGGATGAACTCATCCAAAATAAATGAACAATTTGAAAATGATTAAAGCATGTTTCAACTGAAATGATATTGGTAGTCATTGGTTAGACTCCTTTAGGCCTAGCTAAGATAGATTAGGTTTGTACCAAACGGAGAGGTTAAGGAAACATGATAGATGTTACACTGGGATCTAGGATGGGCGTGTGAGCTTTTAAGAGACAGGGTAGGCCAGGGAAGTATAAGTCCCCTTGGGCTGGGTAACCGTAGTGAGGGAGGTAAGTAGGGCAGTAGTTACTTGCCAAGTAGGAAGCGTAACTCCAATCATGCAACCCGATGGAAGTGCCAAGGGTAACACAGTAACCTCGAGCACATTCAAGAGGAGTCAGGTTAAGGACGAAATTAAGAGAATAAGGGGTTCAACACAAGCAAACATAACTGTAGACAGTTAGGGGGAAATCAGAGAGTAAGAGGAAGGTTGGCAAACAGATACAGTTAGGTAGAGCTGAGCATGGAATATGACTCCAAAGATATCACTAAGTATCACCAAGAAGTCCCTTTACTGAGTAGTAGAGCAACAGCCCTCATGGAGTACCATGGAACCCAAAGCCGAGGCCAAGAGTATGCAAAACTAGAGTCTACGCTCTAAGACTGAACTACGACTCGTACAAAACTAATGAGTGTCCTTTCACTACGGTTCTATGGCTTTATACTATTCGGTATTTCCTAGGTGCCTCGGTAGTAACTGCTAGTGTCACCGCTAGGATTGCAGTCTCCTATTCTTCTTGACTGCTTCCACGTCTTCCTTGTCTCCTGAATCCTCTGGCCTTCTTGGGCGGGTAACACTAGACCCTATTCTGTGCAGAACGCCATCCTTGGCACCAATTTGCCAACAAAAAGTTTCTCAAATAAGGACCTTTGGGCCACAGACTTAATTGATAATGAATGAAGCTATTCTTGCCGAACAGTTGGTACAATCCTTGATTTATTCTTCAAATTTATTGTTTAATTGGCGAAGAGATTATTTTTTACATAATGTTTTTACACAATTTCTACTCGAGGAGGAGGAGATTTGGTTATCTACAGACTAAAAAGACATAGTAAATTCCATTTTAATATTCACTAGATTTAAGTTAGTAAATGATATGAAATAGGAAAGTGTATCATATAATTTTAAAGAAATAACTTATATAATTATATAAACATACATCTACATTTATATGCCAAACAAAACATTTGGATATACAAATACATTTATTATCTTAATACAAATACATTTCTTACATTTATTATCTAATGATTAAAAACTAAATCAAAATGATATATATATAATTAAGTGATTGTATGGACTAATTTAATATACACCATATTCAATATATACATATGTCAATGATAAACCTCCAGAAAACATTGTCCCTAATTGGCTACTTCTATGTACATGCGGCGCACAAAGATGCCACTATAATTCAAGATTTAGACCCGACATCCTCTATGTCAAAGGTTTATCGTACCAAAGTGACTCCACTACAGAAATAAACCCTAATCTCACCATACAATTTATTGAATTTACATACTGCAACAACAAATTCTCCCCAGAAACACTTGAAGCTAAAACTAACAAATACAATCCATTAATTGCCAGTATTGTTGCTAGAGGATGGAAAGTTGACCCCCTTATTGTCATTACAGTAGGCATAAATACTATCTATCTTACAATTGAGCATGTTTGTCTCACTTGACGCTTCTACGATGGAATCCGTCGAGGAGACAAACCAAGCTATAGTCAAAATGCTCAACGGCACGGGTCTCACTAGTTGCCATACAATATGCCATGTCCATCCTCCTCCATAAAAGAAGAATAGAAAACCACCAACCATTACCTATAACATTGAACCCCCCATAGTCAAAAACTTCAAAACAAAATACTAAAAATTTTAGTAGCTAGATCTACTTTATTGTATGTTAGCATACAGGTGTAAATGTTAGCATACATGTGTAAAGTCTCTTGTTACTTCTTGCACTAGGGGCTGTTAGTTGGCACAACTCATTTCCTGCCTGCGATCGCTCACTCAGGAATACCAAGCTACTTCATACCTCACATTTGCTCAAACGAGTCCATCAGGGTTTGAACTCGGACCAATTATATGAGAGAAACGCTCACCACCAACCAACAATGAGCTCGTGGTTTGGTTCTAAAATCACATTTTAACAAATCTTATAGAAATTACTATTTTACTAATATATATATGGTAATTATCATTTTACTATTATATTATTAATATAATAACATTACGTATGTCTTGTTATTATTTTCTAATGGATATTTTATGAAGTGAATGTAATAGTATAAAAATTCATAAATTTTAGGATGTAATTTAAAGATTAAATTACTCATTAATAAAATGTGCTTTAAGAAAAGTATTAATAAATATAAATTGTATATATATAAATATATGTATTGATACATATATATATATATACATGAATACATATAAGTAATTATACGTATTTGTTATAAATAATTGATTATATATAAGTAATTATATATTATTATACATATGAATATGTATATATATGAATACATGATTATTTACATATTTCTATATATTTATATTTATATTTATCTCTATAAATATATATCTTCATATTTATCTTCATATGTATATTTAAAAATATTAATGAATTATTTTGATATATAAAAAAACAAAATGATTTTATAGATAATTATATATTAATATAGAATATTAAAACAAACAATATCAAAGTACTTAAATGTATTGTTGCATGTGTTAATTCGTATATTTTCTGGTCTCCATAAAATCTACATTTATTTTAAATTTATTTATAAATCATATGCATACGCATTATTTTGAATATTAAATTTTTTCATGTTATTATAATATCAAATAATTGCGTAGTTTCAAAGACTTTTAAAATAATATGAATTTAAAAAATATGTGAGGTAAATTAAAATTGTTTTATCTTTTTAAATCACATCATGTATGAATATGTATAAATTTTTGTTAATGCACAAACAATGATAATCTTGTTAATATATAGATACTAAATTAGAAATTTGTATTAATGGAAATATATTTATACCTTTAGTGTTAAAAAATGTAAGACTGTCTAGTGAAATCTCTATTATTTTGAATAAACAAATCTATTATATTATATGAATATTGAATGAAAAGAAATATCATTTAAATAAATAAATAAATATATAAAGTTTTGAAGATATTGATAATCCAAACAAAGCATACGAGTATTTGGAGGACAACGATTATTATAACAAAGACGATCAGTTCGCTAAAAGTGAAGGAGGTATAATATGCTACATCATTTTAACTACCTTCATCATAATGATGAATACTCTACCGTAAGCAAGTACCTCATTCTTCTCCTATATTTTCCTAGTGATTGTATGTTGTCTTATTTCGCATTAAAGTTTTTTTTTTCCATGAGTCTTAATAAGTTTAGATTTGTATGCGTCAACGTCTTCAACATATATAAATCCTATATATCTACATTTTTTTTGAGTTGTGGTATTACAGTCATTAATCTTGTGGTGTTACAATCATTAATCTTATGGTCTTATAAATTATGTTATCAGTTTAAACTTTATATTCGTTATACGTAAATATTCTGACTACATCCGTATTGATTATTTAACACATTGAATAAATTTTTGAAGATTTTGAATAACTTTTTATAAATTGTTGATTGGACGTTAGCGATCTTTTAATGGCATATAAATAATCATAGTCTCAAGCGCATATAAAATACATCATAATAAGTTCAAAAATATTCTTTAATTGATGATTAAATTTATCAATTGATAAACTGATCTTTAAAATATATTAATTAAACGTACAACATATATACATCGTGATTAGGGTTGATTTATACATGGAAACAAGTCAAAATATATAAAAGGATAAAAAAAAATGTAATTATATTGATGTGATTTTGGTGCATGATGAATAAAAAACATAAAACAATAAAAACATTGTAATTAATTTGATGCAATTTTCGTGTACTCAAGTGTCCTACACACCAAATGCGAAAGTTAGTGCCATTGAAATGGTTGTTGGTCAACAGTTATTTGTGAAGGACCTTGTTGATGAAAGTGATGAAGGAAAGAAGTTAATAGAGGTGAAAGTCAAACAAATATTTGATAAGTGAGCAAAGCTGAGCACTCCTAGTAATCAAAATATGATAGCTAAGGCTAGAAGTTTTTGTGGTGAAGGCGGACATATTGTCAATATTTTGAAGTTGAAGAAGTTTTCTATTTATGACTATATTCATGACAGCGTTTTCCCAGGGCAAGGAAGTGATCTCTTTTACCTCTTCAAGATGCTCACGAGTGGGATTGGTAGTGGATTTGACTTTGATAAAAGGATGCAGCCTGTTGACGAGTTGGAGAATGAATGGGTTATGTTCGACCATGTCAAAAGAGTGAAGGAGTGGACCATTCTTGAACTCTTCAGGAAATGGTACCACGGATATCCCAGTAAAAAACGTTAATATTGGCATTAGTAATGGAGGCAGTGGAAACCGCAATACATGCCAGCGCACTTTGCACAACAATACACAAGCTAGAGTGAGGATGCTCCAACAACAAATGCAAAAGTTGAGGGCGCAAAATGAGTTGTTGCAAGTCCTTGTTGATTGAAAACAGCTCAACATTTAACCTGGCATTTGTACGTGGAGTTGTATTTGTCCACACGCGAGGAGGATTTCAAAACAATTAATGTTTGGTTTACAGAAGGAGAGAAATTGTATGTGTCCATCTGAGGAGCTGATAAAAAGGTGCATTTGAGCGCTTTTGACATTAGCGAGAATGATGTCATTACTTGAAAGCAGTTTGACATGGCTTGGATAACAGACTATAATCTTCATACTAAAGTATCATGTTCTCATTCCACATGGCAATTTCGTTGGAGGTGTCACTGTTTAGCTTTGAAATCCTTAAAAGCCGCTCAAAGGCATTGTGCGTTATTGTTGAGAACCGCCTCCGGCAATTACTTATGCTAACGACATTAAAATTTTTGCTATCTCAATTAGTCTGATTTACCTATGTATTACACCTTGTAATGCAGTGGGATTTAAACTTGAACAACAATGGATTTCATGAATAGGAAATGGCCAGGTGTGAGGAATTCATTATGACCAATCAATAGTACATCAAGAAAGTTGAACTTGTAACTGAAAGAGATTGCCAAGGGAGATGAAGATGAAGAATAAATCAACTTCTTTGATTATGTTTGGTGTATTTTCAGATCAGGAAGTAGAGTTGTTTTTTTCTTGAAAATTTTACTAATTTAAATAATGTATTGTTAATTGTTTTCTAAGTTTTGGTATGATTAAAACTTTGGTTGAAATTGAATTAATGGATATGAAATGGACAATGTCTTATGAATGGGTAGAAAGTCACGATTTCTTCATACCAACAGATTGTTTTAGAAATGGTGAGTATTTTCCTAGTAAGTAAATGAAATGTTTTTTGGAGTATATATCTGTTAACTTGAACAATAGCATTTGTTGTTCTAGTGGATGTGGATTTTTATGGTTCATTTGAAGCAGTGATTATGTCATTTTTAGGTAGTCATCTGCTTGTTATGTTTATAGAGAATACACCAAGAACTACCGAGGAGCAAAGTATTATGATGATTTGAAGCGTTGGTTAGTGAAGTATGATATTACTTCGTAGGGGACACGACTAGGATTACTGCCTCCCTCCTTGATATGGACTTGTGAAAATTTTTCAATGATGAAGGGCTGTTGAGTGCAAGAGCCAACTTTGCAAAGAAGAATGATTGGTATTAAGTTAAATTTTTTCCCATTTGAAATACCATAATATGTATTTTTCGACAGAAATTGAGTTATGTGGAATGTATTCATATAAAACATTTGAATGATCTCAAAATTTAGTGCATTAAAATATTTCAAATTGTCCAAAATCTACTCACGGTCTCATTTTGAATACTATTCAATCTGTAATTCTGGACATTTCATTTATTTGTTTCAATATTGCTACAGTTCTGTATCACTTCAAAAACATTTGAAATTAATTGCTGCAAAATACTATTATAATAGTATATTATCAATGCAAACACAATACTGTAGCCCTTCATCCTTGAAAAGTATAATTCCAATTCATAGTATTATACAATATTTGGATAAACATCAATTTTGACACTATATTGCAATTACCATACTTGCTGCAGAACTGCAACAATACAAAGGTTATACTATACTGTTAAGTTAAGTACTGGCCGCAGTACTGCAACATTATTGCGGCGATACTGAAATGATTGCGTGGGTAGTCCTAATGTACTGCGATTTCTTATAATTGAATGATTTTGGTTCATGGACTTTATGTCCTTCCAAAGACTGATTTCCACTCAGAAACAAGGCTCACACAATTTAAAAAATAAAAATACAACTTCAACCACCGGAAAATGTTAGCATGAAGCTCTTCGATCCACTCAAGAATCGTCAAAAGTTTAAAATCTTCAATGACATAATAATTTGAAATGAACAATCATGAATTAGCCTTTGCAGCCTTTTCGCCGGTACATAACTCATAAACAATCAGAGTTTCCTGCATAGAGTGGTCAAAACCACTTGTAAATCATCCTTCGGCCACTGCAAGTGACTCCAGGAATGTCACCATGCTTCCTAAAATGTGACTCTACTCCTACCTTTACATTACCGCAAAAGGATTGTAGCAATAAATCTTCAGGAGCTCTCAAGTGCGCAAAACAGACAAGAAAATGAGCAACACCGGATTAAGATCATCTCGGAGACATAGCCTAATCCACCTTGTACAGGAACTTAAAACATCAGGGCGATGGCCCGGTTGGGGTATCTCCCAACGGACGAGCCGGAGGCCCGGACAGGACTGAATTGCCTCAACATTCATCGCATTATTAGTTGTACCGTCGAGTATGAGTCCTGATCCGGACTCCCCACAAAATGGTGGGAAATTTGGATGCGGAAGTGACGCGGCAAGTTTCCCGGGTTTCCCCACTGCACCAGGTGGTTCCCGCGTTTCCAGCCAAGTGGTCTACTCTCCCGCCACTTTGCCTCTCCCCATTCCCGCGCTGACCTTCCCTTATCTGAGGATTTGCATTGAATGCCTGCATGTGAATCAGAAGTCAGGTGCATTCAATTCGGAATCTTTGTCACGCTTGTTGCACAACAGGCATTCTACTGGTCAAGGGTTTAGGGTTCTTCTGAGGGCACTGCAGATGGAGGCCACACGTTTTGCATGTGAAGGACTACCGGTCGGTGAGGTCAATGTGAGCGAAATCCGTGAGGAAGTCCCTGAGAGTATGATTTGTAGCTATTTTGGGAAGAAGAGCTCCAAGTCCGGTTGGAAATACAACGTACGGCCGACGTTGGTTGAGCAAGAGGCTATTCGAAACTTGTATTGCCGAGTGTACGGTACTGACGAGATCCCGAACAAAGAGATCAGTGTCTCCTTCGCTAGGGGGCTTATCTTGATGTCTATGGGGTGGAGTGTTAACTGGAAACAATTCAGTGAGGAGAGGCAGAAGGTTAGGGATAGTTTGAAGAAGAGGGCAGAAGAGCGAAAGCAGAAAAGAGAGAGGGAAGCTGACGATGGGGTTTTGACAGCACCTTCCACGCTCGGGAAGAAGCGATTTAGTGCTGATCGTGTGGGCAGTGTAGGGTTTCCCACAACGTTGTCCCTTACAGTGAAGTCAGAGGGAGAGGTGGACGCAGGGCTCCTGATGGGAAAGAAGGGCAGCAGTAGAGTTGGCCGAAATGGAGTCCTACCGGGTTGGAGCAGTGGGGAAGTAGAGAGCATGGAGAGGGCGATTGAGTCCACAGAAAATTTATTAAAGCAGTATCGTTTGAGCATGGTCGAGAGTGTTCTTGCGTTAGGGTCTGTTGAGGACTCTCTTCGGAGGGCAAAGCTTCTACGGAGCGATCGTGAATTGATTGCTGCTGAAAGTAAGGTCAAGTCAGACCACTTTAGTGAGCTCGAGCGGGCCTCTAGGGTTAAGATGGAGAGTCGAAGTCTGCGTTTGGTAGAGGTGCAGTTGCGGAGCGATCCCAGTAGTCGTGAAGAGTGTGTCGTACTTCAGCAAGAGGTTGACGCTTCCATTGCGGAGTTAGAGGACCTGTCATTCCAGAAGGGGCTCGAGGAAAATACCATCCGTCTTTCTGGAGAGGCCGTTGCGCGGTGCGAGGGAAACATTGCAAAGTTAGAGGTCACGTTCACAGAGTGCTCCGCAAAGAAAGACCTGCTGGAGGGTCGAGTGACTTCTTTAGAAAATGCTCTGTCCTCGATGGCAGAACAACTCCGTCGTATGCAGATGGGGGTTGGTGCTTCGTTCTTTCCCATCCCGCTCGAAAGAAGTCCAGAATTTCCCATAGCTGTAATCCATACCTTGAACGCATGTCCGGTGTGTTCTTTGTGGTTTAGTTGCTGGGACTATTCGTCTCTAGCTTGTGGGCATACCTATCATCCATATTGTCTTTATGAGCACTCTCAGAAGTCCTCCCAGTGTCTTGTTCCCCTTTGCAAGAAGACCTTTGATCCGCTCAGTTGTGCAGCTATTGGCATCCGTCCGACGACAGTCGCGGTTGCGGTGAAGAAACCGGTAGCGGCCCTTGCTCAGCAGGACCGAGTGGTTGCGGCTAACTCTACTGATGGAGGTACATTATCATAAATTCGATCGCCCAATGTCATGGTTATTTGTTGCTCGTGGGAGTCTTTTATCCTTCCCTGCTATGTTGTCCTTCTCGGACCCGCTCAAATTTCCCTTCGTCTCATTTTCCTTCCTGTGATCTGTTCTGGCTTTCCTCTTCTCACCCACATTTCCCCCATCTTCCTTTCTTGACGCTTGTCTAAACTTCCTTTCTCTTTCCTGTTGGTTTCGAATTTCCTTATGTTCCTTGTTATCAATTTCCTTGCTTTTTAGTACCTTTTTTTTTTGCTTAAAATCTCGTTTCCTTTGTACTCTCCATTCCTTATCTTCGACGCCACGGTTCCTTTCCTTTTTTCCTAGCTAAATCAGTTTCCTATCATTCTGTTCCTGTGCAGGATAAAAGTTGTTTCCTGTTATTCCGTTCCTTTAATTTTGCCAAGCTTACTGAGTTTCCTTTTATCCTTTTTGTATTTTTGAACTTCCTTTTTTCCTTGTTATCGTATTCCTTGTTTTTGAGTCCTTTCCTTTTTTTCCGTACTTCGTTTTGTGTGTTCCGTTCTTTATCTCTGTCGACACGGTTCCTTTCTTTTTTTCCTAGCTAAATCAGTTTCCTTTCATTCTGTTCCTGTGCAGGATATAAGATGTTTCCTGTTGTTCCGTTCCTTTATTTTTGCCAAGCTAACTCAGTTTCCTTTTATCCTTTCTTGTATTTTTGAACTTCCTTTTTTCCTTGTTATCGTATTCCTTGTTTTCGAGTCCTTTTCTTTTTTCCGTACTCCGTTCTTTATCTCTGTCGACACCGTTCCTTTCCTTTTATCCAAACTAACTCTTGTTGCTGATGCTTCCTTTGTAGTCCTGGATGCTTCCTTTTCTTCTAGTTTTCCTTAATCGGTTCTATGATTCCTGGATGCTTATTTTCTTCCGATTTTCCTTTACTCCTTTCCTGACCTTGCATTTTAGTAGCCCGTATGTAGAGATGTCTATGCCATGGGGTGTTCACTGTGTATGTGTTTTTCAAGCAGGAAGAACTACGACGTCTCCTACGTCATCATGTTGGAGAGAGAGTCCTGAGAAAATCACTCCTCTGTCCCAATCTAGTCAAACTGATGTAACGTCTAAGCAGTGTTTTGCCGAGCCGGTTCAGAAAACAACACCCACCGCACTTTGTGAAGTGTGCAGGATAAAAGAAGTCTCGGTATTTCTCAAGGTAAGATACATGCTTTGGTTATGTGTTTTTTTCCGTTTTCTTTTAGTTCCAAATAAGCTTATGTGCCTGTGGTTTATAATAACTTTGAGTACTGGTTGATAATTGTGCTCAGGGTTGTGGTCACGACGTATTCTGCTTCAGCTGCATCCAGCAGATAAATGTATGTCCGGTATGCGATGGCCGTGTAACAGGATGGGGGCGTATAAACTCACAGTCCAAGCCAAGCCTCTTGCTGGACCTTAGCACTGATGAGATTGAGGGGAATGTGACTGAGTCGGTAGTAGCTCCACAAACGCCTGCCACAGATAAGGTTGTAGGCCCTACAGAAGAGGAGAGAGAGGATGCGTCAGATGCTTCGGGTGAGGATTTGAGCTCTGGTAGCGACACGGACAACGGACTAGTACACTGGTGCGGCCCTGACGAGTTCAATAACGGGGGAACGATATCACGGCAACATGTCCCAGAAGTTGAAGAGGATCAGAGTGAGGGAGAGTTCGATGTACCTGCAGCAACGCCTAAACCTCGAAGTGGTACGCGGTTTTCAGCTGTCTCGACCCTTCTTGGCACAGGGCCACCCGATGTGGAGATGGAGTCCAGCAGGGGGGGGCGCAAGCGTAGGCGATCAAAGCATCCTTCGGCGAGCCACATTCAGAAGTTTAAAAAGATCGTGGAGATGGCGGCTGAAGACATCCTCGGACCTGTACCACGTGTAGATGCGTCGGGGGCCGCTGGAGCTAGCGACATCGAGCCCGCACCGATGACGAAGAAAAGACCTGTCGGCCGCCCCCCCAGTGCGTCAAAGACAGCTGGTCAGAAGCCTCCGAAGGAGGCCGCACCTGCAACGAAGACACCGCTTGAAAAGGTACAGCAGCTACGAAGTACACTAAGACGCCGCGAAGTTCAAGACACGGTTCCTGTAAAATTCAGGGGTTTGTAAATTCCTGGCCTCCGGTAGGATTGATGGAGTACTACTGTTCATTTTTGTTGTTTATATTGAGTCGGTACAGTATGCTATTTCAGAGCCAGTACTGCGTATGACCTATTCCCTTACCGAAGGGAACTGTTGGCAGGCTATAGGTATTACGAACATTGTAGATAGGGAACTTTGTAGCACCGAATTTTGAAGCACTGGGATTAAGAATTTTGAAGCACATTTGTAGTTAATGCTGGGTCAAGTTTCTGTTGTTTGTCGCATCACTTTTTCGGTCTTGGCTTTGTTGGTTGGGAAGCTTTAAGATGATTGTAATGGAGCGGGGGCAGTGGGTGGTAGGGTATGGCTTTTTTCCAGAAGTTATACAGAAGCGTTCCTTTGTTCCGTTCCTTATCTCCGACGACACGGTTCCTTTCTTTTTTCCCTTGCTAACTCAGTTTCCTGTCATTCCTGGCCATCACTTTGTATCAAAGTACATTACTTTCTATTTGCATACTGTCGAGATTTAGAAGTATGTGCTACGATCATATTGTAGAGAAATTTGCCACAGTCTGATCTAATCTTTATGCGAATGTTACGTTTGGCAAATGCCGCAAACTTATAGACTGCTAATGATTTAAAAAATGGTTCTACATTCAAATTACAGTGAGGAGTTGCACATAAGTGTTCCAAAACTATTTAAAGGGCACAAGTTTACTGTCTGGATAACTATCATAATCCGCAAAGTGTATAAGGAATCGACGTCGTTTCACTGCATCTTTGAACAAACTAAGGAACCAGAACCTCAAACGTCAATCATGTAGCGCTTAACTCAGATAAAGCAAGTGCGCAAGACGATGATCTCGTTACTTTCACTACCAGAGAAATAGCATGTCAGAGGTAAAAAGTGTATTGTCGCAACACAAGACCGGGATTACCCCCAGTACAGTTATAGTCAACATTGAACAACTGCCGAGTATGTTAGGGGCCGCTCAGTTCTCTACACTATCGCAGGAATATCGGTCCTGATACAACTGAAGAGCTCGAAGCTGCTTCCACCGAATCTGCAAAATAGAAGGGAAGTGAAACAGACGTGAGTCCAGAACGGAAAAGGAAAATAGATGTCTCATGAAGTCCGATTGAGACTCAGTACTAACTGGTGAACGAAGTAGTTTAGAGTCAATCTAGTAGAGCAGATGGAACGTACCTGTGCAAGTCTCGTCTTCTACGCGGTGCAAATCTAATGATGCAGCATTCACAACCGGTCTGTGGAAAATATATTAAGTCCGAAGTTAGGAGTTCAGAGTGACCAAACCAAATTCATTGGAAAGCAGAGCTACATGGAAGTTACAGAACATGAGATAACTCGAAACTAGTAAACAGTTGGCACAGTACCTTGCTTTCGCCCTCCTGCTTCCCTTGCCTCCCGCTCAGGGTGCGTCGATGCGTCGTCCTCCTCTACTTTGTCCATTTTCGGCCAGGGGTCGATGGACATCGAAGACCAAGAGTTCATGGAACTGGCGGTAGGAGAGGAAACATCCGACAAGTTGACAACTTCGACTGGCGCCGGTGGGGAACTATGTCGCTGCTCAGGGACCGGTGGCGGGGGTGCGGGCACCGCAACCTTTGCCAGATTTGCAAGGCGATCAGCACACCATCCCGCCATATCCGGTGCCGGCAACGCTAGTACCGGTCGGAGTTCAGGACCGACCCCAGAATGCATGTGGCGGCGCGGCGGATGCATAATTCCGGTGGCTTGTGCCACGGCCTGGAACTGCATGAGCGCCTTCATCTTCCAGGTGCCCATCCACCCCTCGACATTCAGCTCCCGCACCTTATCAAATTCTGGCAGTTCGTATTTGGTCACCTCCTCGAATTGCGTCACCATCTTCAACCATCGGCGCAAGCAATGTAGATCAATCGGAACGTCCTGAATAAACTGGTACTCTCCATTCCTTCTCGCCGCAGAGTCCACCCAGACGGGAAGTTCTTTTCGCTCATAATCCCCGACGATGACGAGCTCCATTTTGGTTTCGGAAGTCTCTCCCCCGGTGCGACCGTCGTCCACCTGTGGTTTCTTCCCCTTCTGATCTGCCCGACAACGATCTATCATTCTAATCGAAGCCATTCCTGATACCGTGGGTGGTGTAAGACGAATGCCAACGATTGATTACGGAAAAGCTCGAGCTCTGTAGGATCAGATGTGTAGAACTGCAATTTCAGTTGTGAAAATGAGGGACTAGGAAGAAGGAGAACAGTTGCGGACCATTAGAGGGAGAGGGAGAGGGAGAGGGAGAGCGCCGGCGCTAGATTAGACAGAATGCAAAACTCACATAAAACAGATGTGACACCTTAAGGACGCACTTAAGTTGAGTATTAAAATTTGTGATCATGTTTTAAGTACACCGGGACAAGTGTGTCATATCGGGGGTAGTAGATTCGAAATAGAAATTATTAGATTTCAGAGGTCATTGCCAGGATGTTTTGGCGATCATGTAGATTTCAGAGGATAGAACGCACCCGAGTACTTTTCAAAATATTGTAATGAAATGTAGATTTTAGAAATGTACTCATTCCGTTGTTCGTGTAACCTACAATTGCTGGAGTCTAAATTGGACAACTTAAGTAGGACTTTGATTGTATTTGCAGAAGCACGACTGTTTCAGTCTATAGTTTCATACGCGTCATGTAACTTAAAATTGATTATTGAAGAAACATGAAAATGAAGGTGAACTCCAGTAAAAACACAAATCATGCTTTGCTTGAGACAGCGACGGCATCATAACCAGTCACTCCACATGAATACAAGAAGATGAAGACACGGCCATTAAAAAACATTACATAGTGCTATGTATTTACATAACGAAAAATCTCTCCGGTTACAGGTTAACAGTCATGAGTCTTGTGGAGCAATATTTACAATACAATTGACAGTTTCGGAAGTCAGAAGTTCTAACATGTCCAATGATCACTCCTAACATGCCACATCACGACGACCTTCACGCCATCTCCACTTCAAAGCCGAAAGTTGAAGACTGAGTGAAAACGAGAGTATCGCCCTGCTGGAAATCATTGTTCAGGCAAAAGCCCGCCCAACCTACGGTGAAGAAACACCACGTCTGTTTAGGTGTGCGTGCCACAGTGCTCTTCACCTTGGAACTCTTCAACGGACCGTGCAGCATATAGTCCTCGTCCTCGAAGTTCTCTACTCCAACGTCACGCCAGAACTGAGTAGGAATATCCTGAAAAATAACCAATCCAGGACTTAATTAACAACTACGCAAACTCGACTTGAGGAGCCTACACTGAATCAACAAAACACCAATGCTCAAGACAAAACGAACGTCAAGCGAACATACTTACCAATTTACGGCAGTGCGAAGCCCGCAAAGTCTTTTTGAAGCACCGGAATGGGATAGGAGGGTAGATAGAAACCGACAAGCACTCCTCATCCACGACCTCAAGAATAAGGAAGGTGCCTGGCCCGAGGCTCATACCAGACACGAATTCGTGCCACCCTGAACCCACACTCCTGAAGGCTGCACCTGCTCCTCCGATGGAGGGTCGCTCGAAGTCAATCGCCCATTCGCGGCGTTCGTTGACGGAGGTTAAGAGCTTGCATTTTGAGACTCCGGGCCACCTTGTCTTCGCCGTGAAGGAGATTGGGATTTCCTATGTGCATGCAACGTCACTATTAGAGTCCAAAAAAATTCACTGAAGATACAAGACGACGTGAACAGTACACAACAACTTGAACAGTAGGCAAACTTTCAGATCTTTATAAAATTAAGAAGGGCAATACGAACAGAATAAAATCACAGGTGCCACACAAACCATGCTGGATGCTGCGGACGTTGCCGTCACGGCCATTGTGAAGTACGCCACCCCGAGTTGGTCCATCTCCTCGACCGCTTCGAAGTAATTGAACACCATGACTCACACTGAAGCATGCAAGAGAATTCCGTCACAATAAGCACCTCCAAGATTACATAAGAGAAAAAAATTGACGAAACTAACGACGACTGAGTAATGAGCTAAGAAATGAGCACCTGAATATAAAGGTGGCAGCCGAATGGTGAACACAGTTGTGAAAGGAGTGGTAGCCGAAACTTCATAGACGCCACTTTAAAAGTAGGAAACAGCTACGTAATCTACATGTCACTTCACCATGAAGGGTGCGGATTACCCCCAGTACGCCGCACTAATTAATCGGATCCGGAAGATTGGATATCATTGAGTCCTCAGCAGTCTTCAGTACGGCCACCTAATGCAAACTAAAGAAATACTTAACTAAGGGAAAGGATTAAAACAATCTATACAGCTAACAGATCCGAGCCATTTATGGCGCAAAATCATGAGGTCAAGGAAAAGAAGTGACCACTGTAACTGTGACTTAATCGGAATCCTCATCCGAGTCACTCTCTGTTTCGTCCTCATCGGAATGGACCTCGGCATCTGACTCCAACGCTGCTACCCTCTCCCTGTCACGTAGTACACGTGCAATCTTGGATAAGGCGGCATCACTCAACTTGTAAACAGATGTATTGGATTTCTGTTTGTGAATTGCTAGTTTCATACTGAACTTAGATGCAAAGACCAAGTGGGAGTACACTCTTGCTGGCCCAGCAGTATCCAGCAAAACGTAGGAGTTCGGCTTTTTACCATGTTGTTCGTAATAGAGTCCTTCTACCACTTCATCTGTCCTCTCAACCACACCCCCCCATGCATCCCTTAGCATCTCGTCCTCCACAACGTACATCCTCTTAGTACAAAGCAAGACGAAAAACTCTGCTCCCTTAGAATGCGGGTCCTCCGGATCAGCCAAGATCGCAAAGTGGTCGCCGACCTCCAATGACAAAGCTAGGTCGTTGCTGTCGTCCTCCACCTCCCACTCTTGCTCCAAATCTTCCTCTTGCACTGCTTCGATGCTAGAGGTGGGCACCAGAGTCACCACTTTCCAGGGCTTGACGAATGCAGAGCTACAGCACGAGGCTCCTTCACCATGTAGACAGAAACCGCAGAAACAAGAAAAATCGCGAACCTGGAGTAGTGTGTTGTTTTGTGGGCCTACACTTCGGATGGAGTGCATGCTGCGACTCCCGTTGATGGTTGCACATCCCATCGACAGCTTCCTGCAAACTTCCGTCTTCCCAATCAGTGTGAAGTGTCGATCAACTTGGCGCTTTGCACCGGGATAAGCTCCATTGGGTCTATTCATCGATGTCTTCAAATAATTAACTACATCGGCTGCATCATGTAGTTTTCTACTGTCCGGCCTGAGCTGCTCTTTCCGGATGCTCTGCTTGAGACAGGCTCCGGCCCCATCGTGGGGGCCTTTGCCGTGGCCCGTTCCCCAAAACGACCACTCCATGGCACATCCGCTTGGCAACTCTGAACACACCGTTAAAGAGGGATACCTGTTGGCAGAATTAAAGCTTTCGGTTAGAAACGTAAGAAGAAGTGATATGAAATCGATTTTTGCAGAAATTGACAAGAGGAGCAAGGAGTAACCAAACACATCTTACCTGGCAACGTAAAACCATGCGGTGGCTCCCTTAAACTGGGCAGCGCACCCATCACTCCAGACAACGTGCCTATCCGGTGCCGGCCCCCACGACTTGATCACGTCCCAGTGCAACGTCAAACAGTGCTGGACGAATAGTGAGTCATGCTTGGGATCATCGGATATGTAATAAAAGTAGTCTGTCTTTAACCGTTTCGATTTAGGATCCTGCGGGTTAAAGTTATCATTAACCCTGTACATGATATGAACGAGGATAGTGATTTGGAAGTTGTACCAGTGCATGGATTGTATCTCGTCCTGGCCCTTAAAGGAATAATTTTCAGCGAAATCAATCAGTGAAAAGACTTCACCCGGCTTCAGTTTGCTCAAACTCTCTCTGAACTGTTTGTCTTGCCACCTTGCGGTGTGCTGGTGTTTGACAAACTCCGGCAGTGTCCCTTTCGCGTATTGCAGGAAGACCCTGGCCGTTGTAAGCTTGTATTCGAGGCGCACCACTTTTTTCGGATCACCCTGCTTTGTCTTGCCTGCTACAACTTTTTCGAACCGCCTCCACTCCATCTGCTTCTTGTTTTGCGGATCTACCTCTTGCTCGCATAATGGAATTAACCGAAATCCACACTCTGTACACTGACCCATGACGCACTTTAGCTGATGCCACTCGCTGCCTGGAATCCGCGGGCAGAGGCTCTGCTCCCAGAGCTCTGTAGATCGACGGTAAGTATGATTCTTGGCTTGACAAGTAACCAAACCTTCTGCTTCTTTCCCAGCTCGAATGTTCGAACACAAGTTGTCGCATCCGCAAGTACATGAGGTCAGAAGATCAGTGAAGTGAAACTTCACTGCCCTCATATTATTAAAGCCTATTGTAATCTCGGCCATCTCCATGTGGTACCGGCAACAGCATGAGTTGAAATCACGTAGCCGCCTGACGAAAAAAGGTCGTAACCTTCGGAACGAAACAAACGACACCGTTACCTGATCGTGTGTGGCCTTGAACGACGTGTAAAAATCCAGCTGTAAGAAGATCACGACACGATATTAGTTCAAGCTCGGTTTTATGTACAATTTACAAATAGTCGTGATCTTACGGTCCTAAAATACTAGAGCATTTATTGACGTCCAGGATTTCAATAAGAGCGAAAAAGCTTTTTTTTGAAACCAACAGGAAAGGAATAAAAGCAAACTGAGTTAGTTTGCAAACAATTGAAACAAAAAATGAAGCTTTCTAAACGAACGACACCTTATATCCTGCACAGGAGAGGAATGAAACGACCCCGAGTTAGTTTGGAAAATGAAAACTGGTAGACGGAGATAAGGAACGGAACAAGTGAAATTCAAGGTACGGAATAAAGGAAACTGAAAGGAATAAACGGAAAAGAGGTTACGAACAGGAAAGGAAAAAACGGAATCTGAGTTAGGGTCGAAAAAAGAAAAGGAACGGAATAAAAGGAAGCATCTGTTATCCTGCACAGGAACGGAATGAAAGGAAACGGAGTTAGATTGGAACAGAAGAAAGGAACCGTATCGACGGAGGTAATGAACGGAACAAAGGAAACGAGGTGTGGAAAAAGGAAAAGGTACTCAAAACCAAGGAAATTGATAACAAGGAACAAAAGGAAAATCTGTTCCAGGAGGAAAGGGAACGGAACAAAGGAAACGAAGGAAATTGATAACAAGGAACAGAAGGAAAATCTGAGCCGGGAGGAAAGGGAACGGAACAAAGGAAACGAGGTGTGGAAAAAAGAAAAGGTACTAAAAACCGAGGAAATTGATAACAAGGAACAAAAGGAAAATCTGTTCTAGGAGGAAAGGGAACGGAACAAAGGAAACGAGGTGTGGAAAAAAGGAGAAGTCATATTCTATCAAGGAAAACGATAAGAAGCTACAAAAGGAAATTCGAAACAAACTGGAAAGGGAACGGTAAAAGGAAACGAGGTGTGGAAAAAAGGAGAAGTCATATTCTATGAAGGAAAACGATAAGACGCTACAAAAGGAAATTCAAAACAAACTGGAAAGGGAACGGTAAACGGAAACGAGGTGCGGAAAAAGGAAAAGTCCTCCAAAACAGAGAGACTGATAACAAATCTACAGAATGATATTCTTAATCAACTGGAAAATGAACGGAACAAAGGAAACGAGGTGTGGACGAAGAAAGGTCCTAAAAAAAGGATAGAATGATAACAACCTGCAGAAGGAATTTTTAAACCAACTAGAAAGGGAACGGAAGTTCAGACACATGCGACAAGAACGGAAAATGGGGAAAATGTGGGTGACATGAGGGAAGATAGAACAAAAATCAGGAAGGAAAATGAGACGAAGGGTAATAAGAGCGGGTCGGAGAAGGACGGAAGAAACATCGGTGAATCAGGTTGAGGCCGGAAATCTGTCCAAATTCGATAAAAATGGTCATGCTGGAAGAATAACAGCTGAAGCAGAGGATCGGTTCAGCAACGTCACAGAAATTGGACAACTTGAGCTACCAAACACAGAACTAAGTCACCTTACTGTATACGAAGTGTGTTTGTTTTTATGAAGTAAAAGAAATGCAATCGACATACAAGAAACCCTAAGGACATGTTTGGCGTCAATGAAAACAGCGATACTGATACCTGAGACTCTTCGAGCCAGTGACCGGCGTGTGAAATGTATTGTCGCAACCCTACGCGCTTGCGTCGGATATCCTTCTTCGAAGGACTCACCCTCGTCTCCTCCGTCCACCAAGATACCACCGCGTCGATGGTTTCTTGGGACAGCGCGTCCTTTCTCTTTTTTCGATCACTCTTACTCCACAGAACACCCTGTTCTCGCACATTGAGCATGCGCCTTCGAGAAACCGCCCTCCTAAGGGTTCGTCTATTCATACCGATGCATCTTGATGCCGCTACTGCAGCTCTGGGGTCCTCGACGTCAATGACAGCAGCCTCGATCACGTTACGCGCCATGTACCTATCTTTACCTACTCCGTACTTCAACTCGGACCATGCGTCGGCAATGCCATTACACACTACTCGGCAGTGTTCTCTTTCGTCCATCTTGACCACAGCCTCCGGAAGAGCCGGTCGCAACAACGGCTGTTCCAACATCTTGAGCAATACTGCCCTCTGATAATCCAGACCCCTTCCAGCAGTCATCTCATTTACAGTGAACGCAAGCTCGCGGGCGTCTCTAGCTACCGCCATTCCGAAATCCTTTGAGCCGGGCACTTCCTCTCTGAACCCAGAACTCTCCGACGGGGACAACGATTGCAAAGAACAAGCGCTTTGAAAGCGCGCTTCTTGTAACCTTCGATTCTTTGCTCTTCTCTTTCTACTCCTCTCCCTATCACGTTTGATCCGAAGCTCTTCCAACCTCTCCTGACGCTTGCCCCACTTAGACCTAGACTGGGCCATGTTGCACTAAAGCTAACTGCATTCACAAACGGCGTTCACAGAAAATCGAGCTTGGGGACTTAGCAGAACTCTGCATGGAATTCGAGGCACGCAATTCGAGAGGAACAGGTGCGAGACAACTTCTCCACCGTTGATCTACTCTTGATCGAGCGGAGATTGTCTTCTTCCGCTCGAATTCCCATTCCCTTGAGCGTATACCAGAGGGCGCGGGAATCCTACCCTAAGTTCTTGGTGAAAACCCTACAGATTCTCTTGAATATTCTTTAAAAACCCTGAAGATGCTCCCGAAACCCTTGTGATTCGCTTCAACCCCGGAATATCCCCTGACTAATTGTAGATCAATAGTGGCCATCTGTTGTAATTAATGATATTAATGATATGCCCATGTCACTTCATTGTATTTATGTACATTATTCAAAATAACCCATAATCATGCTAACCCCTACCTTTCAAATAATAACTTTGAAAATGTAGCTAGCAATAATAACTTTGAAAATGTAGCTAGCAATACTAACTTTGAAAATGTAGCTACTTAAAAATTGAAATTTATTTGTCCAAAATTGATATGCATGGTGGATAAAAAATAAGTAGATGTATAATATTCCATAACTGTGGTATTAACTTAGTCCTCGTCTTTAATTTCAAATTCCAAACAATCTTTGAGTTTCAACTTCATATTCTCCAACCTACAGTCCCTACGTCTTATCTATTTACCCATTCCTCATATTTTCGCTAGAATTTGAATCTCGTTTCTTTTACTTCCACATCCCTTACCTGTTATATAAATTTATTAGTTTAAGTACTTTGTACAAATGCTTCTGCTTTCATTTCAAGGAGTAAATAAGAAATTTCAAAATAATACAAACGTAATGTTTCAAATGATCAAAACCGCATCGGATATTTGTAAAGTAAAATTATTAATTCCAAAAACCAAATTAAAATTTACAAAGGAAATCATTATCATATTATTTAAAGATGTGAAAAGCATTTTTAAACTGAATAAAAACAAATAACGAGGAGAGGTTAAAATAACCGAGAATTGGACAATTCATTATCCAATAAAATGGTCTTTTAATTCTTTAAAAAAATAAAAACAATAATGGAATTAAGAATAAAAGAACTATAATATTCAACAAATTGACATTTAATTGTAAAACAAATTAATAAAAGGGGATTTCATTTGAGAAAATAATAATATTCAAAATCATGTCAGTTGGCACATGTGAAAAACATATTTAAACCAAATAAAAACAAATAACGAGGAGAGGTTAAAATAACTGAGAATAGGACAGTTCAGTATCCAATAAAATGGTCTTATAATTCTAAAAAAAAATTAAAAATGGACTTTTAATAAAAGAACTATAATATCCGACAAATAGACATTTAATTGTAAAAAAATTAATTAATTCAATACAATGGATTATTTGCAAAAAAATAATTAATTCAATACAACCATATTTTTAATGACAAGGGACTATTACGCCTGAAAAGTTTAATTCATTCAATAAAATGGGTTTTTAATTTATTTAAAAATATATTAATCATTCAATAAAATGGGTTTTTAATTTATTTAAAAATATGTTAATCATTCAATAAAATGGGTTTTTAATTTATTTAAAAATATATTAATCATTCAAGAAAATGGGTTTTTAATTTATTTACAAATATATTAATCATTCAATAAAATGGGTTCTTAATTTATTTAAAAATATGTTAATCATTCAATAAAATGGGTTTCAACTATGTAAAGTCCGGGCACCGGACTTACAGTTTTGGCGGCATATTCAGTTTGCGCGCTCCATTTGCCGCCAACATCGAAACTATCCCACTCAAACCTTGCAATATACAAAGTGCGAGTGCACAATTCTTCAATCCTATACCGTTATGGATAAAAGAAGACAGTGGATGCGCGACAACAATGTGAAGCTACGATGATGGACTTGCATTTCACATCAGGGACACGGCAGCAGACATTGGGTGAAGCACAAATCTTTAGATATTACTAGACTCGGTAGGGTGATATCTCCTTCTCCATGCATTTATATGTGTTTGATCAAATTTAATCCGTATCTCTAATAATATGCACTGGTTTATAGTCCTCCTTTCTCACCAGATCATAGATTCTTCCTAACATCGACGTATCTGGACAAAAAAGTAAACACTTTGCGCGATGAATCGCCTTCCTCCGGGATTCGAGACCTTAAATGGATTCAGCTCCAGAAGCTTCAATCTTGAGATTGTAATATGACTGAAACAGGAAACATCGCTTATACTTCTTACAACTTTTTATTACTCTTTTATTGCTTAAAAGTTTAAAGCTAAAAATTATATATAATTGGAATTGAGAAGTGCATTTTAATGGACAAGATAGGAAATGTAGGTGATGTGATGCTGGAATGAAAAAAAAAAATTTAAAAATGATTAATTCATATTTAAAAAACACATTACTCAATTAAAAGTAAAAATAAAATTCATTAATTCATATTAAAAAACAAATAACTCAATCAAAGAGAAGCAAATGAAAAAATAAAAGTGATTAATTCATATAAAAAATGGGTTTTATGTCAATTACAAGAAGCAAATGAAAAAATAAAAGTGATCACTTCATTTAAAAAAACAAATGAGTCAATTAAAAGAAGGAAATGGAAAAAAAAATAAAAATTTGATTAAATAATATAAAAAAAAAATGAGTCAATTAAAAGCCGCAAATGAAAAAAAAAAAAATTTGATTAATTCATATAAAAAAACAAATATGTCATTTAACCATAGCAAATGAAAAAATAAAAGTGATCATAACATTTAAAAAAACAAAAAACGAGACAATAAAAAAGAAGCAAATGAAAAAAAAAAAAAAAAAATTTGTTTAATTAATATAAAAAAACAAATAAGTCAATTAAAAGAAGCAAATGAAAAAAATAGAAGTGATTAATTCATATAAAAAACAAATAAGTCAAATTAAAAGAAGCAAATGAAAAAGTAAAAGTGATTACGTCATATTTCAAAACAAACCACTCAATAAAAAAGAAGCAAATGAATTATTCAACGTGCTTAATTTATGCCCAATATTTATTTTATTTCTAGATTCATTTTCTCTCACTTTTAAATATCTCTCCTTTTATTATCTATTTTTGTTTCTTTTATTTTTAATTACTAATTCTTTTATTCGTAATTTATCTTTTTTAATAATAAAAATACAAAAACCCTCCACAATACCTACATTCTTATTATTGTTTTACTTTTCCCAAAAATGAATTCAGACTGTTAATTCCACCGTAAATAATAAATTGTGCAAGTCCAACGAAACTGCATTTCAATTGAATTAACTAACATAATACTGGATCAAAAAACGTAATGTGGAAGGCTCCACACAAAAACCCAGTAATGTGGAAGGCTCCACACAAAATCCAGTGTACAGCCAGTCTAATTAACCAATACACAAAATCAACCAATTCGGAGTGGGGGGAAGTTCCAAGTCACATGACATGCTGACTCATCGGGCCATGTACATCACTACAGTGCCTTCGCAGTCCACCACTCCAGCCCATCATCGTTGCAATTTCCCACCAAGTTCATCCACGTTGTACCAGATTCGTGGGAACAGCACGTCCCGCGAGGAATCACAAAGGGAACGGCTCTGCCCCGCGAGGAGAACGAAGGGAACAGAAAGCATTTGGTGGCAAACCTTGTGCAATAATGACTGGGGCTTCACCGTTTCCCACCGCTGTACACGTGTCGCTCCCATGTGACTTCCCTCCAAGCCCATTGAATCATTACGTTCCTTCTTGAAAGCTTCCCTCCCTTTTTCTCATACTTCCAGCATTCCTTTTCCATGAAGTCCGGTGACGAGTCCTTTCCGGTTTAATTTCACACTATCACTATGTCATACTAATCATCACAAATTTGGCAATTTCACAAATATGTGCACCTAGGTACGGTACTACTTATATGTTATTGCAAAAAAAATTTACTTAAACTGCTGTTTTTATAGGCATTTTCAATTGTGAGAATTAAGCTTAAAAAACCAACTTTAGAAAATTCCTAGTAATGCACTAATTTGTACAAAACACAGATGAATGGTAAAAATATGTCCATTATACATTCATTTACCATCACCCCAAGTTTTGTGGAAGTGGCAAATAAAAAACTTGTCCTTTTCATTCCTTTTAGCCGTTTTTCTAAACTGGGACAGTTCTGGAAACTTTCTTAAAAGGACACATACAGAGAACTAAATGGTCAATAAACATATTTTTTTTTTTAAAACCATAATCTAGATGAATAGGTGCACCTCCTTTTCATAATTGACACATTCAAATCATATAACAAAGTTAAGATATTGTGGTGCAAAGTGGGGGGGGGAATAGAAATTTTGATGGGGACGGTCCTTTTGGACACCCCAATTGGACCATCACCCATCATGTTAATGCCAAGCTTCTCAATATGTAACCAGATTTCGGAGCTCCATTGAAGTAGATAAAAATCTACACATATTGCCTTCCTTGTTAGAATCTGTCTGTGCCGAGCAAGTTCTGAATGTGAGGATGATGAAGGGGATGATAGGAACTTGGCAACCTTCATAACTGATGAGCGTTTCCATGTTCTCATGAGCCTTTGGAAGTCACAAGAAGTGGACCCATTTGAATATGAACAGATTAATTTTCGGCACCAGAGCATATCTCCGATCCCCAGTTGTCTGCAGGTTTCGGACAAGTCATCATGGCCGTGAACATTCGTAGCCGATCCTGTTGCACAGCATGAAATCCTAGATTTCCTTCATGTAGAGGGGCGAAGTTCAAAGGCCCTGAGTAAAATTTACTCCGGCGTGCCTTGAATCGCCGCCATGCAAGTTGGATTGCCATGGCAGCCCACATTCGCCACGTTGTTGAGTAGTACCGGGTGGTCCTCTTTAGTTGCTCGCTCACCACCTTGTACCTGAGCAGGCACCAATTGATCTCAGTCCAGATTGCACATGTAAGGCTATGAATATATGCATAGGACTAGGTTACCCTCCTTTTTACACATTGCCGTTTAAAAACAGAACATTATTCCGAAGTATAGTTAAGTAGTAGGTCAAATATTGCAGAAGATGGTACCATATTGCTTCAAACAGTGGTTGACATGTACCTGAAATGATCAGTGATGTATTTGAGATCGGTAGCTGACAGAGAGAAGGCCTCAGTCATTTCCAATGTAATTAGACTCGCATTGGCGAGAGGAAGACGTCCGGTTGACTTGCTGAGACACCACGAAATCAGTTCATCTCCAAAAAAATCTCCAGGGCCAAGAGAGCAGTTGCTCATTTTGTTGTCGTGAATTCTGTACATACTTAAAACTCTTCCTCTAACAAAGAATAGCATCTGGCGCACAGGATTGCCTTCATATATTATCTGCATATTCGATACCAGAGACAAATAACTTAGTCACAATGACGGGTTTGAATATGGTCTTAGTGAACTTGTAAGAAAATGATAAAGCAGCGAAGTTAATCAGAGGCAACTATATTTCATGTAAATTCCAGTTTGATGACGGAAAAAAAATCGCATAATTATAAATGTCGATAGAGAGTTTAGTAGAGGTGACTTACCGGCTCTTCTTTGATGAACAATACAGGTTTCAGCCGGTCGCAAATATTGTTCAATATCAAGTCATCGAGCTGTTCAAATAGGGGGACTTTCTTAAGAAGATCCAAGCAAAGGTGGCGTTTAATGTCTCTGCGAAGTCCTTCTGGAAGGTTACTCACAAGGGCTTCTTCGTCGACACCACGAGTGGCTGCCCACCGAGACCGTTCTTGTTGTCGAACACGTACCCGCAGACGGTGAGGAAGCTGCCTCCGCCGCATCCACCACTCAAGGTCACGAATGCGCAGTTGCATTTCCGATTTTTTTGAAGTGATAGAATGCAAAAAGACCTGCAACATCAAGCATCACAACGTCAGCATAAAAATTTGGTAGTACATCTCTTCTATGGCAAATTTCTTCTTCATTCCGACCTCCTACTCTGAAGACTGCATAACTACTCTAAACAGAGATAACCGACCAGTTGTCGATTGATCACACTCATCTGAAACACCAGTATTAATCATTTGACAAAACAGGCAGATAAATAGATAAATAACGGGCAAGGAGTGAATTGAACCTGGATGTTGCCGATGAGAAGAGTAAAGAGAAGTAATCCACAAGTAATTACAGTAATAGCGAAGAGGACCTCAACAAAATGGTTACTTGGCGTTAAAGCGTTGCCAAAAGAACTGCAAACATGCGCTTTACAGTGTTAAAATGCAGGGAGAATGAGTTCATAATCTAGAAATTCGATGCTTAAAAATAAGTAAGCGTTTACAACCATGGCTGGAAGAGGTAGAATTGATGAGAGATTGGCACCTGAAGGTCATGACGCCCCAAAAGAGCGGGTACAAAATTTTCTGAATAAACCGTCCATCGGTAACTAAAGGCACCGCCCATAAGTAAATGCCATACTGGAAATTATCAGCGTTGGCGTTGAGACATCCTTGCACACTTGTGTTTTGAGACCAAGTCATCCTCGCAAGATCATCTGGCTGGTGACCAAATGATACAGGAATAGGACAACCGAAACTTGTAGACGGGCAGTCAGCACTCCCAGCACACTGAAGATTAAGACATGTCTCCACTCGCTGAACTGTGAGAAGGTACCAGAAGGAACCTGCCACCTGGTTGAGTCGAAAAGATCGTCAGTTTCATGATTTTATGTATAGAATTGAGTACTTTCTTTCAGAACAGTATGGAGTCTTAGTTTACTCGGCACCTGTTGAAATTTGAAGGATGCTATGGAAACTGAACTGCAGTGAATAGCAATAGAAATCCAGAACATTCACTTAAAGACCTGCTAACCAACAGAAATCAATGTCATTGAAAGGAAACTCACATGGGCAGAGATGAAGTATGCGAGCAAGTTAAGGAAAAAGCCTGATGACGCGGTGCCAAAGATATATCCTGTTACATGTTGCAATCTTCGCACCATCAAAGCCGTATGCACCACTTTGGGCAAATATTGCACCAGGAAGGTGACAAAAATGAATGTAATGCATTTTGTAGGATCTCGTCCGCTCTCAATCAACCGTGGAGTGACCACCCATAACATAATCTAGACAAGCAACAGCCAACGTTTAGAAGAGAACTAGTTGCAATTGTGTCAACTGGAATTTTTAGAATTTGACCATGGTCGAAACAAAAGAAATGGTTTTTGAAGGTTTTCAAACCAATCAGATGACGCATTCACAATTCGTGTCTCATACCTGAGGTAGTGGAAGAAGAATATAGATATCAAATGCAAATCCTGACAACGGGAATAGATAATTGCGGGCAATCTTGCGAGCATCCCAAACAAGCTCTCCCCGGCCTAACACCAGTGATTCTTTGGAAACGTAAGCTGTTTTCAACTGCATCCAAATCTGTAATGAGAGCACCCTGTAGTTAATACCAATTATAATCTACACGTGAAGCACGCACAAGAAAACGGATCATTCTACAGAAATTTACATATGTTCCATAGGCCGACGAAGGACGTATTTCATCTTTTAAACTGTCGTAGATTTTACAGAAAAATAGCTGTAAAATTACAAAAAATCAAACATGATCATTATTCAGTAATCATGAATGTAGATGTACCTGCGTTAAATAGGCAAAGTCGATAAAAGCTCGCAGAGTTGTCAATGCGATAAGGTTTCCCTTTTGCACATATAGACAAGAGAGCTTCGGGTTAATGGAAATAACTGACAAGAAGAGGGGGTCGAGTGCAATGCCCAGTACACACGAGAGCAGGAACAAGCGATTGCAACGACGAATTCCTTTGCTTTGAGGATCGAGGACCTTGCCGAAAATCCATCCTTCATTTTCCTTTTGACGGCGAGAGCTGATCACATTGTAGCACATCTCAAAGCTTAGCAGAGAATCCAGACTACTTAAGTAGTCACAGAGAAAGGACACTACAGCATGGTTTCAAAACTTATTTCAAACATTGTACTTCTTCAGCGACGTCTAACCAAGACAACGTTGTTACTTGCAGCTTCAAATTTCAATACGGATTTAGCGCCAAGCAATGCCACTACGGTTGCTGTCACTCATAAGGATGTATGAGTATATAATACAAATTTGTTCTCTAGGAGTGGCAAGCAACATCAGAGAGAAAGTTTTAAAGCTTCTGCAAGGTTTATGCACTCACAGAAGTGGGAGAATGGTGATTTGTAAATTTGAGCCCCAAGACTAAGCTCATCAATCCAATTTGAATTAAGGTTATAGGACGATTTTCAACTGCTTGTTTTGTCAGAAAGTTGACGGCAAGCAATTATGGAAATTCAATCATTCATGCTCAATCAGGATAGAAACTGACCTGAAGCTGTGTTTGCGAGATGACAAAGATGAAAGTCTTCTCTTGCCCTGTTGATTAGATCGTTCTAATCCTGTGCGAGCATAACAGATCTCAGAGTCATCAATGACTTCTTCACGGGGCCTGCTCCAGGAGTATGAGACCGCAGGATGACTGGATTTCTCTCTTGAGAGACTGACGCTCAATGTTTTACTGCACACATGATAAGCATTGTTTTACCAACCATAGTTAAAAAAAATTCAAGTTCCAACACAAACGTTGTTGGACATACTTAACAAGAATTGATATGTGTTTTCTGCATCCAGGACTTCCGCGCGCTGAGAGGAACTTAGATTTACCATATGGTAGGGGTTCGACTGAGAAAAACGAGAGCAGTTTAACAGCTCAAACATGGAAAATTGACCAAAACTTATACTCACTTGTGGACAGGAGAAATTTCAGGGCGCGGAAACACTTTGGAGGAGCTCATGTTCATTGGTTCAGCTGCATCATAACATCAACCGCAACATTAGCACCTTGTAAGGGCCAGTTTTCTATGTAGAAAATAGGATGCTTAAAGCATACAGCACACTTTTCTTCATTTTAACGATGTACGATATATATTGCTTGCAAAGAGACCATTCCAAAGGTCCTGGCTTGGTTTCAACTCCTAGTACTCCATGTGGAGTCACGGAACGATGGTAGCACTACATGCCATTCAGGGAGAAAATACCTAATTATTACTTTCACACGAAGCATTCGTTGCATTTTTCTATAACAAGCTTATAACATTCAAGGAATTGGTGCTCGACATTCAAGCTATTCCTCTTTGAATCTATAAGTACTGAATTATTCATTACAACACCAAATCAAATCGCGGAGGCTGCTTAGATTCTTGGAAGGTTCAAAAGACGTTCTCAGTTCATCGGGTTCCTCAAATCCATTGTGTCGACATTGCACAAATTAGGGCTCCCTGATAGATTTTAACGTCCTAACTATATACCCTGACATGACAATTATAACATATCACATGGTTACAGCACTAGCCCCGGTGCCCCACAATCCGGTGAGACCTCAAAACTAAGCGACTTGTTTCAGAGCTATCGTTTCAGTAAATTGAAAGATAGTTTCATTTCGCAAATACAGCCTTCCGGAAAGAATTTGCACAAACCTTTCGCGAATTTGGCCGAGATGCCCCGGGATAACGCTGCTCCTTCATCACCATCACAATCGTCATCCCGTTGATGGAGGCAAGCGAAAGGAGCCATTGTGGGCAACCCTGTTAGCAGCTCTGGACCAAATCCCTGGCCACAAAGGAGCTTCTCGAAGCCCCAAGTTCATTCTCCAGTTCAAATCAACGGTCTCTTCATCCTCGTATCAATAAAACCACACTAGACCTGTGGATTCGATCCACACCAACCTGCTGATCTCTCGTCCCATCCCTTCTATCCCATCAGAAGCTTAAATACTCAACACCTCCGACTCTTCGTCTCTCCAACTCAGCCTCGCCACACCACACGACTTCCGTCATCCTCAGCTTGTCGACGATGCCACACTTCCAAAACTTCCCAACTAGAGTCCCCTTCTCCTTTCAAAACAACATCGCCATTGCAGAACTACAACACTCCACACCCAGCTCCTTAACCCTTCCCAAAAAGCAACAACGCCGATCTAGTTGCGACAACACCAAGAGCCCACCCGTCCTGTCTGCATCCACTCCATTCCTACGACGCACGTCCCTACTCTCCCTGGCACTATCACCTCCTCCAGATCACAAACTGCTCAACGAAGCTCCTCACTCCCGCTCCACACTACTCATTCCCATCAGAACTGAAGTTCTCAGACTGGTAAATTACCTTCCGCTCACTATCAGTCTCGTCTGCATGGCAAGAAGAATGTAAACCTTCACTCAAAACTTCGCCCAATTCTAGCACTAGCTCCGCAAAACGAAATCACTGATTGAAACTCCCACCACCAAAACCGTGCTCCCGAGCATCGATCAACCGATCGATCTCACTCCGTCCTCCGGTCTACTCCAATTTCCAATCATCTGCAAATCAACATCGATCGCCGATCGATCGACAACAACCTCCTGCTACTCAGTTCCTCAGATCTAGCAACTTACCGCACGCATCATGCGTTAACTTCGACGAGCCGAACGAAGACTGTTCGTCTTCATCGATCGATCTATGACAACTTTTGCATGAAGTTGGCCATGACTCCGACTGTTACTGTTCGACCCACGGCTACACCTGCAGCACCTTCTGGAGCGCCTCTCCGATCTCTCCGAATTAATCATACTGTTCTTTCCTTCATCTCCACTTCTCCTTTCTCCTTTATTCTTTTTCTTCCTTGTTTTGTTTTTTGTTTCCGATTAGTTTTCCAGTTGTTTTTTTAGTAAGTTTTTATTTTTTTAAAGTTTTTTTGAATTTTTGGAAGTGTTTTTAGTTTATTATTGATGGATGGAGTTTAATTAAATATGTTATGTGATGTGATGAGATGAGTTGTGGTGTGATGCAGTCAGTGTTAGGTGGGAGATCTACCTGGCTTGTTAGTTTACCTGTAAGAAGGTGAGTCTGATGATTGATCATCTGTGAGCCTAAGTTACCCCAAGTGAGCTTTTGCGTTTTTGAAGTGTACTGTGCTGATCATGTGAATCTGTGTAGATTTTGTTTCAGTTTTGCAAGTCATCTGGTTGTGAGTCATTTGAATTGAGGGGTTGTGAGTTGGGTTGGGAGTATGCTGGCCTTGAATTCATGTGTGGCACCCATGTGCGGTACTTTTGAAAGTCTTTTGGCAAGGACAGCAGTCTAGCTTGTTGTTTTGATGTTTGCTGGTGCGGAATAAGGGTCCAACTGATATTCCGGCAGATGAGTATTGCCTTCCTGGGGACTGCCTCAGGGCCTCTACATGCAGGTTGACCATGACCAAGTGCTCTAAGACCCCTGATATGGTCCAAGTCCACTTTACTCTAAAATGAGCATAGAACATGGTTGCAATTGTTTTAATAAATCAAAATCATTTTTTAAATTTTATAAAATAAAATATTAGAAATTACAATGCCCTTGAATATGTCCAATTTAAATATGATTCAAATTATTTTCATACTAAATGCATATGTACCTATGACGTATGTAGATATGATATGATATAAGTTAGTAGATAGTAGTGAAAGAAGGATGACTATGCTATTAGTCAATGAGTTAAATTTCAAATATAATTTAACCCCTCATGGGCCATGACCATTTCTCACCAAAAACACTCAAAAAACTGCCATTTCTGAAGCAAGAGTAAACAAACCAAAATCAAAGATTTCTTTGCATTTTAAACCGTAAAATTTTATTAAAGACTCTTAGAGGATCATACACAAAAAAAAATTCAATAAATATGACCGAGTGAATAAAAAGATTATAGACTTTGAAGTAAGAAACATTGTTTTATTTTATCATTTTCAAACAGGGTTAACAATGTTAGAAACTTGTGCACCAAATTTTAAATTTAAAAAAAATATTGCATTGTTAAAAAAAGTTATATAGGGAACATGGGTTCAAGTTATTGCTAATACTCAATCTATTTTTTTGATAAACTGTATTTTGTTAAAATACAAATTCATGCAGTCAAATAGAGGTTTATGTCTATTCTTTTAGTAAAAAGACAAAATAAAAAACTAAAAAAATAAAAAAAATCTCAATCTTTTATGTAATAAAGAATTTTTTTTCTTGCTTAACCAAACAAAATGACAAAACTATGGCTCCTTATAGAATGAAAATCTTCCACGACCTAGGATTTTTTTTTTGATAATTTCAAAGCCAATCATGTTACTTACTTGCATAAAAATCTTGAAGGATTTATCAAAATTTTGGAGCTACCCGAGAAGTAGTTAAAAATTGCTTTGGATACCATAAATATTTTTTCCAATGTCTAGTGCAAAAAACACATATGTTCCCTCAAAGCTTTTGCAATCCCCCGCGTCTAGAAAAAATTCAAAAACCTGTAGCAAAAATTGACATCGTAAGAACCTGCCGGAAATTTTAAATTGCCCATTCTAGAACAATGGCCATTTAAGGGTTAAGTAAATATACTACATGAATAATTTTACAAAGAACATCTTGAATCTAAAAATATTGAGTTTAAAACAAATTATTAGATTAATAAATGTAAATAAAAATATTTTAACTATTTAACATATATCTTTAGATCTATTCAAAATAAATGCATTAACAACTTAAATTGTAATCTATACATTTTTTTATGATGGCCAATGCCATTCCAAAATAAGCTTCATTAAAGTTCTTCAAATGTTATTCAAATCAATATTTTCTATAATTTTTTATATCAATTGTTTTGGAAGATTTTATATAGGACTTCTTTACAATTTCAATGAAGGTGGATTGAATTGATATATGGCAAAATAAAAACAATAGTAAAGTCATTTTTGGCTTTAAAAGAAAATGTATCAACAAAATTTATATTGATTTTAAAAATTAATCAAAAAATTATTAATTCAACTTAAGTGGTCAAGTTTGAAATCCATTTATTTTAGAATGTCAATTACTTGCAGTTCAAAGTTTTATTTGAACTAGAGTATACATTAGAAAGTTTTTTAAAAATAAAAATAAAATGTTTGCTCCTTTAGTTTTTCTAATTGATTTAAAAATATGGCTCTTGAAATGGAAGTACAAAATAGGGTAGCAACACAAAAAGTTGTGCATCACCAACTTAAGAGGTAGATAAACTAAAAATGATAACACTTTATTTTGTGGCACGCATATTAGATGGCAATGTGGTCGACATATAATTATTTATATTTATCTAATTTTACTTTTGATAAAATGCTAAATTTCATTGTATAGTCTTCTACTATCAATTATTGGTTTCATTTGATTTGGACTTCTAAAAATCCATTTAAAAATGACTCCAAGAAATGATTTTTTAAATTTTTTTATATTATTTAAAACTTGTCAACCTTTAAATATTTTTTCACGATATCACTCGGAGAGGAGTGGTTTCTAATGCTCCTACTTTATGTTCATTCTTTTTTAATTAGTGTTATAAATAGATTCACAAATTGTGTGAGAAGACCTGATGTATTAAAGTCTGGCATCTTTTTTAAATTAATTTACATCAAAATCAAATGGATTAGAGCCCAAAGAAATTAAAAAATTTCATTGGTAAATAGCTTTACTTTGGATTTACACCAAAATATAGTTGGCTTAAAGTCTTTTTTAAAAATATATTTCTAATTAAAATCCTACATGGCAAAAGTTGATTATGTTTCTTTTGAACTCCAAACCACTTAAAGTAGAAAAGTCATGGAGCTTACGAGTCCTTAAGTCCAGCTATAAACTCTAGAGATAGAGTTTTTAGAACCTAAAAATAAAATATTTTAAGAACAAAATTGAAGAACCTATTCTACTGTAGTACCTTAGGAGGTTCGTTCTAAAAAAATTCTAAGAACAAAAACAACAAAAAATTAGAAAATTATGAAAACAAAAAAACCAAAAAATTAAATTAGCATTTGCAATAATTTGTTATTTCTAAGCCATTAATGGTACTTTCTCTAACTTGATTCAAGAAAGAGAAAATTGACAAATCTAGTTTTGAGAGTCAAACCTAATTTTTTCCAAAAATAATAAATATACATTCTGTAGGTGGTGAACTTGGTATGGTATTATTGTATGAAAATTTGATTTTTTAAATAAAAAATAAATTATTTGAATTTTATTTTTTCTTATTATTATCATAATTTTTCTAAGGGCCGCCTTAAATGTGTATTTTGAATTCACACCAAAATTTTAGGGCCACAACTTACACACATCTCTCATGTCTCAAGGATAACATCCTCACTTACAACATCCAAGAACAAGGCCACTTATACCTTTGACTTGGACCCCAGATTTTTTAGCACAAACCGGCCCATATTCTACTACGCCCATGCAGCACAAAGCCACGTCGGATTCGCCAAGTCAGATTCGCGCACGGTCACCGGACCCGCAACCCACGTGGGACTCCTATCCTGGGCTCCGACCGTGCATCGGCTCCCGGAACCAGCCCCATCACCGAGGGGCAAGAATCTGGCACTCAAGCACTTGGCAACAACAAACAAACTCACCAACACAGGCCCAAACTCTCTTTTCTCTCTCTCTCCCCCCATCCCTCTCCCTCTCCCTCTCCCTCTCCCTCTACCCCTCCCTCTCACCATCTCATCCCTCTCCAAACAACCAATCCTCCCTCAACACTCCGTCTGATCCTCACTCGAGCTGCTCCTCTGTAAGTACCAAGTCCCTGCTCTCTGGATTCTGAATACTATGCAACATATGCAACATATCTGAAACATAACCATGTCTAACAATGTATAACAATCTATTGCAATGCATACCGATGCTTAGTGATGTATAGTGATGGATAGTATTGCATATTGGTGTATATCGATGTACAGTGTGCAGTCGAAACGTCCACTTTTGTTTCTTAAGGTCTTAGCTTTTGGGCCCAAAATCTCAGCTTTGTCCTCAAGGCCTTACTTTTTGTGCTTAAAACCCTCAGTCTTTTTGTACTATAACCTTCAGGTTTTGTATTCAAAACGCTCAGTTTTTTTGAGTTTTTTGGGAGTTTTTGGGGAGTTTTTTTGAGGCTTATAGTAAGGAAAAGGTGAGGGTTTTGTGCTTGAAGTGTCTGGTTTGTACTCGAACTTTCAGGTTGGTTTGCGTTTCGCAATGTGAGTCTGGTTCTTTGCTATTCCTCTTTTGGGTTTGGTGAATCTAATGATGTTGCGTTTCTTACCATCTATGGTGCATATGTCTGGAGTTTGGGTGCGTTTGCGGGATGACGATGTGTGTAGTGAGAGCGTCGGGTTTTGTGAGGGTTTAGAACGGGAGCTGATGTTGGATTTGATAAGGGAAGATTGTTAGGTCTCGTTTTTGGGGATATGAGGTTTTTTTTGGATTTTGATTTAGACTAGTGGGGCTAAATTTTGTGAGTTTCGTCGGTAGTACTATTTTATATGTAGGATTGTTCAATTCTGTTTGCATTGTGTTGGAGTTTGAGCGTCGTTCTTTGTGACAATGTTGAGGATATCTGTGAGCTTGATGGGGACGTTATGGATAACTCTATGGTGGATTAGGCTTGTCTGTTTATAGAGAATGTGGTACTAAAGTATTGAGTAGAGGTTTCTTCCACATAGTTGCTGCTCTTGTGAACCTGCCTCTACGTTTCTACCAATCTGTTGATGCATTCGATGGCTTTTTTGTGGAGATAAAGGGAAATTCAGAGAGTTCTAGATTTGTTGAGTTGGTTAACTGGGGGTTCCTGTTTGAGAGCGGCAGTGAACTCAAGGTCCGATTCAGAGAATATCTTAATTTTGAAATTTTATGCAATATTATGTCTTGTATGCTTATTTTGTGCAATCAGCAGAACATGCGGTCGTTCTCGCTGAATGTTGGATTTTGCGTTAAAAGGAGAAGGTCAGAGTGTACCAGTGTTTGGAGATTGAGGTGTCTGATTATGACTAAACCCGTGTCCGATTGGGCCGTAGCTCATCTCCTTTCTGATTCTTACAAAAACTGTTTAGATTCTCTGAGGACTTCTTTATCAAGACGCTATCTTTTGTTGTGCATCATCTCAGTTTACATGTGTGCTATAAAAGTCTGCAAGCGATTAAGAAAGATTAATAACTTGTGTTTTCTGACATGCTGCAAATGCTAGTCACTTATGTTTAGATATTTCAATCCAAATAGGTAGCTGTGATGTTTTAGGGTTGCAGATTTGTAATGATCGATTCTGCTTAATAGATCAGAGTTGTTGCGAAGGTTTTCTCTTTTACCCAGTACTGCAGTGCTAAAACCAAGCGAGGGAAAAAAGTAAAAGAGATGTAAAAGGAGATCGGCGCTTGTCAAGGTATAAATAAAGATGTTATTTGATTATAGCTAAGATCCACTTCCTTCGTTGCTTTGCAGGTAGTCTGGCGCCATGGACCTGGCCCTGCGCTTGAGCGGCACTTCAGCAACTGCGTCGTTGACTTCCCATCTGCAGACCTTACCGAGCTCAAAGTCGTCCAGGCAGTGGAGTACTAAATCTGTTTTTCCTTTGAGGCCTCTGAGCAGCAGGAACGCCAGGAAACTTGTGGTGCGTGCCGCAGAGGGCGTTGATGTTGACATCAAGGAAGGCGCGGCGAAGGGTGACGTTTTCCCATCCGGGGAGTGGGCCGAGAATTTTTCCCTGTTGAATTATGAGGATTTGTCGAAGCACTATGAGACTGATTTGTTCAAACCAGAGGTATGTTGGTTTCCGGTTTGTTATTTTATGTTCACATCCTGTAGTAGTTGTTTTCTCTATAATTAGTAACCTTATGGAGGCTTCTGTTGACATCATTCCAAATCATATGTGTTCTCTCTTTTAACTGGAACATAGACTTTTGAACCTGATATTTTTTTTATTGCTCCAGGCCCAGCCGACCACGTTTCTGGCAGATGTGATGTCGAGAACCATCATCACGGCATCTCCAGAACAATCTCTTGAAGAGGTGAACCGTTTCTTTTCTGATATCTCTGGCCTTCCTGTGGTCGACCGGGACCACAAATGCGTTGGAGTCCTTTCCAAAAAGGATCGAGATAAATCATCCAGTGTAAGTAATTTACTTCTCCTGGAAAAGCTCAATTTCGGCCTTCGTTGCCATGCAGGATATGACTCCGTTCTCTTTAATGCATCCTAACAATGACGCAAATGCTTGATTTTCAGCTGAAGACTAAGGTGAAGGATGTTATGACCACGCCAGCAATCACCTTATCCGCAGATAAGGTTGTCTCTGGTATGGTTCCAGATGCCAAGATAGACGTTGTTTCCATGTCGCATGTGGGTGGTGCGATAAAGTGTGATGTACTTACATGAGGTTATATGCATATATGAGGTTAGGATTAGGTGGTCGCTTCCTTGGCATGTTTAGTTTTCTTATTTCATCATGTGGTTGTCATGAAGATTCTTGGAAGGCAATTTATGAATTTCTGTATGGATTTTGATGTTACAGATGCTGCAGTCTTGATGCTGAAGAACAAGATTCATCGCATTCCTATCGTGAATGAGAAAAATCAAGTTGTAGGTAGGTGTCAAACCTCTAATTTTTTTGTTTCCTGAAATTAAATATTCTGGCGATATTGATCAGGTTAATTAGTGGGATCTCGATCAGGTCATTGGTCATTGCCGTGGATAAGCTCAACTAAGGTGCAGGCAGTTATGACCACGTCAACAATCACCTCACGCTGCTGTCACTAGAACTTGTGAGATTGTTGGAATTTTGTAGTGTTACATCAGAGCTACTGTGAAAGTCACAAAATTGAATTCGGGTCTAAGTGTTGTGAGTCGTGCATGTTGACTTTTTCAGGTATCGTAACAAGGACCGATATTTTCAATGCGATGGAAGGAGGTTCTCAAGATGGTGAGTGTTATGACGACCCTCTATCGTTGGTTGTAAACGGTCTTACCTGACAGTAAACTTCCCAGCTTCATTCATTGCCATCCCCATTGGGGGGACCCATATTTCCATTTACTTGTCTCAATTGTTGACGCAAAGTTGTTTCAGGTGAAAAGAAAGAAGGACCTACGCACTTCCTGCATCTAGATGATTTCGACAAGAAGACCTTGTTGCACATCTTGGATCGGGCTGCGGAAGTGAAAGCCAGGCTGAAGTCAGGGGACAGAAGCTACCAACCATTCAAGGGGATGTCCATGTCCATGATCTTCACGAAACCTTCCATGCGTACAAGAGTATCATTTGAGACTGGTTTTTATCAGTTGGGAGGCCATGCCATCTACCTAGGCCCTAATGACATCCAGCTGGGGAAGCGTGAGGAAACCCGTGATATTGCTCGTGTGCTCTCTGGCTACAATGATATCGTCATGGCACGTCTTTTTGGGCACCAGGTATATATTAGCAAACCGGCTTAGTCCTTCAGCAACCCAACATCTTTCTATTCCTTTTTGATTGAAACAACTGTAAATAAAGAGTCTCTACTTACTGGAGTTGTTTTGTGAGTACTAACTTATAGTCAGCCCTTTAATCAGCTGGGCTTCCTCACTACCACCGCTGTCCTTCTAATCCTTCAATGTATCTGCTCATGATGTGGTTTCTACTTGGTTTCCTTGAGAGTACTGGAAATCAGTACCATGGACTTGAAGTGCGCTCCCGTAGAACACTGTGTTCCTTGCTTAAATTCTGACTCCTCTCCATGCGGTGAATGCAGGATCTGTTGGACTTGGCAAAGTATTCGTCAGTTCCTATCATCAATGGGCTCACTGACTACAACCACCCATGCCAGATCATGGCAGATGTACTCACCATCAACGAGTTCATTGGCAGTATCGAAGGCCTCAAGGTATGTGAAGCTATGAGATTTCTTTCGCACAAAACATCAACAAGCAGTATAGAATGTGGACGATTTTCATAGCTGGTTGACGAATCATGTATTGTAGAGCATGCATCCTCTGGATTGTGTAATGCTAAAAAATCTCTGGATCTGTGATCTCAAGGACGAGACATATCATTAGTGCCTAGTTTTGTAGCTCTTTAACTAGCCAAGGTGTATCGTTACTCCATTGCATACCTGTGGAACGCAGATTGTGTACGTGGGAGACGGTAACAACATGGTGCACTCCTGGTTGCGTCTGGCAGCTGTGCTTCCATTCCATTTCGTGTGTGCATGTCCTCGGGGTTACGAGCCTGATGCTGCTACAGTCGAAAGAGCTCGCAGAGCCGGAGTGAGTACGATTGAAATCAGCCACGACCCAACAGAGGCTGTGAAGGGTGCCAATGTCGTTTACGCGGATGTATGGGCCAGCATGGGCCAGAAGGAGGACGCAGATAACCGCAAGAAGGTTTTCCAGGGTTTTCAGGTAAGAATTTCAGATTCGCCATTCAGCGATCGAGCACTTGTTGAAAGCCTGCATGTGAGAGCAGAGATTTTTGCAGGGATTCTACAAGTCTTGGAGCCGTTCCAGATTTGCACCTGTCTTTCAGGAAGCTTGTTTGTCCAGTTCAGACTTAATTGTTTAGTTCCTAGACGTTCGTCTATCTCAGAGAGCCTATACATCTATCTTTGCCACCTTGTGTGCGGCCCTTACGTAACAACAAATACCCTGTTGTTGCAGATAAATGAGGCTCTAATGAAAGTTGCAGGGCCTCAAGCATATTTCATGCACTGTCTGCCAGCTGAAAGAGGAGTAGAGGTCACAGACGCAGTTATTGAAGGCCGCAACTCGATTGTCTTCCCACAAGCAGAGAACAGGATGCACGCGCAGAACGCCATTATGCTCCACTGTCTTGGTTTCTGAGATGAGTCTTGAGCGAACTCTGCAATGGCCCTTTATCAGCAACTCCAGTAAAAGAAAGGTAGCAACTCAGTTTTGATGTGCGGAGTGTACAAAGATGGTGTCATCTTGACTACAGTTTCCAGTGTTGTACTGTATAAGAATTGTAGACAGTGACCAATTAAGAGATGGTCGAGAAAATAATACTTTGTGCAGGTATATTGACTCAGTACTCACTGTATGTAAGTCGCAAGTTTGAATGAAGAATGAAGTGCACAGTATTTTGCCATCAATTTTCACGTAGAGAAAGATCTTATACTTCTCGAAACCAGGCTTGGGTTCCCGCTTGTTGTCTTACACTAATGCCGTTCCAATCTCGGAAAGGTGTTTTCGAATTATTTTCATGTAGATTTACTACCAAAGTTCGGGTAGAATTCTTATCGAATTCCACGGACTTTAAAGGTCCAACGAAAGAACTACACTACAACTCTGCGAGAGTACGCCTATTCTAGGCATCAGTAGCAATTATGTATCTCGATCATGTTCAACTTAAATGCAAACTGAATCACAAACATGGTAGGTGAATCCTGCCGTCGTTTACAGCAACAAAAGTAAACTTAAAAGTTCTCATTCAACCTACTCCAGCTTTCCATAACAACTAAGCCTCTCCAATTGGTCTCTCCATCTTCTCCGTACACTGAATTCCACTCTCCGCTCTTTCCCTCACACACCACCTCCTCAAACTAACAAGACCAAACTTCCGGATCGACCACACGCAGTCATTCTACAGCACAACCCCCAACTTTGCACATCCTCCAGCTAGAGCCAAGACAAAAACTTAAACCACAACACTGCTCACCACCATTAATCACGATTCCTTTACTGTATTTGGCCCTTCGAGGATCGATAGACCAGACAGAGCTCCACGAACTCGTCCTCGAACAAAAACCGATCGCGGCTCCCCAGAAGAATGCAGAGCTACAGTCACACTCTCATTATAGCAACACCATCTTCTCCAGACATTGAATACGCAGTCTAGAAACAAGTCCTGCGCATGAGGCTTCCGGGGCAGTTCTCCGAACTGGGCCGGCTCCAGGAAAAGGCTAGACGCGAGGCCTGGCCTGAGCTGCACAATCTCCAAAGAGGATCTGAGGCTAAATGCAGCACCTGGCCTGGACTTGGCTGCCAATTGTGGGATGCAACAAGCCGCATCCGCGATCAAGGGGACAGTTAGGAATGTTTTTTCTCTGTTTTGAAGGCTGTTGTGGGAGTGATCTGGGCCCCGCCCATGCAGGGGCAGAGCAGGCCACAGCGCTGCCTGACAAGCCAAACGCCGGAGCTTATTTTGGGCTTGCTCCAGGGTGGCCGCCTTGTTTGCATCTGCGCTGCGGATACATGATGAATCATGATACGTGCTTGCATTCAATTTTCTTACCCCGCTTTGTTCCCTTGGACAAAATCCCAGCCTACATGACTCATAAGTGCCGGAGAAGGGTCAATACTGGTACCGGTGGTTTCAAGGGGGAATCAAGGAATGGTTCAAGTTTCAACAGTGTTTTGTTTTTCTTTTTTCTTTTTTTTTTCCTTTTTTTGAGACAGATGGAGCTTTATTCCACAGTAAGAGAAACAAAACACCGCGCAAGACTCTCCCTGTTTGTTTGTTTGTTTGTTTTGATTTTATTTTATTTTTTTGGAAACCAATGGAGCGATTTTATTCCACTGTGAGTAAGAACAAGAAGGCGCGGTAGCAAGACCGAGCAAGCCCACATATGAGCGAATTGGCGAAAGAATCACCAGTGGAAACTATGTCATGTTTGACCAGAAATTTTGGTCAAATTGGACACAAGTTTGTCACCTGTGTCCAATTTTTTTGTCAAACAAGACATGGTTTCCACTACACAAGAGTTGTTGATTAGTGTTACAAACGTTAATAGCGAACCATAACACTAAATGTCACATGTTACCATAATGTTACAACATTAATCTTCAAAACATATCATTAAATGTGAGAGCATGCAAACTTTCTTGCAAGTGGACGAATTTATTGGAGTTGGTGCAATTGGTGGCTTGAAGAAAAGACAAGGAGCATTGATTGCAAAGGCGACCCAAAGTGAACACTAATCTCAAAAGAGTTGAGAAATAGTGTAGTGGGTAACTTTTGGTAAATAACGCTAATCTTCATATAACATTAGTCAACAACTCTTGTGTAGAGGAATGACCACCCAATCCATGTGGGAATTCCGTCTATTTCTTTGTTTTTCTTTTTGGAAAAATAGGCTCATTTTTGAGGGGTACACAAGAGAATATCCACCAAACTCTTCGTAGAACCATATGTAGGTCTTAGTAGAACATCCTAACTTGCAGGACATTAGTCCCACATTTGGCGGGAAGGGTTCCCTAAACAAAATTTTGGATCGCGGAACTTGATTTTGATAAAAAAAAATCTTAAAAAACAAACTATAAAACCTTGAATTTGTGATTTTGTGGTTCTCTGTGTTCTACATGAACAACGTTCTACATTCTAAAAAAGGATTTTCCTAAGAGCTCGATAGGTGTAAAGTTAGTGTGCTCCATTTTTGAAGTCGCAGCAATGGACTGACATAGACAAAAACCCATGAAACCGGATTAGGTTCAATGGTGTTTTGAGTCTATGAGAATGCTTCAGAGAATATTTTATTCTTCATTTTTCATAAGAAAATGACCATGGATTTCTCTTCTCGAAAGTGGGAGTATTTCATGATTTTCTTGACAAGGAGAAGGTAGTTGTTCATTTGAATGAAGACAGACTGACAACAAAGGAAGTATTTAACGCTTAACAGCTGTATGACTTGTTGGGTCAGTGGGTACTTTTTTGCTTGTTCAAAGCTCCTTTTCTTGTGAAGCTTTTTGTCATTCAGGAGTTTTAGGAGCTGGTTTATGAAGTATTGTTTATTCCATAGTTGGATTTAGTCTTCCTAGAATGTAGGTTTTACTAAATTTACATATGATATAGAATGTGAAAGTTTGACTAGGCAAAGTTTGTATTGACTTTAGTTTTTAAATGATTTTAGAATAATTTAGCCACAAAAGAATAACAAAAAATTATCATGTCAAGAGTATCTCATTTGAATCCATTCAAACAAAAAAAATCAAAAACAATAATATGTTATTTATAATCCAATTTAGTAAGAAAAAAAGTTATAAGTATCAAGTATTGTAATAAAATTTGATGATAGTATTTTGAATTCAATTATAGGATAAAATCTACAAATCAAAGCCTACAAGTTCCACTTGTTTATTTTCTCTATTTAAAATATTCCTTATAATAACACTTTACAATGTTCTCTTTCTTCTTCTTTTTTAAAAAATAAAAATAAAATCTTCTACTTAGAAGACACTCTTCGACATTTAGGATTAGATACATGGATGCAACATCAATGCTTTTTAAATCATAATTCAAAATAAAAATAAAATCATTGAAGTTGTTGAAACAGATTGGGATCTATTGCTGATACTGAACACGACTAGATTGGATATTTCTGTTTGGGCTAATTTTGCATTGATGCTTTTCCCCATGCTGCCATAAGCTTATTTCCCTTGCAGCAAGACAGAGAGGGGTGTGAAGGATAAAAAGAAGGAAGAATGAGCAAGAATATGTGAGTCAAATGACATATTATGACAGTTCTAACTAGACTGCCTAGACAATTGCATAGTTGTGGAAATTTGATATCATTGTATACTAGTAGAGTGAGATTTTTTTTCATAAAATATTGATTTAAATATTTATTGCTTTTTGTTTTAAGGGTGATTGTACCCCCAATGAAAACCGGGGAAGGAAAAAAGCCAAGTACAATCAATTTGGGTCGCAAAAGAGGGCTGCACGATTCTTAGTGAGAGCAGGGCTAAGTCTTCAATGAGGGTAGTGGATACTACCTTTACAAAAAAAATCGTTAGAGCACTAAATGGAAATAAACTCTTTCTCAACCAAAGCGTTACGCCTATTACCACAATTCTTCTAATTTTTAAGAATAGTATTTCTACAAGCCATGCTAGTGTAGATAGTGTTGCTCCGTGCAAGTTTGCAAACAAGTAAGACACTGCTAGGCTTCAATTTTTGCATTTTTTGTTCAATAGTACCATTCATAATGAAATATGATTATTTATATATTTTTTGAATTTTCTCTATTAGGAATGGATGTCGTTTAGAAATTGAAAATAAATAAATCAGGATCCAATTTTGCAAATACAACTCTATAATCTTTTTTTAACCCCTAAAGTTCTGAGGGTATTTTTCATCAAAACTGCTTCAAAACAGCCCCTCTTCAAAGCAAGGTGGATTTTGCAAACCTGGGGTCTTTTTTAGTACATCTAATTGTAAGATCTTGTAGCTAACTTCTATGTCTACATGTCTACCAAATCTCACACACTTATTCCTCACCCATTGCAAGATCATAACGTCCAAAGTAGAAAAACAAGTTTTTTTTCCCTGCGAAGAAAGGGACAGCAGAGTTTTGAAGGCCCAAAAAACCATTTTTAAAAGTACATATGGAATGAATCTCTCCATATTATTGTTCCTAATTGAGTTAGGTACATGTCCAAAAAATATCATATTCAAAAAAGTTGTGGAAGGTTTCCAAAAAAATCACTTTCCGCTAGGGGGTATGCTGAAATTCACTTACAAAGGCCGTTTTTTGACAATAAAAATAGCATATGAAAAATTCTTGGATTGAAAATCCGAACAGTGGAAACATGCTCTACTGCCTTTTCTATAAATAGAAATTTTTATTTTTGAAAAATATCAAAATCTCAATTTTTGGTGGAATTTCAAAGTTTCATCTTTGGGCAGATTTGGGCAGTTATGGGCAGTTTTGGGCAGTTATGGGCAGCATTGGGCAGAATTTGCTGCATCCACAGTGGCTTAGAAAATTTCAGCAGCTGCTCAACGAGCAGCTTTTGACAGTTAAACCTTCATAACTTTTGATCCCGATGTCGGAATTGAAAAATAAAAATATGCACACGGAGCTCTCGAAACGGCACACCTCCATTTAAAATTTCAGAAAATCACGATTCAAATTGCAACCGTAGGTACATGCCCAAGTTTCAAAAAAGCCCATTCTAGGACTATTGTCCTTTAGGGGTTAAAATATAAATTTTGAATCTAGAAAAATCAATTATAATTACCATCTAAAACGAGATCCTACTTATCATATTAAAAATGGTTGTAATAAATCCAAATCTATTTCTCCCACCATGCAGATGTACTTAACCACATGGTGAATACGAGAATCATCTCCACTTTTTTACCACTTTGATTTCACCTATCTTACAATTCAGAACTTATTCATAATATCATACAAGCTCCAAAAATCATAGAACCACTTGGGTTGAATTCTATCTGCAAATAGGCAACACACATATGAAAAATCATGACCTTTCATGCAGCTTTCTAATATACGAATATAAATATTCCAATTAGAACAGGACCTAAGTATCTCTATCTTTCATTTTATTACTGCACAAGTATTCACACCTGGAGTCTTGCATGTGCAATGAATAGGATTTTTAAATGTGACTTTGACACAGGAAATCTTTGTTTATACTGGCAGGCCCATGTGATTTGTTTCCGATTCTATTCTATCAAAGTGATGGGCTTCGTCTCCAAATATGGATGCTATTGCCGACAGCCAGAAGTTTTCCATGCTATTCTTCTCCAAATGCCTGCTTGGCAAAACTAAAGTTTTGGTGAATGGATAGTTCACTGCGGCGGCTTCTGCTGTAGCTCATTTTGTTGTTATTCCTTGCAGGACAAAATGCTTATCCAAAGTGACTGAATCTAGTCTAGGGAATTGATTGTTTGATATTCTCTTCTACAGTATTGACGTCTAAAAATTCATAGTGACCAAGTTTAAAATTACGTGACGATGGGAGTTGTTGGATTCAAAGTTGCTGGGTTCCACGTGGCAGGAACTGGAGTCAAGTTCACATCGACTTTCAGGGAATTCTCTTTATATTTGGAATCGAATTACTTGGCTGCTCGTAATCGAGGTACGACTTCGAGTTGGTTGGAGTGGAACTTCTCAAATCCGATTGGTTTTCTCATCTTTATGCTGCTGCATCTCTCAAAAGAATTTGGTGAAGAAGTCCGAAGGCAGTAGTGTTTGGTGAGGCCTCGGTCAAGTTTGCACATTCAATTGATGGAATGTGTCTACCATTCAGAGTGGTTCACGTAGCCAATGGGGTTCGCTTCCTTGACACTCCAACCAATTTACAGCAGTGTTCTGGGATCCATTCAACTGGCTCAGTGGCTTGGTGTATATATAGGAAGAAGGCATTCATTTCAAGAGTCACCTCCTAATCTGACTCATTAAAACCCATACCATTTCTGAAGCATGATCATACGACTCACGCAACTGCTTGTTGATCGCTTTGTACTGGGCACCAGAGTTTCACCCTATGTCTTGTGTGAAAACGTTCTAGTTCATGTTTGTTTGCGGTTATTTTGGGCTTTGAAATAAACAATCTATTTGTCTCGAAGCAGAAGAAAGAAAGAACGGTTTTAAGAGCTATGAACTCCTCAACACTTGCACGATATGAGACAACCTGGCTAGTTAACTATCAACTTGCTTGATCATGTTACTTTTACTGCTGAGTCCCCATTCCCACCCGCACATGTAATTAACTCCAATTTATTTTATGTTGACAGATCAGGAGCGAATCCCAGAGTGCTGAGTGAAAATAGGTGTGAAACTAACTTACCTGGGGTTTGTAGTTTTATTTTCGACGGGTCTGTAAGATGTTGCCAACTTATGATAGGATAGATTAGCATCAATTGTATCACAAAAGAGATTAGAAAATTAGTATCAATTGTGAGATAAAGAAATTGTAAAATAGAATTTGATGAAATTACTAAAGAACGAGCGGGTAATTTTTGTGGAACTGAATCAGACTGCAGTCTGGAAGGGGAAGGCAAGAAGGTCCGAATTGGAAGGGAGGGAGAGCAACTGCAGATAGGAATGGAAAGAAAGGGCGGGACTCAACTTCAAGCAGCTGGGTGGCGATCATTGGCACATAGCTACAGAGGAGTGAGAGCAAGAGAGAGGGAAAGAGATCACAAGAGGCTACAGAAGCTATGCCGTAGTGTGAAGCTGAACTTGGTGACCGCGACCTGGTGGAGAGGGCAAAGCTAGGAGAACCTAAGCGCAGAATGAAGGCAGGTGATGGCGAGAAGACCGGGCCAGTGGTGACGGCACCGCAGGAAAGGCCGCTCTTAACTGCAGTCCAACACATGTCCGACTCGATCTTCCGCTTTTCCGAGTGGGCCGTCTCCCACATCGCCAAACGCATCGCGGCATTCTCGCGATGGTATCGTAGCACTAGCACTAGTCTAGCTTGCAAGGTGTACTCTCGCCCCCAGTCGGCCGTCACGTCGGCTCCGTTTGGTGCCTTCCTATCCCGGTTCGGTTGCAAGCACACCGCGCGCGCGTAGGATCAGCCTACAGTTTGTAACCATCTGCAGCCAGCAGCACGCTGCACCATCACCTGCTAATTCTCGAATCTCCCCCCGGCGGATGCCATCCTTTCCTTTTCGGTTCCCTGCCCTCGGACACACGCGCTGGTTCTGTGCAACCTTTGTAGCCGCGCAGCACTTGCCGGAGCTCGCTCTCAAGTCTCGGCGCTCTCGCTGCTTCGCCATGAGAGTAGGCGCGGGGGTAGTACCGGGTCGGATTATGTAGTACGGCTTCAGACTTTTCCTATTCCTGAAGTTGTGGGCTTCGTAGTTTTCTTTCAACTAAACCTAGTCGAGAATCTCTCCGTGGCGCCGTTTTCTTTGGCATTCTCATGAAGTCGTAGGGAGCCGTGAGCAAGATCTCGCCTTTTGGCCGTGTTTTTTGTTTCGCGTTTAGCAAAGGTCCTGTAGTAGTCCTTGTGCAGTAAGTTTCTCAAGTCCATGCGAGCAGTTGCTAGGCTTGAAGTGGAGCAAGTTTGAGCGGTTCTTAAAAACTTAGCCTTACAGTCCGTTATTTTCTGTTATTTCATTTTAAAGATAAACCCTGATAATTTATCCACCTTTGAGACTCTCGATTATTGGACTAGATTGATTCTTCAGAGCTTGTTAACTCCAGCTTAAGGTGTCAAGAACTGGTAGTAGTGGCGTTGCAGCTGCGCTTTAGGGAAGTTTACCGGTATACAGTTTTCCAACGGGTGCCAACCTTAAAGTTCTTTCCTGTGCGGGTGACATCTATCCGGCACCGAACAGATACTAGACTGTTTGCATTTTAGAAATGCCAACATTTTTGTTCGAAGATTCGATATCTTAGGATGACTACATTCGGTTGACGTCGCTTGAAGATCTGCTAGGAGGAGCTCGAGTGGAGCTCCAAAGATGTCCCCACCAGGTTGAGCGGATCCCTGAAGTTGTTACGTTCTAGACATCCTTATATGGATCTTTTAGTAAGTTGCGATATTTGATAGATGAGTTCTACAGAAGGACGCTGATGATGTCATCGTTTACAGCAGTCCTGGTTTTTCAGCTTTGCTGGCTACTAGGTTCAGAAATCGGTTTCTGGTTTGGAAGTATTTAGTAACTTATACACATTGACTGTGCAGGGGAGAGAGTCATGACGGGAGGAGCCGGACCGTCATCTGGACCTTCGAGTGGAGGTCCATCATCTGGACATTCATCTGGACAATCAGCCGGCGGAAACGCTGCCTGCGCGGCATGCAAGTACCAGCGCCGCAAATGTGCAACTGACTGTCCATTAGCACCTTATTTTCCTCCGGACCAGCCGAAGAGATTTCTGAATGTGCACAGGTTGTTCGGGGTCAGTAGTATATTACGAATATTGCGTCAGGTGGATCCAGACAAGCGCGAGGACACTGTGAAGTCCATTGTGTATGAGGCGGATACTCGTGAGAAAGATCCAGTGCATGGCTGTTTGGGAATCATTCACTTGCTGCAGAACCAGGTGAATAAACTAAAGGATGAGCTTGCATTAGCGCGGGATCAACTGTACCTATTGGAACAACAGCACACTTCTTCTATGTTACAGCAGACTTATGGACATCAGCATGCAGGGAGCCAGGCAAATTATCATTATCATCATTTACAACCGCAGTATGCGAGTACATCACACCAGGGTGGGAGTTTTCACGATGCTGTTCCCGGTCAATTAATGACTTATCAGGATAGTAGGGCATCGCACGCAGCATATCACGATCATGCGAGGTAAGCAATCTGCTGAGATTAAACTATTTTTTAACATTTTAGCATTGCTTGACTCGATTTCAGGACCTCCAATTTCATGGTGGAAGAAACGAATTCGATGGGTGAACCATATCAGAAAGTTAACCATAGATTCGAACTGAACTTATGCTTGACATGTCCTTGCAGTAGGTATCTGGTGTCTGACCAAGATTCAGCTTTGCAAGATATGCTTGGACACCATATCAAGTCGGAGGCAAATGACCCTTACAACAGGAGTAGTATGGGTGGTCTGAGGTATGTATCCGATTCTGGGGGATCACTTCACATGCATGAACAACAAAATCATCAAAACTTGGGAGAACAGCATCAGGGAGGTTCTAGTTATGCACTTGCAGGTGAACTTGAGAGGCGTAACTTTTATAATCCGCTTGCTGACACTCATGTAGGCCGTCATGTTGACCCTCTTAGGTCTGTGGCACCATTACAGGTCTTGGATCCCTTAACCAATCATTCACCCCATGTGGCCGATCCTGAACTTCGGAATGCAGGAGTCCATTTATCTCTCACAAACCAGTACTCCATGTAGAGGAATTCCATTCATTATTTTTTTAAGCATTTTAGTGAGGCTGATGCCATAGCTTTGATCTGTAGAAACAACTCATGAAAAATAGATGTCAAGCAGTCGAGGGTGACAACGTTACCCTCTATATGAACCACAGTGGATTGACACCGATTTATTTATTCAAAAAACTTTGATCCGAGTGAGAATCGTTATAATCCTCGTTTTTACTTTTTCTCTCTTTAGATTTCCTATTGTTAAGTTAAATTCTGTTTTGCAACACCTTTGAAAGTCGTACTTCGCCCAGTTGGACCTGTTGAACCAACCGCTTGTATTCTTTAGAGCAGAAGTAATGAAACGGTTTTCTTTTTGAAACCTTCCCATTTCGAATCTCGATGGTTACGGCCTGAGAGTCGAAACTTTCAATTACATGATTTGGCTGTATATGCCCGTGTTTTCATATCTTGGTCTTTACTATGAGAATGTCATTGAAAAAATGGTCTGCAACTCTTTCTGCTCAGATAAAATTTATCTGCAACCAGCAGGTTGTCAACTTGGTGCGGGTCTAACATGAAAACCCAGTACGCTCCAGTGCCACGACGAATCGAATCAGCAGAACGACGAGTGAAGTTTCGACAGAAAACAGGGGATAGTCTCTAGAATTACTCAAATTACTTCTGCCATTCATGAAACAATCTGGATCTGCAAATGCCCCAGGTGTATTTAAAAATAGATCGGAAATCGCGACATAATTTGGATTATGGGAGTAAATTAACGACGCTTTTTAGGTCATCTCTGAGGCTTTGGAGCGTACTTATTTGAAGATGAAAAGTCAGCAACGTGTGATGCCAACGAATTTTTGGCTGCTGTCAAGAAGCGATACAGAAGTCGAGCAGCTACTACAGAATGGAATCCGACAGGGAGATTTTGGAGCAAAGTCCAGGTGATCGTAACTTTAGTAACAAGGGCCTTGATTTCTGCTGCATGCATATTTCAAGAGACCGTAGACGCAAACATCAGCATTATGAGACAAATTTTTTATTCGATTACATAGCCTTGTCTCGATGGAAATATCCAGTGGATCGTGTGAAAACTCTTCCCAATGTGTTAACCACCTATATGATCCTCGGGAATAGAAGTCTAGGAATACAGATTGATGACGTACAAATCATTGTTTGTTGGCAGTGTCCACTTTGATTCTGCCAAAACCTAGATGTAAATAATCTTGAGCTAGACAAAAGTGTGGATTGTTGGTTATGTTGATACTTTTTCTTGCTACAGTTAATTCTCAAAGTCGTTATTCGCAGTGAAATATAAAGCTTTACTTGTATCAAAATATAAAATAATAAACTTTCTGAAATTGCATTACATGCTGGATGTTCCTGATGTGAGTTGAATAAGCGACGGCGCTGGTTAAGTTAGGTTTGAGACCACATCTGCAGGAATATCCAACTTGTTTACTATGACCTGGTAACGATCCTATGTTTCCTGGCACTGCTGAATGAAGCTCAAGCTCAGGTAAAGATCACTCTGACCACCGTGGCTATGAATGAACTGTGGAGCACTCTAGTAAATGCGTCCATTGCAAGGGCCCCGCTGAAGTCTTAGTGTCCGCGAATGATTCTCGGCGACGGACGGATATGCGACATCGACATATTGTTGCATGGACGCCTTACAGGTGATGACGGTTCATTGATATCCGCTTCAACTATCGATATTGACGTGTACATCCCCAGATTGAATATCATTGCACATGCCTGAGGTTTATATCCGATCAGTTATTTGGCTACTGCCACGTTCTGACTTCGTCGGGTATATGACAACCTCGCATACGTCATGCGCTTATCATAAGGGCCACTTTATATTAGGGCCCATTTCTTGGGCCCATTTGCAAACTTTAGGCTTCAGCCAATGAGAGTGCTTAGATTGCCCAATGGGCCCAAGTTGGTTTTATATTGGAGGAGAGCACAATAAAGTGGACCATAAAGTGCAATATGTGATCACTAAAAAGTGAATATGAAGTGTGCTGTTTTTTAAAGCTCGAAGCTAATTTTGAGCATTTTGGTGTAGTTTTTGAGCATTTTAGTCACTTTCTAGGGTGTCAGAAGGTATCTTACGCGCATCTTCATAAAAAGAACATCCTCAATTGAAACTAAATTTGACCACTAGTTCTAAATCGTGAAAATGAACTTTTACAAAGTCTTGATTTCTTCATTTAGAGCCCTCTATTGTCTTTAGAGGATGTTTTTTCCAATTTAAAAAACAATGTTCGGTAAAAAAAACACACAAAAAGTACCGCCGAAGTGACCCTCCTAAAAAACATCCCGGCGGTACTTTAGGAACCCTAAACTAATTAATGAGTATATGAACTTACTATTTTAGAATACCTCTTAAACATACAGAGGGCTCTACTTCATCAAAAGTGATTTTGAGATAGTTTTTTATTCTTTTATAGCCACTTTTCCAAATGACTGCATTCACTTTGCTTGGATTTAAAGCCTTCATACAATAACTTAAAAGTGTCTACTTTGCACGAAACTTTTCCAAGTTGTAGAAAAACAAGTTGAGAATTCATATTAGCAAAAAAATTTGACTTCAATTATATCTTTCCATCACTTTTGTGCAATTTTTGCAAAAGGGCTGAAATTGACAATGAGACGTCCACTTTTGTGGTCCACTTTATTGTGCTTCCCCCCTATTGACAGTTGGCCTACTTCTCCCAAATCCTATGTGGCGGGTGACATGACACCATTTTCGAGGGAAAGATTTGGGCCCAAGGCAAAGAACTTGGGTCGAAAGTATTTGGAGACCCACTTCGCTTCCTTCGACCCACTCGGCCCACTTCTATGTAAAGTGGAGCTAAAAGTAAGGCTCACTTCTAGTTCAAGTGAGCTCAAGCCCAAATGGGCCTTAATATAAAGTGGCCTTAAGCATTAGGGGAAAAATGGGGTCTGCAACGGGCCTTGTAAGACAACCCGAAGGTAGGTGAAATGCTGCCCGCTGACACCTCTCTGCGAAATCTCATTGGTGGATATCCTGCCCGCTGACAACAAAATTCGCCCTGCTGACAACAAAATTCGCCCCGTTGACAATAGAATCCGCTACTGTCCAATGGGGTGACAGCAGTGGGCACACGCTCGTTGACAGTGTCATTACTGCTCGTATTGTCCAAGGGGGTGACAGCAGTGGGCAACGCCTTCACCGCAAGCGATTGGCTAGATCCCCCAAACGCCAATTTGGCGACCTGTTGGCACCATTGGTGCCAGCAGGTAAAGTGCACGAGCATGGCCAAATTTTGAGGCACGACTCCCGACCAAAGGCCCGTTGCAGACCCCATATTTCCCCTAATGATTTGTGTTAATCCATCGAGATCATCACTGCTTCCAAACGTTATTCTAAATAACACATGGTGCGATCTACGTTACAAAGAGTCGAAAATGACCTCTTCTCTTAGCCATGCACGTCTTGAAAAAGTTAAAATTGAGTTTGCCGTTGCCCTCGATATTTGTCTGATGAGGGTTGTACTTTAAATTCTTTGCAATGAAATTCGTTCATTTGCTCAAAAAAAAATAAAAAATAAAAAATTGATGTGCCTTAGTTTCAAAGGGACAAAATACTCATGAGATGCAATAAATTAATATATTTATAATTATGTTTATATTATTGAAATTCTACTAGAGTTTCTGCGGTACCAGCTTCCATTGCCATGCACATCCACTGTTTCTCTGCCTAACATAGAAAGCAAGCAATATGAGCTCTACAACTTCGATTTTCTCAACATTGTTCACAAAATAATTGCACGCTATGTCAGTTCACTGTAAAATTCACCAACCTATGTAATCTAGGATACATGTCCATCGAGGTACTAAGTACTTGCCGCACGGAGAAAGTTTATACTCAATTATAATCCTACTGCGACAAAGGAGAGTCACTTCCTAAACTGTCATCATTGTCTTTGCCGGAAGACTTCTATCCCTACTTGTGGACAATAAACTTAATTTTGAAAAACCAATTGGCTAAGTTTTGTAACTTGTAGGCATTAGCTTATTGGAATGGTTAAACCAGTATAAAAAGAACTATTTGCGAGTTAGATTCGGAATTCAATAGGTTTTAAAGAAGGTATATGAATGGTTAATAGGACAATTGGTTGTGTTTGATTGCCTTGTCTATTGCTACAAAGGGACGAACTTTTGAGTCAATTGGCAGCCCTTGTGAAGAAGGCTCCTTCTCGGGTATGGAAGTCGTGTGTGTGTTAGCCCATTAGAGTTTAGCAGTTTAGGTCGATATTAAATTTAAAGAGAAAGAGAGTTGGAGGCTGTGAAGGTTGTAACACCATATTCGTTATATTGAGACTTTTCAGAGTCTCAATTTAATGCTTGACTATAGCTTTTTCATTGATTTCTTGATTGATTCTATATTTGTCAAAAACTTTTTGACTATATATGGGAAGATTATCCTCGAGTCGTGGATAACCTATAATTAGAAAGTCAAAAAAAAGTTCAAATTGTCTAAAAACAATTGCTGAAATTGTAGGCAAAAAGTCTCAAAGTTCTGAAATTGTCTCAAAATAACGAATATGGTCATTTGTAAAGATTGAATGTAATGTGGAAGACTATGAATTTCTATAATGTAGTATTAAGTATTAATGTGGTGACAATTTGGAATTGAGTGTAATGCTGACATATGGATGAGTGTGATAAATGTGATCAATCAATTAAATTGTGAATTGCCTTTTGTTTAATTTGTAATCAGAGAATAGAAGAGTGGAAGGAATTGTGAGAAATTGGAGAATGATGTATGAACTGTGAGTGAAATAAAGCCAATTGGAAATTGAATGAGTAATGGAGAATGAATTCAGATTATGGAGAATGGAAGTTAATGCAAAAGGAGATTTAATTCAGATTGTGTATTGTCTTAGAGAGGGATGTCATTGTAGTAAAAAATAGACTCATAGATAATTTATTACCAGTTGATAGAGCAACATTTAATAAGTACATGGAGAAGCAACTGATGGAGTAATGGTGATAAATCAAAGGAGCATTTGACAATTCACTATATAAGAATCCCGAGTTTTTGAAGACATCTCGAATCATGTTGAAAAAAACAAGTGGACGCTGGAAAGGATGTCGTGTAGACATTGAAACATCTAAGACGTAAGAAAAACAAATGAGGACATCCGAAAAAACATGCAGACATCCCTGTAGCACGCGCGTCTCCGGGTGATTTTGGGGGCCGGTAAAGTCTGCAACGTGGACGCCACGTCATGACACATCAGCAAAGGAATTTTCCGGGCAGTGCCACATGGGCAGAGGATGTCACCGCTGCCATGGTGACATGGCGGGTGACGTGGACCCGCCATTTTCTGACGTGGAGGCACGAAATTCTGACGTGTCAGCCGCGAAGGTGTGACGTGGCCTGCCACGTAAGCTTAGTTTTCAGTGATTTTTGAGTTTGAATTGCGTTACTGTAGATGTCACCTGGGACATCACCGTGGTTTTCAAGATGTCTATGTGGTAACAGCGTGATGTCCACGCCAATGTTTGTGCGGACATGAACTGTTTGTGCGGACATTTGTTATAGTGGACATCTCCATTCTGTAGAATTTGCCATAGTTGACATGGCCATGTCAACGTGTACAGGATGTGTGGAAGGGTGTTTTTGCTGAGATGAATGTGTTTTTGCAGATATGAGGGTGTTTTTGCAAACATGAAGGTGTTTTTTGTTGACATGCGATTGTTTTTGCAGACATGAAGGTGACTTTGCAACCAAAAAGGTGTTTCTACAACCATGAAGGTGGCATTTGATCACAATGAAGTGAAGGAAAGTAGATCACATGAAGAAAGGAACAAGGGAGGAAAGGAGAAAAGAAGAAGATGAAGAGCAAGAATGAAGTTAGGAAAAAAAAACCCTCGGATTTTTTTGAAGTACCTTTCAGTTTTTAGGTCGCCATTTCTCCATCCTAGCTTGGATTGGGGCGTGCCTTATCTTTATGGAAAGCTAAGTTGATTTTGCATCTACCCTCAAAATCTCATAAGCATAGGATCAAAATCCTAGGACTGATTGCTAAAAATCCGAGACCCTTTGTCCAGCCGCACTCCTTTGACAACTCCAACTTTGGGAGGCCATATCTCACTCCCTATAACTTGGAATTAGACGTGCTTACTACCATTGGAAAGCCCTACAAGAGAACTACAACCTAATAAATTATTACTCTATTTTGACAAGAAACGAAGGACTGATAAGGAAAATAATGGGAGACAGTCCATGGAGTAGGAAGAAAACACAAAAAGCTTGAAAACAAGCTCTCAAATACAAGATTAGAAGCCGCCAAAGTGGCTGCTCACCCTAACCCTACCAAGGCTCAAAGCCCTAATCTAAGAATGAATGTTGCCACCAATGAACAAAAAATGGATGAATGAACGTCACCACGTCTTGACAGATGTCTGTGTCGACATCTTCCGAGACATGCGAACGTCTTTGAAAAAGAAATAGAGAAGAAATTTGATATTGTAAATTTTATTTACAAAGAAAAAACAAAAAAAGGTTCTTAAATCCCTCTTGGCCTTTTTCTACTCCCTTTGCTGACCCTGCCCTTCTTGAGGTTTTTTTCACTGCGGGGAGGAAGTTACCTTGCAGCCCAGTAACTTCGGAGTTCGGGCCCATTTTACCGTCCGTCAAAATGAGGCCATTGTCGATGTGGCAATTTTGTGTTTAGAGGGATGTCCCCTGTCACGTCTCCATGGACGCGGACATTTTTCTAGACGTCTTTGCGTTTTTAGGCTAGCATGCCCGTATTCGGAAACAATTAGCCTAGTTTATCTCAAAAAACGCGTTAACGTCCTCACGATCTTCAAGACATGATTGACGGACATAGAGACATGACAAAAACACGACCATGTTTTTGGAGAACATCTCTAAGAACATGGGTTTCAGTTAGTGATTTGAAGATGCAAATTGGACGATGAGTTTCTCAACTTTATATAATAAGTTTGGAGTCATAACTAGGTGTATGTGAGAAATACAAGGATCCTTCACCATTTTTCCATTGGATAACCAGTTAATAATGGAGGGAAGCTTGTATGTGAGCGGTGAGCGGAGAGCGGAGAGCGGAGAGCAGAGATTTTCTGCTCTTAGAGCGGAAAATGGAGAGCAGATTCTAAAAATGGAATTTTTTTTACTAAAAATAGAATAAAAGATGATGAAAAGAGAATCTTTTCGAATATTCCAAGGAATATTCCTTGAATGTGGGATACTTTCCGGGTTCTGTTAAAGGGTTTTTTGGGTCTGCCCACCAAGTACTGGTCCCGAAATTGTGCGGCAAGGCGTGAATGACGGGGTCTTTTGTGATTTCACTGGAATAAATGGATGACTCTGGAGCCTTTGCTCTCTCACTCTCGTTTGTTAGCTGGTGGAATGTTCAGGGTTTGGGGTGGGGTGCATACCGTTTTCGCCATGGAGGAAGTCGGTTTTGGGGTTGTATCCCTAGGTGATGAGGGTGGGCCATTTGAACCTTTTCTTGAAGATGAGGGTGACGAGTTGTTGCTGAAGCCACGACCATCGCCTCCTAAACCGGTAGAAGGTGGACATAGCGGTGGGCTTGATGTGGTGCCATGCACTGTTACGGGGGCGCTCGACAAATCGCCCACTAAGGAGGTTGAGTCCAAGTCCCTTCCAAGCCATGCTTATTCCAGGGTTGGCAGAATTCCTCCGGGGACTTATTCGAGATCCGCAATCTGTGGACGTGTGGGGTCCAGTCCAGTCATTAAAATTCCTCGGCCTGGTCGAGGTTCTTCGTCAGGTCCACGTCTGGATGAATGCGTCGTCCGTCCGATGGAAACTAAAAGTAGCTATGTAGAAATATCAAAAGGACGGCCAAGCCGCATCCGATTCATGTGATGTAATATTCTTTCAGAAAGTGCATGGTAATAAAGTAATTATTTGTGGAATAAGAATGGTGGACAAGATGTGCGACGACAATTACTCGGCCAGGTGTCACTTTTTTTTTACATTAATGGCAAATCAAATCATGTATTACTGAGTCATAGTCAGACTCGATTAAAAACAAAAGCAGTGTACCACTGCGACGTCGTAATGGTCTAAATTAGAAAGGGCAAATTCTAGACTGTCTCGTAGGGCTCCGCCAAGGGGTGTGTCAAGATTCCACTCTCGAGGAGTAACTTCACTTCGTTGAAGCTAAAGGTCGGTGCATGGATGAAAAGTTCCACATCCGGGTCACGCAGGCATACCTTTAAGAGGACGTAATACATATGCTTGCAGTATGTAAATTGAACCCTCCCACGGAACTTCGTCATTGTTTTCTTGAATGCTGGGCATGTGCAGCCGGGGAGGGAGCTGATGGTGATCTGGTATTTCGTCACATTGGGAGGAGCACCGGAGTCTAGCGCGATGATGCAGCCGTGGCCGGGATGAGGAATCATGGTGATAGACCGTAGTCGTGCTTTGAGGGAGTCGGAGGAGGCCATGGACAGCCTCTGCTGCGGATTAGGACGAGTCGCAGTCCGCTTGACAATCTTCCCGTCTCTCTTTCCAGGGTACCGGTCAGCCTCTGCCGGCACCGGAACCGAGTCTAGGTTTCGCGGAGGGGGGTCGGAGGTGAAGAGCCTCCTAGGCGAGACTGGTTTCTTCTGTGGGAGCTGAAACCCTGCCTCCTCCAAGGCAAGAATCTCACAGTCTTTCAGGTTCGTCCCAAGTTTCACAGGCCATACTGTTGGGATGGGTGGAAATCCTTCCTTTCTCGATAAATCGTACCAGTTCACCCATTTGCGCCTTGTCCCCTTCACGCACCTCTCAATGTCGTGGGGGCAGAAAAAGAAGTCCTCGGTTATGTCGAGGTTCCTCCTTCTGCTGTGCCATACACCGCTATAGGTCGGGGCAGGGGTGGGCTTAGCACCCCTGACAATCCTCTCTGTGCATTTCTTATTGGTGACGGCCCTCTGCGCCCAACAGCACTTTGCGGAAGTCTTTGGCAGTCGAGCAATGTGCCACTGCTTCACGTTCACTCTGGTCTCCTCCACAGCCGAGACGTGACGCACGCCTCCTTCGCTGAAGGGTGAAGCGATGACGGAATCCATCTGTGGCGATGGATGATGAGCAGCTTCAACCTCGCGGTCGCCTTCCTCGACGAAGACCGGCATGGGAGCCACGCAAGCTCTGACAGGTCTGGTACTGACTCGAGGATGCGAGAAGTTTACCTTATCTGGCCTATGCGACTCTTCCTCAGCGCCAAGAGGCAAGTCGGGCTTGCGTTTCCGCGAACCAAACACCTCCTCCCCTGGCAGATGTGGGACACGCGTACAAAACTCATCGGCGCCAGGCATGTCCAGCATGGGGTCCTCCAAAACCTTTGGATCGCCCGTTTTCTTCGCCCTACGTTCTGCGGATCGTAGCCTCAGTTCCTTCTTGCTCGGGCCAGTACCCCCCACGTCGCCCTTTAGGTACTGGTAGTAATTCACAACCTGTAGAAAAGCACGGATAAAGTCGTCGACGGTGGCGACGTACAGATCACTGCCATTATTCCCGGATGCTTGAAGCCACTTGTTGTGAACCGTCTCCGCGAGGTTGCAGGACGGCATCTCCGCGAGTTCCGCCTCCGAGAATTTCTGAGATCCAACAACGGATGAACGATTAATGAGTCACTACGATGAGCATGTACGGGGAAAGAGAAAACAACAGTGGGTGGCGTGGTTACCTCGGTCATGAACCCACCCCATTGGCGATATCGATAATGCCAGAATGAGAGCCATAAGTCAAGTTTCGATAAGGCAGATTCGGACACTGCCCCCGCAGATGCCCACCAAGCCCTTATCCCGTGATAAAGAGCATCGGCCTCCGCCATTGATCTTGCCTTCCTGTATTGCTGACACATCTTTTTGTGTTGATCCCACAACTCTTCGGCGACGTATTTCTCGGTATGATTCACCATCGACTGGGTCCAATGAAATTGACAGGTCCTCTCCCGGTCCTCCATTTGATCTTCCTTGTTGCCATTGCCGTATACCACCCGGACCGCATTCCAATTAGCCTGGGCGCTGTCCGCCATGAATCCCTTGAAGTTCGGCTTCTCCACGCCGTGTCTCTTCATGACTGCGTTGAGGTTCTTCCAGAACACCATCTGGGCTTCGGCGTCTTCAGATTGCATGTCGCAGCAGGCGATCGTCATGACCCGGCAGTACGTGGAGTCATACACGTGGCATGCCATGGTTGTCCAATTTCGCACGCGCTTGACGTGGTCAAACATCATCCACGAAAGCTCCAGATCCCCCGTCGGCTGCATTCTCTTCACAAGATCGACACCACTCGCGGGCCCAATCTCGGACATTTTGAACACGTAGACCTTGTCAAATTCTGACCCTTGGCCAGGGAACATGTTGTTCTGTACGAAATCCCATGTGCTGAGTCCCCGCAGCTTCGTTATGCTGTCCATCACCCCGAAACGTCTGAGGTACCTAAAAGTAACGACCTTGTTCCGAATGTTAGGCGACGCCATATCCTTGCACCTATCGAGCACCGGGTAAAGCTCTTGAACGGTGAGCGTCTTCGGTGGATCATCCTCCGATCGTAATAAAAAACTACCAATCAGGTCCTTGCTGGCCTCTAGTACAACGGCGCTCTTCGTAGCCTTGGGCGTGTTCTCGATCTGATTTTCTATCAAACTACTTATCTCGACCTTAATGTCACGGTAGTCTCCCACCTTGACAGGGTGGGTGTGGGATCCTACGTGGATGCACGCCCGTGTCCTATTGCCCTTGCCCGAAACATAAAATATCCTTGCTCTACAAGTGGCAACGCATACGGGAGGTTCCTTACATACCTTGCAGACCAAAGTGGATTCCTTCGGAGCCTCTTCACCCACAACAAACGCCTGCAACGTGCATCCGTCGAATTCGGTCTCATTCACGTCGAAGATGCGATGGTCGCGCTCAAGGTACCCGCAGTCCTTGTTCTCGCACCGCAAATGGCCCGCACATGAAGACGACCGGAAAGAGAGGCCCATATTGTTGGAGATGTTGGTGGTGATCGTCTTCGTCCACACGTGCCCATCGTACCTCTTATCCATGCCCTGCATGGACTTGGCGGCTGATCGTGAGGCAGAGGATCCCACAGGTGGCAGTTCAAAGATGACGTCGCCGTTGAACTCCGCCGGCAGATACTCCACTCTCTCATGTCGGATGGAGTCGTAGTCTAACTTCTTCAGGAGGTTCTTCTTACCCGGCCGCGCAGTAAGCTTCTTCAACAGCGATACAATACTGACGGACTCGTCCAAAGAAGGGGGCATTGCCATGAGATCCGAAGCGCGAGTGTCCACAGCCGCCTCGGGACGGACAGGTTCTCTGGCGGGTAAATCTCCGGCTGACTTTCGAGTCCGCGGGCTCCCGTCATCGTCAGAGGAGAGATTGATAACCGGGGTATCTAATCCCGGCTCAACTTTTACTTTGGCAAGGAGAGGCGTCGTTGAGCCAGAGTCGGTCTTCAACTTCACGTCCACCGCTCCTGGTGTCTGGATGGTGCAAGTAGAGGACCGTCTGGGGGTCAGGATCTCGGTGGACGCAGCCATCTGGGAATCCGTGAGACCGTAGACTCTAAACCTACCAGGCGTGAGCCTCCACATCTTACAATCCCTCTCGTCCACAAATGAGACCTGGCCTAGTGTATGTGTGATCTCTCCAGTGAGCTCATCACAGATCTCCTCCTCAACGCTAATGGAGTCCTCTTGATACTGGAACCTAAGACTAAGACGCTGACATGACACAAGAGCGTACCCATCATCATCTACCCGAAACGTAAGCGGAATTCCAACGCCATGTGCGTAAAGAAAAACGGAACCTTGGAACTGAGCCGGGACAGGTAGCGCCATGGCGTAGGCAGATCAGAAAGAGCGACACAATCGACGAAGTGCAGAATTGAGAGGGTTGTTGCAGCATTTTCCACTGCATTTATACGTTTGTATTTGCTAATCTCAACTTGTCATAACAGAGACGAATGTTGAAGAGAGGATGAACACCTGACGGACTAAAAGGGGATGATGACTGGGTTTAGGGGCCCCCTATGTTTACTTTAAAGGACGATCATGCGACAAATCACCAGCCACTAGAAGGCTCTATAATAAGGACCAGCCGTCTCTTGATTGCCACTGAATATAATTAGGGCTGGTACACCGTGTCAGAGTAAATTCCCTGACATGGGAAAAAGGGGAGGGATCTGAGCCGCCAATTCTAGGAATTTTGAGTTAAGGAAATCTTTATATGGAAGGGCGCCAAAACAGTTAGAAGCGTCAAAAATAACAGTACTCATCCTGGCGAGAGATATATTAAAGCAATGAGTGGCATTCTCCGGGATGTTTAGTGTGGCGAGAGAGCAGGATAGTGTCACAGATGCATGTCGATGATTCAACTGAAGTGGTCGCCACTCCTGTGAGAGAGAGAAAGAGAAAGAGGAAGGGGAGAGACAAGCTGTTCTCAAACTCGAGGCAGCTGACAGCTTCGAGGATGAGACAGGCTGAGGAACGGAGGCGACGTGTTGAGGGGTTTGGCGGGACCGTGAAGGCATTGAGTAAGGACTTCGCAAAACTTCCCGTCATAGCAGTACCTCGAGTAGCAAAGGGGGGCGGGTTGTGTGAGACATCGCCATCGCAGTGTGTGACGCCGCTCCAGCAATCAATTCCCCTCACCATACCTGAGTGCTTAGAGGTACGTGTGTTAATTGTAGACATCATTAGTTTGTGCGCCCTTGCTCTTGAGGCCAGGTATAAGAAGGGGGAGAAGCTCCATGCTCAGTCTCTCTGTGCCCCCTCGTGGTGTTCTTAGCTCGCAGCCTTGCTGTGCCTGGCTTACACTGCGTTGCGGTTTTTGTGTGTGTGAGTGTAGTACAGTCAGGGTTCGGTTTAGGGTTACGTCGTTAGGGTTTGTAGGGTGCGGGTCGGTCTACATAGTTTGTCACCATGTTTAACCCTAAGTATGGAGGGAAGTTGAAGAAGGGTAGGTCTAAGAAGGGCCATGGGGAGGAGAGGTCGTCCGGGACTGAGAAGTCACCGGCAAGTGAGAAGAAGGGTACAAAGAAGAGGGCAGGAGATGAGAGGTCATCAGAAAGCGAGAGGAAAAGTAAGAAGCGGCCAAGTAGGGAGGAGCGTCCAGAAAAGCACAAGAAGTCTAAGAAGGTTAGAATTGCGGAGTCCGCTGTCCAGCGAGAGCAGGTAAGATAGTACTCCTTGAAGTAAGGGCGGGAAAGGGTATTAGGGCATCGTCAGAGCGTCCAGTTCCACTGTATGTATCTAGGGTTTTAGAAAGGGTTCAACTCAGCTGACTACTTAGGTTGCGACACATTGTTGCAGGAAGAAGGAGAGGAGGAGGCGCAGGAGACGGCTGTGGAGGAGACGCAGGGGACAGCTGTAGAGGAGACGCAGAAGGCGGCCGTAGAAGAGACGGCGTCCGTGGCTGCTGGGCACAGGCAAGGAGGGGAGGGGCAGGACGAGAGCATGGACCTGCAGGCGACAGAGCAGTCTGGACGGGAGGAACTGGCAGGCGATGTCAACAAGGAGACGGCGATGGCCGAGGGCCAGAACGATGGTGCGGAGCATACAATGGAGAGTACACCTTCACCGAAGAGGGCGAAGACAGCCGAGGTGGAGGCGGAAGAGAAAGATCCCTTGATGGATGAAGTAGAGGAAGAGGGGGACGATGCAGAGACGCCGCCGGCTAAGCTGACATGGCCACGGGTAAAGAAGGGGGAGGAATTGCCGGAGAACCCTCTAGGAAAGGACGAGGGTGTGACACCAGCGGAGATAGAGGCTCGGATGATCAAGGAGTTCGAGAACGATACCTTTGTTGCAGTCAACCGGAGTCGGAAACAGCCGATAGAGAAGTTCTCGAGGTTGAGAATTCCTTTATGCCGCATGGTTAGTATGCCCGAAGTCAGGCCAGTGTTGGAGTCTGAGGTCTTACGGTTGCAGAGCGAGTTCCGGTCCGGGTACAGAGTAGGGTCAGCAGTGTTCTATGTGGCTCTGACCGATTCGAACCAGAGGGAGAAGCTTGTTACAGATGAAATCAGACGGGAATGGAGTTCGGAATGGGATCAGTTGGATAATGAATTCGACCATGAATTGAATTCTGACCCGGATTTGAAGCCACTTCAAGGAAAGATGTTTTTCATTTACGATGGCAATCACCGCTACACGGCCTGGAAGCGCTACATCGATGAAGCGAAGATGGGAAACATGGAGTGGCATCGCCTTCACGGGATGCCTGATTGCTTGGTCCTTGAGATCCCTAAGATTCTTTACCCAAGTATTCTCAGGGCCATGCATTCAGTAAACAAGTAAGTACCATTCCTTGGCTAGATCTTTAAGTTTTTACTCAATGCTTGGTCGTCGATTTCATTGGATTAAGTTCGTGATATCTAATATCATACCACCTGAGAGGTCAAATGAGCAGGCGCATGTGAGGACAAATGTCTTGCACCAGATCGAGATGGTGCACAAGTATGGGCTGCTACCCATAACGTATTTTGAGAATATCCTCAGCAAGGAAGAGTACCTGAAGGAGAAGGCAAAGACGACCAATACTTGGTATCCATTGTCTTCAGAGACAATGGTGAACCACCTCTTCTCGGTAAATCCCTTAAATGTTTTTACTCCTGCCTGTTTTATAGATTGTGTCGAAATAATTAAAAAAACTAACTTTCTTGGTTTAATGCGGCAGGAAGAGATAGCAGGTGCAGGCGAGGAAGCATGCAATCACTACAAGCAGACGACGCCGCTGAACAAGCAAACAGGGGAGCGTTTGCGTGAGGTTATATTCAATCAGATTCTGAAGAAAAAAGAAGCCCTCAACAAGCTTTTTAGCAAGCTCCAAGCCGTCGCAAATCCGAGGAACGGGAAGGGCTTTATTGAAGAGGTATGTAGATTCTAGGCATTTTTTACTTAGTGAGTTTGTTTTTCCTTATTGAGGCCCGGTTGAGGCCCTGGCTTAGGTCAGGTTTGGCAACGGGAAGCCCCTCCCAGCCTCATGGGCGCGGTCGGGATACCGGCCCCAAGGGGCCTTATCGGGCCCCTCTTGGGTTGAGAGGGGCCCGATAAGGCCCCTTGGGGCCGGTATCCCGACCGCGCCCATGAGGCCCGGAGGGGCTTCTCGGTGCCGAGAGACCCCTCCTGGCCTCATGGGCGCGGTCGGGATACCGGCCCCAAGGGGCCTTATCGGGCCCCTCTTGGGCTGAGAGGGGCCCAATAAGGCCCCTTGGGGCCGGTTCCCCGACCGCGCCCATGAGGCCCGGAGGGGCTTCTCGGTGCCGAGAGACCCTTCCCGGCCTCATGGGCGCGGTCGGGTTTCCGGCTCCAAGGGGCCTTTTTGAGCCCCTCTCAGCCACTGAGAGGCCTCTTTAGGCCCCTTGGAGCCGGAAACCCGACCGCGCCCATGAGGCCCGGAGGGGCTTCTCGGTGCCGAGAGACCCTTCCCGGCCTCATGGGCGCGGTCGGGTTTCCGGCTCCAAGGGGCCTTTTTGAGCCCCTCTCAGCCACTGAGAGGCCTCTTTAGGCCCCTTGGAGCCGGAAACCCGACCGCGCCCATGAGGCCCGGAGGGGCTTCTCGGTGCCGAGAGACCCTTCCCGGCCTCATGGGCGCGGTCGGGTTTCCGGCTCCAAGGGGCCTTTTTGAGCCCCTCTCAGCCACTGAGAGGCCTCTTTAGGCCCCTTGGAGCCGGAAACCCGACCGCGCCCATGAGGCCCGGAGGGGCTTCTCGGTGCCGAGAGACCCTTCCCGGCCTCAAGGCCGCGGTCGGGTTTTCGGCCCGAATGGGCCTTAACGGGCCCCTTTGAGCCCCAAGAGGGGCTGAAAGAGCCCACCAGGCAGATAAAGAACCCATTTATAGGGTTCTTTATGCCTGATGGGCCATTTCGTCCCCTTTTTCAATAAAAGGGGCCCAGATTCTGCCCCTTTGGGCCAGAAACCCAACCGCTCCACTGAGGCCCGGAAGGGGCTCTCGGTGCCGAGAAGCCCTTACAGGCCTCGAAGGCGCGGTCGGGTTTCCGGCCCAAAGGGGCAGAATATGTCGCTAGGTACCAAATCCCGACCGCGCCTTCGAGGCTGGGAAGGGTCTCTCGGTACCGAGAGCCCCTTTCGGGCCTCGAAGGCGCGGTCGGGATTCTAGACACTTAGTCAATTTTGGGTGTTATATTGCTTCCTGATTGTTGCTGAACGAATTAGAAGTTTAGGTATGATGTGTTTAAATTTCAGATGATGACCAGTAGAACGTTACTGTCCAAGTTATTTTGACCCTCTAGGGGAGCTGCAAAGACAGGTGGCTCGTCATGTTCGGCATTGATAAGCCATTTGAATTTGCAGATCTCCTGGAAGGATCGATTGTTTTGGTCAATGACGTTATTTAACGCCTCCAGGATGTGGTGTAGCTGCAATGGTGGAATGGCCTGATGAGCGTTTGTTATGGCATGACTTTGTTTCTTACGTTGTTTGGGTTTACGTCCTTTCAGATTCGGAACCATTACAACCATCGCCCTAATTAGAAGTGCGAGATGGAGGGTAGCTTGTACGTGAGCGGAGAGCGCAGAGCGGAGAGCGGTGAGCGCAGATTTGGAGAGCGGAGAGCACAGAATGGGGGACAGAACCTTAAAATAGCACTTTTTTTACTAAAAATAAATCATAAAATTAGAAGATTCGAATATTCTTAATTTATTTTTGGAAATGTACTAATTTTAGTAATTTAATTGACCCTATAACCGTGGATTAATTACAGTATTTTCATTGAATTTGTAGTTCGTTTTCTCTTTTCTTGGTTTAGGGTTTTTTAACGTGCACCAATTACTATGCTCCAGCTCCTTCTAACTAGTTCAGGCATACATTAATTCCCCTTATCTCCTAAAATTTATATGCAAATTACCGCTTAAAATGTATTGGTATTGAAGCTCTAAAGAGGGATAAAGTAACATTTAATATCGTAACATTTTCTTAACATGTTAGAAATCATCCGCCATGGTGTACATGGTTTATTTCTTTTTTTTTTCATATTACCCTTCATTACTCTATTTGTCTTTCCTTTCCTTTAATTCTAGTTCATTTTATTTTCTCTTTCATTTTATTTTCTCTTTCATTTTATTTTCTCTTTCATTTCATTTTCTCTTCAATTTTTTTTTCTTTTTTTTTTTTTTTTTTTCTCTCTTTCATTTTCTTTTCTCTTTCATTTTATTTTCTCTTTCATTTTTTTTTCTCTTCTTTATTTTTATTTTCTCTTTCATTTTATTTTCTCTTTCATTTTATTTTCTCTTTCATTTTATTTTCTCTTTCATTTTATTTTCTCTTTCATTTTCTTAGTCGCCTTCATATTATTTTCAACCTTAATATTGATTTTTGCTTTTGTTTACTTTTATTTTATTAATTTCATTTTTTATAATGTTTTTATTTTTATTTTTTTATTTTTTTCTGTTATTTTTGCTTTTATAATTTTATTTTTTTAATTTTATTATTTTTAAATTTTAAATGCTAAATGACTTCTGCTCAACCCTCATCCTTTTGCATTCAGTTGAGGACGATGACAACTTTCAAATGAATGAATAGCCGATTTTCAAGGGCGCCAAACATCTTCTTCAGGGATATTTAAGATAAGAGTAGAGAATGTCTCTGCCTCTTTTGTGTTGGTGTTATGTGAAGCTCTTTTCCGTAGTGCGGGACAGCAGCTATGGAAGACGTCAGAGATATTGTTGTTTCACTTGCTGACGATGTTTGTCCATTTGAACAATATGTTGAGGTGGATGACGAAGAAGAGGTGATGGCCAACAGCCGAGGGCGTCCTTCGACAACGGATGTTGACGTCCAACCGGATGTAAGAGCTGACCCTCCACCCTCAGAAAATTCGGATGAAATCATAGTGATAGAGAAGGACGCAGATGTGCCTTTGCAACCACATGCATATTCGAAGGTTGGAAAGATCCCAAGGGGAACCTATTCCAGGGAATCAGTTAATCGGAGGCGGGGAGGTGGGGCATTGCTGAAACGTTCATACCAAGGACACGCTCCAAGTGTGGGAACGAAAGTGAATGCGAATGTAGTTTGTCCTGTAGTACAGTCATCGGCAGGCACTCCTGCTGATAGTGTAGTGGGCAACCCTAAACGTGTTAGGTTCGAAGATTGAAACATCTAATAACAAGTATATGTTTGCTGTAATAAAAGATACATGTCAGAGGATACGAAGTATATAGTGCACTTGTTCAAGATAGAATGTTTTCAAATAGGTTGCAATTAATGTGAACGACAAAGCCCTTAATATAATAGAAAAGTCAATACACCTTCTATATTGCTGACTTAGTACATGGGATATTACTAAAATCATTCACTACCTGACAAATGGCCATTGTGGAAATGGCAGTTCTAAAGTAGGAGGGCTACCTACTTCTTCGCCAAGGGGTGACGCAAGATTCCACTCTCTAGGAGAAGCTTGACCTCGTTGAAGCTAAAGGTAGGCGCATGGATGAAAAGCTCCGCTTTGGGATCACGGTTGCAGACCTTCAAGAGTATGTAGTATAGGTGCTTACAATACGTGAACAGAGTCTTGCCACGGAACGTAGTCATCGTCTTCTTGAATGCTGGGCAAGTGCAACCAGGGTAAGAACTGATGGTAATCTGGTACCGCGTGATGTGTGGAGCGACGCCCGAATCCAGCCCAATGATGCAACCGTGGCCCGGCTCAGGTATCATGGTGACGGAACGGAGGCGCGCTTTAAGAGACTCGGAGGAGCCCATGGAGAGTCGCTGCGCTTGATTGGGACGAGTGGCAGTGCGCTTCACCATCTTGCCGTCTCTCTTGCCTGGGTAGCGGTCAGCGTCTGCAGGGACTGGCAGCGAGCTGAGATTTGCAGGGGGCGGGGCAGAGGAGAAGAGGCGTCTTGGGGAGACCGGTTTCTTCTGCGGAAGTTGAAAGCCCGCTGCTTCGAGGGCAAGAATCTCAGTAAGTTTTAGGTTAGTACCTAGTTTCACTGGCCACACCTCTGGAATGGAGGGGAATTCCTGGTCCTTTGAGTAGTGTGCTACCCACTTGCGCTTAGAGCCTTTCACGCAACGCTCGATATCGTCGGAGCAGAAGAAGAACTCAGTCTTCTCCACTAGGTTCCTGCGATAGTTAGTCCAGAGCCCAGTGTAGGTCGGTGCAGCTGTGCAATGGGGCCCCCTGACGATTCTCTCAGTGCACTTCTTCTTCGTTTCAGCTCTTTGGGCCCAGCAGCACTTCGCAGAAAGTTTGTGAAGTCTGGAAATGTGCCATTCCTTCACGTCGACCTTCGTTTCTTCAACCGCGTTGACATGGCGAATGCCGCCCTTGTTCACAGGTGAAGGTAAAGGGGAATCAACTTCCGGGGCAGGAGGTTGGGTACATTGTACCTCGGTGTCGTGTTCGGAGTCGTCTTCCACAATGACGGGCATCTGCATAGGGCGAGCCCTGACGGCACGTCTTGGGCCTCTTGGGCGTGAGAAGTTGGTCTTATCCGGGCGATGAGACTCTTCGTCAGCTCCGATAAGGACGTCGGCTTTTCGCTTCTGTGAACCGAAGACTTCCGCTCCTGGCATGATAGGCTGACGGGTGCAGAACTCATCCGCGCCTGGCATATCGAGCATGGGCTTGTCGAGCAGTGTAGGATTTCCCCATTTCTTCGCGTTGCGTTCCGCCATTCGAAGCCTGAGTTCCTTCTTGGATGGTCCTGTTCCGCCGACGTCACCTTTGAGGAACTGGTAGTAGTTGACAACCTGTAGAAAAGCCCGAACGAAATCGTCCACGGTAGCAACGTACAGGTCGTTCCCATTGTTTCCTGAAGCTTGGAGCCACTTGTTGTGAACTGTTTCGGCGAGGTTACAGGTGGGCATCTCTGTGAGTTCTTCTTTCGTGAATTTCTGTAGATTTGACAGTACATGCCGTTAGATTCAGCGATTACAGGTTTGTAGGTTAGGGCTAGGAAACCAGTATCATAAACATGAAAACAGAGTGCAGAGATAATACCTCGGTCATGAATCCCCCCCACTGGCGGAAGCGGTGGTGCCAGAATGACAGCCACTGATCGAGTTTGATGAGCCCGCTCTCGCCAACGACCCCGGTGGAAGCCCACCATGCTCGCAACGCGTGGTACAGAGTTTCCGCCTCTGCCATGCTGGTCGCATTCTTGTACTGAGTGCACATCTTCTTGTGCTGTTCCCAGAGTTCTTCGGGGAAGTGCTTCTGCGTATACGCCACCATGTTCTGAGTCCAGTGGAACAAGCACGACCTCTCCCGGTCCTCCATTGGGTCTTCCTTGTTGCCATTGCCGTAAAGGATTCGCACTGCATTCCAATTCGCCTGTGCGTTATCCGCCATGAACCCCTTGAAGTTCGGCGCTGCAACGCCATTGATCTCCATGACCAGGTTCAGGTTTTTCCAGAAGACGAGCTGGGCGTCCGTGTCCTCGGACTGCATGTCGCAAGTGGCGATTGTCATCACGCGGCAGTAGGTGGCGTCGTACACATGGCACGCCATGGTCGACCAATCTTTGACGCGTTTGACATGGTCGAACATGATCCATGCGTTCTCCAAATCGCCACCAGCTTGCATACGGCTGACCAAGTCGACACCACTGCCCGGACCGACCTCCGACATCTTGAAGACAAAGACTTTGTCACGCATGGATCCCTGACCAGGAAACCTATTCTCCTGGACATACGCCCAGAGACTGTTACCACGGAGCTTGGTGATACCGTCCATGATTCCGTACCTTACGAATTTTTTGAAGGTGGCGACTTTGTTGCGGATGTTTGGTGACGCCATGTCTTTGCATCGATCGAGAACAGGAACCAGCTCCTCCATCGTCAGTTTCCTCGGTGGTGCATCCTCGGGCTGTAGAAGGTAGCTCCCGATGAGGACTTTGCTCGCCTCCAAGACAACGGCGCTCTTTGTTGCTTTGTTGTTCATCTCTACCTGCTCTTCTATTAAGCTACTAATCTCTGCTTTAGAGTCTCTGTAGTCTCCAACTTTCACTGGATGATCATGTGTTCCTATGTGAATACAAGCTCTAGTCTGATTCGGTTTGCCCACAACGTAATAAATCTTAGCCTCGCATGTAGCTACACATGATGGAGGTTCTTTACATACCTTGCACACTAGCGTGGAGTCAGATGGAGGAGGCTGGTCCATGACAAAAGCTTGCAGGGTACAGCCTTCGAACTCAGTCTCGTTGACCTCGAAGATCTTGGGAACACGCTTCAGGAAGTCACACTCCTGGTTGCTGCAGCGGAGCCATCCGACGCAGCTGGAACTTCGAAAAGAGAGTCCTAAGTCGTTTTTGATGTTTGTCGTGATGGTCTTGGTCCACAAGTGTCCGTCGTATCGTTTGTCCATTCCCTGCATTGACTTGGCGGCGAGCTTAGAGGATCCTGCAGCAGCTGGGGGCAACTCAAAAAGAACCGGACCATCAAACTTCGCAGGCAAGTACTCTACTCTCTCGTGTCTAATAGTGGAATAGTCTATCTTCTTCAAAATGTTTTTGGACCCACGCGTCTTAGCAATCTCTTTAAGGAGCGGAACAATGCTAACTGTGACCTGGGACAATGGAGGAGACACATTGGAAGGAGGAGCAGAGACGTGGACCTTAGGCACGGACTTGACGGGACTGACTTCGTCATCAGAAGAGAGAGATATAACGGTCGGAGGAGGTTTCTCTACATCCGAAGTCTCGGTACCAGGCTCGACTTTGACCTTGACATCACGAGGTAAGGGAGTCTGAATTGTGCAAGTAGAAGAGCGACGGGGGGTGAGGATCTCAGTGGATGCAGCCATCAGAGAATCAGTAAGACCATAGACTCTATAGGATCCAGGGAGGAGTCTCCACTGCAACATGTTGTTCTCATCTCTCACTGAAGGTTGCCCGAGGGTGTGGGTAACCTCGGCAGTAACGTCATCAAAGATCTCCTCCTCTATGCTGATGGTGTCCTCACGGAAATGGAATCTGAGACTCAGGCGAAGAGAGGAGACTGTAGCTAGACCATCGTCATCTAAGCGAAACCTAAGGGGGATGCCCATGCCTTGGGCGTACAGACAGACCATCCCCATGATTGCAGACGCAAAGAGTACAACAGAGAGTGTAGGAGCAATGCTGTATCGCGAGAGCAAAGTGAGAGGAATGATGCATCGCTGTTGATCATGTTATACAGGTCGGAATGTCCACGTGAACAGCTGAAAAATGATTCATTCTGTTAGGTAACGGATGTAAGATTTAAAATAGACGGCGCTAACTAATTACAATGCCACTTTTTGCAGGTCTAAGTATATAAGGTAAGAATTTTAGAACTGTACTTTAACAATTTGAATCGTGAAGCGGATTCTATTGGTTAGGATATATTATAAGAGTACAATGAGCCGTCTTTTATTTCCTACATTTAAGACAATAAACCAAAAAAGGAGCATGTATTGAAGTGCTTGATTCAAATCTTTTAATTTGTAGTGTGGTCGAATTTCTTCTTTGTATTTAAAGGATGATATTTTAAACTGTACTTCAATTATAGAATTGTTATTAGTATTCGTAATATACAGATTGTAATACATGTGTCAGCGGTTAATATTTTATATGTTCATAGGGTTGTATTAAAATAGTTGTTCGATAAAGGTATATAAGCAGGTAAGAAGTTCTGCATAGAGCCTTTTTGTGAGAGAGTCTTTTTGGTTAGACACATGAAGCAGAGTGGAGGTCCATCTCCCTCTACTTATGTCACTCCTAAACCTAGAAGAAAACCAGGTCGTACAGATTTTACGGATAGAAGAGCGAGGAAGAGAAGAGAGTCTCGTAAGAAGTTATGTTTGAAAGGTGACCATTTGAATGCACCCGTCAAAAGTAGGGGAGGAGGTCTGCCAGTAGCTTTGAAGTTTTCTAGCTTACGCAAAGTTATTCTAGACTCAATAGTGGAGGATAAGGAAGAGTTTTTACAGAACACCTCAATCGATAATCGCGAGCAAGAACAGGCGGTACTTGTAAGTAGTGATGCACGTGAGGCCATGACGGAAGAATTAGTCTTTAATTGTAGTCAAAGAGTAGAGTCACCGCAACCTTCTATTAGTTTCAATGAATTCTCGACAGGGGAGCCGGATTCTCAATCTGATCTATATTTCAACTCTGAGCAGGTATGCTTTTCTACACCGTCTTGACAATTGTGCATTCTTAAAATGAATTAAATGTTCTATAGAGTAGGAGAATTAGTATTTACAAAATTTATATTAATTTTTAAAAGTACCAAATGATATGCTAAATGTTAATGTCGCGGAACTGAAATGGGTGATATTTTTAAAAATATATGCGTAGTGTAATCCAAGGAAAAGGTTAGACGGGAATTCAAGTAAGGACACTCATTCTGAGAAGGACTCCGAAGTGGATCATTTTCTTGCCATCGCGAGGAGAGCACGGTCTGGGATACTTGCAGCAGGTGAAGGAGGAGCAATGGCTGCGAGAGAGGAGATCGAAAGGGCAGGCCTTGGGGCGGAGGTCGGAGCAGAGGACTTGGAGGAGGCTCCTTTCCACATGGCCGCGGAGGATCTGAGAGGCGGGGAGGAGGAGATGCTGCAAGGGGACGCGACTGAGGAGCGGGAGACAACGGATGGGGAGAATGGGGAGGAAGACCGCGAAGACCTTGAGCAGGTACGGAACTGCAGTGATTAGGATAATGAGTAGAGTACGGATCATGCTGTTGATGGGTTGCGGTTGACGGGTTTAGGTTGTAGAGTTCCGGGTGATGGGATGTAGGGGATTGAAGGGGGTGGGTTGCGGGTTGTGGGTTTTGGGGATGTGGGGGGGATGGGGAGGGAGGGAGGCGCAGTGGGCAATGCCGCGAAGGGGAAGGAAGCAAGCAGTAGGCATTCGGTACCGAATGCTATAGATTGGGAGGTGGGGGGTTTTGGGGATGTGGGGGGGATGGGGAGGGAGGGAGGCGCAGTGGGCAATGCCGCGAAGGGGAAGGAAGCAAGCAGTAGGCATTCGGTACCGAATGCCATAGATTGGGAGGTGGGGGGTTTGGGGGATGTGGGGGGGATGGGGAGGGAGGGAGGCGCAGTGGGCAATGCCGCGAAGGGGAAGGAAGCAAGCAGTAGGCATTCGGTACCGAATGCCATAGATTGGGAGGTGGGGGGTTTGGGGGATGTGGGGGGGATGGGGAGGGAGGGAGGCGCAGTGGGCAATGCCGCGAAGGGGAAGGAAGCAAGCAGTAGGCATTCGGTACCGAATGCCATAGATTGGGAGGTGGGGGGTTTGGGGGATGTGGGGGGGATGGGGAGGGAGGGAGGCGCAGTGGGCAATGCCGCGAAGGGGAAGGAAGCAAGCAGTAGGCATTCGGTACCGAATGCCAATGTTTGGGAGGTGGGGGGTTTGGGGGATGTGGGGGGGATGGGGAGGGAGGGAGGCGCAGTGGGCAATGCCGCGAAGGGGAAGGAAGCAAGCAGTAGGCATTCGGTACCGAATGCCATAGATTGGGAGGTGGGGGGTTTAAGGGATGTGGGGGGGATGGGGAGGGAGGGAGGCGCAGTGGGCAATGCCGCGAAGGGGAAGGAAGCAAGCAGTAGGCATTCGGTACCGAATGCCATAGATTGGGAGGTGGGGGGTTTTGGGGATGTGGGGGGGATGGGGAGGGAGGGAGGCGCAGTGGGCAATGCCGCGAAGGGGAAGGAAGCAAGCAGTAGGCATTCGGTACCGAATGCCAATCATTGGGAGGTGGGGGGTTTGGGGGATGTGGGGGGGATGGGGAGGGAGGGAGGCGCAGTGGGCAATGCCGCGAAGGGGAAGGAAGCAAGCAGTAGGCATTCGGTACCGAATGCCATAGATTGGGAGGTGGGGGGTTTGGGGGATGTGGGGGGGATGGGGAGGGAGGGAGGCGCAGTGGGCAATGCCGCGAAGGGGAAGGAAGCAAGCAGTAGGCATTCGGTACCGAATGCCATAGATTGGGAGGTGGGGGGTTTTGGGGATGTGGGGGGGATGGGGAGGGAGGGAGGCGCAGTGGGCAATGCCGCGAAGGGGAAGGAAGCAAGCAGTAGGCATTCGGTACCGAATGCCAATGTTTGGGAGGTGGGGGGTTTGGAGGATGTGGGGGGGATGGGGAGGGAGGGAGGCGCAGTGGGCAATGCCGCGAAGGGGAAGGAAGCAAGCAGTAGGCATTCGGTACCGAATGCCATAGATTGGGAGGTGGGGGGTTTTGGGGATGTGGGGGGGATGGGGAGGGAGGGAGGCGCAGTGGGCAATGCCGCGAAGGGGAAGGAAGCAAGCAGTAGGCATTCGGTACCGAATGCCAATCATTGGGAGGTGGGGGGTTTGGGGGATGTGGGGGGGATGGGGAGGGAGGGAGGCGCAGTGGGCAATGCCGCGAAGGGGAAGGAAGCAAGCAGTAGGCATTCGGTACCGAATGCCATAGATTGGGAGGTGGGGGGTTTTGGGGATAAGGGGGGGATGGGGAGGGAGGGAGGCGCAGTGGGCAATGCCGCGAAGGGGAAGGAAGCAAGCAGTAGGCATTCGGTACCGAATGCCAATGTTTGGGAGGTGGGGGGTTTGGAGGATGTGGGGGGGATGGGGAGGGAGGGAGGCGCAGTGGGCAATGCCGCGAAGGGGAAGGAAGCAAGCAGTAGGCATTCGGTACCGAATGCCATAGATTGGGAGGTGGGGGGTTTTGGGGATGTGGGGGGGATGGGGAGGGAGGGAGGCGCAGTGGGCAATGCCGCGAAGGGGAAGGAAGCAAGCAGTAGGCATTCGGTACCGAATGCCAATCATTGGGAGGTGGGGGGTTTGGGGGATGTGGGGGGGATGGGGAGGGAGGGAGGCGCAGTGGGCAATGCCGCGAAGGGGAAGGAAGCAAGCAGTAGGCATTCGGTACCGAATGCCATAGATTGGGAGGTGGGGGGTTTTGGGGATGTGGGGGGGATGGGGAGGGAGGGAGGCGCAGTGGGCAATGCCGCGAAGGGGAAGGAAGCAAGCAGTAGGCATTCGGTACCGAATGCCAATGTTTGGGAGGTGGGGGGTTTGGAGGATGTGGGGGGGATGGGGAGGGAGGGAGGCGCAGTGGGCAATGCCGCGAAGGGGAAGGAAGCAAGCAGTAGGCATTCGGTACCGAATGCCATAGATTGGGAGGTGGGGGGTTTTGGGGATGTGGGGGGGATGGGGAGGGAGGGAGGCGCAGTGGGCAATGCCGCGAAGGGGAAGGAAGCAAGCAGTAGGCATTCGGTACCGAATGCCAATGTTTGGGAGGTGGGGGGTTTGGAGGAAGTGGGGGGGATGGGGAGGGAGGGAGGCGCAGTGGGCAATGCCGCGAAGGGGAATGAAGCAAGCAGTAGGCATTCGGTACCGAATGCCAATCATTGGGAGGTGGGGGGTTTGGGGGATGTGGGGGGGATGGGGAGGGAGGGAGGCGCAGTGGGCAATGCCGCGAAGGGGAAGGAAGCAAGCAGTAGGCATTCGGTACCGAATGCCAATGTTTGGGAGGTGGGGGGTTTGGAGGAAGTGGGGGGGATGGGGAGGGAGGGAGGCGCAGTGGGCAATGCCGCGAAGGGGAAGGAAGCAAGCAGTAGGCATTCGGTACCGAATGCCATAGATTGGGAGGTGGGGGGTTTGGGGGATGTGGGGGGGATGGGGAGGGAGGGAGGCGCAGTGGGCAATGCCGCGAAGGGGAAGGAAGCAAGCAGCAGGCATTCGTTACCGAATGCCATAGATTGGGAGGTGGGGGGTTTGGGGGATGTGGATGGGATGGGGAGGGAGGGAGGCGCAGTGGGCAATGCCGCGAAGGGGAGGATTCGTGAAGACTGGTGAAGATGGGAATTTCTGAATTACATTGTTAATTTTTCTCTTCTTGATGATTACTGATCCATTCTTATTTGTTTTTTTTAATTGATATAGGAGCAATTCACGGCGACTGATGGTGATGGCCCAACTCCTGCTGAGACAGAGGTACTACAATCTTATATCATTTTTGTCTACAACGTACATATCCTTCCTTCAACTTTGAAAGTTGTGTTTCTAAAGTATACTGTAGAACTGACATAGTCTTTTTATCTTTGCTTCTAGGTATTCTCAGATGCACCCTTGTCCATCAGTTCTCCGATCTCAGTGATCAATGTTTCCGACCTCTCGGATTTATTTGATCAGCCCCATTTATGTAGGTGTGATTTAGGAGACCCTGTAGGTTTAAGTAGTGGACCTGTGGAGGTCCACTCTCCTCAATACATGCCTACGTCTCCTGTCTATGAGCCTACATCCCCGGGCTACATGCCTACCTCTCCACGACTTGGTACTCCGCCAATGTCTCCACCCTCTCCTTCCTCGCCTATTAGAGTGAGGAGGCCAGCCCATGTTGTCTTCGCCCTACCGGCGATACTGCCTTGCCCTGTCCAGCAGACCAGGCGTTTTTGGAGGAGGCGCCGTCATTGGAACTGTAGACAGGCTAGGGAGTACTATAGCCGTGCTCCTCGTACATAGTGGCCCCCGTGGCTTATGATTTATTATTCAAAGGAGATGTATCAGTACAGGAAGCTATTGCTCTACTACTCTTCATTTTTGTTTAATTTCTTTTGATCCTCTGAATGTATGACTTATGGCAGATAACCCAGACACAGGATGCGTTACCAGCGCCCTCTTGTCCTAGTGAATTGACAAATGTAGTTGACAGTGAATTGGGACATCGGGTACAACACAAGCAAGACTCCAATGGCGTCATCAATAAGCTCCGAATTCATCCAACGTCAAAGTCACGTATCCTAGTTCCCCTTTGCAGAATGCTCTCTATGGCAAAAGTAAGACCTGTGGGAGAAATGGGAGTTCAACATTTGGAGCGAGAGTTTGTGAAAGGCTACAGGGATGGAGACAGAGTCATGTACATTTCCTTGTACAACCACGAAGAGAAGACAGCCGACGTCACTGAGGAGACCAAGGCTGAGTGGAGCCCTTGTTGGCAAAAAGCGAATGATGCTTTCGAGGATGAGCTCTTGGCCGACTCGGATTTGAAGGAGTTTTCTGGGAAGATGTTCTATGTCTGGGAAGGTAACCATCGACTTGCTGCCTGGTACAAACATATCAACAACCATCACTACGAAGATCCTGCGTGGCACATCTCTGTGCACTGCATTGTTCTTGACCCACGCGGACATGTGGGAAACCTTCTTCATGCCATGCACGACATCAATTGGTGAGAATATGAACCCCCTCTAATTTAATCAGGCGTCTTCATGTTCTTCCATTCTACTTAATACCGTCTATTCGTGCAGGTCTACAGAAAATGATCATGTTAAGAGCAATCTTCCGGCTAAACTTTACCGAATTCGCTCCTTCGGTGTGATGAAATTGGAGGAATTCAAGGATATTCTCACAGCAGAGGAGTACCAATTATCTTTGAATCACAAACCAGCTATTCCATCCTGGTTTACCTTGCCAACCAAAGTCTTCATCGCGTTTCTTTATCGTGTAAGCGCTTGATCCATCCTATCTCACACTTTCATTCTACAATTGATTTTTTTGGTCTGTGAACTAAAAAGGGGGATAACTATGTTTTCCAGAGAGAAATTGTGGCGGCCTCAGACGAAGCTGCAAGAATGTACAAGGAGAAAACAGCCATTGAAGACCAAACAGCAGCAGGTGTTTGGGATGCCATGACTGCAGCTAGAAACAACATGGTCGAATCCATTAAGAAGAAGGACTTCACCAAGTACTTGACAATTGCAAATCCCAAGAACGGTGACGACTTCCTCAATGAGGTTATACTCTTACCGTGGTAGACTGCAGAATGTTTATCTCTTGTTTGTCTTCGTATTCATATTCTCTAAATTTTCTCTACTTCTTCCAGATTAATCGCCATTACAGTGACAACTCTAAACCTGAGATGTCACTCGATAAGCTTCAGAAGGTTGTTCCAGCGGCCGTTGACGCCAAGTACAAGGCTCGTTGGTTGAGGTGGTGGAACTCATCTCCGAATTCTCGAAAGTCTTACAGATTTCCGCCAGCTGAATTCAAGGACACGGATTTCGACCCATGGTTGAACAAAGCTTCGTTCTGGGCCGGGGTGAGTTTCATTCATGAACCGTTTCAAAGACTTGATCCATTCCTCTGTCCCTCATTTCTTTGTCACTACTACTGATGCGTATTCTTTGTCACTACTACTGATACGTATTCTGTATATTAGTTGGAGGAAGCCGTCATCCACGAAGTCGAGGGCATGTGCAAGGGGGAGAACCTCGTTATCAATTGGAAGGCATTTCCTGATGTACAACAGCCGGGCGATTATGTCGAGAGTTCACGTATTCTGTTATGGGACAAGGCCTTTCCTACATTCGTTGGAAAGAATGCTGAGAAGGTGTTCGACAAGAAATCCAACTTCGCGAAATTCCCTGGAACCGCGGAGGTCGTCAAGCGGGTTATTTACCGGTACGATACATTCCTTTGTCAAATTCAATTTCCATAATGAGCTCTACATATCTTTCTCATACAACCCTTCTTCATATTGGTTTCCTTAGGTACTTTAAGCGAGAGCTTGTTCTGAAGGGGGCACTTAAAGTTCATCAACTGCCTGCATTCTTTACTGCTTGGACGTCGAGAACCTCGGACCAGTGTATGTACTCTCCGAAACAGCTGAAAAGGTACAAAAATCCTCACTTGCTTGAAGGATGCTGGTATCTTGACTGCTCTCGTGGTTTCACGATTGACTCAGAGGTAGACGTCAAGACTCTACACGATGGGGGTGAGGTTGTGGTGGAGGACTCCGTGGATGATGCAGAAGGTCGTGAAGGAGAGCAGGATCAGTCTTCTGCTCCACCACCGAAGAGAGGGAGAGGAAGGCGACTGAAATCTCTGCGTTCTCGGTCGGAGGCATCACAGCAAACTGGTGCGGAGTCTTCGGCGCCAGCTGAGAAGGCACCAGAGCCGTCTCCGGGTGTTGTCGTTACCAACCCTTCTCCAGCTTCTTCGCCGGCTCCTTCATCGATTAGTGCTTCGGAGATCACCAGAGGTCTCCTTCAGCAGAGGAAGGCCAAATTATATCCTCAAACAACTTCTTCCGCTGGAGCTTCGATTTCCACACATGTTTCCGTCTTCAACTCATCTGTGGATTCCTTGTTACGGCGAAATAGGAGACAGGAGAATAAAGGTGGCGACCCGGATTGGATCAAGACTCAAGACTTCATTCGCAAGGTATCTTCCTATATTTTGACATTTAATGGATTCTGCCACCTCTACTCGCTATGTAGTTACTAACTCTCCTTTCTTGTTTCCTCAAGTTTGGAGCAGGCCGCGAAAACATAGTTGGGGACCGGTGCAAACAAGAGAACCATCTGGGAGTGGACTTGATCATTGCCGACATCCCTGAGAATCTTCCCGTCCCATCCGTTTCCGTTCCCCCCACGAGTATTCCGCCTTGGAACTCTCGCTACAAGGATTATTTGTACGACATCTTCCATTTTGCAGATGATTTCCTGCAGAAAGATGGTGCCATCTGCCTCATCTACAACACTGATCAGAAGCTGGCTAAGGATATCGAGGAAGAAGCTGCAAATGGTGGATACGTGCTGTTCAAGGACTGGTGGGGTGTCAATGTACTCGGCCTGACTTCTCCTACGAACCCCGAGAACTTGGTACTTTTCCTGAACCTTCTCTTCGCTTACTGATAACCCTTCCGCTTCATTTTACTCACTTGTTTTGCTTCACTGCAGACTATGCGATTCTGGATTCGCGTCTACGTTCGTAGTGGCAGTACTTTCTCCTTCCAGACGAAGAAGGAAGACCTCATACATGGGCTCCTCAACATTACCGAGAGTGATGCCATTTTCAACTTGACCGATGTGGATTCGCAGCTCATGAATGGCGAGGTGCCGTGGAGAGGCCCAAGGGAGAAATCCATCGAGATGATGCAGGGCATACTTGAGGAGCTGTCGAAGCCCGGCGACATAGTTGTTGATTGGAATGCTGGGACAGGTAACTCTTCATGCATATCTTTGCTGAATTATTCTTCTCGTTTTTACCACAGTTTCTCATTTCTTTGTATCTCTCCGAGTTCCAGGAGCCTCCATCAAGGCTGCCCAGGCTACTGGTCGCCACATTCTCGCTTTTGAGGAGGACGAAGCCATATTCAACGCCCTTCTCAAACCATCCGCCATGGGCCCTCCTAAACATCCAAGGCCGGCAGCAACAGACGAAGCGCCTCCAAAGAGACCAAGACCTGATAAGTGGTGTAAGTCTTCTATTCTTTGTTCAAATTATCCATGCGTTACTTGTCTTTGCAGCTCTACGTACTCGATGTAACCACAGTCCGTTCTCTATTGCAGAGTAGTTTCAGCAACACCGCCACGTGGGCCAACATCAGTGTCCACTCCATCGTGGCGTCTTCATTCCAGCCCGATTCAGCCTTTCATACTTCCGGACTACGCAGAGGACTTAGCACAGGCGTTTCAATCTGGAGCCCTTACATATGTTCCTAGTCGGCCAACTACTTTTGATCACAGAGCCCTTCTATTCGTCGATGACGAGGCGGTAGAAGGAGATTCAGAGTCATCTAGTTCTGAGAGTGGAAGTAGCGATGGTAGCATGTTTTGAGTTTGAAGGAGGCTTCGGTCTTTCATTGTTTTTATTGGATTTGCTTTGATTTAATTGGAGTTCATTGCGTAATCCTTCGTCTACTCTACTACCCTGAATCTATACTTGTTACGATTCTCATTTCCAAATGGTCTCCTCCTATGTAGAGGATGAAATGTCACAACTGTAATGCTCAAAATATAATATGAAGAATGAAAATTTACAAAAGAAATGCTCAAAATTTAAATTGCGCTGTAACTTATATTTTAACCATTCAAAATCCCACATTTCCTAACCATGTTACCTATTCTTGACTTGGTCTACATCTTGGTTTCTTCTACTCCATTATTCTACAGGAACTCTGAAATATTCCACGAACTTTGAAGACCATCTCTTTTAGTTGGTTTCGAGTTCTCTTATTCCTAGAATCATTTATATTATCTAAAACCATCATGGTGGAATACTCGTATCTAGATCCAATGAGGTACCACATCTAAAGTAATGTATTCGAACACCCCACTAGACTTCACAGTACTAATCCTTCGAAGGATATACAGTCCAACTCTTGTCCATATCAAACCAGCAAGTTTCGCCATCCGATATGATCACTTCGGGCAGCTGAACAACTGGATTCTCATCGACGTTCGATAGCAAGGGATACGGGATTAGGGACAACTCCATAATACGGAGAAGCTCATTGGTACAAAGCACTGTCCAACGCCATTCACCTTCACCAACATGGAGGCTTCCGATGTGCCTAAACGGTGGCAGGTCCATGCCTCGTTCTCTAGCGCGCTCCACCTCCAACAGCCACGGCCGCAGCTCCTCATAACTCGCCGGTGCCTTTGGGGGCAAACCTACAGCCGCTCTCGTCCTCCTGGATCTCGCATTACACACCTTCGGCATCGCGCAACACACTGAATTCTTGTAGTCTTCAAACGTTACACTCAAGCTTGCATATTGACATCCCGGAACTCATACGCTACCTTCGCATACAGCACAGCATGCCAAGGACTGTGTCACTATCCAAATACGCCACCTAGAGACAAGCTCATGAAACCAAGAGTGACCTCCTTCTCTGGAACCCAGCTTACCAAGTGTTGTTTCATGATGAAAATCTCCTACTTCTATCAATCAAATTCAGATGCTTCGCTGCCTAGGAAGAGAGAGTAATCTTCGATGAAGACAAGGACTCTGACAAGGTATATCTTGGTTTCAGCAGTTAAGATATTATACACGAATTTTGAAATATTCTAGGAAGTTTTCAAACCTTGCCTCCTTTATGTTCTGTGATATTTGTTTTTTTCCTTGTGCATTTACATAATCCTATGAAAGAATTATGTGTTTGATCTAAAACTTAACGCCTGATCATTGTATCTTGCCTAAACCGTTGACAAATCTAAAGGAATGTATGCATGACGTCATCATGACATCAGCCCTAATTTGTATCTTAGAGAACAAACGTAATAAATTCTTACCAGAGATAACCCTAATTTCCACGGTAATATACTCTTTTTCTAAAAAAAGTGTCAAAATTAAGCCTTATTTTAGTAATTTTCCACGGTTATAGGGTCTACTTTGCTTTTGAAAATTTTCCTAATTGTCAATTCTGTGCTCTCCATTCTGTGCTCTCCGCTCTCCGCTCTACGCTCTCCGCTCACATACGAACTTTCCCCGTGCGAGATGGGGCTAGACAAACTGCAGCTGATTGCGACCACCAACGTCAAGGGGATGTATAAAGTGCGTTGGCTGAAGATGTGGAACGGTTCTGATAATACCAGGGCTGCAAACAGTTTTCCGAGGACTTCGTGCAGTGAGTCTCAACTTCATGCTTGGCTGCACAAAGCATGCTTCTATGCGCTGCTGGAGGACGAGATCACGGAGAAGATTGAGCCTATCCTGCTTGAATATCCGCTTCCTGACTGGACTAAGGAAGTCAAGTCCTGGCAAGTGTACCTGAACTACTGGAAGAAGAAGGTGTGGCAAAAAGCATTTCCAACTGTCTTTGCCGGGAAACATGCATTCCAGCGGAACGACACTTGGAACCAGGTGCCTAAGGGCAATCTCATCGTCAGCCGGTTTATCTATAGGTGAGTATCAAAACCTTGGTATTCTCTTGTTTAGTTTTGTCTTTGCGCAGATGAAGAAATCTGACCCAATTCCCTCTGTTTTATAGGTACTACAGGAGGGAGTTGATGCCAAAGAAGGCGATCACGGAAGAACCAGATTGGATGGATACCCAAACTGAGCCTGGCCATGACTCGTTCATTTTCACGGAGTATCAGAAGATCACTTATCCGTCAGCGCATCTGAAGGAATGCGGTTGGTACATCGAGTGTGCGAAGACTTTCTGCCCCGCCGAGGAGGAAGATCTGAAGAGACGACTAGGTGCCATCAACGCCACTCCGGAGGAAGTACCTGACGTCGAAGAGGCTGCACCGGAGGACCCGAAAGTTGGTCAGAGGAGAAAGAAAGCGCAGGCGCAGCTAGGAAGACGCGTAGCGCAGAGGACCACTGCCTCACAAGACGGTGGCACTGGTTCAGTTGCAGGGTCACCTGTTGATAACCGAAAAGGACAACGGTCCCCTAAATCTCCCAAGTCCCGACGTAGACTGGATGGACCTTCGCCATCAGGGAACTCCTCTGGGACAGATTTTACTCTGTCTCAGCCTGAGTTTCGACTGGTTGACGAACCGAAGGAGGTGGAGCACGATACTTTCGATTTGATCATGAATGGTATGATCAATAAGTCGATGTTCGATGCGGTGTACAAGTTCGCAAGCCAGTGCAACTATGGTAAATCCTGCCGGGTGTATGGGAGGAATCAGACGAAGGACGGAATGGTGGACCTTGTAGTAGCCCAGGTTCCGGACAACTCCCCGGTACCAGGCATATCAAGAACGGCCTCGGATGTCCCTAAGTGGAATGTCCTTGACAAGGACTGGTTCAAGAACACGTTCGTGTTTGCCCATACTTTCTTGCACGATGATGGCGCCCTTGTCTTTGTTTACACTGACGATAACTCCACAAGAAAGACTATCAGGTCCTTTTGCCCAAGCCTTGGGTTCAAGATGTTTAAGGAGTGGACCGGCTTCAACATACTGCCGCTTCGGGTTCCATCAAGGGTTGAGACCACTAATCTTTTTAGGGTGGGTCTTTATGTCAGATGCAATCCGGATCCCAGGGCAGCATCTCTCCCCATCGGCACTCGGAACTCTGCCTTCACTCTGAAGCCAACTCACAGTGGAGATATTGACGTTGTTAAGGGAAACGTCCTTATGAACTCGGCTAACGCCAAGACTGTGAAGATGAACGGCGATCGGCCTTGGCGTGGTCCTAAGGAACTTGATGAGTATTTCTGGGGCTGCCTTGTCTTGTCTTGCACATCTCCTGGAGGCATTGTGGTTGACCTCACGGCGGGAACAGGTACGGCCTTTCAATCTTATGACATTGTCTTTCCCGTACTTCCAGATTGTAGTTTGCCTTAATACTAACTCCCTACTTTGTCGACTTTTGTAGGCGACTCCATACAAGTCTGTCGCAATCGTGGCCGTCACATTGTCGCTATTGAGGAGGACGAGGACATATTCAAGGAACTTCTTGCTCCGATGAGATCTGACTTGGTTCCCCGTGCACCTGCCGGGGACCATCACAGTGACCAAGATGACGATGACGACGACGACGACGACGATGAAGAGGATCCTCTGATACAGCTTGCAGAAGAAGATCTGGCTTACCATCCTCCGGAAATCCGAACGAAGGGCAGGCAGTGAGTGTAGTCGTCAGGTCTCGTATAAGACAGCAATTTTGAACATTTTTTGAATCTAACAGTCAGGCTTAGAATCGTCTTTTCTCAGATACTGCCTTCGTATGCAGAGTCGCCCGAGTTCCCTTGTCGCCGGTAGCTACGTTCTTCCGCATGCCTGTTTACGCTGAGCAGGCAGCAAGACACCAGGCTGCATTACCTTCCCCAAAGGAACGAAAGACGAAGCGGAGATATGACCAGGCAGTTAAGGAGTACCTACATCTGGAGGCTGCTGTTGATAATACATTGGATCTAGGTGACGAAGACTCAGACTATTTTGATATGTACCGTCGATATTAAGACCAAACTATTTTATTGACACCAATATTTACTTAGTTCAAAATTTTGGTAGTGCTGTAAAAATTTAAAAATTTAAATTTAAAGAGGAAAGGAGGGTTATGTGAATCATGATTATTGAACCAATTAGTCATGATTATGTTGGTTACTGTCCTATGTTGTACCATTCCTTGTTGCATAGGTATCCCATTAACCCATCTCCATTGGATTCCATTCTTCCAATTTTTGAATTCCAATTCTTCCCACACTTCCTATCTTTCCAATTTCTGAATTCCCCTCCCTCCCTACTACCAAAGTTCTCATACACCGGGAGACGCCAAACAGTGGAGGGGAAACAATTTAAAAATTAAAATAAAATGAGAAGTAGAACCCCCTTCTCAAAGAAGAAAAATTACAAATAAAACAAAAAAACAAAAAAAAGAAAAGAAAAGAATAAACAAAAACATTGAATCACAAAGACACCCAAGAGTTAAGATTTTTTTTAAAAAAAAAAAAAACATAGAGCCGGGACACCCACTGGGAGAGAGGGAGAGGGAGAGGGAGAGGGACAGGGAGAGGGAGAGGGACAGTGAGAGGGAGAGGGAGAGGGAGAGGGAGTGGCCGCGAGGGAGAGGGAGAGGGACATTGGAGAGGGAGAGGGAGAGGGAGAGGGACAGGGAGAGGGACAGGGAGAGGGAGAGGGAGAGGGAGAGGGAGAGGGAGAGGGAGAGGGGGAGGGAGAGGGACAGGGAGAGGGAGTGGCCGCGAGGGAGATGTTGAGGGAGAGGGAGAGGGACAGGGAGTGGGACAGGGAGTGGCCGCGAGGGAGTGGGACAGGGAGTGAAGGAGAGGGAGAGGGAGAGGGACAGGGAGTGAGGGAGAGGGACAGGGAGTGAGGGAGAGGGAGAAGGGGAGGGACAGGGAGTGAGGGAGAGGGACAGGGAGAGGGAGAGGGAAGTGAGGGAGAGGGACAGGGAGAGGGAGAGGAGAGTGAGGGACAGGGAGTGAGGGGAGAGGGAGTGGGAGAGGGGAGAGGGAGAGGGACAGGGAGCGAGGGAGAAGGAGAGGGATAGGGAGTGAGGGAGAGGGAGTGACCGCGAGGGAGAGGGAGAGGGACAGGGAGTGAGGGAGAGGGAGGGGGGGAGGGACAGGGAGAGAGGGAGGGAGAGGGGGAGGGACAGGGAGAGAGGGAGGGAGAGAGGGAGAGGGAGAGGGACAGGGAGTGAGGGAGAGGGAGAGGGAGTGGGACAGGGAGTGAGGGGGAGGGACAGGGAGAGAGGGGAGGGAGAGAGGGAGAGGGAGAGGGACAGGGAGTAGTGAGGGAGAGGGAGGAGGGAGAGGAGAGGGACAGGGAGAGGGAGAGGGAGTGACCGCGAGGGAGAGGGACAGGGAGTGAGGGAGTGGGAGAGGGACAGGGAGTGTGGGAGAGGGAGAGGGAGAGGGAGTGAGGGAGAGGGACAAGGGGAGGGACAGCGAGAGAGGGAGAGGGACAAGGGGAGGGACAGGGAGAGAGGGAGAGGGAGAGGGAGAGGGAGAGGGAGAGGAGAGGGAGAGGGACAGGGAGTGAGGGAGAGGGGAGAGGGACAGGGAGAGGGAGTGACGGCGCGGGGAGAGGGAGAGGGAGAGGGAGCGGGAGTGACCGCGAGGGAGAGGGACAGGGAGAGGGACAGGGGTCGGGAGTCGCGTCGGGACAGGGAGACGGGGGGGGGGGGTAGGGAAGGAGGGTGGGTGGTCTTCCAAAAAAAAGTGTGTCTCGGAACTCTCTTAGACCCAGGAGGGGGGGGCCTGCCGATTCCCACAGAGAGTACTATGTGGGGGAAGGGTTCCTCGGGAGCCCAAGGGGACTCCCTGTCCCTGCTCGCGGCGGGACTCTTTGTCCCGCGTCGCGGCGGGACTCCCTGTCCCTGCTCGCGGCGGGACTCTTTGTCCCGCGTCGCGGCGGGACTCCCTGTCCCTGCTCGCGGCGGACTCTTTGTCCCGCGTCGCGGCTGGGGAGTGGGGACTCGGGTCTCGGGACTCGGGTGTTGGGCCTCGGGACTCAAGACTCGGGACTCGGGACTTGGGACTTGGGACTTGGGACTCGGGTCTCGGGACTCGGGTCTCGGGACCCGTTTAATTTACAGAACCAAAGCATAAATAAGAATAAAAAATAGAAGTAAAAACATTAAACAAATAGCATAATAAAGGGAAAGAAAAGGAAATTAAAAATATAAATTAAAGATTAAAATGATCAAAAAATTTATGATTAAAGACATAACAACTTTAAGGTTGTCGTTATAACTCGCATTTATAGTACTTACAAAATGGTACACGGTTTTCAAAAACCTCTACAAAAGGGCGTTGAACCTGCCAAAGAGGCGCCACTCCGCTAAGCAACACGGTACCTCAATAATTTGCACACATTCCTAGCCAATTTCTAGGCTACCACCTACAAATGTCTAGGCTACACCATCCTCAACTACATCTGATTTGTTTTCCGGGGCTATGATCTCCACCACATCCGTTGCATCTTCCTCCAACTTCCGCCTATAAGCCTGTGCCGCCTCCTGATCTTCGAAGCCCAACCAATGGAGATGAGAATCGGAATCATAGTCTTCAGCATCATCCATCTGCATATGGACAGTCTCCCCTTCATATTCAACGATGGTGAGAATGAGTGTATCTCCCCTACGACCACAAGGCACCCATTGCGCTCCATCAAAATTTCCCTCCTCCTCCGACACCTCCTCCTTCGGCACCTCCACCTTGGGCATCTCCACCTTTGGCACCTCCACATTCGGCACCTCCTCCTTCGGCACCTCCACCTTCGGCATCTCCACCTTAGGAACCTCCACCTTCGGCACCTCCACCATAGATCCTCCAGAACTGGATTCTCCCCTTCCCCTCTTCTTGCCAATAGTCTTCGAGCACTGCCCCTTGGAAGCCACCTTCACCACCTTGCGAACCATCTTGAGAAAAAGGAGGGAGAGGAGAGGAGGAAGGAAGAGAAGATTGAGGGAGAAGAGAGAAGAAGAGAGGGAGAGGAGAGAAGAGTCCGAATGGAGAGGAGAGAGTGAGAGAGAGAGTGAGAGAGAGAGTGAGAGAGAGAGAGTGAGAGAGAGAAGTGAGGAGAGAAGTGTGAGTTGTGAGGGGGAGTGGGACCCCTTATATGGGCCCCACCGAGCCCCCTCGGCCGCCTCCACTTTCCAGGGCTGGGAGGCGGCTCCCTCCCAACCCTGGGAGAAGCCCTCCCTCCTTAGGGTTGGGAAGGTCGCTCCTTCCCAATCACAAGGAAGGGAGCCCCCACCTAGGGTTGGAAGGGCGCCACCCTTCCAACCCTCTAGGGAGGAGAAGAGGCCGCCACCTTCCTTAGGGGCGGTGGCCACCCTAAGGCGGTGGCCACCCTAAGGCGGCCTCGCCCTAAGGCGGCCTCGCCCTAAGGCGGTGGCCACCCTAAGGCGGCCTCGCCCTAAGGCGGTGGCCACCCTAAGGCGGCCTCGCCCTAAGGCGGTGGCCACCCTAAGGCGGCCTCGCCCTAAGGGCTCTCGGTACCGAGAGCCCCCATGGTGATGGGGCTCTCGGTACCAAGGGCCCCTAGTGGGGACTCTCGGTACCGAGAGCCCTATCACCATGGGGGCTCTCGGTACCGAGGGCCCCCTGCGGCCATAGGGCTCTCGGCACCGAGAGCCCTATGATCGCAGGGGGCCCTCGGTACCGAGAGCCCCCATGGTGATAGGGGGTCTCGGTACCGAGGGTCCCTCCCGGCCATAGGGCTCTCGGTGCCGAGAGCCCTATGGCCGCAAGGGGCCCTCGGTACCGAGACCCCCTATGAAGGGGCTCTCGGTCACGGGCGCCCCTAGCGGCCATAGGGCTCTCGGCACCGAGAGCCCTCTTCAATGGGCGTCATGGTGAGAGGGCCCCTTGATGAAGGGGCCCTCTCACCCTGACCTAACCCTGGGTGAGGGGGGCGCCCCTTGCGGCGCCCCCTTCTCTGACCTAACCCTGGGTGAGAGGGGCGCCCTTTATAAGGGCGCCCCTCCTCCCCATTCCTCACAATCTCTCCTCCCTCCCTTCTCATACTCTCTCCTTTCTCTGCTCTCCCCTCCTCTCATTCTTCTCCCTCTTTGATTCTCTTTTAGTTTTTTCGAACTTCAGGATGGAGCGGCCGCAGTCGGAGGTGGAGATGAAGAGCTTCTTTGGGGACGTGCGTTTCATCGGAGTCATTCTGGAGATTGAGGCTGAGGTGGAGGAGTACTCTCGAATTCTGAGGGAGAACATCGTGTACTCCAAGGACCTCACTGCAATTTGGAACTATGAGGCAGGCGTTGCGTTTTCTCGACTTGTCGACATCTGCAAGTACACCTGGGAGCCGCCATCCGCAGAGCTAACCCGTATCCGGGGTTCTTCTAGATTTAGCTTGTCCTAGCTTTGGTGTAGCTTGTAATTAAAGACCAGATTTGTCCCTATTGTGCTAGCGCCGGTCGGCCAATATCATGTACAAGTTTCATCATCGATTAATGGAGAGGCACAATTGAACAAGATGAAAAGCATGCGCCTTCATTGTTCTGGATCCGCAAGTTTCTTAGCTAATTGCTTAGTATGTGGTATGTCCATTGCATTTTGTTATCAGGTTTCAAGCATAATTGGAAGTTACTTTTTGTGTTGATTTTGGTGGATGATAATGTGCAAGCAGGTTCAAAGGTATGGAAGGGTTTAGATATGGAGGGGATGGTATACAACCTCTAAATCATGAGGTCATGATGACGTCAGCCCTAATTTTTGTACTAGAAAGAGAGTATGTCTGCACATGTGACATCTTTTTTTATGCGGATGTGTTCACAACACCCTAAACCTAGGGTGACATCTCTTAAAAATATTTCAAAATATGAGCTTAAAATGCGCAGTCTAAGGCGACACTAAACCCTGAACTAGTCCTAAAATTTCCAATTTTCTGCTCTCCGGTTTCTGCTCTCCGCTCTCCGCTCTCCGCTCTCCGCTCACATACGACCTTTCCCCGTTAATAATGTTGACAATCTAATAGTGAATCTGCCAATAGCCTCTCCTATGAACAAACTTAAATTTATTTGAATTATTTCAATTGAATAAATATTTTAATTTTACATTTGGCGCCTCTGCCGGGAGGCAAACCGCTAGGTATTAAGAATTATTGTTGGAAACCCTATTGGTATAATGTGGAAATCCTTTGATAATATTAATAATTAGTGAAGGAAATCAAAGGGCACCAAAGTTACGACGGAAACTTTGTATGCCCTTCATCAAACGGCGGTATGTGAAGATACATTTGTATGGTGTTCTTGTATACGCAGAAGGATTGTATTCCAATGTTTGGATTGACTCGCATCATAAGCATGATAGCAATCAAGTGATTACATCCATGTTGTATGCAATTGCTGATGTGAAAGCTCGACGTGGTGGCATTCTTCCTCCAACCTTACGCATCCAAGCGGATAACTGTGGCAGAGAAAACAAGAACCAATACATGTTCAGTATGTGTGCCGCACTTGTTGGTTTGGGCTATTTTGTGATGATACATTTAGCTTTACTTCTTGTTGGGCACACGCATGAGGACATAGACCAAAGATTCAGTGTTATATTTGGAGTACTGAAGCGGCAAGACATCGATTAAATGCAACAATTGTTAGACTTGGTGAAGAGAGGCACATCTCCTACATAATCGTTTAAAACTTCTCGTCACTTGGAATACATTTGGGATTGAAAGAAATTCATCACTCCATACATGTTTACAAGTCCAGACGTATTTGTGGGGATTTCCAAACCCCATTACTTTAGGTTTTATTTGAAAAACAATAAACCGTTTTGTTCATACCGAGAACCATGCTCAAGATTCAACTTGGGAGCTTGCAAACGGCTATAAATTCTTGAATGAAGTGCCGGAAGGAGGTTTAAAGTTGGAATTTGCCAAAGTGGAGGAGGCAACTGAAGAAGAGATGAGAGCTTTGGAGGAAATTATCAAAATGGAAATAACGGTGCGTCTTAAAGCTGATGCAGCTTGAGGGTAATCTACAAGCCATTGACAATACGAAGTGGTTGTTACAATATCTCGGTGAATTTCCTCGAGAGCGCAATTTAGAGGTGTGGGAATAATAAAACTTTTGGCCTGAAAGTATGGAGTCGCAAAACCATGTTGAGAATGAGGAGAATATGGATGAATTGGGAGGACTTCAAGTAGGCGAGGGCAGTCAAGACGCACCAACACCGAGAGCATTCTTGAATCATCTTCCAACAATACAAGAGAGGGGATATTTTGGGTTGAGACACAACAAACTACGGGGCAAAAGCTCTAAATTCATAAGGAAGCAAGGACTTGTTTATACGGCACGTGTTACATTTTTGTAGGATACCACATCGGAGCCAAATCCAAAATTTGATCCATTTAACAATGCTAAAGTTGGACATTTTAATGCTATAAATAGCAGCATCAATGATATGAGGTTGGGCATACCTTTTTTTTTAGGAAAGGTGAAGGCTATAAGAAATGTTTCCACAGAATTTGGATGCATAAGGTAAATTTATGGTATTGGCCAAAACCAACAATATGGCAAGATGATCCAAGCATGTGGACTCATAGATATGAAAGATGTCTAAAACAAAGATGGATTCTCTCTTATGAGCCGTCAAATTGGGTGGACTTAGATATATAAAATCACCTCATGGGCACCATCTTCAAAAATTAAGACTTATATGGTTAAAAAAACCATTGTGCAAAAAGAAATACCTATTCCAAAAGCAATGACGTATCACATGTTGGAGCACATGGCAAATCATTCCCATACAACAAACAATGAGCAAGTGGACAACGATGCAGATGCAACAAAAGAAAATGACTTCGAGTAGCTGCAATTAAAGAGCAATTTTGTTCATTTTTTTTTAACCTCTAGTTTCATCTAAACTCATGAAGGAGGGAGCAAGTGCGCTTTTCAAAGGCCATAGGCGGTTTTCCTCAATAGTGTGTTCTATGAAGTTTTTCAATGTTTAATCATGGTGTGTCTAAAAGTGAACTAAGTGGAATACAGACTGTTAGGTCAATTAGGTTTGAGCGTAGAAGAAAACAACAATCAGAGAAAGAATTAAGGATTCATAATAATTTGTACCAATCAAAATCATTACCTCCAACCCCATCCAATCCTTGGTATACATTAGAAGAATCAATTGGAAATAGCCCATTTGTAAGTGCAGAGCAAGCCTATGGGATAATTAATTGGGACACTACTAGATTGATAACCAACTTGGAAAGAAATTTTCATAGTAGAGTTGAACATAATCAATTGGAGAATATTGAAATTAACTCAGAGGTTGTAAATCCAATTAAAGACCAAGTATCAATCAAATCTTATGATAGTTTTATTATAGAATTTCTCATTTATTTTGAGAGGGAATTTGCACATTTAGAATAAATTTTGAATCCAGTACTCTCCAATTGGAAATTGATACCAATTTGGAAGTAGAATCACAAAACCAATTGGAAAATCAACCTAATTGGGGTGAAGCTCAAATCAACTCTCCTGCTTTGCAATTATTTGAAAACCAATTAGAAATAGTTAATGTGCCTACCTATAGTCTGAACGTGAATGATGATGTGACTTCCAATTTGGACATTGGCAATTATACCAGTGACAGAGCTGAAAATTTATCGACGACGACGAGATGCTTATTGATTCCATGTGTATTTTTCCGTAAATTTCTCTAGTATCTTATGCGACTTTTGATTACAACAAGGTCCCCATTAGCTTTTTTCCCACTATCAATTGGAAGTTGTGTTTATCCACAATTTGAATTTGGTTGCATTTGCTCAGTTTATTAGATGTTAAGAACTTTGCATTGAAATCTTCATCACATTTTTTGCGCTTGTTAGAACCATAATCCTTGTTTAATTCTCCCTCTTCTTTTTTGAAAGCAGAAACTTTGAAAGTGAGACTTCCTGTCGATTTCCACTCCAAATCTTCACTACCAATTTTATAGGCACATTCCCATTCAATTAATTTATTTCTATACTCATCAAAAAAAAAAAAAAAAAAAAAAAAAAATTGTCAATTGTAATAGATAAATACTTTGAGTCCTTGTCAACGGCCGGTGTAACTTTGTGGAATTTTCCGTGGACCATCTTGAAAATAGATGAAGTTACACACTCCACCAAATAAAACAACCTCCTCACAATCCCATTCTTTATTCCATAAAGTACTGTGGCCTACACTTGTTGATGGCAATTTCTTCCATAGAGATATCACGAGATGAACATTGTTTGGGTTATTTAAATACTTTTCATAAAAATTGTTCTCGGTTAGTTCTTGGCGTTTATGCGGTACGCTGTTGTAATACTCATCTGTCTCTATCCCAATGTTAATGCCCATACCACTCTCAATCCATATCACTTTCAATATCGACATCAACTTCAATCCCAGTGTCATGTTCTTCATTCATATCTATACAATGTTATACATTTAAAATACTAATTAGTATATTATTTAAGTTGCTGAATGTTAGTTTTGGGATGGATGATTCTAACTAATGGATTTATCTAAAGACGTTATTAACCAATTTAAGACTGTACTTCTAAACAATGTATTCATGAAGCTGTCAAAAAGTTTAACAAAAACGTAATGTGATGGTCAAGTGCTCATTATAATGTTTTATGGTGCTTCATCAATAGTGAGTTTCATGGTATCCAATAGTGAGTTTCAGACATTGAGGAGACATTGAGGATGATCTAAGTATTGAGGATGATCTAACATTCCTCAAGGGTCAAGTGCTAATTATCAATATGGTTAATCAATAGTAGGTTTTGGTTTTGAGGATGAACTCACTAGTGGTTAGTCATAACATTTTCCGATGGTCAAGTGCTAATTTATATGGTTTTCAGTGATTAACAAGTGTATCAATCAATAGTGAGTTTTAGTTACTAAAAAAACTACAGACATTTGAGGATGAACTCATAAGTGGCTAATTAGAATATTCCATCTTGGTGAAGTGCTCATTATTATGTTTTATAGTGCTCAATAAGATGATTGAATTGAAAAAGAATGAGATAGTGAGTTTTAGACATTGAGGATGAACTCATCAATAGTTAATCATAATATTCTCCAAAGGTAAAGTAATAATTAATGTGGTTAATAAGATGATTAATCAACAGTGAGGTTCAAACATTATATAAGGAGATCATGTTGTACTAACAAGTAGTCAATGGATGAAAGGACAATGATTAATAATCTGAGTTTAATGAACAAGAAAAAAAAATAAAATTAAAAATTGAATATATTAAAACATATGGTTTAAATATATAAATTCTCTAATTTTTATAATTTCTATTTTCTAAATAGTCAACTAAATATAAATATATTGATCATTGATATTTAATAATAATCCTTAAAATAAATTTAAAACTATGTTTGTTGAATACTTCCACCATTTTAAATTAATAAAGTATAGATTATACATTTCAAATAAAGACCAATTTACTGATTTTTTTAATTATTTCATGTTGTTTATTTTGTGGAATTAAGTTAATAGGATTCATTGTCAAAGATTTTTTGTAATATGTACTAAATTTGATTTAGAAATGGATTTAATGATGAATAATTTTATATGATTATTTTCATTTTTTATTTTTTACAAAAAATTTAAAAAGTAGATAATTTTTAAGATCATCCATTTGAATTTTATTTTTATTTTAACTACTCAACTTCAAACTTTTTTAACAATTCTTAACATAACATCCTTATTGTAAATGCATAGATTATGCAACATAATTAAATTTAAAAAAAAAAAAAAAAAAAAAAAAAAAAAAAAAAAAAAAAAAGATTTATAGCTTTTAGTAAACTAAATGCTTTAGAGACTTTAAAAGTCATTAATGGTGAACACTGATAAGAGAGTAGTAGTATTCTTAATGGAAAATAGGCCACTTAGGAGGATGACAATACTTTAGACATAGAATTCCAAAAAACATACAATTCAAACTTACAATGGAAGCTTCATTGAAGAGTTAAATGGATAGATTGAAAATTGTAGTCAATGTAGAATTTTGAACTGCAAATATTGATTTATCTTATTTATAAATTTAAAAAAATACTCAGAATTTGAACCATAAGTGAAAATTACAACAAAAAATATCATAGTGTATAATACACCAATTTCAAAATACTTTTACTACAAAGAGGTTAACAATGAAATCTTTAAAAAATATTTTTAACCATCTTATATGATAAAAATGTACTAATAATTTTAGAATGACAATTAGTGTTACATTACGAGGTTAAAGTCCAAGTATTCTTCAAAATTTATAAGAATACATTTGACAATTAAAGGGTACATCAAAGACCTTTTGATGATCTAATTTTAATTCTAATTTAGATTCTAATAGAAAATCTTAAAAAATCGAAACACAGTACATAGTAATTCATAATTATTAATGTTTTGTAATTGCTATCCATGTAATATTGTAAAGTAGCATATATGACCAAAAATAGACTTAAGATAACTTGACAAAGAGATGGGTGAATTCAGTATGATTTGGACAATTTCGAGCCTACATTGACAGATTGAATTTGATGGTCTAAATTTTTTCTGGCACTCCTTAACGAAAATAAGTCTTTACTGAAGGAGACTGTACATACATCATGAACCACACCAGGCCCATGCATACCATGATCCATCCTTCTTGTTCATGAAGTCACCACGGTCATACATCCATACTCCGGTCATACATCCATACTCCGGTCATACATCCATACTTCGGTCATACATCCATACTCCGGTCATACATCCATACTCCGGTCATACATCCATACCCCGGTCATACATCCATACCCCCATACCCCGGTCATACATGCATACCCCGGTCATACATACCCGGTCATCCGTCCACACCGCGGTCGTACATCCACACCACGGTCATACATCCATACCATGATTTTGCATGACCTGAACCATGAATTACCTGGAAAGAATGGTCCAGAAAATTGGCTGCTAAGCCAAGCTTTCATGTACTCTCCTTATCTGGCAACATTTATTATGCTGGACAACTTACTTGCCCTGATGAGATGAATTCATGCTTCTTCACTGCAGTGTTCACAGTTTGAGAAATACTACAGTGGATAATAGGGCTGCTCTTAAAATTTAGATGCACACCTCGCCCTGTAAATACTGTAGGTAATAGGGAATAAATGGCGACATTCCCTGAATTCCCTGTTGGATAGCAATTGCAAATTGCCACTGAGGGGCATTTGAACATTAGAGATAACTTTGCCTAGATGAAGGATCCCAAATCCCAAAAGAGCAGCCACCATTTCCTCCTGCCGTACCACCAACATGAAAACTACATTACTTGTTTCAACAAACCAAATGGAATCATGCTTGAACACATTCTTGAACACTTCCGTGAGTGAGACATGGGACCAACACCATAACACCACAGCACGTTTGCCATCTGGAAAACAAGTTTTTATTTTCTTTTTGAAAAATAAGTTTTGCTTCTCAAAACCTAGATTTCTCAAATTTTATTATTTTAAAAAAATCAGCAAATGACCTTAAATGGTTTAGAAATAACAAAATATTATAAAAACTAATTTATTCTATTTTCGTTCTTCTGTCTCTATAATTTTCTAATTTTTACAATTTTCATTTTTAGAATTATTTTTGGACAAACCTGCTATGGTACTACCAATAGTCATGACTTGTGTTTGTTTGTATGAAATACTGAGGTTGCTTGCTTTCCTGTACTGCTGCACTTACAGTACTCATCATCACCACTTGAAACATATGAATTGTAAATGAGCAGAAACACTTCTTTTGAAGCTGAACAAATGAATGATTTCAAATTGCCTTCTTTTTACATTATATGTATGGATAAAGTAGTTGTGGTCTTGGTTGAGTTTCTATGGGCATTAATGGAGCTTGATGGAAAATATCTAGGTATTTCCTATGATGCAAGAACACCACTTGAAACATATCACTCTTCTAATATCAGAAAAACTTACAGCAGATGCTAGAGTACCTTCAAATCTTGTATAGGTTTAGTTGTTTTAAGACCATCACGCTCTTCTAATGTCCATGGAAACACCCAACAAAATTCACAACTACTTTATGCATACTTATAACATAAAGAAAAGGCAATTTGCAATTCAAAACCATACATTAGTTCAGATGCAAAAGAAGTGTTTCTACTCATTTACAATGCATACCATAGCATGACAGCATATTCGCCCATAAATAATTCCAAAAATAAAAAAACCATTCATACTAAAAAATATTAAGACCAAAAAAATAAAAATTGAATGAATTATTTTTTCTTATATTTCATTATTTCTAAATCATTTGAGGTCATTTTTAGTGATTTTTTTTGCTAAAATATTAAAATTAAGAAATACAATTTTTTAGAGGAAAAATTATTGTTTGTCTAAGGAGTCATGTCTATTTTATAGTTTAAAAATAGATCATCTTATAGATTTGTCAATGGATTGTTATGGCACATTTTGCAAACAAGTTTTCAAACTATAGTTTTTTTATAGAGGTTAGCATTTAAATCTTAGAAGAAATTAATTCAAAAATTGAATACACTTTGCAAGAAAAAGTTAAAAACATAAATTTTACAATAAAAGATTTAAAAATACATGAAAAAATATAACCATGTGGTTAAAAATTTCTAAAAAGAAAACCCATTGTCTCATTAGAATTTTATAATTAATTACCATATTATGAAGGACGACCATCCGTTAAAGGGCGATTGATAATTGGGTAGATTCCTATGACGTCAACTTTAATTGGGATATTTTGATAATGGATGTGGAGAGTTATAAATTCTTTGCAAGAACATAAATTTCAACTTCAGAAAATGAAAGAAAAGATTATATTATTCTAAACTTTCTTCCCTAATAACGTATGTCTTTAGAAGCTGGCCATATTCACCAAGTCCCTGAAAATAACTTGCTTTCTAGAACTCGTTTTCCCATGGAACTAAACATAAGCCAGACAATCATCGTCGCTATTGTTTTAATGACAAGTTGGGCCCTCCTCCCTCATCTCCTCTATTGTTTTTAATTTTTCGGGGCCATGCGGCTGTCCTTTAGTAAATTTAATTTTTTTTTTGTTGAACCAAGGATTCTAAATTAGTCTAGAGGGTCCAACTCAATAAATTTAGAGTTTTTAATTTTAATTTTAATTTTTAATTTTTAATTTTTATTTTTTTTTTTATAAAAAACTACAAAACATTCGTAAGGGGCTTTTTGCCGCCGCCAATGGAAACCCTACGTCTCCTCGTTGCTAAGAGAAGGCGAGGTTTATCGCTGGGATGAACACAAGCCAATTCAAAAAGGACACGGTAAAACTCTGCAAATAAAATAGTTCTTTTTATACTTGATAGTCTTCATGAGAGAAGTGATACAACTGTGGAGTACTGTAATAGTTACATTTGGTAATAAACTCATTGACATTGTAATTTAATGTGTTGACCATGCAACCTCATTTTAAGTCTCCTCTGTTCTTTACACAAAACAACCTCCTAACCAAAGTCATTTCATGAAACTCACAACTCATGTTACGCCCTCATTATTTCCATGAACCACCATAGTCCACCACCTTACCCAACACACAACTCTTGTTGTAATCCAACACTCCTTTTCAAAAGAGTTCATTCTTTGCTTCCATAAATCATTGAATGCATCAAAGACTTTGGAACCAAATGGTAGGCTGGGCGGTAGGCGGAGAAAGGCCAAAACGGAACGGAGCCGGACAAAGCAAAGCAGAGCACGACGGTAATGCACAGGCGCAGCTTCCAAGCGCAGACGGCAATAAACCATCACCACGTCACATGTGGATAAGGGCATCAAATTATCCACTTGCATGAACTTCCCGAAGAAAGGCGGATCCGGGAACTGGCGACGCACTCCTCGCGGTCAGCGCCGGGGAGCCCCGTCCGATACGCATCCGACGGACCCCATCGCCCCACGTTTTCTGCCAACCAGCCGCCTCTCCAGTTTCGGCGACGCTCCCTTCTGCAAGTCATGGTCCTCATCAACAAGGCATCCATCGCATCCATTCCATGTGTTTCGCGCTATCGCGCCCCCGAATCCTAGTATAACTTCCAGCCTTCCCATCGGTGCCTACTTTCAGAAGCCTCATTCCCAGCTCCCTCTCTGTCTCTGTGACCCTCACCCAGTTTGCATAACCGCAGTTTCCGAACTAAGAGTTGTCTACTAGCTTTTAATCTGAACCAGTTTCCGAGCAACGAGTTACTAGATAAGTTGTCCAGTATAAGCGTTGTCGAAGGACTGGTGCTCCGTGTTCGTACACCCGAGTTCGCAAGATCTTAGTTTCCTTAAAGAGATGCTAGCTAGATTGTGACGTCTAGCTTTGAGTTCGAAAGGGGTATCTAAGTACTGGTAGTTTATCTAGTACGAGGGTTGTAGATTTTGGATTCCCGCCAGCTGGTGTTTGGGCTAAAGTTTAAATTACTCTTCGTCTGCATGAGTTGCTAGATTGTCTAGATTTTTCTGAAAGGAGTTTTCTAGGTCCTGACTGGTGGCTTCTTTATTAGCGGTACTACCCGAGCAGACTCTTGGTTTATGTTGGTGTTTGAGCTGGAGTTTTTCGGCTGGAAGCGTTGTGCTGGATTGTCTAGATTTTTATTCTGCTTTTGGGTGCTATTAGAAAGCGGACCGTGTTAGTTTTGAGTTTTAGATTGCACTCGAATTGCATGCGAGGTTGGCTGAGGGGATTAGTTCAATTTAATCGTTTGGAGCAGCAGGGTCGGTTTTTTGTGATTATTGGTTCTGGTCGGTGGCTGTTGAGTTTTTTGGAGGGAGAAGGCTGAGCATCGGAATTTGGAGTTTTCGTTTCTGTGAAACGGTTTGCTGCATGAAAAGCCCGGGCTGTGGAGGTGGAGAGATTCAGCGGTTAAGCTAGCGGAGATCTGAGTTGTTACTCGGTTCCCTATGTGTTGCCCAACCGGGAGGTCGCGGGCGAAGTGGAGCGAGTTGAGACTAGGATTAGTGTTCCATTCCGGGAAGTCGATCAGACGGGCGAAGTGTAGAGAGAAACCGGAGAGGGGATCATTCAGACTCGCTGGTGCAGAGGAGGTAGATCTTCCACACATTTGCCGTGTTTTATCACGCACGTAGGGACAAGAACATGGATCGCATTTCTTCTGTCGACGACATGATGGGCACCGCCAGCTTCTGGACCACCGAATCGTCAGGCCCCAAGAGCACCATGAACCGCAGCGCGTCCGAGTTCGCGTTCCAGGAGTTTCTCAAGGAGACTCTAGTTGCTGGAGGCGAGCGCGCTAAGAGCCGGTTCAAAGCTGAGAGCGAAGTGGGTGAGGAGGACCAGAAACCGGAAGTGCCCATGTTTGCCAGCACCGAGGAACTTCGCGCCATGAACAACGTGGTGGATTCTGTCGCGGAGGATGACGAGGTTGCGGTGATCGAAGGGGCGTTGAACCCTCTGTTTTCCGGCATGCAAGACACTGGGGAGAAAAGCTACGGAGAGTTTAATACTTCCGCGGCAGCCAATGGCAGTGGCCAGGATTACGAGGTTTTCCTCAAACAGAAGCTGGAGATTGCTTGCGCGGCGGCCGCGCTCTCTAGGGTGCGCACCTCATTCGATTCTCTCACATGCATGGTTTTGGGTTTAGTTTTCGTTTTTGGGCAGTCGTTTGAAGTTCTGAGGTTTTGGTCTTTGCTTGACCTGCCGGAGCCTTAATGTTTGAGAGGAGGGTTTCGAAGCCAATATGCTGGGTTTATTTTCGGTGTAGTAGATATTGAGTTTGGGATTTGGGGATGTCAATGGAATCAGGCGAATGGCGATGGTGCAACAATTGGACTGTCAACTGGCGCGATTGCGCAGCCAAACTTTGGGGGCGAATTGTCTGGTAATGCAACAAAATAATTAAGTCTTTTTATGTCCTCCTTGTAACCTGTTAAATATGACGCTCGTATGATGTGACTCAGGGTTTAATGACACGTCACTTGGCTTTGATTTACTTGAGGTTTAAGGGGTTAGACGTTTAGGGCTGGTCTCTTTGTTTCTAGAGTTTGAAGATTGCACTAATTTAAACTTGGGATGTGCCAGGCGTGAGCACTTTGCCGAACAGAAAACAGAGCTCGCCAGTGGGCATCCCTGCGCTGCCACCAAAACCTGAAGTGGACGCCTTTGGGAAATTCAGACCTATCACCAGCGGTTCTGAGCTTTCTGATGACGACGAACATGATTTGCTGAATCAAAACCTTCCACGTAGTGAGCTCAAGCGAGTTAAGAGGTAAATGCTACTTGAAAAGCATGACACTGAATAAGTTGAGTGGTTTTCACATTTTTCTTGTCAGTATGGAAGCATATTTGTATCTCGAGTTGCCGAATAACGAACTCCATTTTGTGTGGTACAGGATGCTCTCAAATCGTGAATCTGCCAGACGGTCACGTCGAAGGAAGCAGGCACACTTGAGCGAACTTGAAATGCAGGTGAGAGGTTTGGCCATGTAAATTATTTCGGATGTCTCAGGCTATGGGTCACGATGCTTCTGGTTGGTGATACTTTCCGTTCCTTCTATGTACAGTGGTAGGATTTTCAGAGGTTGGCATTGGCTTATGTTTCCTTTCCTCTCGCTGCAGGTGGCGCAATTGAGAGTTGAGAACACAACGCTCATGCAAAGGCTGCAAGAGGTCAGCCACATGCACAAAGAAGCATCTGTGGATAACCGAATCCTAAAGGCGGATGTCGAGGCTTTGCGTGCCAAGGTAGGTGTCCACCTCATTTTCACGAATCACCAATTCTCTGTGATTGTTTGAAATTTCTGAAGCGCATGGAAATCGAGCGAAGCCCTTGAAGTTGACGGTTTACTTGGCTATGTTTGCAGGTGAAAATGGCGGAGGACATGGTGGTCCGGCAAGGTCAGCAGCCCATGACGAACTTCATCCCGGACCCCAGCTTAAGCTTCATGACACCCTACATGGTTAACGACATGGAAAGGCCGTTCATGCAGCAGCTTCGGCACAGCTCCATGCTGCGTCAAGACCAGCAACAGAGCAACAACGGCAGCAAGATGGGGCGCACGCCGTCGATGCAACGAGTTGCTAGCCTTGAGCATCTGCAGAAACGTATCCGCAATGGGGGCTCCTGCAACGCGCCGGCATGGGGTGGTTGGGAGATGGACCGAGCGGCCATAGTGCAAGGCCATGGCATTTAATGGAGAATAGAAGCCTGAGGAGGTTTGATATTATTTGTGGAAGAAGTTGGAAACAGGGAGGGAGGGAGATAGATACCAGGACTAGCGGATCATTACATTCCAGTCACTGCAAATGCCCAAAATTTCTCACGATCTTTCCGGAGGTCAGAAGATTTAGGATTGGAAAGTGTTGGTGTTTAGGTGAGTGCGATGTGCATGTAAGCTTGTAACCGAGCTCAATTGTATATAGGTGTTGGTGCCGCTTAGAATTATGGCCTACAGTGATTTTAGAATGTCCCAATTGAGCACTTTATATATTTGAATTCTTTCGTACCATTACCACCATTAACTTGAGATGAACTTTCAACAAAAAACGGTTTCGTCTTGAAAAATTCGTGACAATGTATTTGATGGACTCATTTGTTTCTGTTCTACAGAGACTACTTCATTTCAATGAGATACTTAACTCACTATTTATCTCTTTTCCACATGGATCAAGGGCCTAGAAACTAGACCACTCTTGAACATGGAGAAGCTATGCAATTGAGGAAGCTATGCAATTGAGGAAGCTATGCAATTGAGGAAGCTATGCAATTGAGGAAGCTATGCAATTGAGGAAGCTATGCAATTGAGGAAGCTATGCAATTGAGGAAGCTATGCAATTGAGGAAGCTATGCAATTGAAAATATGATATGGTATGGTATACAATTAAGATGTAACTAACGAAGAATCTAGCATGGTAGACCAAAACTACCACTTTTAGAACCTTTTCTATTGAATAAATGGTATGATTGTTGTAAAAGAAGCAAAAATTGGACAATTACAGAGAACGGCGACAAAAAACTCATAATTTTTGAAGTTATGTTCTAAATCTATACTATTTTTTTTTTTTTTTTTTATTTTTTTGAGTCAAATGGCGCAATTCCATTGAAAAGATGAAAAAATACACCACTGCAGGAACCGAGGCCAGAAACCAGCCTGGCGAGATTTTTGTAGATTTTTAAATACCTGATAATGACTTGAAAGAATACGTAACAAATCTGAAACTAAGTTACTGGAAGATGCCACATCGCGGCCGGGCAATCCATACTAATTTAATAGAGTAAACATCTCCTAGGGGTTACCATATCTCAATCAAGTGGTCCCGAAGACCATCACATGAACAATCAACTTTTTTCAAAAATTTGGTTTTAGCATTGATTTCAATGCTCTTGTTTGCTGATTTTGATGGAATTTTGGTGCCTCAAGAAGGTGTTTCGGGCCTTTATGCACTTCCTAGGGGTCATCAAATCTCATGCACATGGTCTAAAAAAAAACCCTTACATGAACACCTAAATCTTTAAAGAAATTAGATTTTTATTATTCATGTTGTTTATGAGGCAAGAGCGGGCAATGTGTCTAGTAGTGAATTTGGGCCCAAAACGTATATAATGGCTCTAACACATGGCTTTGAAAGATTAAAAAAATTAGTCATTATTGGGGCATTTTTATATATTTTGGACCTGAAACACTAATTGGAGCTTTCCAATTTTCTAGAATTTTATTTATTCTGAGAGGAATGACGTGAGGTTGCAATCAAACATCTTGCTTTTGCATTGCCTGTTCGGTGTCGAAGCTAAGTTCCTAAATCCGTAATCTTTTGTGAAAGCTGCAATTAGTTAGAATTAAAGAAGGGCTTTGTTGATAAGCCTAGTTAGACTTATCAGATGAAGCCAATATTTAACTACGGCAACGTACATAGGTTTGAAACCTCAAAGACTGTGTATGTTATTTTGGGCCTGAAACAACATTCATAGTTTAAGTGAGTTGACAGTTGGGAACATAGCATTAAGTAAAAGAATTGAATCACGGCATATAGATTGGTTGTTGTTGTTATAAGTGGAAGTTAATCCAAACACTTTCCTCTATCTCATCCATATAAATTTTCTTTCCAAGGGGTGTAATCTTGTTGAAAAAAATTAGAAGGACCATATTTAAACACTAAATTGCAATAGTGAAAGAGCATAAGGTTAGATCCCATGCTTTTCCATCTCACTTGTCCTTCCACTCTAATTTTCACATCCTTACTGGATAATTCTTTTATTCTGGGTTATTGCAGCAACTCTATGAAACTTCTCTAATGCCATATTTAACTATTTCTGGACTGTCCAGAGTCCAGATATAAGTAATCACCCGATAATAGACCTGATAAATTTAGAGCATAAATGTAACAATGTATGGGAAGAACCGTCGTGGACGGGCTCAGAAGTATTCATCACGGGATCTCTCGACACCGAACTTGACCAAGATATAAGTAAATTGCGAGCGAGATATTAAAGAACAGAGGACATTTGGGCTCCAGAGTATGTGTCACGAGATCCCCCGATAGCAAACCTGACCCAGATAATTATACGTACATTGCGAGCAAGGAACGGAAAACAGAAGAGATTTCGGCTCTACAATATTCATCACGGGATCCCCAGCAGCCAACTTGACCGAGATATACGTACATTGGGATTAGGGTAATACAAATGAATAGAAGAGATGGGGGCATATAGGATCTCCGATCAAAAAACTTATCTCCGATCAGAAGGAAGAGAATTAACTCAGGAAGAGAATTAACTCAGACGGACTCGTCGTGGGATCTCCCGATGTCGTACCTAAACAGCACATAGGGTCTCCGATCAAAAACATTGTCTCCCTATACATTTGCTAACGCAGATTCCATGGCTATCTTGGGAATGATTCTACTCGTCGGATCCATGATCCACGACGAAGTTGCATACACCACTGCATCAACAGTGACCCACAGAAGAGAGGAAGAGATGTGGGCTCGGAAGTACTCTACCATTCATCGGGGGATCCCGCGATGTCAGAATAGAACCATGGATATCACATGGCAAACATACAATCAGGTACAAGGCCTGCGGGCTCGGAAGTATTTTTCACGCAATACCCCAATATCAAACATGACCGACATATTATACTGTGAAGCAGATTTGAAACTATTCTAGATTTGCTACTACTAAATTTATTCTAAACCATGGAAATATTAGAATACGAAATATACAAATATGAAAGCATCAAATGAAACTCTGTTTTTTATTCAAAGCAACTCTGTTTTCAAGGCATTCCATTCAAAAAATAGTTCACAACCCACACGGGGGACACCTTCGGCAAGAGTTACAAAAAGATGAAAGTGATCTGTTTTTACATCTATGGTTACCAAACATCGTAGGATATAACGGTCTTGCTAACTACTTGCTAAAATCCCCTTCCGATATCTGAGCTGATTAGCGGCAAGAAGTTAAACATGTGGAGTATATGGAAGATGCCTGCAAGTTCAGAAGCAAAGAGAAAAAGAGGATCAGATGGTATAAAGTTTAGGGTTTAAAACCGACAAGTGCAAGTCTAAAGCACGGACTCATCCTCTTGACACTCACCACGAACTCAGCATCAGCCTATGAAATTCTGCGCAATACATACAGCAAACGTAATCTATTACTATGAAAACATCAAACTAAGGGCAAGGTTAAGGGTTCTGAGGAGATAACATTTCACCTACTCACTCATGTGGTGGGCTCCCCAAATTCTCGCTCCCCTCCTCATTAGAATCAGCCATTAGAATCAGACCTCCCCGGAGGTGAGGGGAAAATTGATGTTGGAAGCGGTCATAATCTCCACTTGCTCTAGAGTATGTGCAATAGTCCAATCCCACTCCACACCAGGCTGCATTAGGCGTGCAATGAGGTTCCACGGGGGAATGGCAACGCCGCGACCACGGGCGCGTTCCACCGCCATAAACCACGGACGAAGCTCCTCCACTCCTTGTGGGGAAACAACCACCTCCCACTCGTCTGGCGGGTAACTTGACACCCTAAAACCACCGCCCGCCCTCCTCATCACGGCAAATGAACTAGAAGCAGATGAAACAGAAGGGAAACTGAAGTTGGAACAACTATATCGTCGCGGTAAGGAACTTATGCTTATGAGGGGGCATATTATACTGTGAAGCAAAAATGAAACTCATACACAAACAAATATCATTGACACGAGGAAGGCAGATATTACACGGGGATGAGAAACGGTCAAGCAGTGATGAGGAGGGCGTTCTTTAATAGAGAATGAGGAAGACAGGTGACTCAGTTGTAATCATCGAGGGATCTCCCGATGTCGTACCTAAACAACATATAGGATCTCCGATCAAAAAACTTATCTCCGATCAGAAGGAAGAGAATTAATTCAGGAAGAGAATTAATCTGGCGGACTCGTCGTGGGATCTCCCGATGTCGTACCTAGACAGCACATAGGATCTCCGATCAAAAAACTTTAAACAGTTTTGGTGTGCGACGTTATTTTCTATGCGATGTTAGTTTCTGTTTTTTGAGGAATTAATTTATTTTAATTTTGCACTCGGTCTATTACGTCCTGCCGATCCAGTGCATTACGATATTCACACATTCAAACCTATTCAACAAATTCAAGTAACCGTGCTCATACAACCACCATTACAGATTGAGAATTTACAATTACGAGAACTTCATGTCATCTATTCAAAATTCTAAACCGGGCTCAATGGCAACTGAAGTCTGTGAAAGTACTTAAACAGAATTGTCCACAGAACGAGAACAGTAGGAATGTTTTTACAGAAAATCTACTACATATCCGCTGAAACATAGAACTACAAAAGCTGCCTCAATGGCACCTGAAGTCCCTGACTACTACATATCGGCTACATCAGAAGTAAAATCCTCCTCGTAAAATCCACCACACTTACAAGTCCTTGCGGTTTTCTTCCATTTTGTTGATGGCTGCTTGATATTTGGTGAAAGAATATCCAGTCACTTTCGAAGTTGCCACTGTCGGAGCTGGCACTGTTGGAGCTGGAGCTGGCTCTGTCTCCATTGTCTCCATGAGGTGGTTCTTGATAGAAATGACCTGATTCTTGATGTAAGTGAGTTGGTTCTTCTTGTTCCTTGGAGGGTGCATCACCCCAGTTGCATTTGCAACGGCCACAAATTGCCTTAAAGCTATGTCGTTCCAAGTTCCATCCCATCCTTCAGAAACCATCCCCGAAACTTTGTCGAATTCAGGTACTTCATACTTTGTTGTCTCCTGAAACTTGGCCACATCCGTCAGCCAATGTCGTAGGCATGGCAGCTTCACATGTGCATCTTTCATGAATTGAAACTCATTTCCTCTCCTTGCTGCTGAATCTATCCAGACTGGAAGCTCTGGTTGCTCGCAATCTCCATTGAAGACCAAGTCGGATTCCTTTTGGGAGGTTGAACCATCCTCAATCTTCATCTTCCCCTTCTTGAGAATCGGATCCTGTTCCATACCTGTAACCTGTAGAAAAAAAATTCAAGAAAAAAATATTAGAAAATTCTAGACCCACATGAAGTTCATAAAACCAGATCCGAAAGAACCAATAACCACAACACACTTCAAAGAATCTAAAAAACTGATGACAAGATATGTTATCTCAAACCCTTCAACTGAAACACATGATGTGTATGAATGTAAATCCACCTCCACAGCCCTAAACCCTAAACCCTAAACCCTTGATAAAAAATTCAAGGCAGATATTACAAGGCAGATAACATTTCACCTACTCACTCATGTGGAGAGATAACATTTCACCTACTCACTCATTTGTTGACTACATAAATTTGCTGCTTGTTCAATGATTTAAACACATTTTATGAGGATCAGGGCTCTTATGTTTGGTCTACTATTAAAGTCTAAAGAGGACATTAGCATCTAATATCTGCTTCCAATCCAGCCTCTGAATGCATTGTCTTATTGAATTTGGGAATACTTGCAAAGGTCCAACAAATCTCTTAATGATTTTGGAGTTGCTGACATCCATTTGACCTTATTCTAGAAGATGACAAAAAAAGCAATTGGAAGGCGTAGTTAGTGGGCCAACTTTAAGCACTTGTATCATTATCTTCAAACATTTGTAGTTTGAGTTCAAGATTTGAAACAAACACGCACGTAGTTAGTTTCTGCTTCATTAAAGTGAAGCTAGTTCTAAAGAATGGCTTACTGAAGTACCTACCCCGTTAGACAGTTGCTAAGACATTCTTTGTTTAACAAGCAATCGCAAAGAAGAAGTTCACTGCATGGATTGTGCAAGATGGGAGGAACATTGTTGCTCCAATTTAAATGAACATGATGGACAATTACAAGAAGAATAGCAGGAGTTTTATCATGTATGCAGTTTTCCTTCTCCACTAACAACATCAAATGATGCGAGAGGGACATTCGTTAGATACTTGAGATTAAGACTTGTGAGTGGGCTCTCAATAGTAAGTGTTATTAAGACTTGAGATTTCAGAAGTGTAGGTGATTATTTGAAGACCAACTTATCTTGCAAAGAGATCCTATCTTTAAAAAATCAAACTTAAGACTTTCACAACAAAAAGAGATGTCACCTACAAGACTCTCTCATGACCATCCATTATCTGATACCTCCTCGCAGGTACTAGCTAGTGACCACTCAGCAGTTGCTACTCTCACTCTGATCAACAAGTGCACCATCTTGAGTTGCACACTACCAGAGTACCAATTTTGTGGTTTATTATGTGATCATGGTTGATCAACATCGACCTATATGGGCAAACTCCGATACAATGGTTTTTAGATGTGTTACAACTCAAGCATATCTAGATGGGTAAATTGTACGTAGAGATATCCTCTTTCGCTGCATCTTGAAGCGGAAGCGGAAGTTTGGGGTGGGAAGTGGAGTTACTCCATTTTGTAGGTCAGAAGCGGTTTGATTGGCATGTAACATGGTAAAGGAGAGGAGAGGGAGCACAAAGAGGTGGAGAGCATTCGCAGAAACTATTTCAAATGAGGGGAAGAAAAACAAAAATGCCCTCTACAGGGATCGAACCTGTGACCTTCGCGTTATTAGCACGACGCTCTGACCAGCTGAGCTAAGAAGGCCTATTACCGTGCCCACGGTCATAGGAAGACCGTGGATCCCATCGATGACAGACGTGATTGGATGATATCGGATCCTCCGGAAAGAATATGATGGATCATCATCCGTCCACATCTGCGTGGAAAATGTTCACGGTCATGGGACCAGCCTCCACATCTGCGTGTACTAGCTAGTGACCACTCAGCAGTTGCTACTCTCACTCTGATCAACAAGTGCACCATCTTGAGTTGCACACTACCAGAGTACCAATTTTGTGGTTTATTATGTGATCATGGTTGATCAACATCGACCTATATGGGCAAACTCCGATACAATGGTTTTTAGATGTGTTACAACTCAAGCATATCTAGATGGGTAAATTGTACGTAGAGATATCCTCTTTCGCTGCATCTTGAAGCGGAAGCGGAAGTTTGGGGTGGGAAGTGGAGTTACTCCATTTTGTAGGTCAGAAGCGGTTTGATTGGCATGTAACATGGTAAAGGAGAGGAGAGGGAGCACAAAGAGGTGGAGAGCATTCGCAGAAACTATTTCAAATGAGGGGAAGAAAAACAAAAATGCCCTCTACAGGGATCGAACCTGTGACCTTCGCGTTATTAGCACGACGCTCTGACCAGCTGAGCTAAGAAGGCCTATTACCGTGCCCACGGTCATAGGAAGACCGTGGATCCCATCGATGACAGACGTGATTGGATGATATCGGATCCTCCGGAAAGAATATGATGGATCATCATCCGTCCACATCTGCGTGGAAAATGTTCACGGTCATGGGACCAGCCTCCACATCTGCGTGTACTAGCTAGTGACCACTCAGCAGTTGCTACTCTCACTCTGATCAACAAGTGCACCATCTTGAGTTGCACACTACCAGAGTACCAATTTTGTGGTTTATTATGTGATCATGGTTGATCAACATCGACCTATATGGGCAAACTCCGATACAATGGTTTTTAGATGTGTTACAACTCAAGCATATCTAGATGGGTAAATTGTACGTAGAGATATCCTCTTTCGCTGCATCTTGAAGCGGAAGCGGAAGTTTGGGGTGGGAAGTGGAGTTACTCCATTTTGTAGGTCAGAAGCGGTTTGATTGGCATGTAACATGGTAAAGGAGAGGAGAGGGAGCACAAAGAGGTGGAGAGCATTCGCAGAAACTATTTCAAATGAGGGGAAGAAAAACAAAAATGCCCTCTACAGGGATCGAACCTATGACCTTCGCGTTATTAGCACGACGCTCTGACCAGCTGAGCTGCCAATTCCCTTTTCGGGGTAATTAGAAAGTTAAAGTAACCATACAACGGGACGGGTCCCAAGGGGGTTACAGTCCCGGGGCAGAGGAAAAGCCCAGCCCGGCTGGAACGGCCGAAACTACCAACTCAATCAGAAGGTAAAGAGAACTCGCAAACAGAGTCTACAGTCAAAGGAGAGGGAAACCATCCAACAACAAGGAGGTGCGGTGAACGCAGTGCTCAAAAAGAGGAGAAACCAATCTTAATCTAGACGGAACATAAAACGCTGAAGCTAAGAACTAAAAACTTAGCCTAGTAAAACTAACATGGCGAAGGCAGAGCCGAATGTCGAGGAAGCCTGAAGGAAATCCACAGGAGGGTCACGAGCTCGGAGTGAATCCAGTCACAGCCCAGAATTGAGCCTGAGCACGCAAGTCCTTGGATCTTTTAGATCGTCAGGCAGGGTGGGCTCAGACTCGTCGGAGTCGAATTGAAATCCGTCCTGAATGTCTTCAATGATCTGTCTGATCATAACCTCTGGAAGCTCCTCAGCTTGAGCAGTAGGTGACTCCGGAGGTGCCGCTTCGAGAAGGGGCACAGGTGGAGCAACGACAGGGGCAGGGTCCCCGTCGGAGGCAGAAGCGTAATCATTGCCTGCCGGTCCTCCCTGTCGAAAAATTCGTGTAGAAGAGAACCTGTCCGCGAAAACCTGTGATAGGAATTCATGGTGGGGCGTGGGTTTCCACCTAGGTCTGCCATCGGGGGCGGAACAAAACAGGTTACCCTGAGTCCAGATGGTAAGAAAAACCTCCTCCATCTGAGAGTGCTTCTCTGACGAGCGCTGCCGCTTGAAGCGCTATAACTCTCTCCAAGCGGCCATGCCACATTGCACCGTTGTTTGCCAGGAGCGGAACAAGGCAATTCCAATGTGAAAAACACCAGAGTGAAGGTCGTACTCGGTGTGTTGACACCAGATATACCACAGCAGGGTGCAGCGTAGGATGTAGAAGGGGGTATCCTTCGAAATCTTACATGTCTTCCCCGCATCCCAGAGGTGATTCTCATCAATGTTCTGGGACCGACCCGGGGGGAGGGGGCGCCCCAGGTCACCGTAGAGGGCCTCATCCCAGGTGGTCAGGCGTAGAGGACGGTTGCCCAACCTGTAAATGTGCCTTAGTCTAAACCAGGCTTCATGAACGGACTCGCAAGAGAAGAGCGCATGTTCAGCCGTCTGGATAACCCCAAGCGAGCACAATGTGCAGATGCCGGCATGTCCAATACAACGCCTTCGCCAAGCTCCGATAGGGAGCCCTTCAGCTATGGTAAGCCATATCATGCTGGAGACTTTCCTAGGGAGCCAATTATGCCAGAGTTTAGCGAAAAATTCCTTCCTCTGCATGTAATTGTAGCCACTGGCCTCCATCCAGTGGTCGAAACCAAGCTGCTTATGCTGGTTCTTGATGATAATGCGATAACCCCTCTTGCAGGTGTAATCAAAGAAGTGTGTGCGTTTCAACACTCCTTGTCTATCCCAGGTCCATTCCTTGGGGTCGAATTCTAGGTCAGTTACCCTCCCGCTACGGTATGCCCAGATGGAGAAACCCGCCACCGGTCCATTCCTGGGGTTGAAGGATACCACTGCTCCTGTATCCGAACGCATAACAACCCTCGCCTCGCTCACCAGACTATCAAATGGTAAACGATCCAACTCTTCTCCCTGTTGTAGTTCTTCTGTGTCATCAACAAAGCGGAAGCCCGAGGCTAACCAATGTTCTTCGGTGCGCTGTCGCAGGAAGAAAATCATTCCTTGTAGCGGTAATCCATTACATTTTTCGCAGAGGATCCAGTCCCCAGCCTTGAACAGGCTCGCACCCTTAAGGTCCCAATGTTCAATTGCCTGAAGGAGATCTGTACGGAGTTGCTGAGTGTTCCGTGAACGGGTGATATGGCGTAGGGTTTCTTCCTCCATGTAAGTATCTGTCTCAGCATTCCAAATGTCCTTGACTGCCTGTATGCCTTTACATGACCAATTCCTGAACTTGGAATTCTTCTCCTTTCCCAAGGCATGGCCTGCTGGTCCTAGAACCTCCGGGTTGAGGTAGAGGTGTTGACGCAGCTGTTCATCACGTGTACGAGCTTTGGTTTTAGTGGCCCCTGGGACCACTGAAATCCAAGAGGCCCAGATCGCTTTCCAAAGGGGGGAGCCCTGTGGCTTCACATTGCTCGCTGAAAGTAGCCAACCTTCATGCGCCCCCCAATCGCCATCTCTACGAAGTTGGAGTTGTCCCACCTTGTGTCGAATTAGGGTCTTCCATGGTTCCCGTCCGGGGACCATTGCTCTCACAAGCATTTTTGCCATTAAGGCTCGTGCTTGAGCGTAGGGGTCAAATATCTTTAAACCCCCCTTGATCGTCGGTATGATCGCTGTGTCCCAAGCAACCTTAGCACGTACCCTCTTATCAGGAGTTCCCCCCCAGATGAAATTACGTACTAGGGTGCGAACTCTGAGAAGAATGGCTTTAGAAATGTCACAACATGAAGCCAGGTACCATATACTGGCAAGGATAACCTGGTTAGAAACCAGGACCCTAGCAGCGAGAGATAACTTCTTGCCTGTCCAGATGTTGAGCTTGGACCGAATTTGGAAAAGGACCTTTGCGTCTTTGTCCTTCTGTGAAATGTTAACCCCGAAGTGAAAACCAAGGTATCGGGCAACCTCCGCTTCCTTTAGCCACTTGAGTCCAAGAGAGTCACCCCATGTCCAAGTACGGGGCTTATTAGAGGCCCATACCGCATATGACTTATCCCAATTTATCTTCGCGCCGGAAGCTTTGCAGAAAAGCTCGAGAACCTCGTAAACCTTCTGCAGGTTCTCAGGTGTACCCTTGAGGAACAGTGCCGAATCATCAGCGAAACACTGAATGCGGATGGTAGAACCATCCGGGAGAATTAGCCCCTGGACGCCATAGGCAGGGTCGTTAACCATGTAGGTTAGGACATCAGCGAAAAAGAGATAGAGGTACGGTGCGAGGGGACAACCCTGCCGCACCGACCTTTCTATCTTGAATTTCTCAGACCTTTTACCGTTCACAAGTACTGCTGATTCGGCGTCCCGGTATAGACTAGAGGTCCAACGGATCCACAAGTCTGAGAAGCCAAGTTTCTTCATGGCAGATTCGAGGAACATCCAGTTCACACAATCATAGGCCTTCTCGAAATCGAGAAGGAGGATAACTGTATCCTGTGAGCTCTCTTGAGCCCAGTGGATCGCCTCTGTAGCCAACAGAACATTGTCGAGGATACATCGATCCTTAACAAATGCTGTTTGCGTCGTCTAGATAATGCGTGGTAAAATAGGCTGTAGCCTATTCGCAAGACTCTTTGCTGTAATCTTGTATAGATTAGTGAGGACTGCTATTGGTCTATAATTCTTCAAGTAGCAGTGGGATCCACCCTTAGGAACCAGAGTCTTGAGGCCGAACTTGACAGAGGGATCAAGGAATCCCCGCTGTAACGAGTCATTGACGAAGGCAGTGACTCCATCCCCTACCGTGTCCCACAGTTCGTGGAAAAGCTCTGATGGTATAGTGTCGTGTCCTGGGGCTTTATGTATCGACACATCCTTCATCGCATCTTCTATCTCCTTGTTCTCGAAAACTGCTGTAAGATTCCGATTCATATCTTCGGTTATAATGGTGGGAACGCTGCGAAGGCACTGCTCTCTCTCCCGTATGTTGTTGTCTACCTGTGCGTCGTTCGTGTAGAGCTCCTTGTAGTATCGCTGAATATAGTCTGTGATCTCTTCTTCTGTCTTGAGGCACTTCCCCCCCTCAATGAGCTCCTTAATAACCGTCTTCTTCCTACGATCCTTGTGGAATTCAAAGAATTCGCGGTTGCACCTATCTCCTACTCGAATCCATTGAGCTGCTGTCGCATTCTTAGTGGTTTCGAGTTTGGCCATACGAATCTCTTCTAACGACGCCTGTGCATCGTTTAGTCTCCCCCAAGCATCCAAGTCAGACCAGTCTGCTTGGATAGCTGCTTCTGCCAATTCAACGTCTTTGAATTGTTCTTGATACGTCTTACGGGCCAAGCGTTTCTGGTCCTTGGTGATTGAATCACTCAATCGCCGGATCTGCTCTAGAGCCGTAATCACCCTAGTATTAGGCGAGTGAGTTCCGGGCTCTTCCATAGCCGGCATCCATGCCCTCTCGAAACGATGGGCAGCATCTTCGTCATGAAGCAGCGACTTATTAAAGAAGGAATGCATATGACGCATATGCTTACTCCCGAATGGGATCTCAAGGAACAGAGGTGCGTGATCCGAGATGTGAGACATCTGTGGCCAGATGCCGTGGCGACCACCCCTTTCCCTGACTGTGTTATCAGTATAAAACCGATCAGCTGAGCTAAGAAGGCCTATTACCGTGCCCACGGTCATAGGAAGACCGTGGATCCCATCGATGACAGACGTGATTGGATGATATCGGATCCTCCGGAAAGAATATGATGGATCATCATCCGTCCACATCTGCGTGGAAAATGTTCACGGTCATGGGACCAGCCTCCACATCTGCGTGTACTAGCTAGTGACCACTCAGCAGTTGCTACTCTCACTCTGATCAACAAGTGCACCATCTTGAGTTGCACACTACCAGAGTACCAATTTTGTGGTTTATTATGTGATCATGGTTGATCAACATCGACCTATATGGGCAAACTCCGATACAATGGTTTTTAGATGTGTTACAACTCAAGCATATCTAGATGGGTAAATTGTACGTAGAGATATCCTCTTTCGCTGCATCTTGAAGCGGAAGCGGAAGTTTGGGGTGGGAAGTGGAGTTACTCCATTTTGTAGGTCAGAAGCGGTTTGATTGGCATGTAACATGGTAAAGGAGAGGAGAGGGAGCACAAAGAGGTGGAGAGCATTCGCAGAAACTATTTCAAATGAGGGGAAGAAAAACAAAAATGCCCTCTACAGGGATCGAACCTGTGACCTTCGCGTTATTAGCACGACGCTCTGACCAGCTGAGCTAAGAAGGCCTATTACCGTGCCCACGGTCATAGGAAGACCGTGGATCCCATCGATGACAGACGTGATTGGATGATATCGGATCCTCCGGAAAGAATATGATGGATCATCATCCGTCCACATCTGCGTGGAAAATGTTCACGGTCATGGGACCAGCCTCCACATCTGCGTGTACTAGCTAGTGACCACTCAGCAGTTGCTACTCTCACTCTGATCAACAAGTGCACCATCTTGAGTTGCACACTACCAGAGTACCAATTTTGTGGTTTATTATGTGATCATGGTTGATCAACATCGACCTATATGGGCAAACTCCGATACAATGGTTTTTAGATGTGTTACAACTCAAGCATATCTAGATGGGTAAATTGTACGTAGAGATATCCTCTTTCGCTGCATCTTGAAGCGGAAGCGGAAGTTTGGGGTGGGAAGTGGAGTTACTCCATTTTGTAGGTCAGAAGCGGTTTGATTGGCATGTAACATGGTAAAGGAGAGGAGAGGGAGCACAAAGAGGTGGAGAGCATTCGCAGAAACTATTTCAAATGAGGGGAAGAAAAACAAAAATGCCCTCTACAGGGATCGAACCTGTGACCTTCGCGTTATTAGCACGACGCTCTGACCAGCTGAGCTAAGAAGGCCTATTACCGTGCCCACGGTCATAGGAAGACCGTGGATCCCATCGATGACAGACGTGATTGGATGATATCGGATCCTCCGGAAAGAATATGATGGATCATCATCCGTCCACATCTGCGTGGAAAATGTTCACGGTCATGGGACCAGCCTCCACATCTGCGTGTACTAGCTAGTGACCACTCAGCAGTTGCTACTCTCACTCTGATCAACAAGTGCACCATCTTGAGTTGCACACTACCAGAGTACCAATTTTGTGGTTTATTATGTGATCATGGTTGATCAACATCGACCTATATGGGCAAACTCCGATACAATGGTTTTTAGATGTGTTACAACTCAAGCATATCTAGATGGGTAAATTGTACGTAGAGATATCCTCTTTCGCTGCATCTTGAAGCGGAAGCGGAAGTTTGGGGTGGGAAGTGGAGTTACTCCATTTTGTAGGTCAGAAGCGGTTTGATTGGCATGTAACATGGTAAAGGAGAGGAGAGGGAGCACAAAGAGGTGGAGAGCATTCGCAGAAACTATTTCAAATGAGGGGAAGAAAAACAAAAATGCCCTCTACAGGGATCGAACCTGTGACCTTCGCGTTATTAGCACGACGCTCTGACCAGCTGAGCTAAGAAGGCCTATTACCGTGCCCACGGTCATAGGAAGACCGTGGATCCCATCGATGACAGACGTGATTGGATGATATCGGATCCTCCGGAAAGAATATGATGGATCATCATCCGTCCACATCTGCGTGGAAAATGTTCACGGTCATGGGACCAGCCTCCACATCTGCGTGTACTAGCTAGTGACCACTCAGCAGTTGCTACTCTCACTCTGATCAACAAGTGCACCATCTTGAGTTGCACACTACCAGAGTACCAATTTTGTGGTTTATTATGTGATCATGGTTGATCAACATCGACCTATATGGGCAAACTCCGATACAATGGTTTTTAGATGTGTTACAACTCAAGCATATCTAGATGGGTAAATTGTACGTAGAGATATCCTCTTTCGCTGCATCTTGAAGCGGAAGCGGAAGTTTGGGGTGGGAAGTGGAGTTACTCCATTTTGTAGGTCAGAAGCGGTTTGATTGGCATGTAACATGGTAAAGGAGAGGAGAGGGAGCACAAAGAGGTGGAGAGCATTCGCAGAAACTATTTCAAATGAGGGGAAGAAAAACAAAAATGCCCTCTACAGGGATCGAACCTGTGACCTTCGCGTTATTAGCACGACGCTCTGACCAGCTGAGCTAAGAAGGCCTATTACCGTGCCCACGGTCATAGGAAGACCGTGGATCCCATCGATGACAGACGTGATTGGATGATATCGGATCCTCCGGAAAGAATATGATGGATCATCATCCGTCCACATCTGCGTGGAAAATGTTCACGGTCATGGGACCAGCCTCCACATCTGCGTGTACTAGCTAGTGACCACTCAGCAGTTGCTACTCTCACTCTGATCAACAAGTGCACCATCTTGAGTTGCACACTACCAGAGTACCAATTTTGTGGTTTATTATGTGATCATGGTTGATCAACATCGACCTATATGGGCAAACTCCGATACAATGGTTTTTAGATGTGTTACAACTCAAGCATATCTAGATGGGTAAATTGTACGTAGAGATATCCTCTTTCGCTGCATCTTGAAGCGGAAGCGGAAGTTTGGGGTGGGAAGTGGAGTTACTCCATTTTGTAGGTCAGAAGCGGTTTGATTGGCATGTAACATGGTAAAGGAGAGGAGAGGGAGCACAAAGAGGTGGAGAGCATTCGCAGAAACTATTTCAAATGAGGGGAAGAAAAACAAAAATGCCCTCTACAGGGATCGAACCTGTGACCTTCGCGTTATTAGCACGACGCTCTGACCAGCTGAGCTAAGAAGGCCTATTACCGTGCCCACGGTCATAGGAAGACCGTGGATCCCATCGATGACAGACGTGATTGGATGATATCGGATCCTCCGGAAAGAATATGATGGATCATCATCCGTCCACATCTGCGTGGAAAATGTTCACGGTCATGGGACCAGCCTCCACATCTGCGTGTACTAGCTAGTGACCACTCAGCAGTTGCTACTCTCACTCTGATCAACAAGTGCACCATCTTGAGTTGCACACTACCAGAGTACCAATTTTGTGGTTTATTATGTGATCATGGTTGATCAACATCGACCTATATGGGCAAACTCCGATACAATGGTTTTTAGATGTGTTACAACTCAAGCATATCTAGATGGGTAAATTGTACGTAGAGATATCCTCTTTCGCTGCATCTTGAAGCGGAAGCGGAAGTTTGGGGTGGGAAGTGGAGTTACTCCATTTTGTAGGTCAGAAGCGGTTTGATTGGCATGTAACATGGTAAAGGAGAGGAGAGGGAGCACAAAGAGGTGGAGAGCATTCGCAGAAACTATTTCAAATGAGGGGAAGAAAAACAAAAATGCCCTCTACAGGGATCGAACCTGTGACCTTCGCGTTATTAGCACGACGCTCTGACCAGCTGAGCTAAGAAGGCCTATTACCGTGCCCACGGTCATAGGAAGACCGTGGATCCCATCGATGACAGACGTGATTGGATGATATCGGATCCTCCGGAAAGAATATGATGGATCATCATCCGTCCACATCTGCGTGGAAAATGTTCACGGTCATGGGACCAGCATCCACATCTGCGTGTACTAGCTAGTGACCACTCAGCAGTTGCTACTCTCACTCTGATCAACAAGTGCACCATCTTGAGTTGCACACTACCAGAGTACCAATTTTGTGGTTTATTATGTGATCATGGTTGATCAACATCGACCTATATGGGCAAACTCCGATACAATGGTTTTTAGATGTGTTACAACTCAAGCATATCTAGATGGGTAAATTGTACGTAGAGATATCCTCTTTCGCTGCATCTTGAAGCGGAAGCGGAAGTTTGGGGTGGGAAGTGGAGTTACTCCATTTTGTAGGTCAGAAGCGGTTTGATTGGCATGTAACATGGTAAAGGAGAGGAGAGGGAGCACAAAGAGGTGGAGAGCATTCGCAGAAACTATTTCAAATGAGGGGAAGAAAAACAAAAATGCCCTCTACAGGGATCGAACCTGTGACCTTCGCGTTATTAGCACGACGCTCTGACCAGCTGAGCTAAGAAGGCCTATTACCGTGCCCACGGTCATAGGAAGACCGTGGATCCCATCGATGACAGACGTGATTGGATGATATCGGATCCTCCGGAAAGAATATGATGGATCATCATCCGTCCACATCTGCGTGGAAAATGTTCACGGTCATGGGACCAGCCTCCACATCTGCGTGTACTAGCTAGTGACCACTCAGCAGTTGCTACTCTCACTCTGATCAACAAGTGCACCATCTTGAGTTGCACACTACCAGAGTACCAATTTTGTGGTTTATTATGTGATCATGGTTGATCAACATCGACCTATATGGGCAAACTCCGATACAATGGTTTTTAGATGTGTTACAACTCAAGCATATCTAGATGGGTAAATTGTACGTAGAGATATCCTCTTTCGCTGCATCTTGAAGCGGAAGCGGAAGTTTGGGGTGGGAAGTGGAGTTACTCCATTTTGTAGGTCAGAAGCGGTTTGATTGGCATGTAACATGGTAAAGGAGAGGAGAGGGAGCACAAAGAGGTGGAGAGCATTCGCAGAAACTATTTCAAATGAGGGGAAGAAAAACAAAAATGCCCTCTACAGGGATCGAACCTGTGACCTTCGCGTTATTAGCACGACGCTCTGACCAGCTGAGCTAAGAAGGCCTATTACCGTGCCCACGGTCATAGGAAGACCGTGGATCCCATCGATGACAGACGTGATTGGATGATATCGGATCCTCCGGAAAGAATATGATGGATCATCATCCGTCCACATCTGCGTGGAAAATGTTCACGGTCATGGGACCAGCCTCCACATCTGCGTGTACTAGCTAGTGACCACTCAGCAGTTGCTACTCTCACTCTGATCAACAAGTGCACCATCTTGAGTTGCACACTACCAGAGTACCAATTTTGTGGTTTATTATGTGATCATGGTTGATCAACATCGACCTATATGGGCAAACTCCGATACAATGGTTTTTAGATGTGTTACAACTCAAGCATATCTAGATGGGTAAATTGTACGTAGAGATATCCTCTTTCGCTGCATCTTGAAGCGGAAGCGGAAGTTTGGGGTGGGAAGTGGAGTTACTCCATTTTGTAGGTCAGAAGCGGTTTGATTGGCATGTAACATGGTAAAGGAGAGGAGAGGGAGCACAAAGAGGTGGAGAGCATTCGCAGAAACTATTTCAAATGAGGGGAAGAAAAACAAAAATGCCCTCTACAGGGATCGAACCTGTGACCTTCGCGTTATTAGCACGACGCTCTGACCAGCTGAGCTAAGAAGGCCTATTACCGTGCCCACGGTCATAGGAAGACCGTGGATCCCATCGATGACAGACGTGATTGGATGATATCGGATCCTCCGGAAAGAATATGATGGATCATCATCCGTCCACATCTGCGTGGAAAATGTTCACGGTCATGGGACCAGCCTCCACATCTGCGTGTACTAGCTAGTGACCACTCAGCAGTTGCTACTCTCACTCTGATCAACAAGTGCACCATCTTGAGTTGCACACTACCAGAGTACCAATTTTGTGGTTTATTATGTGATCATGGTTGATCAACATCGACCTATATGGGCAAACTCCGATACAATGGTTTTTAGATGTGTTACAACTCAAGCATATCTAGATGGGTAAATTGTACGTAGAGATATCCTCTTTCGCTGCATCTTGAAGCGGAAGCGGAAGTTTGGGGTGGGAAGTGGAGTTACTCCATTTTGTAGGTCAGAAGCGGTTTGATTGGCATGTAACATGGTAAAGGAGAGGAGAGGGAGCACAAAGAGGTGGAGAGCATTCGCAGAAACTATTTCAAATGAGGGGAAGAAAAACAAAAATGCCCTCTACAGGGATCGAACCTGTGACCTTCGCGTTATTAGCACGACGCTCTGACCAGCTGAGCTAAGAAGGCCTATTACCGTGCCCACGGTCATAGGAAGACCGTGGATCCCATCGATGACAGACGTGATTGGATGATATCGGATCCTCCGGAAAGAATATGATGGATCATCATCCGTCCACATCTGCGTGGAAAATGTTCACGGTCATGGGACCAGCCTCCACATCTGCGTGTACTAGCTAGTGACCACTCAGCAGTTGCTACTCTCACTCTGATCAACAAGTGCACCATCTTGAGTTGCACACTACCAGAGTACCAATTTTGTGGTTTATTATGTGATCATGGTTGATCAACATCGACCTATATGGGCAAACTCCGATACAATGGTTTTTAGATGTGTTACAACTCAAGCATATCTAGATGGGTAAATTGTACGTAGAGATATCCTCTTTCGCTGCATCTTGAAGCGGAAGCGGAAGTTTGGGGTGGGAAGTGGAGTTACTCCATTTTGTAGGTCAGAAGCGGTTTGATTGGCATGTAACATGGTAAAGGAGAGGAGAGGGAGCACAAAGAGGTGGAGAGCATTCGCAGAAACTATTTCAAATGAGGGGAAGAAAAACAAAAATGCCCTCTACAGGGATCGAACCTGTGACCTTCGCGTTATTAGCACGACGCTCTGACCAGCTGAGCTAAGAAGGCCTATTACCGTGCCCACGGTCATAGGAAGACCGTGGATCCCATCGATGACAGACGTGATTGGATGATATCGGATCCTCCGGAAAGAATATGATGGATCATCATCCGTCCACATCTGCGTGGAAAATGTTCACGGTCATGGGACCAGCCTCCACATCTGCGTGTACTAGCTAGTGACCACTCAGCAGTTGCTACTCTCACTCTGATCAACAAGTGCACCATCTTGAGTTGCACACTACCAGAGTACCAATTTTGTGGTTTATTATGTGATCATGGTTGATCAACATCGACCTATATGGGCAAACTCCGATACAATGGTTTTTAGATGTGTTACAACTCAAGCATATCTAGATGGGTAAATTGTACGTAGAGATATCCTCTTTCGCTGCATCTTGAAGCGGAAGCGGAAGTTTGGGGTGGGAAGTGGAGTTACTCCATTTTGTAGGTCAGAAGCGGTTTGATTGGCATGTAACATGGTAAAGGAGAGGAGAGGGAGCACAAAGAGGTGGAGAGCATTCGCAGAAACTATTTCAAATGAGGGGAAGAAAAACAAAAATGCCCTCTACAGGGATCGAACCTGTGACCTTCGCGTTATTAGCACGACGCTCTGACCAGCTGAGCTAAGAAGGCCTATTACCGTGCCCACGGTCATAGGAAGACCGTGGATCCCATCGATGACAGACGTGATTGGATGATATCGGATCCTCCGGAAAGAATATGATGGATCATCATCCGTCCACATCTGCGTGGAAAATGTTCACGGTCATGGGACCAGCCTCCACATCTGCGTGTACTAGCTAGTGACCACTCAGCAGTTGCTACTCTCACTCTGATCAACAAGTGCACCATCTTGAGTTGCACACTACCAGAGTACCAATTTTGTGGTTTATTATGTGATCATGGTTGATCAACATCGACCTATATGGGCAAACTCCGATACAATGGTTTTTAGATGTGTTACAACTCAAGCATATCTAGATGGGTAAATTGTACGTAGAGATATCCTCTTTCGCTGCATCTTGAAGCGGAAGCGGAAGTTTGGGGTGGGAAGTGGAGTTACTCCATTTTGTAGGTCAGAAGCGGTTTGATTGGCATGTAACATGGTAAAGGAGAGGAGAGGGAGCACAAAGAGGTGGAGAGCATTCGCAGAAACTATTTCAAATGAGGGGAAGAAAAACAAAAATGCCCTCTACAGGGATCGAACCTGTGACCTTCGCGTTATTAGCACGACGCTCTGACCAGCTGAGCTAAGAAGGCCTATTACCGTGCCCACGGTCATAGGAAGACCGTGGATCCCATCGATGACAGACGTGATTGGATGATATCGGATCCTCCGGAAAGAATATGATGGATCATCATCCGTCCACATCTGCGTGGAAAATGTTCACGGTCATGGGACCAGCCTCCACATCTGCGTGTACTAGCTAGTGACCACTCAGCAGTTGCTACTCTCACTCTGATCAACAAGTGCACCATCTTGAGTTGCACACTACCAGAGTACCAATTTTGTGGTTTATTATGTGATCATGGTTGATCAACATCGACCTATATGGGCAAACTCCGATACAATGGTTTTTAGATGTGTTACAACTCAAGCATATCTAGATGGGTAAATTGTACGTAGAGATATCCTCTTTCGCTGCATCTTGAAGCGGAAGCGGAAGTTTGGGGTGGGAAGTGGAGTTACTCCATTTTGTAGGTCAGAAGCGGTTTGATTGGCATGTAACATGGTAAAGGAGAGGAGAGGGAGCACAAAGAGGTGGAGAGCATTCGCAGAAACTATTTCAAATGAGGGGAAGAAAAACAAAAATGCCCTCTACAGGGATCGAACCTGTGACCTTCGCGTTATTAGCACGACGCTCTGACCAGCTGAGCTAAGAAGGCCTATTACCGTGCCCACGGTCATAGGAAGACCGTGGATCCCATCGATGACAGACGTGATTGGATGATATCGGATCCTCCGGAAAGAATATGATGGATCATCATCCGTCCACATCTGCGTGGAAAATGTTCACGGTCATGGGACCAGCCTCCACATCTGCGTGTACTAGCTAGTGACCACTCAGCAGTTGCTACTCTCACTCTGATCAACAAGTGCACCATCTTGAGTTGCACACTACCAGAGTACCAATTTTGTGGTTTATTATGTGATCATGGTTGATCAACATCGACCTATATGGGCAAACTCCGATACAATGGTTTTTAGATGTGTTACAACTCAAGCATATCTAGATGGGTAAATTGTACGTAGAGATATCCTCTTTCGCTGCATCTTGAAGCGGAAGCGGAAGTTTGGGGTGGGAAGTGGAGTTACTCCATTTTGTAGGTCAGAAGCGGTTTGATTGGCATGTAACATGGTAAAGGAGAGGAGAGGGAGCACAAAGAGGTGGAGAGCATTCGCAGAAACTATTTCAAATGAGGGGAAGAAAAACAAAAATGCCCTCTACAGGGATCGAACCTGTGACCTTCGCGTTATTAGCACGACGCTCTGACCAGCTGAGCTAAGAAGGCCTATTACCGTGCCCACGGTCATAGGAAGACCGTGGATCCCATCGATGACAGACGTGATTGGATGATATCGGATCCTCCGGAAAGAATATGATGGATCATCATCCGTCCACATCTGCGTGGAAAATGTTCACGGTCATGGGACCAGCCTCCACATCTGCGTGTACTAGCTAGTGACCACTCAGCAGTTGCTACTCTCACTCTGATCAACAAGTGCACCATCTTGAGTTGCACACTACCAGAGTACCAATTTTGTGGTTTATTATGTGATCATGGTTGATCAACATCGACCTATATGGGCAAACTCCGATACAATGGTTTTTAGATGTGTTACAACTCAAGCATATCTAGATGGGTAAATTGTACGTAGAGATATCCTCTTTCGCTGCATCTTGAAGCGGAAGCGGAAGTTTGGGGTGGGAAGTGGAGTTACTCCATTTTGTAGGTCAGAAGCGGTTTGATTGGCATGTAACATGGTAAAGGAGAGGAGAGGGAGCACAAAGAGGTGGAGAGCATTCGCAGAAACTATTTCAAATGAGGGGAAGAAAAACAAAAATGCCCTCTACAGGGATCGAACCTGTGACCTTCGCGTTATTAGCACGACGCTCTGACCGTAAAGACCCCACCGGGGTTAAAAAGGATGCGCACGAAGCGCGGAAAATACACACGGGCGAGCCCGGAAAGGCACAGGTGCCGGAAGGACAGACGGCCACAGGCCCGACAAAGAAACACAGGTAACCTACGAAAGACCTATTCAGACAGGAAAACCTAATCAGAGCTATTCAGACACAAACCCTTGTTACGCGGCGTCCTCGAAGGTGGCGGAGACGAGACCTGCACACACATGAGATCAGGAACAAGCGGACCGTGGCCGATTAACGAGGATGTCGCCTCCCGAGGTCGAAGTAGCCCAAGCCGTCAGCCATCCACGTCCGAAAATTGTCATCTCCAAGGTGCTGGGCGGTGTTGGCGTAGACTTCGAGTGCAGTAAGACCTTGGAAATCGGGGGTGTTACGAGCTCGACGCACGAGTGCAGGCAGATCAGCAGCGGTGAAGGGAGTTGGGTCCGTGAGGGCCCTGATTCGGTCTTCAGCGCGTGTGAAGGCTGCTTGAGATCGCGGGGAGCGGGGCGGGGAAATTGGAGCTTGTGCTTGGCGTCGTTCTTCTTCAATATCCCGGAGAAGAATGTCGAGTTCCTCTTGAAGGTGGGAGTCGATCAATCTGGCCGAGGCGGGGCTGACTTCGCGGCGAACATCTTGAATCATGCGGGTGACCGTCGTTTGGGCGTAGAGCTCGTCAAGCCGGGCCCGCCGAGAGGCTTCGTCGGTGTAGTCGTGATACCGCGGGGAGGCCGGCGGTGAAGAGTGAGGAGAGTCCTCAAGGGTTTGGGGAAGTTGGGCTTCCACCGGGTGAAGGGCCGGGATGTCCTCCTGCTGGTCGATGTCGGCTTGGATTTCAGCGAAGAGTGCCGTTATGGCTTCGCTGAGGTCGTCGCTGGCAACGGAGAGGAAGGAGTCGCGGTCGGGGCTGTAAGTGCCTTGTGGGATGAGTTGTTGGAAGGTCGGGGTATGAGTAGCGAGGTCTTGAGGAAGATAGCTGGCAGGGGGGATCAGTTTCCAGCAGGGTTTATCCTGCATTGTTGCGAAGATCCCGTCCCTCGTCCAGGTCTGCTCAAAGGTCGCCAGCATCTCTTCCCGTCGTTTCTCGGAGCGAGTGTGTCGGTGGATGGAAGACCAAACTTCCATACCGACGTGAATGCTAGCCTTCCAAGCAAAGTACAGAGCCTTACCCAAACTGAAAGGTACGCCATTTAGTTCTTGGTGGCATTTCTGTACCCAGATTTGCCACAGAAGGTTTGCTCGAAGGATCTCCCAGGCGGTATTGCGGGTAACCTGTGTGCTGTTGGCTCCCTAGGAGGTGGCTTCCTCGATAACAAGAAGGCCAGGAGGGAGACACAGGCCATAGAGGATATCTGTCCAGGTTGAGTATGCCGGGGGAAAGGAGGAAGTCGCTCGAAGGGCTCGGAAGTGCTCCCACGCTGGTGACACCACCGGGCAAGACATGAGGGCATGCTGAGCGTCTTCAGGTTCGTATCCGCAAAGTTTGCAGTTTCCTTCCCAGCCAGCAGCTGCACGCCATTCCCCAATTGGGAGCCCCCCGGCGAGCGTGAGCCACTGCATGGCAGAGACTTTACGGGGGAGCCACGAGTGCCATACCCGTTGAAGTATCTGTTTGCGTTGGGGTCCTGTGAATCCTCGGTTGCGGAGGTCCCTCATAGCTCGCATGGGATGATGGATTTGACGGAGCCCATGCTTGTACCCCTGTTTAGTTTCATAGTTGAAGAACGAGGCTGCTTTGAGGGAACCGATTGCGGCCCAGTCCCAGTCGAGTGGATCCCATCTGAGGTCGATGATCGGAGTAGTGCCGAAAAGCCATACTAGGTCATCTGGTTCGGGGTGTCGGGTAGGGTTATATGCTTCCACCTTATTCTTCGGGCCCCTTGTGATGATGACCCTGACTTGCTCTAATCGCAGGTTTGGAACTCGGCGTGGTGGTGCCAGATCCCATCGAAGGGCTTCGGTCGCCATCTTGAAGTAGCGAAGCCCAAACGTAGAAGGCGAGGTGGAGGTAAGGTGATACACCACAAGGATCGGGCCTTGAGTGTCCGCAGTTACCCACTCGCCGGGAAGAGGGGCCTGATATGGCCGGGGTTGGACCGAGATGCCGGCAAGGAGGTAAGGGCGTTGCCTTGGGATGAGCCGTGAATGTGTTTGAATTCGGAGTTGTTCTGCTGTCTTCCACCCTTGCTCCTCTACATCCCAAATGGACTGAATAGTATCCGATTCATGGGTTGCCCATGTGCAGAAGGGAGAATCTTTTTCCGCCCCAAACATTAGGCCTGCCTGATCTCGGAACAGGGGATTGCCGAATAATTGTTGGCGGAGGATCTCCTTCGGGTGAACGGGTCGGCGTTGAATCAGGCCCTTCCTGGTGTTGGTGAATGCTTGGAAGACGGTCTTCCACAGCGGAGAGGATAGAGGCGGGGCCTGGGTAGCGTTCATAATCCAGTGGGGCGAAGCAGGCCACCGCTTCTGGGAGGTCATTTTGGTAAGTTCAATGTGCCTCCTGATAAAAGTTTTCCATGGCTCGAAGCCGGGTTTGAGAGCTCGAACCAGGATTTTGGTGAGGAGAGCCGATGCCTGGAGGGTGGGGTCAATTATCTTAACGCCGCCCTCTACAAGTGGCTGAATAGCTACATCCCAGCTAATCTTTGCCCTTGTTTTCTGACCAGGTTTGGCGCCCCAAACGTAGTTCCGGACCAAGGCTCGAGTCTGTCGAAAGGCAGAGGCGGTGATACTTGCGCAGGAGCACAGGTACCATATCGAGGCCAGAATTACCTGGTTAGCTACCATAATCCTCCCTGCCAGAGAGAGAGTGTATGAGCTCCAGTCCGTTAAGGCTTTGGTAACCTGCAGGATAATTTTGTTACTCACCTCCTCGGGCGGCAGGCCGAAGCCTATCGGGAAGCCGAGGTAGGTGCCAGCTTGGCCTGGTTCAAGCCACTTGATGCCTGGATCCTCGGGCCAGAGCCAGGGCCTAGGGAGAGCTGACGCCCTGATACTCACGGTTTTCTGCCAGTTGAGGCGGGCCCCTGACGCTGTGCAGAAGACCTTGAGTATAGCCATGGCGCGATTGAGGTTGTCCGCTTCACCGACTAAATAGAGTGAAGTATCGTCCGCGAACATCATGTTTATAGCTGTGTCCCCATTAGGAAGCCTGAGACCCCGGAGTTCCCTAGAGGGGTCGTCAAGCATATGACCCAATACGTCAGCCACAAACAAGTAGAGATAGGGTGCCAGGGGGCACCCTTGTCGTACGGAACGCTGGAGAGGAAAGGGTGCTCCTTGCTTCCCATTAAGTGTGACTGAGGCAGAGGCTTCCGAGTAGAGTGCCATCGTTAGCTGTACCCAGTGGTCGGAGAACCCCTTATGTTGCATGGTTGCCCTAAGAAATCCCCAACTCACCCTATCATAGGCCTTCTCAAAGTCAAGAAGGAGGAGAGTGAGGCTTTGATTGCTCCGAGTAGCCCAGTCAAGTGCTTCATTGGCCATCAGAACGTTATCAAAAATACACCTTCCCTTCACGAATGCAGTTTGAGTCGGTTTAATCCAGGATGGGAGAAGGGGGAGCAGTCTTGAGGCCATCAGTTTGGTCAGGATCTTGTATACTGAGCCAAGTAGAGAGATGGGTCGTTGGTTTGGAAGTAATGTGCGGTCTCCCCCCTTGGGTAGTAAACTGATCTTGCTGGTGTTGAGAGCTTTGCAGAGCGTATATGTGGAGAAGACTTCGGTGACAAACGCTAGGAGATCATCCTGAACATCAGGCAGGGCCGCCTTAAAGAACTCAATGGGGACTCCATCGATGCCGGATGCTTTGCCATTGGGAATCGCTTGCACCGCCTGCTGGATCTCCTCAAGGGTCGGAGGGGCGTCGAGTAGAGCATTCTGTGCTTCAGTAACGCACCGTGGTACGCTTCTGAAGCAGTCTTCTCGTGCCTGCTGTTGTTCTAGACCTTCCTGTTCCTGGCTATAGAGTCTGCTGTAGAAACTGTCCACATGAGCCTGCATATCGGAGTGTTGGGTGAGAATAGAGCCGTTGTCATTAAGCTCCCGGATGACGACCGGTTTTCTTTGCCCTGTGTAGAAATCAAAGAAGTCCTTCGTGCATCTGTCTCCCACTCGCGTCCAATTGGACATTATCCGATCATATTTGGCCTCAAGTTTGCCCTGGCGTACTCGCTGGAGCGTAGCTTGGGCGGAATTGAGCTTGTCCCGAGCTGGTTGAGAGAACCAGTCCAGTTGGAGCTCGGCTTCGGCGATGGTAAGGTCTTTAAACTGTTCTTGAAACTTGCTTTCCCGGTCGGATCGTCGCTGTTTGGCTGCATGGTCGCAGCTGGTTTTAACTGCCTCTAGGGCTTGACTGATACGGTGGTTCCAAGAGGACCCTGCATGAGAGTCGATTGCTGTCCGCCATGCCTTAATCATTTCAGCACGGGCCTCTTCGTCATGTAGGAGGTGCCGTTGGAAAGCCGGGGATCGATGGATTGTCGTTCCATGGGTACGAATCCGTAGGAAGACGGGTGCGTGGTCTGAGAGGTGGGCTAGGGAAGGGAGGATACCTGTAAGGCCGCCCAGTTCCCTTAAAGGCCCCGAAGTATAGAACTTGTCGATGCGGGACATGATATTGTCGGGGGGATCTCTACGGTTGTCCCAGGAGAACCGCTTAGTTGTGCCCTTACGATAAGAGTCAGCTAAGTGTACGTCCTGAAGGGAGTACTGTAGTTTAAGATCGTGCCAGGCGTCGATTTCACGCCTCCCTCGTCCAGTGGTATCCTGGCCTCCCCGTTTGTCCTCTATCTGTTCTATAAAATTGAAGTCGCCTCCAAAGAGCCACTGTGCCTCAGGTAGTGGAAAATTCCTGATGCGGTTCCAGAGTCTAGCCCTGGAGCCCGTATCATTGTAACCGTATATATTGGCTATACCTAGGCGAATAGTTGGTGTCCATTGAAGGACAATGAATTGGGCGCGACCCGGTACAATGATACCGTGGTCAACGACCAGTTCGGAGAATCGGGCTGAGAGAAGAATGGCTGTACCGCCAGTGTACCCGTCCGTGTCGGCCGCGTACTGGGCTGCGTTCCATAGGTTTAGACCTTTCATAAAGTCTAGTTGACGTGTTTTGCTAAGGCATTCTTCGTGGACTAACTTATGTTCTTGAATAAGTATAACGTCGGGTTTAGGCTTGATGCTTGTGAAGAGATCCTTGAGTTCTCTTCGTTTACGTACCCCTGCAGTGTCCCGTCCTAGACATTGCACGTTAAGAGTGACCAATGCAATCTGGTCACTGATCATGAGTAGGGTGAGTGGGGGGGTCGCCTCCCCCCGAGGGTAAATGCGCTGATTCAACGCTGGCTTGTTCTAGAAGGTCGCCCCAAGCGTCCTCTTCATGATCTGGTTCCTGAGGGTCGCCTTCGCCCGAGGATTCTCCAATAGTTGCAAAACCAGTTGGGGGGTCCGTGGGGTCGACTTGCCAGGGAACTTCAGTCTCCTTGGGTAGCTGAAGCGGGGGGTTGGGCCCTAGAAAATACTTACGCTCGTCCAGGGAAAGCGCCCAGTGGCCGAGGCGTGAGTTGGATTGCACGGTCCACGGAAAGCGATCGTGGAGGGAGTGCGGGATGGGAGTCCATTGTAGACTGCTCGGGCTCTTCATAGTGAAGGTGGAGCGGTCGTAACGGATTAAAACCAGCCATGTGTTGAGAGCCTCCCACTCGTTGAGACGATGCCAGCTATAGATCCATTGAGCATCTGCCCATCTCTGTAGGGGGTTCTCATTTTGGCGCTTGAGCTTAATATGGTCTCGCAGGTGCCACATGGTCTGGTTGATGAGTAACCCTTGAGCTTCTAGGTTCGTCCATTGGCGGGCCTTCAGGTCGTGCGAGAGCCAGAAGCTGACGATCGGACGGCGCCATCCAGTGGTCTTGTTGAGAAGGGTCTCATAAACGTTGGCTGTGTGTGTCCCTCGGTAGATCACGGGAACAATGACTGCCGACGTCCTAGTGAAGGAGGCTATCCAATTCACCTTAAGGGCCTGCCATAGGGCCTCTTTGATGCGTATGGTCATGTAGTTAAACTGACCGTTGCATGGTGGTTGGAGGGGTGTAGATGCCGGAGCGTTGCGCACGGGTTGCCAAACCAGTCCGGGGTGGGCTTGATTTGGAGCAGGTCGAATCGAGGATGGAGAAGGCGGAGAATGGGTGGGGGTCAGCTTCCGTTGGGTATTTGCGGTACTCGGGGCTGCCACCTCCTTACGCTTGGCCTTCCCCGCGATTCGTTCCTCCGTAGGCCGGCGGTTGGCAGGGCATCGGGACACCAGATGATCGAATGAGCGACACCGTTCGCACTGGGTTGGAAATCCGCTGTACTCCAATGCGTATTCCAGTGTGCCTTCAGAGCCGATTTTAGGAATGATAATTGTTTTTGGAAGTTTGTCTACTGCCTCTGTGAGAATTCGGGCTCGAGGGCCTGATAGTTTAGTAAGGTAGGAGTCTGAGTCGTCAATAACTAGGATTTCTCCCAGAGGACTAAGAGCTTCAGAGATGAAGGCTTTAGTCTTGAGAGGTTGCGGTAATCCCACTATTTGTGCCCACAGCGCTACCTTGTAAACTTCAGGTTCCGGATCCTCTGGATTAAAATAAGGGGTCCATGGAGAGAAGGTAATGATCGTCTCATTGCATGTGTAAGTTCGATCTGTAAGAGTCTGGGTGCGCCCTTCTTCTTGGGAGAATTGAACTTCGAAATGAGTGCTGCTACGCATGGACAAGGAGAGGAATGAGCGGTGGAGACGTGTCTCCGCCCATTTGTGGAGCCGACGAAGGCCAGGGTTTTTGCCTTTGAGGTGGCCCAGGACCATCGTCTCGGCAGTACGGGCAAAGGTAAGCTCCAACTCAGTCCGGAGAGAGTCGCTTAGAGTAATTCGCAGCGCCTCTGGGGTTTCCCCCTCTGGTTGAGGGCCCTGCGGAGGGTCCTCTGGTGGATCAGCAACCGGAGAGGGGGTCCGCGGGGAGGTCTCCCGGACCGCATAGAATTTGGGTATAAACCGAACTAGGTCCGGAGAAACTCGGAGCAATAGGGTGCGGAGCTCCTCTTCTTCGGTGTTGGTATGCTGCAAGCCTAGGTCGGGGTGTTCCTCGATGAAGGCTGCGGTTTTCTTCCTCTTCGATTGAATCCGCTGTTGAAGAATTAGGAAGATGTCGAGATCAGCATCGTCCCAGATGCCGCGAGGAGCGTCTGCCGGGGGCGATACGGGTTTTGGGCAAATGAGATGTAGCTCGTTTGGCTGGGGCTGGCTAGGACCCCCAGTGTCGGAGATGGTTGGCGTACTCTCATTGCTCGGGACTCCCTGCACTCTGGTTGCTGTGAAAGCAAGACAAGAGGGGAGGTTGCGGGTTACCTGGTCTGCTTGAAAGTCGCTGTGAATGCTCCGCAGATCAGTTGGAAGGAGTTGAGCCTCCTCCGGGTTGGAGATGTTGCGCTCCTGCGACGACCCTGCAATGTGCCTGGGTCTCGTGGTAGTTGTAACTTGCTGCTGCGGTCCTGCGGGGACAAAGCCTTGACTCCGGGTGCGGCTGCGGGTGTGATACGTCGTCTGTGTTCCCTGTGAATCCCCACTACAATTATCTGGTCCCGCTCCAGACTCATTGGCGGAGCCATTGAGTTTCTGGGCTCTGACCCGGCCAGCGCCGCCTTCTTGCGACATTTTGTGAAAACGTGCAAAAATTTGTGCAATCTGTGCTCCGAGAGACGCAGATTGCAACACTAGCAATTGTGTGGGGGAGAAAGAGATTGAATATGCAAAAACTAGAGTCTAAGAGCTGAAATTCGCTAGGGTTTAGGGAGAAAAGAAGGAAAATTTGCGGCTCCGCGAATTGCGGAGCCGCTCTCCAGCAGAGCCCAGAGCCTTGACCACGACGCTCTGACCAGCTGAGCTAAGAAGGCCTATTACCGTGCCCACGGTCATAGGAAGACCGTGGATCCCATCGATGACAGACGTGATTGGATGATATCGGATCCTCCGGAAAGAATATGATGGATCATCATCCGTCCACATCTGCGTGGAAAATGTTCACGGTCATGGGACCAGCCTCCACATCTGCGTGTACTAGCTAGTGACCACTCAGCAGTTGCTACTCTCACTCTGATCAACAAGTGCACCATCTTGAGTTGCACACTACCAGAGTACCAATTTTGTGGTTTATTATGTGATCATGGTTGATCAACATCGACCTATATGGGCAAACTCCGATACAATGGTTTTTAGATGTGTTACAACTCAAGCATATCTAGATGGGTAAATTGTACGTAGAGATATCCTCTTTCGCTGCATCTTGAAGCGGAAGCGGAAGTTTGGGGTGGGAAGTGGAGGGGAAATGCTATTCTGCGAGCGATGAGCGGTGAGCGGTGAGCGGTGAGCGGTAACTTTGTGGAAATTTTGATGTTTTTGGTGAAGTTTCTCACTCTATAACTGCAGCATGTTGGTTTTTTTTTTATTTTTATTTTCAAAAAGTATGACCTTAAAAACACCTATCACCGTGCGTGCCTATTCCCGTGCATGCATGGATACGGATTTAGGTAATGAAGACTATTAGATCATTTAGGAATCTTTTATGAATATAGTCTTGTCCTTTACTTAGTATCTAAGTCTATTATCAATATAAAGTAAGACTAATATGAATATAAAGTTTAGCCAAGTAAGAGAAATAAAGGAACAACTTGGTGATCAGTATTAGACTATTTGGAATTTTTTCCATTAATAGATTGTATTTTAATTTAGCCGCTGAGTCTATTATTATTATAAGGTCTAGGCAGAGAGCGAGATAAAAAGACTGCTCAGCAACTGCAGATTTTTCATTTATCAGATTTTTCTTTTATCCGATTTGAGTTTGTTTATGTCAGTTTGGGAATGGCTCCAGCGATTATCCTTTGCGAGGTACGACGTCCATTGCTTTCTCTCGAGAAGTATAACTCACCGAAGGCACTGCCCAAGTGACAGAATTATAATGTTGGTGGTTTGGTTATATCGAGGTAATTTTTGATCAGGCCAATGATTATGGGATAATTTGGTTTGATAATGTATTGCGGTCTCGAGGTAATGTCTGATTAGGCCAGCGTGTTAATAATGTATTGCGGTCTCGAACTGCTGTGATCTCGAGAGTCCTTATGTGCTAACTTCGTGAACCGAAAATTAGTGTGATTGCATTAATTAGTGTGACTGCATGGATTATAAATAAGAAAAAATTACTGTAAGGGCATTAATTAGTGTGACTGCATGGGTTACAAATAAAAATAATTACTGTGATTGCGAATGAGATTACTTGATGTCAGGACTGCATGGATATAATTAAGCAACTTCATCTTAAATCTACCCTGAAAAGAACAAACTTAAATTATAGAGCAGACCTGTGAGAATGGAGATTTTCTGATTCGAACGTAGGAGATGGCTTAGTGGGTTTCCTCTCCCAACAAAAAAAAAAAAAAAAAAAGAAGGTCGTAGACCATTTAATATAAAAAAGAAAGGGAATTAAAATAAAAATTAAATAAACATGAAGAGAAAGGCAATTTAAGAAAGAAATGGAATAAGTTTTATAACATTTACGAAAAAGGAGAAAAAGAACTAAAGAAAAGAATAAGCATGAAAAAAAGAAAAGAGAAGCATAGAGTAAAATTCCGGAGGAGAGTTGTATAAGTTCTATAGAGGGAGGGAGGCCTGGATTTTGGGCTGTAATGAGGACTTTAACAATGCAATTCAAGAGTGGTCCGGGCCGAGCAGAGTCCTGTGGGTGGCCACTGGAAGGTGCCAGTGGAAGGGATAAATGGAAAAAAGGAAAAGGATACGGGAAAAAGGAAAAAGAATGAAAACGAGGATGGGAGTGAGGATGAACTTGGGAGTGGAAGGGATAAATGGGAACATAAGATGGAATGAATAAAAGAAAAAAAAAAAAAAAAAAAAAAAAGGAAACCAATGGAGGTGTTAATATAGAAGAAAGGTGCCAGTGGAAGGGATAAATGGAAAAAAGGAAAACGATACGGGAAAAAGGAAAAAGAATGAAAACGAGGATGGGAGTGAGGATGAACTTGGGAGTGGAAGGGATAAATGGGAACATAAGATGGAATGAATAAAAGAAAAAAAAAAAAAAAAAAAGGAAACCAATGGAGGTGTTAATATAGAAGAAAGGTGCCAGTGGAAGGGATAAAAGGAAAAAAGGAAAAGGATACGGGAAAAAGGAAAAAGAATGAAAACGAGGATGGGAGTGAGGATGAACTTGGGAGTGGAAGGGATAAATGGGAACATAAGATGGAATGAATAAAAGAAAAAAAAAAAAAAAAAAAAAAAAGGAAACCAATGGAGGTGTTAATATAGAAGAAAGGTGCCAGTGGAAGGGATAAAAGGAAAAAAGGAAAAGGATACGGGAAAAAGGAAAAAGAATGAAAACGAGGATGGGAGTGAGGATGAACTTGGGAGTGGAAGGGATAAATGGGAACATAAGATGGAATGAATAAAAGAAAAAAAAAAAAAAAAAGGAAACCAATGGAGGTGTTAATATAGAAGAAAGGTGCCAGTGGAAGGGATAAAAGGAAAAAAGGAAAAGGATACGGGAAAAAGGAAAAAGAATGAAAACGAGGATGGGAGTGAGGATGAACTTGGGAGTGGAAGAGATAATTGGGAACATAAGATGGAATGAATAAAAAAAAAAGAAAAAAAAGAAAAGGAAACCAATGGAGGTGTTAATATAGAAGAAAGGTGCCAGTGGAAGGGAGAAAAGGAAAAAAGGAAAAGGATACGGGAAAAAGGAAAAAGAATGAAAACGAGGATGGGAGTGAGGATGAACTTGGGAGTGGAAGGGATAAATGGGAACATAAGATGGAATGAATAAAAGAAAAAGAAAAAAAAAAAAAAGGAAACCAATGGAGGTGTTAATATAGAAGAAAGGTGCCAGTGGAAGGGATAAATGGAAAAAAGGAAAAGGATACGGGAAAAAGGAAAAAGAATGAAAACGAGGATGGGAGTGAGGATGAACTTGGGAGTGGAAGGGATAAATGGGAACATAAGATGGAATGAATTAGTAAAAAGAGAGCCCACTAATCTTGGTCATTAGTCCATCTACTTTTGGATCCTACTGTGCTCGGTCCTACACAGTCCATTTCAGGACTTCAAAATTGCTTTGTTATGTAATTGTTCTAATGCATGCTATCATTCACTACGTAATGGTATAGGATATTTATGTCGTAATGCGTCAGACATTTATTAAGGGCTGAGCATACTCGGTGTTGAGTTCAATCAAGTAGAATGATTTACACACTAATTGCATCACTTACTCTTATTGGGTGAGAAATAAGGTTTCGAACATAGAGCTCATTATCAGAACATTGACGAAGTTGGTTGACGAATGCTGAGAGGTGTATCACACTCTGAAGCGCATGACACGTTCAAATTTGGACACTTTGAAGCTACTAAAATGAACATCAAAAATGGAAGGAGATGTTAATAAAGTAGAAAGGTACATAAAACTTCTCTATCTACTCGCTACTGCCTCTAACTCATATATCCAAAATATCCTCCAATAGACTCCTGTAAGTCACATATCCAAAATATCCTCCAATGTACTCAAAGAGCGCACGATACAGCGCTCTTCTTCGCAGTCTTCTTCGTCTTCAGAAGATGATAAAGTGATAGTGGATGGCTCTTCTTCGTCTTCTGCCTCCTCTGACTCATCTGCTTCAATATCAACATACTCCAATGATCTATTTGGTGCATTTTCAGATCTATAGTAACGATAAGAACCACGAGCCAGTTCGATAGCAGCATTGTTCGCATAAGATGGAAGATGCCATGATGGTGGAGGGCTAGGGTAGAAATTAGCATCAGAAAAGAAAGGACGATGCACGGGATAGCCCATATTATCGCATCTGCAAATGTAAATGGCACATTGTTTATAAATCCACTCCACATTCAATGCGAGTACATAAAACGTAACTCTAGAGAAAAAGTATCTAAACTCACTTCAGGAATCGAGATCTCTTAAGGATCTTAGCAACTGGAACTTCACCCTCAGGATCATCAACGTTGACATGCTCAGTAGAGCTGGATTGAGGAATTGTGGAAGTCCGAATTAACGGCTGCAACAAAGCCTTGAAAATGTCTGCATCAGCCTCCAAGGCCACGATGTGGCGGTCAACGTTGCGGCAAGCGTGGATTGACGGACCTGAAGTACAATCCACTTCATTTTATTAGCAGTACTCAAAAACATTAAAGAATAGACAAGTTCTGAGGCAGAAGGTAAAACATAAATTTTAGAGAAACCAAGAAATATACCAGTTGCTGCTGTACAGTCAAACACAACGTTCCCAGGATCGGAGCATGCTTCAATCAACATTTCCATCAGAACCACGGATTTCTCCCGGGGGCCTCTCCATGGCTTCGGACCATTGCACATCTGGTTCTCTGGCAGAACTATATTCTGTAAGCAATCGTCACGACCCACGTCTACACCGTGACGGCTCAGCAGCTTAGGAACAGGGCGGAAAGCAAACTTTGAAGCAGGAGGTCCGGTCTTCACCAGCAGTGTAATCCCAAACCGAAGCGTCTACAATCCAAGAAAGCCAGCAAGGAAGTTAGCAGACATGACTACTCCACGACTCGAGGTTCCAATTCGCAGGCCATGCCAAGTCGCTGCAGATGCCATGCATGGGCCATAACCTCAAGGAAAAATGCAATAATAAATTCAAAGTCCATAGGAAGCCTAGGCCGTGGGCACGCCACACATGCAAATTCTGAGTGCCAGGCCATACGTACACTTCCTGTGTGGCCAGAAGGGGATTGGGAATACAGAACTCAAGTACTGGTAACAGTAGCGAAATCATCAAATTCGAGGTAAGTTAAGACTTAATTTTCAATGGATAGCATACAGTCACAAAGGCGAGACGTGACAATCAGTCCATGGTCCAGATGATACATGAAGAAAATGAACTGATTATAAATTGCATTTGAAAATTTGAAACTTACAGTAAGTGAAGGATCGAAGGGTGATGCCAGGTGAAGTCGATTCATTGCCCACCATTCCTTGCGAACTCTGAAATTGAATGCATCGCAGTAACCTAAGATATTTGATTTTGTTGCTGCATGATACGGATGAAACAAAATCATGGCTCCGTGATCATGCAGGTGGTTCTCGGCAAAGTCGAAAGTGTTCTGCCAGAAATCACTAGAGTCTTCATTCCAAGCAGGGATGGATGTAGGTGGGTCTGAAACGCCGGGGACAGGAAGGCCCTCAGGTACATCTGCAATAATAAGGTCGACGAAGTGATGCTTCACCTGTTTCCCACTCATGAAGAGGCTTCTCCCATCGGTGACCTGTACAGGTATTTAATTTCAAGGAAAGTCAGTGGTATGGTAAAAAGACAAAACTACGAGCATGATTCTAAATAAATCGAGTCGCAAATACCCGCATCACTTCAAAAGGCCAACTCAGATTGCCTGCGGTGTCATTGCTCTACACTCTGCTCGGGCCAGACCACCAGGTTACAGGGACAAAATAAAGAACGAAAACTAGGAGAGAAAGCACAAAACCTGACAAACAAATATCATCTGAACAGGCTCGTCAAGAGGAAGCTGGCGAGTAATTAATTAGCAAGCTGGTGCAGAGGCCCTTACCCGCCACGACCATGGCATCATGGCACATCATGGGATGCCCATGGCATCATGGCATGAGCAAATTCCTCCAAAAATTATTACAAGTTCAAAATGCATGTGATCTGGATTACCTTAAGCAGGGTACGCTTGACCTCCAGGTACATGGGAGTGAATTCATTGCCACTGCCTGCGAGGACATCTATGAGGGATGAGTTCAAGATTAACTCGGAATTTTGGCCACACTCCCCAGCATCGTTGAATTCCAGGAGTTGATTGAGCTGATCATAGGAGGACCCTCTTTTTGTACCCCTGGAGATGTTTTTCTCTTTCAGGCCAGAATTGCCAGAAGGACTATTCTTATCATCCTCACCAGGGGTGTTAATTTTCTTCTTGCCCTTTCTGCTCGATTTTTCCTTTGCTTTCAGCTCCTTCTCCAGCTCCTTCTGCTCCGCCCTCTCCTCGGCTTCTCTTACTTTCTGGGCCTTCTTCCGGTCCTCCTCGATCCTTCTCTTGAGAGCCTTGGCCCGCTCAGTTTCATCCTCTATCCCTTGAAGATCCACCATTTCAATACCGGACTCACCGATGGCATCCCTCGACTTCCGTAGCTCGATTTCGAAGGATGGAGTAAAACTTGGCACACAATCCAAGTACCATGCTCCAGCAGTAAGATGAGAAGTTGTCCATGTCCGCTGCTGCGAAGCTGAGAACATGCATGCATCACTTGATCTGTCGACCCATGCGTTAAGAAAAATAGGGAGATTCTCTTTTTTGATTGCCTGCTTGGCCAAGAGCTCGTACTTGAAATATCTGCATGAATTTCATCATCAGTTTCATGAGGACCCTGAACCAGTCCCTTTATAGCATGTCATGCGTAGCATGGTAAACATGATGAGCATAGAAGGGTCATCGACAGCATTGTAAGCAGAGGCATCGCGGGCATGGCAGGTGATTAGTCTCCTAGCACGGTCAGAATGTGCAAGGCAAATAGAGCCTTTCTGGTCACCATGTATAATAACAACTATGATAAGTGCACTCGAAACCATTTCACTGCCACAAATGACTACCACAGCTGCCGGGAAATTCTAGAGAGTTCCAAACACGAACCACTAACCAATGGAATTTAATCACCCAAGGACTGTGCAAACCAATGGAACTTAAGAATAAACCTGAATAGAAGTCGCCTGACTACGAGATCTGTTCCCTTGAACTCCCGAAATTCGTGTTGTTTCTGGAATCCTTCTGTTCCTCGGAAGTAAGAATTAAAAACGTGGTCCCAGAGCTTCATTCGGCAGTCTTCCACGTAAGCAACCAGGGTCATCGGCTCGGAGGAGACGGTCATGTCAATACTGACTTGGTCCTGTCGCACAATTTCATCGAAACTTGCAGACGCCTGCTCTGATAGCTGATATGTGCAATATCAAACACCAGTAGTTAGCTAAATTCTAATTCGTATGCATTCAAGTCATCACATTTGAAATGCTAAATACATAGCAATATACCTCTGCCCAGAAAGTTGCCCTGGCGAGCCATGATGTTAGCCTGTCTTCGTTAACGGGCTTCGGTGGGATCTTTCGGGCCTCTCGGGTGGCTGCTGAGGAGTTGAAGAATTGAAGCCATCTAATTTTTGCCGTGGAGGAAGCCTTCGCCGTGACTATGAGTTGCAGCTTCTCCATGGATAGCTCTGTGTTGGTGGTGTTACTTGAATAATGCCGCTCCACCTGCATATCAACACGAAAATACGACTGTTAGAATCCAAGTGGGAGTCTGCTTTGTGCCGAACAGACTCCAATGTGGTCCAATAATTAAGGTCAAACCTACTCCAGCACTCTTTAATTCGACTTTGCATAGCACCGAATAAATGAAGAGTTCAAGATTACAGCAATGTCTACAGTGTAACATTAGTCGTCTCAAGGTCAAGCTCACAATTAGAAAACTTAAACATCTCCAATAATAAGCCAAGCATAGCCACGTACATGACGAATAGCAACTTCACAGAGATTAATGAGTTCTAGTTCTCCTAGTATTAAGCACTCCAGTCAGTACACGAAGGTAAACGAGCTGTGTATTACCTATCACTTACATAGTGTCCTCTAAAATGAGCAAAGAATGCATCAAATTAAAGCAATTCTTATCAACTGAAAAACTAAAATGGAAACAGCAATTCAAATTCACCTTTGAACCAAGATAGCCACCAGAGATGTGAACATTATTTAACAACAAGCGATAAATTCGACAGACACTCCAATGCCATCAACAGACATCTCACCGCACTCCCCCCAATCTCCCAAACCGCCCTCAAACAAACACAGACCAAACTTCACAACAGCAATTGCAATGATGACATCTGATATGGCTATGATGAGATTTCGAAGGGCTATGATTACTTTGAATATGCTGTAATTTCAAACAAACCAAGGAAGTTGACAAGCCCGGGTACGCATCGAAGGTTGACCCAAGAAAAGGATATTCAAATGCCTCAGCCTTATGAGCAACTTACTTAGACGAGGCTGCTGAAACAAACTACATATGGACCGTGACAGAAACAAATAACATGGTCAATTTGAAACCCGACAACAAGAAAAGTAATAGACCGGGACTTTCATCTGAGAGAATGCAAGGACGAAGAGTATGTTTCCAAAAGAAATGAAAAGTCCAGCCACCGTTGACCTCAGAGTTCAGACTGCTCGGAGCCTAGCACAGTTGGACACAGCAGCAGAATCACCGCGCGCAAAGCCTAGGCAGTGCCAGAGCAAGTGTGCTCGGAGCCGAGCACAGTTGGAATGGGAGTCCGACGGACAGAAGTTTTCAGTCTTTTCATTCGTCACTTCGAGATGAAAAACCACGATGGGATGGGAGTGCCCAACTCTGCTCGGCTCCGAGCACACTTGCTCTGGCACTGCCTGGGCAGCTTCGACCTACGTGGGATTAGCTTGCACTGCGTTTAGACTATTCAGTCCTTCTTTACTACATATCATTCAAGAATTAATCACAGGTGACCACAATTCTATACTCCTACTCCACATCTTCGTGAAAGCCGATTCTTATTGCCTCCATGTAGAAAAGATTATGAGACCGCATAGTCAAAGTTGGGCCTAAGGAGTAACGTTATAAGGCTTGACACATATTCTACGGTGACTTGCAAAAACAGCACTGGCCTGTGCCACAGAAAAACTAGAAGTAATGATCTGGATTCTCTCAATCAACTGTTAGGGATTATGTGAATTATTAAACTATCAAGGATGATGCGAGCTTCTGGCACATGAAGAGAAATCGAGAATTCATTAAATAAATCAATCATATCGACTCTGAGGTAATCCTTAGAAGAAAGTAGTTAAAAAAAAAACACAGACAAATACTGATACAACAATCACCTGCTACTTCTTACCACAGTCAGATCAAAGTTTCTGATTATGCCACCAACGCACAATTCTTTCAATGAATTGATCCCTTAAATACAGTCTTAAGAATTGCCATGATAAGAGCTACCCTAAACCGAGAAGGCCAAGCATAGCAGAGAGTTGTCATCTACTGGTTTTCTGATTAAGCCGTGAAGCTAAAACGAAAGTTAACAAATTGGATACCAGTTTTGGTTAGGGATAAGCACGAAATACTTACCTCTCGGAGCCACGCTGGTGTGAGTTCAGGATTCGCCACGGCAATAAACTTACTCATCTTTGAGCGTAGTTTTCGTGTTTCAATCTTCACAGCGGCCTTCATGGCCCTGATCTTATCAGCTTCTGTGACCTCGCCATCGTTGTTCTCCAGGAATCCTCGAAGACCTTCATCAGCAGCACGACTTATCTCATGCTGCAGTTCCCATCCGATCCCCACAGTGTCAAATACCCATGTCAAATATAACTCAGTAAAGCCAATCTAGGTAAGATCCGACGATGCTGCGATATGGCGTTTACCATAGACTACGAGGTATTATGATGGATCAAGGTGACTAACGCTGCATACACAGTGGGGGACCATGATCACGATCCGCTGATGATGCCAGGGCATTCGGCATAGACCTGCTTAAGATCTTCGTTATTACTGAAATCATTACCCAGTCAACCATGCAAACTAATCAAGTAACAATGAGATAAGGTTATTCAAATATACCTGGAAGATGAAACTCGTAAAGACATTAACAGGCAAGGTTTGCCAAGTACTGTGCTTTGTTTTCTTGCACCTCTTCAAATCAGTACTTGACAAAATATCAGTGAATTGCTCCAGTGGCATAAGGCCGTATTTCTGCACCCTGAAGAGGGTGTGAACTGGATTTGTCTTAACATGCGCATCCTCCGTGTTCCTGCAACACAATACTTTAGCACAAGAATAACATTAAAGAATATTGTCCCAAGCAGCTCAGAATACTGGTACGGTTTAGAGGTAGTACTCACTTGTTGATGTTATGCATCACCTGCATTACAAGGCCAATTCTACCCTTAGTGTCCAGGAGTATAGAATCAACCGAGTAGTGCCATGACTCATCCGTCTTGTGCAGGCGCTCAATGTGATTCCACCAGGCCTGGTACCGATGGTTACCGTCGCAAATGAAGAACATCATATTAGTAAGGGGAGCCAACTCGGGAACGGAGAGGAGGAAGTCGTTGAATTCATCGTTCTTCTGGTTCCATATAGGTCCCCACTTGGCCTTGTCAGTTTCAGATATCTCTCTGGTTTTCCCCTCCTCGTCCGTGGTTGACAAGTAGAATACTGAGGCACCCTCGCGATAGCCATGCACAAATTCCTGCTCAAGCTTTGACAGGTCACTGTGTAACGTGGGCCGCACCATCGGCATTGCAAGCATACGGCAGAGAGGAACCTCAAATCTCGAGGCATAATGAGGCTGCATTCGGAGCTCTGCAATCGTTGAAACAGAGTTTATCTTCTGACGGTTCCGAATTTCGTCTTCATTTCCCACAAAGGTATCACCAGTTGAGTCCCCTTCCCCATCCGAATCTCCCTCCTGGCCGTCTGATTTTTGGGTGAGGGCAAGCGGTGACTCATTGAGGCTGCCTTCGACTTCTGGTTGCTGCTCCTACAATCACACGCATTACCACATTACCACATTATGAAAGGGGTATACAAATATATTTTTTAAGACAATGCAGCCTAGAAAGTACCAGGTAATGCATGATCAAGGTCATGTGATAGATTGTTCAGGACCTTGCACAATATGTGCAACACGCAGAAAGAGTAATCACCGGTAGTAATCAGTCTAACGTGCCTAATTTTCGAGTGGGCATACGGCGAGAACCAATAAAAAATGCACCTCATTCCGAACACAACTTCGTAGCCATGAGGTTTGGAACTCCAGGTCACACCCGACTATCCTCTGTGATCTGATAAATTCAATATGTTAAAATAAGAAATTAAGTCTGCTCGGGCCGAACCAATCCTTCCACACCACCTGGTAGAGAAATGATACAGTCAAAAGAACGATGCTGCAAGTGTGCTCGGAGACCACCATACCAACACCACATCTTCCTAACCTGTAAGCCTAGTCCTGCTGCGACTCAGCTCGGGGCCTTGCAGCTTGTTTGACTACCTCTTTCTAATTTAAAAAAAACCCCCTGCTGCGAGACTCCTCGGACCTTTTGACATCATTACAGTACCTAATTCCATTAACCAGAAGTGCCTGCAACAAGTCTGCTCGGACCCCGTCAAATGGTTACACTACCTCAGTCGGATTTTTTAATGGCCTGGTGCAAGTGTGCTCGGGCCCTTTCACCAGGTTACAGTACCTAATTCCATTAACCTGAAATGCCTGCAACAAGTCTGCTCGGACCTTTTAACCTCATTACACTACCTAATTTTATTAACCTGAAGTGCCTGCAACAAGTCTGCTCGGACCCCGTTAACTGGTTACACTACCTCAAGAGGAACATTTTAAATGCCTGCTCTAAGTCTGCTGAGGACGTTGCACCCGGTTACACTACCTCAGTCCGAATTCGTTTCTGGGAAATACAAGGAAATAAGCTCCTAGATGTGGTTATCCAGCCCGAGCAGACTTGTGAACCAACAAATGAGCTGTGGATCTACGTAATCTTGATAGTTAGAAGAACAAAAATGACTATGCTCCTCCTTGATGTCTACTCTCGCTATTATTTACACTTAATTCGTCAAAGACTTAGTCAGTAGTGAACGTTCTAGCACTCTCATCGGCCACGTGGAATCTTATGAATGGAGGTCATGATATGGAATCGTACCGCAAACTACTTCACAAAGGAAGGCTGTATTAGAGAGGTCAGCCCCGAGCACACCTACGAGGAAGGCCTGCTGAGACTACTCCGACTTTCACGGTGTCAAGATAGAGGGCCAGAATACCTTGGTCAACCCCGAGCACACTTCGTACAGGTGGACAGGTGAATGAATATGGCCCATCAAAATGATAAAAGAGAAGACCCTATGACAAGGGTCAGCCCCGAGCAATGTACTGGACTACTTAATTCGGATGCTATGTCTGACTAATCGGCCCGGAACGGTGCTCAAGACTTTGCTAGATGTAACCCAGGATCAATTCACGGACTTGCTTCTCGAAGTGTGCTCGGAGCATACCATTGCCTTCAGGTTCATTTGACTTGTCGCCCAGTTCAATATACCTGGTTACTTTCATTAAAATTCGCATTCTAATTTGTGTCCAAAGAAAGAAAGACATGCAATGTGATGCAATATTCCAACAAGTTGACTTAAATAGGCCACGTGGAATCTAAGAATGCAGGTGACGAAGAAGAGGACTACCACAAACTACTTCATCTTAGAGGGCTGTTTCATTAAGCCTAACCCCCCTCATTCATTTGAATAAATCCTAGTGAGGGAACTTGAGTATGGACGGTTATAAAATAAGAGGGCAGGAGACCCTGGTGACCCCCGAGCACACTACGTACTGGTGGACAGCTGAATCAACATGGCCAACGAAGAGGACAAAAGAGAACACCATGAACAAAGGGTCAGCCCCAAGCAATGTACTGGAGAACTCAATTGAGGCCAGCTGCTGGCAGGACAGGATGCGAGGTTTCTCTAATCGGCTTGAAGCAGTGCTAAAAACTTAGGTAGACGTCACCCAAAATCAGTTCATGACCTAGCTTCTTGAAGTGTGCTCGGAGCATACCATAGTTTTGAGGTCCATTTAGTTTGTCTACCATTCATTTCTACCTAATTATCATCATTAAATTCTGCACCCAGATTCGAATCAGAGCAGAGGATGGGAGAATGTTCGGAAGTTAGCCTGGAATTGGACTAAGGAACAAAGACATATAATGCCGAACAAGAACCCTACAAATGGTACAGCTGTCGACATCAATGGACCGGATCACGTAATGAGTACCAGTATGTTCCTCTCCGAGCACACCTAATCTCTGTCTCATTTTCGAGGTCAGCGCTTGAAAAAAGTACCCACTGGACCAACTATCACGAACGCATTCTGGGTTCTACTTATGCATGATCAAGAGCTAAGTGAAGGGAAAGCAGGAAACAAATCCTTGCTGGTCAAAATACCTGGGGTACATCGAGTGGAATCTCTTCACGTCCTTCGCTGGAGGGGCCTGCGTCCACCATCATTTGAGACTGCCTAGGGCAGGAGGAATGCGAATCCGACTTCTGAATCTGGGGTTCACGCAGCCCCTGTCGATATTGCAGAGCTCCTTCTTGCCGAGCCCCTTCCTGCGAATCCCCTTCCTGCGAAGCCTCTTCCTGCGAATTCCCTTCCTGCAAAAGAATTCCACTTTATTAGAACATATTCAGTGATTGCGATATTAGAAGCTGGCAATTTCCAGATCTTGCAGGGAAGTGGAAGCCTCGCGGCCGAGCATTACCTAGTGAACCAGGGTTTCGGAATGCAGCCTCGATGGGCTCATGTGCCTTCTATACCGACTGCTTAAGGTCCCTTTACCCTAGATCAAGTTCTCTAAATACTAGGTACTCGATTAGTACTCGTGAGTCTACTCGGAATAAAATGCAAGAAATGACTGGAATATTGACAGCGGTAAACATTAAAGTTGGAACAAGTCTCTTTCTAACGTGAACTACTAATCAGTAAATAATGTATGAAACCAATTACGTGACTTGAATGTGAGTTACAAATCAACGTAACATACCTTCCCAGTCTCCATTACTTGAATGTGAGTTACAAATCAACGTAACATACCTTCCCAGTCTCCATTAAAGGTGAACAAGCGCCGTCGGCAAGAAACTGAAGTTTCTTTGGCTGGACCTCGGCTTCATCAAACGCATCGCCGTGAACCCCTTGTTCTTGAGCAACAACCTTACTAGAGTTTCCACCCTTCCTCCCCATGGTTGAACGCAAATTGTACGGGGTAGCAATGCCTTCTGTAAGCGCTAACTTCTGTAACCTCTGTATACGTCGCTCTCTTCTAGATTCTAGCTTAGCTTTTGCACCCGATCTGGTTATCATCTCTGCTTGTATGCTAAAATAAGACTTGCTCTTTTATCCATGACATTGCTCTGCTTGAACAATCTATGAACGGACCAAATGTTCATATGTACTCGAGTGCTTCATAACATTATAGCGCATGTCATGGTTAATATCTTGTAACTAAGACTTAATCACAGTTGTACAAACAAAGTTAGTTCAACTTTCATACTGTCAGCTGTTTACTGCATGTTAAGAAGAATATCTTCAAAGCCGCCGTCTTTGATATGCCGCTTGCTTTTACTAATAACCCTTTATTTAAACCCGCTGAAATTCAGAACAAAATGCCTTCATCCAATGACAAGTTCTGTCAATCTCTATATAAGATATGCGAACGCCACATTCAGTATCGGACTTCTCACATGATTTTTTTCTCCTGACGTGATGGACCCGCATCAGTCCCCTCCTCATTCAGTTCCAGTTACGCAGCAGGAGAGAGAGGAGAGCATGTCCTTAGGTAATTTTGACGGGCCTTTTGAACCAATTGAGGAGTCCAAGTTGCCTGATTGCTGCCAGTGCAAGGCCCCGATCATACAGTCGGATGTGATGACCTTAGATGCAAAGGAGTGTGACCGGTTGTTGCCAGCACCCACTGTTGAAGTTCAGGAGTCCATGGGCAATTCTAGTAATGCTTCCCATGCGTACGCAAATGTAGGGGTCATCAAGCCTGGAACATATTCCAGACTTCTTTTAAGAAGTACCCCGCGGCCCAGAGGACGTAAGCTAAAGAGTAGAGGATGCCGAGCAGTTCATAGCACAGAAGGAGGAGAAGAAGATAGTAATAATGATTCGGCTGCCGCTCAGGGATCTATGAAACGCAGACGTCAAATGTGATTTAGGTCCCATGAAGGGTAGCTTTTATTAGTTACTTCTAGGCCATTATGAATTGAGTGGTTCCAATGTAACACTGAACTATTTCATCCAATTTTTGAGAATAATATTTTAGGAAGTTGCTGTCATAATCAGTCACGACTGTCGTATCTTACCCTCTGAATTAATTCTGCTGATTAGGGCGGGTACGAGTACTAATCCCTATGTAATAAATTACAGTTGCCAAACTAAGTACGTACAAAGCGTCTCATTAACATTACAGAGCTATAGAAGGCAAATTTGGTTTCCTTCGTATTCCACCACTCGTAGATAACCACTTGATGATTGAATTGCCGTCATACTTAAGCACTGGAGAATTCTTATGCGTCCCTCTTTGTTTTTATTCCTCTTTCCAGATCTAATTGTTGCTGGTGCCCCTTAATCTGAACACGATGGCCTATCTTTGTGCGGATTCGCATTCCGTTCCGATTACCTTTCCTCTAGGGGTAGATGGCCGCGCTATGATCAGTTCCACCACTCTGAGTCTTCGATTTCGTTTTCGTGAGGACTCACTGCATGTAGAAGAGGAGTTCTTTGACGACATCACTGGTGCTCTCTCGCATGCCGTAGGTCAGCTGTCAACTCAGAATGAGATCGGAATGTTCTGGATGCTCAAACCTGGAAAGTATAAAGTTTACGGAGTTACCGAGTCTGTACTAGCTGCCTCTACTGAATTGCTCACTCCCCGATCGTCAACAACTGTGTGCCTTGAGTCTGAACCGTTGTTGAGGAAGGTCAAGACCGAGCCAGGTCTTCAGACCATCTATGAGCTGAGTGATGACTCCGATAGTGAAAACGCAGAAGAAATTCCTGTGACCCATGAGAGCAAGGAGAAGACTCTGCCAGTTGCAGATGATAATCGTGAGGAGGTGGTTGTCCCTGTGGAGTCCTCGGTTCCTTCTAGTGTTGCAGTTGATAATTGTGAGGAGGTGGTTGTCCCTGTGAAGTCCTCGGTTCCATGCAGTGTTGCAGTCCCCCCTTCAGAAAGTGTCGTTCAGTGCCTCATGAAGCTTAGCGCTCGTAAGAGGTCAAAGAGTGTTCTCTCGCGCATCAATTTTAATGCAATTAGAATGCAGGAAGTTCAGTACCTTCCACCTCAGTACAACGGCGATGTCATTTTCGAGTTCCCACCCCTAGGTGCTCACGGCCATCACTCTGCTGCAAAGCAGTTACGGGGAATGGATAGGAAATACGATGGACACCCTTGGACTCGCACAGTTACTTCGAATATTCAAAACGACCTGAAGTTGGTCTTTCGTTCTTCGTCGTGCCTTGGCCATCTCCGTTGTGACAATGTCAAATGTGAGTATCTGACACGTGGAAACAGGACTTCGGTAGTGAACGAGACTGATGGGATGGGATATCTGAGAGACTGTTTGAAGTTGGGTGTAACCCGCCGCAGAGTTCCACTGTAGTTTGTAAGTCTTGCAATACACCACCGACCTGCGTTGCGCTTTGCCCTGCAAGGATATATTACGTCACTGCGGGACCTCACATGACGAGAGCATGCGTTCATCTGGGAACTCACGACCATCCAGTGAAGTCAGGCGAGAAACCGGGACTTCGTCGAACATACGGAGAACTTGATCAAGGAGCAGGTGGAGCGTACTCCGTCCGCCACCAATTCGGCCATCATCCTCGAAACTGCGAAGGAGCTGCTTGGGCCATTACTTCTGGCCAAGGAAGGTGAAGCGCAGAAGATTCTGGAATTGGAGGAGCTCGAACCAATCTTCGACCGCTGTAAGCACCTTTCTTCCCCAAACATCAGAAATTGCATTACCTCGTTCAAGGCTGTTAGGCGCTTTGGGACCATGGACAGCATCAGAATGCTGCGAGGCTTCAGCAACTGGAAGTTTATCCAAAACAACTTGTTTCCGGGGCAAGGCGATGATGCTGCGAAGGTGTATGTCTTCAAGATGTCTGAGGTAGGGCCGGGTAGTGGAGTCGATTTAGTTCGGCGTATGCAGACCGGCGGTGACTTGGAAAATGCGTGGATCATGTTTGACCACGTGAGGCGAGTCAGGGACTGGGTGACGATGGCCTGCCACGTCTATGACCCCACCTACTGTCGGATAATGACAATCGCAGCGTGCGACATGCAGTCGGAGGACACAGCGGCCCAGTCCGTCCTCTGGAAGAATCTGAATGCTATCATGGGGACTCACGGGGTCGAGAGAGTTAACTTTAAGGGCTTTATGGCGGATGGTGCCCAAGCGAACTTCAATGCAGTTCGCATTATCTATGGAAGCGGTAACGCCTCCGAGATGATGATTGATAGGGAGAGGACATGCCTATTCCATTGGAGGCAGTCTCTGGAGCAACATACAAAGGCTCACATTCGACCGGACCTACGAGCGCAGCACATCAAACTCTGCCAGCAGTACAAGAACGCCACGACTATGGCGGAAGCTGAAACAAAGTTTTTGGCAATCCGAGCATGGTGGATGTCATCCGGCGCTGCAACAGAGAAAGGGCTATCAGATCTGGAAACGTGGCTTTCGTTCTGGCAGTACCGGTATCGCCAATGGGGAGGTTTCATGGAATTGGTAAGTAAACCCTATCCTTTTAATCTCAGTCGCATCTAAAGATTGGTGCCTTACAGTCAGTTATTGGACCTTCAGCTATCTGACCTAACCTCCAATGTTTGCAGAATCACAGTGAAGAGGAGCTCGCAGAGATGCCATCCTGCAACCTTGCTGAATCAATCCACAACCGGTGGAAGCAGCAGTCCGGAGATCGTGGCAGTGACTTGTATGTCGCAGCTGTGGACGACTTTGTAAGGGCCTTCATGCAATGCGTTGCCTACTTCCAGTTTCTGAAGGGGGAGCGTCCTGGGAAAGGTCCGTCAAAAGAGGAGCTCAAGCTCCGACGTGCACAGAGATCTGCAGCAAGGACAGGAAATCCGAAAGTCCTTCACGAAGCGATTATGAACATGCCGGGAGCAAACGAATGGTGCACCCGGGACCCGCATCTTGAAGGGGAGGAGGTCTGTGTCTCTTCTGAAACGCAAACCGGATGTTGCCTTCGGAGATGAACGAGAGTCTCATAGGCCAGACAAGATCAGCATGTCCAGACCTCGTGTCCAGACTAGAGCTGCACGCCGGTGAGAGCGACTATGCTCCGACGGTGGTAATAGCAGACTCTCCTACAAGCAGCGAAGAGGACCAAGACGACCTTCAAACCTGACTCTTCCCCACCTCCAGTCGGCTACCATCACGTCACTTCAGTTGAAGAAACCGCCTGCAACCCCTTCCGAGTGGCACATTGCACGACTTCCTAAGACATCCGCCAAGGCCTGCTTCGCCCAACATGCCGTGACAATGAAGAAATGCGTGGCACGGATCGTGCAGCACGGGAAGAGCACTCCGGCGCCGACATACACTGGCCCCATGAAGAACTACAAGAAAGACAGAATAGAGACTCATCAGTTCTTTTTCTGCAATGACGACATTGACAGGTGCGTCAAGGGTAGCAGCAAACGGAAGTGGGGTCCTATCGGTGCCAAAGGTACCTGAGGTGTGGCCTGTGAAGCTTGGGACAAAGTTGACGAAGAAAGAGATCCTCTCTCTAGAGAATGCTGGCTTTAGACTCCCGCAGCAGAAGGAGATGTCACCAAGAAGACTCTTTCAAGACCAGGCAGCGGCAGTAGTAGACTTCTCGGCCTACCCTACGCCGGCATACCCGGACGAGTTCCCTACCCGGCGATCAGGAAAAGCTCATCCGACGGAACAAGAAGGCCCCGTCGACCAAGCATAAGCAATAATTGTGCCTCTGCCTTATCGTTGCCACGCGAAGGTTAGCAAGTTGTGCATGCTGCCTGCCCCAGCCCTGGGATGCATCGTCACATTGGACTCTGGGAAGCTCCAAAGGTACAGCAATATTACTTGACCATATCGCAGTACCCTGCGTGCACTTGGCCCGAATTTCAAGGAGATGGCAATTACGGCACTTGGGAAGCGAGGTCAATGGGCTAATTGTAAGCATCTGTATTACCTGGTCACTGTAGTTTGCGGTCTTGAATCAGAGTCGGATACATTCATCCATGCAGCTAGTTTTAGCTTCAACGAAGTGAAGCGAGCCCTACAGAGCGGCCTTCTGAAATACTTGGAGAACTAGTGTTTATGTGAGTTGGTGTTTGCACATGTGTAGCCTGTATTTATTTTAATTGTGAAGTAGTGAGACTAAAGAGGGCCACTACCAAAAATTTGCAGTAGCACTGGATGTCATTTTGTCAAATTCGTGTAAGTCTCGCTCTGAATATACACAACTCTGTAAAGAACTATTTACCACTAAGCAATGTAAGGAATTATGTAATTCCCAATGAGGCTATGATTAGAACGTTTAGAATGGAGTCACATAAGTGTGCTCAGACCCAAACCAACATTTTTCAGGATTTAGGGAGGGGCCACATAAGTGTGTTCGGGACCGAGCAAACGTTTCCAGGGTTAGGAGGGAGTCACGAAAGTGTGCTCGGGACCGAACAAACCTTTTGCAGTGTTTATGAGAGAGTCACGTAAGCGTTTGGGCATTCCCAATCCTTTTCAGACTCCTAGAACGCAGAGGACTCTGTTCCAAAGGGTGGTATACCAGTGGCCCAGCTTTGTCAGAATTTAATGAATAAGGTTGAAAGCTTCAGACCCGTATAACCCCACCACTACATTTATGCATGACCATTGAGACTGTACACCGTTTTGAATTCAAGGTCCTGTACAAGTAATTTTTATCTTCCTCAGAACTGCCTCTTTCTGTCCTTGATTGTTGTACGTGCGTATGTGTGTATGTTATGTTCCATATCTATGTTCCAGTCACTTCTCAGATGCACACTGTAGTCATAATTCGTTGTGTTCTAGTTTTTGTCGCTTGTTGGATTTTCATCGTCCACATCGGCTGTTGAGTGACGGTCCTCGACATCCACTACTGCCTGACGACGTCGAATCCAATCAAATTGTTTTACCCACTTAGGGCTGTTCTGCTGACAGGTTCTGGTATCCAGGAAAATACCACTGTCATTTGCTTTCCAAGCGCAATCAATACACAACATGGGCTGCTCGAGGTCATCAGGTGGTATCCATAGAAACACGTCATTGCGGGATTGCCTTGTTGCTATTAGAATGAAGTTGCATATCCATTTTGTAATAAAATGTGGATGTGTAGCTCGTCTTAAGATAACTCCTGTGGTACGTTCATTCTCAGATTCTCTCTGGAGACGGGATGGCAGTGTTCTAACTGTCGTAGCACCATTTACTGGCCCGTAAACCAGCATCAATTCGTGGTCGAGGTCATTAAGTATTGAAACAAAGTAGTCGCCAAGTCTATCAATCAATTCCCAAGTGTATGGATTTCCCTCAAACTGGCCCTTCTTCACAAAGTGCTTACAACCTCGAGGAGGACTGAACTGAGAGACGTATACTCCGTCGGCCTGAATTCTCCAACGACATTGAGGTTCCTCAGAATGCGGCCATTCATCACAGATTGGACAATCATCGTCCGAGTATCCTGCCAACTTGTTCCGCTTGCTCAGCACTTTTGGATTTTCATAAACGCAGACAGGCTCAAGAATAAAGGATTCCACGCAATTCCAACTCCTGGTTTCGTACGTAAATCTGCAGAACAGATTGTTTCTAAACATTTCCAAATTCATACGTTGTTGAAGCGGAGAACCAAGAAGAGTTACCGAATTCGGACTAAGATTTTTAGAGAAACTGTATGTCATTCTCACTAGTCCATTGGCGGCTTTCTTTTCGGCACAATTCACTATAACTGGATGAGGAGATGCGTTTTGAATCTGAAGGGGACTATGTGTATCTGGTCGCCAAGCATGTAGGCAATGAAAATCTAAGAACAGTAAAAAAAGCAGAGAACGAAGTTGATTCTTAGAGACCTGGTTTTGCATATTTACGAATGGCCGAGAACTATCACCATGTGCAAGAATGTTATTTTTTGTTTCTGCCTGGAATTTGTAATTGAGGAATTACTGCAAGACAAATTTTGTGTTCAAAAAGGATCACGATGTATTCAAGTGAAATTGAAGCAGTCATTCACACGGTTGAGTCTAAGCAAGAACTGATCAATAAATGAAGTTCGATGTTTTGAATCGTCAAAGGCATTTGAGGAGGTGACCGGTTCAAAGGTTCTTGACATACGAAAGGTCACTTTAGCATGTTTAGAAAGACACAAATTCCCAACTGTCATAAAAGAGTGATAGATTTTGTACTTCGGACCACTGTTTGCAAAATAGCACCGACCGAACTGTTCTTATGACAGCATTCCACGGATGTTGGCCCGTACTGTCCACTGATCCTAACACCAAGATTTCCACGGTCATAGATCTACGTCCTTCAGTCATTTCACTGAAATTGTCCACGGCCATAGGTCACATTCCGAACTATATTTAGAATTTTCAAAAAGCAAAACAATGTTACTCCATAAAATACCGTAATGTTACCGCTCTAATTCACATTTTCATCAAAATTTCTGCAAAGTTACCGCTCTCCGCTCTCGCTCACCGCTCACCGCTCGCACTATAGCGTCGTCCGGAAGTGGAGTTACTCCATTTTGTAGGTCAGAAGCGGTTTGATTGGCATGTAACATGGTAAAGGAGAGGAGAGGGAGCACAAAGAGGTGGAGAGCATTCGCAGAAACTATTTCAAATGAGGGGAAGAAAAACAAAAATGCCCTCTACAGGGATCGAACCTGTGACCTTCGCGTTATTAGCACGACGCTCTGACCAGCTGAGCTAAGAAGGCCTATTACCGTGCCCACGGTCATAGGAAGACCGTGGATCCCATCGATGACAGACGTGATTGGATGATATCGGATCCTCCGGAAAGAATATGATGGATCATCATCCGTCCACATCTGCGTGGAAAATGTTCACGGTCATGGGACCAGCCTCCACATCTGCGTGTACTAGCTAGTGACCACTCAGCAGTTGCTACTCTCACTCTGATCAACAAGTGCACCATCTTGAGTTGCACACTACCAGAGTACCAATTTTGTGGTTTATTATGTGATCATGGTTGATCAACATCGACCTATATGGGCAAACTCCGATACAATGGTTTTTAGATGTGTTACAACTCAAGCATATCTAGATGGGTAAATTGTACGTAGAGATATCCTCTTTCGCTGCATCTTGAAGCGGAAGCGGAAGTTTGGGGTGGGAAGTGGAGTTACTCCATTTTGTAGGTCAGAAGCGGTTTGATTGGCATGTAACATGGTAAAGGAGAGGAGAGGGAGCACAAAGAGGTGGAGAGCATTCGCAGAAACTATTTCAAATGAGGGGAAGAAAAACAAAAATGCCCTCTACAGGGATCGAACCTGTGACCTTCGCGTTATTAGCACGACGCTCTGACCAGCTGAGCTAAGAAGGCCTATTACCGTGCCCACGGTCATAGGAAGACCGTGGATCCCATCGATGACAGACGTGATTGGATGATATCGGATCCTCCGGAAAGAATATGATGGATCATCATCCGTCCACATCTGCGTGGAAAATGTTCACGGTCATGGGACCAGCCTCCACATCTGCGTGTACTAGCTAGTGACCACTCAGCAGTTGCTACTCTCACTCTGATCAACAAGTGCACCATCTTGAGTTGCACACTACCAGAGTACCAATTTTGTGGTTTATTATGTGATCATGGTTGATCAACATCGACCTATATGGGCAAACTCCGATACAATGGTTTTTAGATGTGTTACAACTCAAGCATATCTAGATGGGTAAATTGTACGTAGAGATATCCTCTTTCGCTGCATCTTGAAGCGGAAGCGGAAGTTTGGGGTGGGAAGTGGAGTTACTCCATTTTGTAGGTCAGAAGCGGTTTGATTGGCATGTAACATGGTAAAGGAGAGGAGAGGGAGCACAAAGAGGTGGAGAGCATTCGCAGAAACTATTTCAAATGAGGGGAAGAAAAACAAAAATGCCCTCTACAGGGATCGAACCTGTGACCTTCGCGTTATTAGCACGACGCTCTGACCAGCTGAGCTAAGAAGGCCTATTACCGTGCCCACGGTCATAGGAAGACCGTGGATCCCATCGATGACAGACGTGATTGGATGATATCGGATCCTCCGGAAAGAATATGATGGATCATCATCCGTCCACATCTGCGTGGAAAATGTTCACGGTCATGGGACCAGCCTCCACATCTGCGTGTACTAGCTAGTGACCACTCAGCAGTTGCTACTCTCACTCTGATCAACAAGTGCACCATCTTGAGTTGCACACTACCAGAGTACCAATTTTGTGGTTTATTATGTGATCATGGTTGATCAACATCGACCTATATGGGCAAACTCCGATACAATGGTTTTTAGATGTGTTACAACTCAAGCATATCTAGATGGGTAAATTGTACGTAGAGATATCCTCTTTCGCTGCATCTTGAAGCGGAAGCGGAAGTTTGGGGTGGGAAGTGGAGTTACTCCATTTTGTAGGTCAGAAGCGGTTTGATTGGCATGTAACATGGTAAAGGAGAGGAGAGGGAGCACAAAGAGGTGGAGAGCATTCGCAGAAACTATTTCAAATGAGGGGAAGAAAAACAAAAATGCCCTCTACAGGGATCGAACCTGTGACCTTCGCGTTATTAGCACGACGCTCTGACCAGCTGAGCTAAGAAGGCCTATTACCGTGCCCACGGTCATAGGAAGACCGTGGATCCCATCGATGACAGACGTGATTGGATGATATCGGATCCTCCGGAAAGAATATGATGGATCATCATCCGTCCACATCTGCGTGGAAAATGTTCACGGTCATGGGACCAGCCTCCACATCTGCGTGTACTAGCTAGTGACCACTCAGCAGTTGCTACTCTCACTCTGATCAACAAGTGCACCATCTTGAGTTGCACACTACCAGAGTACCAATTTTGTGGTTTATTATGTGATCATGGTTGATCAACATCGACCTATATGGGCAAACTCCGATACAATGGTTTTTAGATGTGTTACAACTCAAGCATATCTAGATGGGTAAATTGTACGTAGAGATATCCTCTTTCGCTGCATCTTGAAGCGGAAGCGGAAGTTTGGGGTGGGAAGTGGAGTTACTCCATTTTGTAGGTCAGAAGCGGTTTGATTGGCATGTAACATGGTAAAGGAGAGGAGAGGGAGCACAAAGAGGTGGAGAGCATTCGCAGAAACTATTTCAAATGAGGGGAAGAAAAACAAAAATGCCCTCTACAGGGATCGAACCTGTGACCTTCGCGTTATTAGCACGACGCTCTGACCAGCTGAGCTAAGAAGGCCTATTACCGTGCCCACGGTCATAGGAAGACCGTGGATCCCATCGATGACAGACGTGATTGGATGATATCGGATCCTCCGGAAAGAATATGATGGATCATCATCCGTCCACATCTGCGTGGAAAATGTTCACGGTCATGGGACCAGCCTCCACATCTGCGTGTACTAGCTAGTGACCACTCAGCAGTTGCTACTCTCACTCTGATCAACAAGTGCACCATCTTGAGTTGCACACTACCAGAGTACCAATTTTGTGGTTTATTATGTGATCATGGTTGATCAACATCGACCTATATGGGCAAACTCCGATACAATGGTTTTTAGATGTGTTACAACTCAAGCATATCTAGATGGGTAAATTGTACGTAGAGATATCCTCTTTCGCTGCATCTTGAAGCGGAAGCGGAAGTTTGGGGTGGGAAGTGGAGTTACTCCATTTTGTAGGTCAGAAGCGGTTTGATTGGCATGTAACATGGTAAAGGAGAGGAGAGGGAGCACAAAGAGGTGGAGAGCATTCGCAGAAACTATTTCAAATGAGGGGAAGAAAAACAAAAATGCCCTCTACAGGGATCGAACCTGTGACCTTCGCGTTATTAGCACGACGCTCTGACCAGCTGAGCTAAGAAGGCCTATTACCGTGCCCACGGTCATAGGAAGACCGTGGATCCCATCGATGACAGACGTGATTGGATGATATCGGATCCTCCGGAAAGAATATGATGGATCATCATCCGTCCACATCTGCGTGGAAAATGTTCACGGTCATGGGACCAGCCTCCACATCTGCGTGTACTAGCTAGTGACCACTCAGCAGTTGCTACTCTCACTCTGATCAACAAGTGCACCATCTTGAGTTGCACACTACCAGAGTACCAATTTTGTGGTTTATTATGTGATCATGGTTGATCAACATCGACCTATATGGGCAAACTCCGATACAATGGTTTTTAGATGTGTTACAACTCAAGCATATCTAGATGGGTAAATTGTACGTAGAGATATCCTCTTTCGCTGCATCTTGAAGCGGAAGCGGAAGTTTGGGGTGGGAAGTGGAGTTACTCCATTTTGTAGGTCAGAAGCGGTTTGATTGGCATGTAACATGGTAAAGGAGAGGAGAGGGAGCACAAAGAGGTGGAGAGCATTCGCAGAAACTATTTCAAATGAGGGGAAGAAAAACAAAAATGCCCTCTACAGGGATCGAACCTGTGACCTTTGCGTTATTAGCACGACGCTCTGACTAGCTGAGCTAAGAAGGCCTATTACCGTGCCCACGGTCATAGGAAGACCGTGGATCCCATCGATGACAGACGTGATTGGATGATATCGGATCCTCCGGAAAGAATATGATGGATCATCATCCGTCCACATCTGCGTGGAAAATGTTCACGGTCATGGGACCAGCCTCCACATCTGCGTGTACTAGCTAGTGACCACTCAGCAGTTGCTACTCTCACTCTGATCAACAAGTGCACCATCTTGAGTTGCACACTACCAGAGTACCAATTTTGTGGTTTATTATGTGATCATGGTTGATCAACATCGACCTATATGGGCAAACTCCGATACAATGGTTTTTAGATGTGTTACAACTCAAGCATATCTAGATGGGTAAATTGTACGTAGAGATATCCTCTTTCGCTGCATCTTGAAGCGGAAGCGGAAGTTTGGGGTGGGAAGTGGAGTTACTCCATTTTGTAGGTCAGAAGCGGTTTGATTGGCATGTAACATGGTAAAGGAGAGGAGAGGGAGCACAAAGAGGTGGAGAGCATTCGCAGAAACTATTTCAAATGAGGGGAAGAAAAACAAAAATGCCCTCTACAGGGATCGAACCTGTGACCTTCGCGTTATTAGCACGACGCTCTGACCAGCTGAGCTAAGAAGGCCTATTACCGTGCCCACGGTCATAGGAAGACCGTGGATCCCATCGATGACAGACGTGATTGGATGATATCGGATCCTCCGGAAAGAATATGATGGATCATCATCCGTCCACATCTGCGTGGAAAATGTTCACGGTCATGGGACCAGCCTCCACATCTGCGTGTACTAGCTAGTGACCACTCAGCAGTTGCTACTCTCACTCTGATCAACAAGTGCACCATCTTGAGTTGCACACTACCAGAGTACCAATTTTGTGGTTTATTATGTGATCATGGTTGATCAACATCGACCTATATGGGCAAACTCCGATACAATGGTTTTTAGATGTGTTACAACTCAAGCATATCTAGATGGGTAAATTGTACGTAGAGATATCCTCTTTCGCTGCATCTTGAAGCGGAAGCGGAAGTTTGGGGTGGGAAGTGGAGTTACTCCATTTTGTAGGTCAGAAGCGGTTTGATTGGCATGTAACATGGTAAAGGAGAGGAGAGGGAGCACAAAGAGGTGGAGAGCATTCGCAGAAACTATTTCAAATGAGGGGAAGAAAAACAAAAATGCCCTCTACAGGGATCGAACCTGTGACCTTCGCGTTATTAGCACGACGCTCTGACCAGCTGAGCTAAGAAGGCCTATTACCGTGCCCACGGTCATAGGAAGACCGTGGATCCCATCGATGACAGACGTGATTGGATGATATCGGATCCTCCGGAAAGAATATGATGGATCATCATCCGTCCACATCTGCGTGGAAAATGTTCACGGTCATGGGACCAGCCTCCACATCTGCGTGTACTAGCTAGTGACCACTCAGCAGTTGCTACTCTCACTCTGATCAACAAGTGCACCATCTTGAGTTGCACACTACCAGAGTACCAATTTTGTGGTTTATTATGTGATCATGGTTGATCAACATCGACCTATATGGGCAAACTCCGATACAATGGTTTTTAGATGTGTTACAACTCAAGCATATCTAGATGGGTAAATTGTACGTAGAGATATCCTCTTTCGCTGCATCTTGAAGCGGAAGCGGAAGTTTGGGGTGGGAAGTGGAGTTACTCCATTTTGTAGGTCAGAAGCGGTTTGATTGGCATGTAACATGGTAAAGGAGAGGAGAGGGAGCACAAAGAGGTGGAGAGCATTCGCAGAAACTATTTCAAATGAGGGGAAGAAAAACAAAAATGCCCTCTACAGGGATCGAACCTGTGACCTTCGCGTTATTAGCACGACGCTCTGACCAGCTGAGCTAAGAAGGCCTATTACCGTGCCCACGGTCATAGGAAGACCGTGGATCCCATCGATGACAGACGTGATTGGATGATATCGGATCCTCCGGAAAGAATATGATGGATCATCATCCGTCCACATCTGCGTGGAAAATGTTCACGGTCATGGGACCAGCCTCCACATCTGCGTGTACTAGCTAGTGACCACTCAGCAGTTGCTACTCTCACTCTGATCAACAAGTGCACCATCTTGAGTTGCACACTACCAGAGTACCAATTTTGTGGTTTATTATGTGATCATGGTTGATCAACATCGACCTATATGGGCAAACTCCGATACAATGGTTTTTAGATGTGTTACAACTCAAGCATATCTAGATGGGTAAATTGTACGTAGAGATATCCTCTTTCGCTGCATCTTGAAGCGGAAGCGGAAGTTTGGGGTGGGAAGAGGAGTTACTCCATTTTGTAGGTCAGAAGCGGTTTGATTGGCATGTAACATGGTAAAGGAGAGGAGAGGGAGCACAAAGAGGTGGAGAGCATTCGCAGAAACTATTTCAAATGAGGGGAAGAAAAACAAAAATGCCCTCTACAGGGATCGAACCTGTGACCTTCGCGTTATTAGCACGACGCTCTGACCAGCTGAGCTAAGAAGGCCTATTACCGTGCCCACGGTCATAGGAAGACCGTGGATCCCATCGATGACAGACGTGATTGGATGATATCGGATCCTCCGGAAAGAATATGATCGATCATCATCCGTCCACATCTGCGTGGAAAATGTTCACGGTCAAGGGACCAGCCCCCCTCGCAGGTCTAATTGACTTGGACGAATTTGCCAGGAGCACTGTCCGGGAAGAACCGGCGGTCAGTTGCAACGTGACCGGTAAAAAATGAGATTTAACTGGAGAAAATTGATGGTTAAAGGCTTAGAAACCGGTAGATTTGAAAGGTTAGTGGAAATAAGCTTTTTGGTGGGAAGAACACTCGGAAATTAAGCCCAAAGCAATCTCCAACAGTCAGTTTCCAACCGGTTCTCCCGAGGGTATAAGTGTTAGGGCCGGATATTAGCTTGGGAGGCTTGAAGTGGGCCGGATATCTACTGGTTCTCAGGCGAGTTTCAAATGGATCGCCGGTTCTTGGCTGGTGAGGCTAGGGTTTTGGGTATACCCCGCCCCGCCGCCGCCCTCTAGCGCTCTCCCCGTCGCAACTCCAGCTCTCCCCACAGCTCCTCCGCAGTTGCCCTTCACGCCTCGCTCCGCCCCTGCTCGCACTCCGCCCCTGCTCACCGCCTTTGCTTGCACAGCTCATCGCCCGCCCCTGCTCGTTCCTGCTCGCATAGCTCATCGCCCGCCCCTGCTTGTTCCTGCTCTCACAGCTCATTGCCCGCCCCCGCTCGTTCCTGCTCTCACAGTTCATCGCCCTCCCCTGGTCGTTGCTCGCTGGCCGTCGCACTGCTCGTTGCTCACTGGCCGTCGCACTGCTCGTCGCTCCCGGTAAGCTATGTCGCACTGCTATGTCCTTGGTGTTGGATTCTTTTAATGCTCGTCAGAAACTGAGTGCCCAAGGTAGTATACTTCATGCTGTTGTCATGTGAATGACGTCGATGCAAGTTGGAGTATACGTTGGTGATCGGGTACAGTACCCTCACCTTCAGCTGCATGGTCGATACTCATGTTACTCAGCATGCCTCCAGTGAGTCGGCGACAGTGATAGACCATTGCTGAGCTCAAAAGCTTGGAGTTGGTTCGCCTTTTCTGTAGCAACTAGGAATGCACTGTCTGTTAGACTGGAGTTACGTTGCATTTGTTTCGTATACTTTCTGTTCTCAATGCTCATTGATATGATCTGACATGCCAACTCGTATTCTGAGAATTTTTCAATTTGGTTTTAATATACATGATAGAGCATCGCAGATCGAGCTTCAACGTTAAATTTGTATTGGACGCAGCGGAAGACTTCGAATTTGGTAAGTGAACCCATCTTCAATGGTGTTTTTTATGTTGAAATTTGATATTCTGTTTGGGGTTTCTAAGCTGGACTCAGAGTTTGTTGGAAAGGGGAGTTACTGTTGATGTTACTATTGCTATTATTGTTGAGTTACTGTTGCTGCATTGTGTTTGTGTGAGATTCATGTGCTCATGTTGAATTTGGGTTGTGGGTGATTGATGTCTCTGCCTTTGGGTGTTTTGTTGCTGCATTGTGTTTGTGTGAGATTTATGTGCTCATGTTGAATTTGGGTTGTGGGTGATTGATGTCTCTGCCTTTGGGTGATTTGTTCCTGAATCTGTTTGTAGAATCTGTTTGTAGAATCTGTTTGTAGAATCTGTTTGTAGAATCTGTTTGTAGAATCTGAATCTGTTTGATGTCTCTGCCTTTGGGTGTTTTGTTCCAGTGTGTTTGAAATGTTTGCACAGGCCTTGTTTGTTTAGAACTCATGTCTTCTTAAGTCTTGCTTGTTGAAGAAGATGTTTGTTTTATTCTTGTTTGCTTAAGTCTAAAGTTTTATCCACTTTGATGCAGATAGTAAGACTGTTGGATTTAGGTCTTAACTTTTACACTTAAGAGCATAGGTAAGCCACTATTACAGTGATTTATTGCTTTGTATATGTGCTTTTGTTGGTGCTTTTGCTGTTTATGGTGCTTTTGCTGTTTTGCATGGTTTATACATAATTGTTGCTGTTTTGGTGTATTTGTTTTAGTTTTGCATGGTCTTTGCTTACTTCTTGCTGTTTTGCATGGTTTTTGCATAGTACTTGCTGTTTTTGATTAGTTGTTGTTTTTGCATGGTTTTTGCATGGTTTCAAGGTTTTTGTATGGTTTTTGCATGGTTTCAAGGTTTTTGTATGGTTTTTGCATGGTTTCAAGGTTTTTGTATGGTTTTTGCATGGTTGGCTTCTTACTGATTATTGTTTTGTTGATTTGTAGGTTTTTTTCTTAAAAAATGACTTCAAGAAAAAGGCAAAGAACTCTTAGAGACACTTTGTTTAGAGCTGGACAAGCTGAACCAGAGGTAGAGGTAGCACACTTAGTCCATGCAGCCACTTCTGCCACACATTCAGATGAGGGCAGTAGTAGTATCACCACCATCCAAGCTGCAAACATGTTGTGGAAGGATAAGTGGTTGCAAGACTTTTATTGGTTAGAGTTCAATTCAGAGTTGGGTAGAACATTTTGCAAAGTCTGTAGGGCAGGAGGAGGTCGTGGAGCCTTTGCTACAGATGGCTCAGTCAACATCAAGTACTCAGCATTCCATGATCACTCTGTTAGTGTGGAGCACAGGAAATTGGCATGGGCAGCTCAAGCAGGAAGTAAGAGAATGGAGAAGCATATTGCAGAGCAAGCCAAAACAGCAGACACTGCCCTTTTATCACTTTTCAAGGCAGCCTACTACATAGGAATGAACACCATTCCTTTCAGTAAGTTTACTCCATTATGTGATCTTTTAGTAGATCTGAAAACTGAAATCACCCCCACATTGTACCATGATGACAAGGCATGTGCAGACATGTTGATTTGCATATCTAGTGTTATCCATAGAAAAGTGTTAGATAGGGTTAGAAACTCTCCATATTATGGTATAATGGTTGATGAGTCCACTGACATATCTGTGACAGGTCATTTAGTGGTTTTTGCCACATTTCTTGAGGATGGTATATCTACTGTTGCATTTCTTGGACTGTTGGATATTCCTGAAGGAAAAAAAGATGCTGCTGTGATTTTTGATGTTTTACTAACAAATCTAAAGCAGTGGGGATTGGATTTGGAGAAATTTGTTGGTTTTGGATCAGATGGAGCAGCAGTCATGGTTGGATGTAGAAATGGAGTTGCCACCAAATTGAAGAGGGAAGTAAATCCTTTTCAACTTTCTGTCCATTGTGTTGCACATAGGACTAATCTTGCTTCTTTAGATGCTGCTGGAAGTAGATCTTGTAAAGAAGTTTCTAAAGTCTTAGATAAGATCTTGAATGATACTGCAGCACATTTTAAGAAGTCATCTAAAGCTAAATGTGAACTAGCTGCCATCAAAAAAGAATTGTTTGACACTCAAAAGACATTAAAAAGATTTCAGAAAATAAGATGGCTTTCAAGGTGGCAGTCTGTTACTACCTTATGTGATTCACTTGAAAGTGTCATCACTTATTTTCGTGATGTTCCTCATGATGATGATGATGTTGGTGTAGGTTTGTTGTACAATAAATTAAGAACTTTCAAGTATGTATACTGCCTGTATTTTTTGGCTGATATCTTGCATAGTTTGTCTATCCTAAGTAGGACATTTCAGTATAAATCTGTTGATGTTAGTACAGTGGGTGCACTAATTAAGTCTGAAATTACATCAATCAGAATGTCCTTCATCACTGAAAGTACTGATCTGAATGAGTCTACTTTCAATGATGATGTTGGTTATCATATTATCCCTTCATTTGGTCCTCCAGGAGGTTATCTTCAGAGGTTATCCTCTGAAATCCGTGGTTCTAAATTTCATGATGTTGAAATGATTAGAGATAGAACAGGAGCTGATTTGGTAGAAGCTTTGGCATTCCAAACTTCTTTTGCTGAGGAAGTGTGCAAAGGGTTGGAAGCTAGGTTTCAAGAAAATGATGTAATTTCTTGTTTTAAAGTACTAAATCCATGTGAGTTGCCTTCTAGACAAGTTGGTTTGAAAAGTTGGGGTGTGACAGAGTTAGAGAAGATTTGTGAGCACTTTGGGAAGGAGAAAATTATTGGAGAGAAGAAGTTTGCTCCCATGATGAATGCTGATGCATTAAGGAGAGAGTTCCTTGCATACAAGATTCAAGCCTCAACAGAATGGCGTGAGAAAACTTTCCATGAGTTGTGGTCCATGGTAAGTTGGAATCACACCCTTCAACTAAAATATGCTAATCTGCGAATTCTTGCTGACATAGCAAGAGTACAATGTGTTAGTACAGCTCAATGTGAAAGAGCTTTTTCCATTCAGAATTGCATTAAAACCAAATTTCGTAATAATTTGCAATCTAAAAATTTAGAATCTGTGATAAGGCTTGCAATGGAAGGTAAGCTTGTTAATTGTGATTCTATCTTGATTGAAGCCATTGCTTTGTGGAAGAATTCTAGGAAGTTTAGATTTCTGTTTTCTCACCCTGAAAGATACCTTTCTGGACATGAGAGCCCTGAATGTGATGATGCTGATTTTGACTTGTAGCTTCACATAATTTTTTTTTTTGTTTTTTTGTTTTTTTTCATGCATGTTTAGTACAATAGGGGTCACCCTTCTCTCATATCATACCATAGAAGGGTGACCCTTATAACCTCTCACATGAGTTGTCTTGCAAAACATGTGAGAGCTTATAAGGATCCATGGCCATCAACTGGTGATGGGCATCAGGTTCAACTCCTGCCATGGATGTTAACTGATTCAATTGAGAAAAAGGGGGTTTTTCTACTGGTTGTAATTTTATTTTCAAAGTTTTAGACCGACCAATAGAAAAAGTTAGAGGTTTCAAACTTGATGAATTTTAAAGACTCCTCCATGTAACCGGGAGAAAAAGACTTGGAGCTGGTCATGCTGCCCAAATAGAGGCTATGGACTCCTTGAGCCCAAAACCTTCCCGAACACTGGCCAGGAGCGTCTGCCATTACCTCAGTGTCAAAGGAGGGGAATGTGATCACGTACCTGTCATGGTGAAGGGTACCTACATTGCTGAAAGTGAATAGCGCGTCTCTAGAAGTTTGGTCAACTTGCCAGAATCTAGATGCATGCGTAGGCGTTAAGCAAAATCTGTTATACCACCACTGTATATCGCTCAATCATATGCTTCACGATGCTTTTGAAATGTTGGTGTCATGCGGAGGATAGAACATTTAGTGACACCAATCATCACGCACTGGAGCCTCACCCAATGCACTCATCGTCATGTGTCAGAAAATTGAGAAAAGGGGCCTTCGCCGAAGCACTCATTTTGTGAACACGTGGCCTCACCACATGTTACGACTTGGAAGTTATTCAAAATGTTCCTGCATGTTCAAGGTATTGTTTTCTCCGGACCTAGCGCCGCTCATGACGCGTCTTGGCCACGGCCAGCGCCTTGGCCCCTAAGTTGTTAGACAGTAAAGATGCTGGTGTCCCGGCCGAGAGGTCTTAGTAAGGTCTACATTTTTGCGAGGAACTCCTCTAACTTCTGTGTAGGCAGTCCATAATATTCATCTGTTTCTGATAAGATATTAGAACTAGTATATTTTCACTAGCTGGTGCATTCCTGCAGTCTGTGAGTAAGGTCAGATCAGCAAGAGTATACAACACGTTCATTCAAGAAGTTTGGTCGATAAATTTCGTTATCCGGATAAACGTTGATCAATGACAAATATTTGAAAGTCGTTTTAATTATCTGTTACTGATAATTAGACATATCAATCCCATTACACGTCTAGTTTTTAGTCTTTGAGGCTTGGAACTGAAGGATGAGGGGTGTCGGTATGAGAGCAGTTCTTATCGTTAAGAGTTTCCTCTGCTTGTGGCTCATGATTGCGAGTTCAGCTGCGCAATGCCCCAGTGCAGCATTCTCGCCATCGGATGTGCTGCAAAACTTCGACCAGAACACAGTGACGGATAGGTTGGCGGAGCACATTGCGAGCCTGGACGAGAAGGTCCCTGCGCTATTCCAAGGATATGGTATCGATGTGCACGCCGTGACTGTGGTATACGGGAACACGACCATATACTCTACTGGAATGGTGGACACCCCCTTCCGCATCGCATCGGTCACCAAGGTTTTCACCGCCATGGGAGCGCTGGTGCTGCGGCAGCAAGGGCGTCTCGCACTGGACGACCCAGTCAAGAAGTTCCTGCCAAATTTCTCTGTGATCAATCCCTACGGGAAGCAGCACGACATTACCCTCCGCGAGCTGATGGGCCACCTCTCCGGATTGCCTCGAGAGCTCTGCGCTGGAAGCATCTTCTGTGGGCCGGAGGACGAGGAAGATATCCTGCGTTTCATTGCAAGGATGCAACTGGTGCGTCCTCCGTGGAGCGTGATTCCCACCTACTCCAACCTCGGCTTCGCAGTTCTCGGTCATGCTTGGGAGAAGGCGACGTCGCCGCGACAGTCTTGGAGCGAATTTGTCCGAAATGCGATCTTGAATCCTTTGGACATGCACGACACAGGGCTGGATTTCGCCAACGTGAAGCTCGCTCCTGGCAACCTCGGTCCAAAGTATCCTTCAAACACCTCGATTGGATGGGTTGGACCAACAGGTGATATGTAAGTCTCCCAAACACTCACTCTAAACCCTGAAACATAGCTTGATGGACAATTTGATGAATAGCTCGTATGCACCAATTCTCAAGAAGGGTAGGACCACATGCTGATTGATGACGCAGGTACTCCACTGCTCTGGACCTCGCAAAATTTCTGAAATTTCTTCTCAAGCCCGATGAGAAGCTGCTCTCTGAAACGGCAATCCGCGAGTGGACTAAACCGACCACACTCTTCCCCGACACCTCCGACCCAACAAACATCTGGAACGGCTTCGCTATGCCATGGGAGCTCGTCTCACTCACCACGACCGACAACCAATCCACCACTCTCATCACCAAAGGTGGCGCAGTCGGGACATACCTCTCCATCATCGCGCTCCACCCCGACTCCCAGCTGGGCGTATCGGTGCTCACAAGTTCCCCCAATACTACATTAGGTCTAAACGGCGTCTCCTACCCATCCGTCATCTCGTCAGCAATCCTCCAGGACCTCATCCCCGCAGTCCAATCGATCCACTCCAAACTCATCTCGTCTCTGTACTCGGGCGTCTACACCTGCAAACGCAGCCAGGACCCCATGGTTAGTCCCAGTTTCGCGAACGTGACGTACCAGGTGCTGGGAGGCAGCATCAATGTGACCGCCATGGCACCCGGGAAAGCTCTCGTTGCAGACTGGAACATCACCGTCCTCCAGAACGGCGTGGAAGCCCATCTGAATTATTCTGCATCGCTGGTGCTGAAATCTGCAGCTGAGCATTCGTTCTGGGCTTATGCTAGATCTTGCAGTCTGATCTCGGCAGGTCTGAGCTACGATGTGGAGATCGCGAGGCCCAACTTCCCGGGGTCGGTATACCAGTCCGTGTTCAGGTTTGAGCCCGGGATGAAGGTTGTTCGGTGGCCCGGCATTGGTGCCGAATGCTACAAGTGAGTCCAGCTTCGGTAAAGTCGAGAACTGAAGAAGTCGAATCTTAACTCCTTCAGAGCGACAATTTTACTTGAACCTACATAGTGCATGAACACTATAAATTACAGGGCTCCTTCTGTGATCAATTTGTTTTTTTCTTATTCTTTTAGACAATTTGCTTCGAATTTTTATGGACTCTTACACAAATATTACTCATTTAAATCATTGTCGATTATGTTAAAGCCTGTTAAGCGACTCATTTATTTTACTGGATCATAAGGCATCTTGGAATTGAGAAATGGCCGGTTGGGCTAATTCAACCATTCGAAGTATCATCTGTGGGAAGGACTCTTTCACAGCGAGATTGTCAATGATGTATATGCTGGATGAACATGCTCCTTGTGGTGTGTAAGCACCCTGCATCTCAAATTTCGAAATGCAGATCGGCTTGTTGAAAAAGAATTATCCAACAACATCGTACCTTCTTGAAGACAACTAGGGTTTGACATTGTTCAATCCAAGCCTCGCATCAAAGTTCCACAACAAATAGAGTCGAGTGCAACCGTTTGATTTCAGTTGATCACCTGGTGGCTTTCCTTCTGCTAAGAACTGAATTTCGAAAACCGTTATCCAGCAACTTATCTATCAGAAGCATAGAATTTGGCGACTAAAATGTACAAAATCAAAGAGGCTGTCGATTTTGCACTTAGTATCAATTTTGCGTATGAACCTGTCACGCCGGTCATCTCCACGTCGGCCAGTTATGTCCCCGTCACCTCTTGCTGCTGCCGATCTATCGTCAACATCTCGGTCGACTATCGCGCAAATCTCCAAAAATCCAACATATTAGTGCCGGTAATGTACTGATCCAGCGACAAAAGTCGAAAGTCATTCCACCTGGCAAAAAATTTAAAAGCAAAAGCTGTGCCAACTTGGCAAAGCCGGTCGCCGCATCGTCGGCTGCAGGATAAACCCCCACGGGAACAGGCCCGCAGGGTTTTAGATGGCCTGTGGATTGGGTTGCGGGCACGGGTAACCGTGTGAAGCCTTCATTATCATCGCCAAGGCCATAGCTTTGTCTCAGAGATGGAGTTTTTGCTGCTTGTTTCTGAGTTGGGTTAAGCTTGAATCTTTTTTTTCTGAGTACATTGGGTTCATTTATGCCCAAACTGAGTTTGCGTGAAGAATTTACGTCAGTGGAGAATTTTTTTATGTTCAGTTTGGTGAAGTGTAGATGGTTTTGTGGTGTATGTGAAGATTCGTTGAGGTGGAGGGGAGCTGGAAGAGTTTGAGCTGTGGGTAGTGTTTGCGTGGTGTGGAGATACATTGTGGAGGATTCAGAGGTTGGTAGTGGAGTTCAGTTCGTTTGAGGTGGGGTTGAGGAACGGTTGGTGATTTGAAGTGCACCATGCCTCATCCTCATCAAGTGTTAGCTCTGCAGCAATGTAATCCCACGAGTTTGTGGCAAGTGCCAACCTCCAGCTGCGGCCATAGTTTAAGTGTTAGAGCGCAGGCTTCACCGTGTACCAGCATGCCTGTCTTGCAAGTGGCGTCCTCTTCGGGTGTTCGAACAAAGGGGTTTAGTCTTTCATCACAGAGGTTTATGGTTTCACCGCGCACTGCGAGCCAACGATGCAACAGCATTTCAAATACGCCAACTGGTCGTAACACGGAAGAAATGCAGGTTCGTCTGGTGACCTCCTTATCCAACATTTCAATTCCACAACTAGGAATGGCTTTGTTGAAGTGTAAGTGACCCATAATTTACATTTAATGGTAATCATCTGAGTGTATGCAATAATGTAACGGTTGTCTATTTCTGCTAAGACTGAACCCTAAAACTGAGTAAAGTCATTTATTCCCTTAGTTTGACGTTGAAATTGTGCCCTTCACATTGTTTTTTGATAGTCCTCCAGAGTGTATATTACTTCTTAGATTTCCAGATTCTATAACTGTGCCTGAGAGGATAGTGCTGTTTAGTCGCCCTTTCCAGTTTGTTTGTAAAAGGGCTTTCATGTGCATTGCTGTAGGAACTTATGTGTCCATGTGTTACCGAATATTTTGAAAATTACTTAAATGGTGGACAAATCCATTCCCGTGGCCAGCGGATATATTAGGGGTTTTTACTAGGTGAATGGGGCAGATCTCTTTTGAGTGCAGCAATAATTGCAATATGAATTACATGTCCTTGTTGGGATAGGAGTATTCGGAGGCACTTTGCTAGTAATTATTTGCAGGGGAGTTTGCAATATTGTTTTCACAGTCGTACGGAACCTTGCCAGGACGCAGAATTCGACCAGTTGGGAGAGGATGACCTCGATTCCTTGTTTGAAGAGTACGGGGAGACTGTGAAAAATGATGCAGAATCAAGCAATGTTACTTCTGAGGTTGATGATGATTCTGACAGTTTAGCTTGTGAGTCTCGAGATCCTTGTCCAACTCATACTAGCCCTTTCTCCAGTCACTATTAATTGTGTATCCCAAAGATCTTATCTGTAGGATCGTCCTTTTGTTTGGGCTTCGAGTATGCTCGGAAATCTTGATATTTGAAGGATATCTAGATGTCGTAAACTAGTCTTCATTTATATTTTTACATTTTCTGCGTACTTATGCGGTGAAGGTGGCACGCAGTTGCGGTGGCCTTGGCTGAGGCTGCAAACGATGTGAAGGGCAGCGAGATCCAAGTGTTGTGTGTGAAGCCACTTATCTACTGGACCCGTTTCTTTGTTGTCGTCACTGCCTTCTCCAAACCACAGATTGATGCCGTCGGGTATGTTGATAGTCTCGTAATGAATTAACTTTATTTCGTCTAGATAAATAGAATCCTATGATGGCTGGATCTACAAATCTGCAGATTTGCTAAATATGAAGATATTCTTCTCCTGAGTTAATATTATTGACTCGATCTTTCTATGAAGTTACTGTAAATGGCTGTAGTGAGTAAGCATATGGGAGCAGGGCCGTATTTATATTGCTCTGTGTTATTTGGGTGAATCAGGAAAAGGATGCGAGATATAGCAGAGGAGAAGTTCAATCGCTCTCCTAAAGGCGATAGCAAGCCAAATGCATGGACTTTACTAGACTTTGGTAAGTAGATGAAATACTCTTCATAATCTGCTGGTCCTACCTACTCCATCTTGGAATCTATGAACCAATAAGCCGTTATTGGAGGTTGTGTTAATAACTAAGATTTTGGTTATTACTGAAGTGACTTGTTTTGCAGCTCATTTTTCTCTTGTTTTAGGTCTACATGATAAGACCTTTTAGTTAATGTCATACAGTTAATCTGAACTATGGCGCCATTTGGTTTTTACGTTGTCTGTCACAACTGGATTAATCAAGTTTTGTACTGAAATTCCTGGTTGCTGGGGTTATGCAGGCGATGTTGTGGTCCATATTTTTCTTCCCAAGGAAAGAGAATTCTACAACCTGGAGGAATTCTACGGAAATGCTACTCTCGTCCCGCTTCCCTTTGAAAACCGTTCTATGCAATGATCTATAATGGACTACATAGGAAAATCTCTATTGTTTATTCAATTTTTCAATCAGGCTGTAGAACCGTCTGCAATGTTATATCTTACAGAAATCACAACAGTTAACGGCCATCATTGTGCTACACAGCATCAGAGTTGATCTGAGCGTTCAATTTTCTGTCTCTGGGTCCGTTATCTTTGGTAGCTAATTGCGTTGTAGTTATCAAAGTATAGTGCGTGTCTACTTGAGGGATTGAGTATTAAGAAGCTGATTACAGGACCATGAGAAGCTTGAAAGCCTAACATTCAATATCCAGATAAATCTTCTCCATTCTTGGGGTAATGCATATGGTTTTTAAAGGAGTTGTTCTCTATCAGGTCATCCCAAGCTAAAGTCAAGAAAATTTGAAGGGGTAAATTGGTAGAAATAACTAAAAAATAAATATTTTTGCTGTTTTCCTTGTATTCCTTATTTGTTTGGAATGCATGCACAATGCACAATCCCTTCTTTAGTGAATTAATCCATTTATATTAAATAACATAATACACCTCTTGAGTTGTCTTAAGCTTTTGTTGTGTTGATAAAGATTAATATCTATTATATCTTAATTACTACTAATATCAAAAAAAGAAAATAAACTAACATTGCAACATTGAACTCTTTCTTTCAAATGTCTTTATGTGAAGAAAAGTACAATGCTAATTTGAAATTGAAAGATATCTCACAAATGAATTTGATATTAACATTGAAAGCTTTTATTTGAAATATGATTTTTTTTTAAATATATATATATATATATATATATATATATATATATATATATATATAAATTTAAACCTTGATAATGTAATTTAAAAATTAAAGAATACAATCCTTGACAAATTTTACTATAAACAAATTTTTTATTCAAAAAAAAATTACAAAACTATTTTATGAAAAAGATTTACATAAAATTTCATAATCATAAATAACACTTTGGAATTACAATTCATAAAATCATTCTTTTTAGAGTAGGGTGTAAAAGTTTGCTGAATGATAATTTAAATGATTTGCAATATTATAAAAAATGATTTTGATGGTACTATCCATTAGTTGTTATACCATTTAACAAATGTATATGAAACTTTCAACCTTCCTAATGCCACAACTCTTAATTGAGTTATAGCACCAATGCCATTAAAAATTATAATACAATTTTTGACTCAATGTCCTCTCTTTGCATGCTTGCAATATTTCCGGCACCCTAAAAAATCCCGTTCCTACAACTCCAACAGAACATTCGTAATCTGCTATATAACAAATCCACTTTGGCCACCCACTTTTGAATTCTTTCACAAGTACATTTGATGCCTTTAGATCCCTATGAATGATGTCGCGATTGTGGAGCCAATCCACCCCTAATGCAATATCATACATCATGAGTTCACCATCCTCTCTTGAAAATGGCCCACAATCCCCACCACTTCTCAATTCCATATTGCGTTCAATCAAACTCCGGAGATCGAAATCATCCTTTTGCATCAAGAATGCAAACTGGCCATTCTTCAATAATATACCTCGAAGTACTTGACAAAAGTACCTTGGGGTCACCTTAGGTATAGGGGACTTCAAATTTTCTATCTCCTCCACATGCTTTTGCAACAATCCATGGGGCAATTGGGATTTCAAGTCTCTCAAGAATGTCCCCTTCTTGAAGACCTTCACCACATGCTTAATTCCCTTCCTCTCATCCCTCTCATTATCCTTTGGATTCCACCATGTGACCTTGGCATGGAAGAGCTCCGCCTGCCCACCCTCTGCAAACTTCTCCCCCACCACCAACTCACCTTGCATTTTTACTTTCTCAAGTTCATAACCTAATGTTTGGAAGAAGTCACCCGAGGTGGGGTGGCGCTGCAGTTCCATGAATTCCTGCTTGTTGCTCTTTTCGGCCTCGCCTTCTTCTTCAGCCATGCAAAATGTGTTAAAGAAGGAACAACAGGTGGACTTCTTCACCCAAGCCACTGCTAGACTGATCCGCCAGAGTGCTCCAGTGAACCTTGGAGCGCTCGATCTGCTGCTGCACACTGCTCTCATTATTGGACGGAGTGCTCGCAGAGGCTTCCCCCGACTGGCGCATGCATGAGTTCCCCATCTCTGCAACAAAATACGAGGTGCTATCGTTAATCTGGAAATTATCTTCTAAATATCGCTACCGAGTATGCGCCCAAATCTAGCACTCAGTACGAAAACTGGAAATTACTCGCACACACAATCTCAAAGAAACCAACTCACAACAGAGTTGCACCACCGACAACCAGTGCAAGCAAAACAGACGAGGAAAGACAAAGTGTCGAGAGACGCAATGATGCAGTATTCCCGCATTAGGAAGATCGCAGCTGCAAGAGAAGAATGGCCGGCGCTTACCCGTCAACGGATGCCTAGTGATTTCGTGCGATTAAGAGTACAACCGGCAACGCTGGCGATGTTCCAACACACCTCCACGAGCGCCAACTCCAGATGTGCGGAGCGCGACCGGAAATGCTGGGGTTTGGGAGCCTTGACGGAGAGGTCACCGAGCAGCAGCAACAGATCAGAGTATACTCTACGCACAGTAGCACAGCGTCTCCAACCCTTGCCCAACACCCCTCGTATGTCTACTCCACACCTGCTCAAAGTCTTCACAGAGTAGCACAACCTACCGCCAGCGCCCTTACTAACAAACTCCGAAACAATCCACGCACCCCTCTCCTGAACGCGAGAAACCTCACAACGGCAACTCAACCTTGCTCCTTAAGATGGACACTGAGCTAGACTAAGTCACTAAGTCACAGGAAGCCACAGAACCACCCTCTCGAAGCCACGTCTAGAGCAATAAACCAAACCCTATATCCAACCTGCTCAGATGCCATCGCCGAGTTGGGAATCATCTCCCGACTTCCCAAGCACTGTTCAAAACGCGCTTCTGGAGAATGTGGGACCACGTGCGAACCCGTCCATCACCGTGGCAGGACTTGCGGAGCTACCCTAACCTTGCGGGGATTAACTTAATTTGCGAAATTGCGGGCTTCATCGTGGAGGAGAATCTCTCCTTGGGGCACACATTGACCGTTCTGTGCATTGCTACAGCGACCCAGGCTGCGTGGTTACAAGCTTGTATCCAGATACTCGAGGCTGATATTCCGTACCAGTGGGTAGGATTTTCTTTTCTTTCGGTGGGGAATTTGGCACAAGTTGGGTTTCCGTGTTGGAGTACTGAGGGTATTGGACGCCGATGCCAGGAGAGTTTCGGGAATATGTTGTGATGCGATTGGAAGGGTTCATTCTACTGCGCTGTTTCCTTTTATCATCCACAGATTCGACTCTCGAGTCTTTCAAACTCCGTCTCAAGCTTGTTGAAAAGCTTCCCTCCACTTTCTCCGATCCGGAGATTGTATGCAAAGTTGCGGTCTTCTCTTCAAGACATTGCCGATATTGGGGACTTAACGGTGTCTAGGTTTGTCTTCGTCCATCCTAAACCCATGTCCATTTCTTTCATGTCAACTTTCTCAAAGCAGTGGGAGAGTCAAGGAGTGGATTCTTATCAGGTTTTCTCTTTCGTCTATACAAGTCCGGTGTTCTGTTCCTTCTCATTCCTCTCTGTTTTTTTTGAAGTGCTCTTGGTAGACGTGCACGTTTTTCTTGACTCTTGATTGCAGAAGTAGTGCAACTGCTCTTGACTCTGCTACAAAGCTCTGCAGTGGTGGAGTCCAAATGCTTATTGCAGGTTCTTTATGAACCGCAGAAAGCAGTTGAAGATGGGTTCAAAGATTGCAGCGGAAGGGCGAGCCGGAAGTTATGGTGCAATTTTTGAGGGAGATTCCAGGGCTTTTATGTTGAAGATCTTTAAGCATGATACTTTTCTCGGTGAGCTCAAGCGCCTAGAAACCACTTCCTTACTTATTATGATAAATGTGGAGACGAGAATAGGCTTGGAGGCATTTGGTAGAGGCTGAGTTTATATGGAGCAATCACTATGAGAAGCTGGGTCGATACATTGAGTCACCTCCAACGCCAGGCATCTAATATACGACTGCATAAGATTAGGTTTGGAAGCGAGTTTGATTTCAGACCTTTTTTGAGTCGGCAAGCCAACAAATGTGAGTTGGTAAGGCTGGGACATTGTAATGTTTTTTGAGAACCGTAGTAGGTCTGATCAACAGACTTACAGACACTAATCAGATGGCAACATGAAACAGATTGTCAAGTTGTGATTTGAGTTTTGGGAAGGCAGATTTCACGTCGCTGGCTGGTGTCATGCGAGATGAGAGTTTCAGGTATGTGTTGGTTCTCTTCTTAATTTTGCAATTTCGCAGAGTCCTACATATGCAATATAATTGGAACAAGCATTTGTACGGTAACCGTATCTGTTGGCGGAGTTTACACACGTTCTTCGGCTGAATGGCATAGACCTGTTCTTGATCGACATTATCATGCCTTGAATGATGTACATGTCTTGACTCGCTTACTGATCGTCTTTCTTTGCTTCAAAATCTCCCAATCTGTATCATGATTTCATCTGAATATGTGCCTATGTGATGGGTGATTGCAGAATGTATCACCGAATACCCAGCCACTAAGCATGAGAATGAAGGTGACTATTCTTCACAAACCAGAGGAAACATTCTCCAACAAGGTCCTCTTCGTTCTTTGGTCACCATCTGTTCCTTTGAATTCTAAAACTTTGCTGACTTTGAGATGCATAACAGATTGCAACTGTGTCTGGTTCCCGGAAATGATTTGGCAGTGTACACTTTCTCTATTTCTAAACCACATCTGTGATAGTACCCATTGACCTTATTTTTGCCGCGTCAATTGGCAAGTTGGATTCAGTTTCTGCCTTAAATGCTGAAGAAAAGTAAAATTATACCATTTCTGTACAATGGAATACTACACTCAATGAACGGTACAAATGGATTGATAGGTACACTAGGATTTTAAAATAGAACATTCTTCTCAAAATCGAAAGTCCTTGAAATTCAAGCGCCATTCTAACCTATTCGGAATATCCCTTGAATTGGAACTAGATAATTTTGGAAGGCAACAGGCGAAATGGTGAAGAAGAATAAGTGAGATGGAGGAGAGAGAGATTTTGGAGAATAAATGCTGCAAATAGCATTGATGAATCGGAGTCATCTCTGCCTGGAGGCCTGGACAATGCAGCCAACAGATACTTGGAGCTGCTGATCTTCACATTGAAGACATGCAGTGTCCGCAATCTGTCCATGGTGTTGTCGGCGCTGGTGGAGATCAAGCACAAGTCGGTGCTCAGGGGCATGATCAAGTCACATAGTGTGCAGGTGTTTTCTACTACATGCTAAATGCGCACCAGTGTTCCTTCGAAACGACTCCCAATGATTCTCCGTAGCACGCTCCATGTGCTCCAGCACTCAGAGTGGCATGGAGTGTTCCGAGATGTTGATCTCACCTGCTCTGGCCCCGAGTTCTGCACCGTACTGCTTTCGCAGCCAGTCTTCGACCTGACGATGTACTCCAACTCTTAAGTTTGCACCCTGGCTTCGACATTCCAAAACCTGAGGTTCGACAGCCCAGAGGTCACCCCAACCATGATGAATGCAATGAAGCACAGACTCGGCTAAGGTTGAAGCCGAGAGAGCACGTAAGGAGGCGAGGCCGGAATCAAATCGATCATGCCAACCGTGTACACAGATTAAGGAATGAGCCGTTTCAGAAATTTCTCCTGGTCTCCAAGGACGATGCAAAATATGACATAGTTTTGTGGTCGCTACAAGGAGGTGATTAGCTTTATTAACATACCTGCATGGTGATAGGTAATGTGCTTGCAGGAGCATCAGAATCTCTGTACTGAAACAGATACGTTTCTGTAATTAAACAGATAAGTCCTAGACTACAAGTGTGAACTTGTTTGGCATATCAACTTTGTGAGAATATTTTTAATCAAAATCGATTACAACCATCTACACCCTTGTCAAAGAATTTGCAATTCATAACTCTGGTGGGATCGCTTTGCGTTTCATTTGGCAACAACGGTTCATTTATCAGCACAGCAATAACGCCGATCATTGAGGAACTTCATGATTATGAATCTTTCTTATCGTACTGAGAATGATACCTACATGGTGCATTGCGTGGCAGGTCGACGAGTGGTGGGAGCAGCCGGCAGCAACTGCTGTGGATTGGATTTTAGTAGATGGGCAGAATGTGGCTGCTTGGCTTGCGCATGTGAAACAGCTTCAGAAAGCTTTCTACGAGCAGCAACTTTTGTGATTTATTGGCTGCTTCTCACTGTTAAGAAACGACCTGTTTTGTAACAATATCATCATTAGGATATACACAGGATCTCTCTGGTCCACTGCAAGTCACGAAATTGCACCTTTTTGGTACTAATCTCTCTTTTTTTGTTTATTTTTTATTTTTTGGGTGATATGAAATGTGGGTGTCATGAGAAGCTGCGGTGATTGATGTGCATTTCCACCCTCTTGTAATTTTTCACTTTCCTATCAGAGTTCATTGCAGCATTTACTCTTTGCATGTTTGTTTGAGCATGTAGACACATTTGTTTGCAATCTTCTAAGCATCGTTTCTTCATGCGAACAGCAATGAGTTGGAGTCAAATTATGAGGTTAACAATCTCAACACTATTTTTTATCTTAAAGATGTTTTTGTGAACCAGTTTCCTACAACCATCTATTCCAACTTCCAAATTGGACTCTTGTGAATCTGTTGTTGAAAGTTCTTTAAACATAGAATTCTTTTTGATGTTGAGTTTTGAAATAAGCCATAACCCTTTTACTTCCTACATTTTCAGAATTATCTACAATTAAATAAAAAATAAAAAATGTTTTATACCCAAAAAAAACTTGGTTTTCTAAAAACTTTAGTATATAAAAGCTATTGGGGAGTGTTCAATGCCAATTTCATCAATTTAATCACCTCTTCTTGAAAGAATAATAGTCATATACAAAGTGATTATAATGAAATTAAGTTTTGGATGCAACACTTTCACCTTACAATGTGTTAATATGATTTGAAGGTACTAGCTGTATAACACCATTAAGTGGAACAAATAGTTGTCTTTTATATAGAAAATAAAGTTATCCAATTTTTTATAAATGTCAAGGTTTAGTCTTTTACAAGCTTTACTTAATCCCTAAAAACAATAGTCCTCAAATGGACTCGTTGATATTTTAGGCAAAGTTTTTACGCTGTCAATTTTGAATGTGATTTTTGGATATTTTTGTGGATGTAAGGAATTGTAAGAGCTTAATTGGAACACGATTTTCTTTTTGCAATGGACTTTGGAAAAATACTTATGACCAGTGCCCAAAGCATGTTTTAATTTTTAAATTTTTTAAATTTTTTTTGTTTTTGTTGTGTTGAACACCCTAAGTGCCTTGAAAATTGGGATTTTTAATACATAGAATCAACATGACTATCTTTGAAATTGTCACAAAAAAAATTAAAACAGAAATTGTTTATTGCATGAGTCAAAATTTCCTCATCCATTTTTAGTCAAGATACATTTTTTTTCTCTTTACCTTATAAAACACAGAGATTTGGTTCTTTTCTATTTTCTTTTTCCTACTTTAACTATGGTCATAAAATATTTTTCAATTTTGTGGATTCAAATTTTATTAAAAAGTGATTTATCACATGAGTATTAGGAATAAATGAATCCATGACCCTCTCAGAAATGGCAAATTTAGAGTACTTTTGTCAAGATTAACAAGTACAAACTCCATTTTAGGTTCACATGTGTTCACATGATAATTTCTCCTAAAATTGATACAATCATTTTAGTAATAAAGAGAAATGTCATCCCAGAGCTCAAAATACCTTCTCTACTTCAAAATACCATCTTATCTCAAATGTTTAGCCAAACACTCCAAAGAATTCCAATGACCAAGCCAACAAACTCAAAATATGGTACCACCATTTTGAGTTCAAGAGGGCCACATGAAGCCACTCTTGCTGTTATCAAACTGAACCCTCCCGGATAATTCTGTTCCGGATCTTCTTTCCCAGAAGTTGCTTCCAATGTTCAACAATTGAAAGTATCAAGTTGATGCAACTTCGCTACAGCAGGAGAGACAATAATAAGGAAGAAATGCAAATAAACGTGGGAACCGAATCCACTCGTCGCCATTGCAGATACTCGCCTTTTTGTCCCGTCCTCCCGCACCGCAAAAAGCAACTCCACTGCTCACTGTTCACTCAGTCTCGCGCAGATCTCGCCAGGTTGCAGCATTCGATCGGATGGCGTCGCATGCGCATCTCGACGCCATCTCACATCACGGACCGGCTAGGATCATCGACTGTGTAGGATCATCGACTAGGATCATCGACTAGGATCATCGGCTAAGTTAAGACCATCGTTTAGGATCTCGTGATTCGCGACGACCAAGTTTCAGTATTTCGGACCAAGCTTCTCCAGTGTCTGCAGTTCGTCTCGACCATCTTTCATCTCTGATGCTATCTAGATTCATCTGGTGCTATCAGTTTCAAGCTTCACACATGTGGGAGCATCGATCAGATAGATTTTCTAGCATCTGCATTGCTACTAGATTAGAGTTTGGACTTAGGATGAGTTTAGTGTAATGGCGAAGCTGCAATGACGACTTCGCATTTGACTTGCAGCGCAAAGGGTAGTTTCTGACAGTGGCTTTGGGGAGAATATCTAGATTAATCGGTACTTCGGTCCGGGTTTTGGCAGGTGGCGCGTTAGAGGTTATGTTGTATTTGAGTACGGATTGGCCGTGCTGCTAAGTTGCCGATTATCACATCAAAGTTGCAGTGCGTCTTCAGTAGGCTGGTGACTTGGTGAGTTCTGTTTTGGGGATACTGTGTGGAACTGGCTTGACCGTGGGTTTTGGTTTACGAGATTCGTGAGGTTTCGTGTTTGGGTTTCGTTTCTATCCCTCGATGATAAGTTTGGGTGATCGGCGGGAGCTCGTTTCTTCTGGTTGCGTATACTTTAAGTTACACGAGAGTTGACTCTTGCACTTCGGATGTGTGGTGGGAGGCCTGTAGTGGTCGCGGTTAGGTTTTTTTCTTGTTAGAGGGGACGCAGATTTTTGGGCTAGTACGAGGAATAAAGTAGTGAAGCTGTCAGTGGGTGATTGAGCGGCTGGTGATGTTAATGGGATTTGTGTATCAGTACATTGTGGTCTCTCTGGCATTTCTTGCTCTGTAGTGAAGGTGGAGGGTTTGGTATTAAATTGTTCTCTGACTGTTACTCACGGTTTGGAAATTGTGAGTTTTCAGTCGAGGCAGCGAGTCACCCTTAGCCGAGAGGTTTAGCAATGACGGGAACAAATGGTGTGGACATCCAAAACAGTGCTCATCAGAATGGTGGTAACGTTGTCGCGCGAAAGGAGCGGACCGCGAAAGAAGCTGAGCTTTTGAAGCAAGTGCGGGAGAAGATTGCAGTGCTTGACCCTCAATCTCAGGTAAGCTCACGGTTGGGTGGCAGTTCTTGGCTGAAGAAGGTGTACATTGAGTTCGGTTTTTACTTGAATGCTCGGAGCACAGTTCACAGCTCGTAAGTGGGGATTTGGAATGTCCGGTTGTGCTCAGGACATAGATGACGCAACCTTGCTCCGCTTCCTCCGAGCGAGGTCTATGGACGTTACAAAGGGTTCCAAATTGTTTGCAGACCATCAGAAATGGCGCCGAGAGTATTTTCCTTTAGGCCACGCTCAAGAAGAGGAGATTAAAGACGAGATTGCGGGACAGAAGTACTTCATTCAAGGCCATGACAAAAATGGTCGCCCGCTGTCCGTGTTCCTGGGAGCAAAGCATCTTGCCACTGGTAGCAAGAACCTTGAGCAATATAAACGTGAGTGTAGTGTCAGTGCATTTGCGACCTTTTTTCTATGCCATCACGACTCACTTACGTTGTGTTGCTTGATTGTTGACGTGATCACGTTTTTAATAAGACACACTCCACACTCTGAGTTCCTGATTTGTAAAAATTAAAAACCTAATGTTTATAGGCCCTTGTGGCATGCTCGGAGACGATCGCTGATACTGTTCTGTTCTATCATGGTGTTGGAGGTATCACTTATTGTTGTGACAAACTTGTTGCCAGGTAATCCATTACTGAAGTTGGTGTTCTTTCTATGTCGCAGGAGGTGTCACTTATTTTATAGACAAACTTGTTGCCAGGTAATTCCTCAGCAACCGCAAGCTGCAAGTTTGAGGATGAGGATTAGGTTGCTTCTGTCGTCCTGGTGTAATGCTCAGGTGCAAATGCATGCTATTATTGTTACAGTACTATCATTGCAGGCTGTTCGTGAGTAAAGCCTGCACCATCTCACTTTATCTATAGTGGCTTTCTCTTTCTTTTACAAAGATAATTGGTGAGGTGCTGAGTCTTGACCATTAGGTTATCACTCTCTGGTAACATCTACAGTTCCAATCTTCGTTGTGCCAATCAGCCAACGGAAATTGTGTGATAGTATGACTTACATAGGTAATTTCATTGTTCTTATAACTTCATTATTCTTGCAGTATTCCAGCTGGGGAGGAAAAGTTTAACGTCATTGCTGATCTAAAATCCGTGAAATTCAAGAATCTGGACGTGCGAGGATGGCTCGCTTCATATGACTGTCTTCAGGTAATCTGAACAACTGTCTTACTTTTTATCATTTTTCAACTTTTCCATTGAGCTTGCACTCTTCACGTCTTTAACTATTGCCACCTTTGTTCTGAACTTCCATTTACAGTCCAATAAATTTTCAAGGACGTTTTAGGTTTCATCTACTGAGTTAGTACTTTAGTGCAGTCCTCTTACAATCATTCTGTCCATGAAATCACGGAAACTTGCAGGCTTACTATCCTGAAAGATTGGGAAAGGTATACGTACTGCACGCTCCCACAATATTCTGGGGTGCTTGGAAAATGATGGTTCCCTTCCTAGACCCAGTTACAAAAGCAAAGGTAATGATCTGCCCCTGAAGCTCAATTGGTACTCCTAGATAAATATATGATTCTATGTCAGTTATTTTTCTTTAGAAATTGGACACGTGTCGCGAAAACATCTTCATATCTATGAACATAACCTCAGCATTGCACCTTTTAGGGGAACAGTGAAATTGAAGGACGTGTAATTGAATGGTATGCAGATTATTTTCGTGGATGATGACAAACTAGAAGAAACTTTGTTGAGAGATATCAGCAAGGAAGAGCTTCCGACCATTTACGGAGGCTTAAAAGAGATGGTACCGATGGAAGTTGCACAACCAGCTAATTGGCCTCAGTACAAGCCTGTCACTTAAATGCCATTGTTCGGCATTTTTGTATGCATAGCTGAAATCATTAGCGGCCGACGAAGGATTAGCATTTTCAATGCCCAATTCAGTTCGTTCCACTCATTTGCGGAGAGCAGTTGAACAGAGGCCTCATTTTCTTCAAACATGGGGCTGAGTGGGAAACGCGGATCTGAAGAATTCGCGACAGATTACGATCGCATGCTAGCATCATATGCTAAGCTTCTCTCTGATCGTGGGTAGCTAATTGTACGTGCACATGTAATTAAGCTTTATTTCCAGACATTGGAAACCATTGAAGAAGGATTTTTAACTGGCTGCTTCATTTATAATCGGGGTCGGTCATCTGTTCTTGTGAGTCTTCACGAACTCACATCTTGTTTTAGTTATGATTTGTTGCTCCAGTGACGAAATCGCAATTGCGTTCTAGTTCTAATCTTGGATTTTGGATTTTGGGAGATTTGAATTGATTGAACATTAATTAGCCAGGAACTCTGCTGCAAAGAACTTGGCTGACAGGAACACACAATGATCTTATGAATTCTGTGTACCCGTCTAGAATAGACAAATTCCTGCATTTGAAAGGATGGGAAAACCTCAAACCTTCACACTTGTAGGTTTTTTGTAATTCATGTCGGATATGGTGTTCGAAATGCTTGACTTTTAATGGAGCTAAAAAATATGCTGGCATTGAAACCTGCGTTTTACCTGATGTAGAGTGTTAAATCTACAGAAAGCCTGTCGATGAGATCTGTTGTTTGGGATTTTGATACACTGGAAACTGATGGAGAGAAGTGTGAGTTGACATGATGAACAATGATAACTGATTAACCTATATGATTCCTTGAACATTTTGGCCCTTGGGTATTTTAGAATTCTTGGTGGCCATGGATCAGCGTTGAATACGATGTTGCCTGTGAACGGTGAATGTGAAGAGAAATAGTACACTTATCATCATTTTTTTTGTTTTTTCTCCTCCACCAAACATGAACGAGAATGTTTCAATCGTCCTCGTGTTGCTGCACATGCTTCGTAGCCTGACCGATATATTATTTGAAAATAATTCCTATTCCAAGTTACAAGCCATAGGAGTAAGATATATCAGCAAGTACATCAGAAATTTCTTCTCATCTACGAAATATCCTCGCAGCTGTGTGCTACTAGCATTCACAAACAACCTTTTGCTCCACACAAGTGAGGTCACTCATTCCGTCACTCAACATTCTGCATTTTTATGCTAAACGCAAATAAGTAAGAGAAGTCTCTTAAAGAACTGTTCTAGCGATGAGACACAATTCTACTAAAATGCCGTGATAAAAAATGTAGTGCTACCATGTGACTGTCCAAAGCAGGTCATGATCGTGACAGAAAATCTATTCGACTTCGCGAGTTGAAATCCAGGGTCTCTACGGAAATTTCCATTGTGTTGTAGTCTACAGATGTTTTGAGGTGAGCTTGAATTCGGAGTAGACGTCTTGGTCCAGAAATCAAATGTTGATATAGCGAGTTAAATAATGTTGATGCTCTAAAGTTGCTTGAGCAGGTTCAACAGGCTTGCAAAGTTAGCACTTGACAAGAATGCCTGGAGTTGAGTCCAATTCCAAGCGTCCAGACAATGGCATTGGTGGGGCTTGACTCAGGCCAACGAGGCTCCCGACCATCGTCAACTGCATGCCGTAGAAAGGATCTGACGCATTGCAGTGAGTCACCAGCATGTTAATGCACAAAGTTTAAGGTGTACAGATGTGGGAACTGAGAAGAATCGTGTAGGAGACACAACCCCAAAGATTCCCAAACTTCATTCTCAACCTTCGATGTAGTGGGCAACCGGCATGAGAACCGTTCAACAGTGTATCATATTTGCGTAAATTATTGCGCGAGATCCTCTTCACACCTTCATTAATTCTTTTAATATTGTCAGAAAGCGAGAAATACGATTGCTCTAAAAACGTAAACCAAAGGCCAGAAGACCATTGGAGCAAAACTCAAATCAGACACAAATCACAAATGAACTTGATAAAACGACGAATTATTGGTCTCTGTGTGTGTCAACTCCATTAGTTAAGTCTAAGGGTAGTTATATTATTGCTTAAAGTAATGACTGCTTCATCTTATCTGGCGGATAAAAGCTTAGAATTATTAGATTGATAAACTTAGGAAGATGACCGGGTCATGACCTGTTCTGCCCGGTGCTTTGTTATGCGTTGTGCATCGCTGGTGGAGTGAGAAATCCTGATGTGATGCCACGCCTCCTTGCTACCTACCGGACATCATTCCTGTGGGTACTTGCAGAGAATGGTACGACGCTGTAAAACTTGACCATTTCAATCACTTACCTTTCACAGTTGGCCGGGGCGGCACCGGCCAACCAGTACCTGCGGGACCCTTTCAATTCACACCTGCAACTTACTGTCCCTAATCTCCACTTTCTGCTTCTGATTCCGTAGCAAAACCTCCACTATTGCACCTTTTTTCACCGCTGCATCGTCTGCAGCAACAGTAACTTAACCCAGTTCTCATCCAGAAAGCAACATCACCTCTGGCAATGCTCCACAGAATCATGTGAACATTCTCCTAAATCTACTTCAAGTTGGTGTTGATTCAAGTTGGTGCGTGATATTTCATCACGAATATTGATGGATTCTGATGGATGTGAGGAATGTGGATGGTTGTGGAGCTGATCCAGAGCTCGAGAAGGCGCAGATGGTGACAGACATTCAGAGAAAGGGTCTGAGCCGAATGGGATCCGAATGCGAGGTGTGTGACTTGAATACAACAAATTACACCGCTAGTGTACATGCATACACCTGCATTGATTTGAAGTGGGGCCAAGTCTGTTGCACAGGACGACCTTTCAGTGACCTTGGTGGTCCGGTTTCTGATTCAGTCTGACTGTTTCTTTCCTGGCCACCTTGCCAAGGATCTCTCATGTACTATCACCAGCCGGCGAGCAAGTTACTCCCTTGCAATCGCCGTCCTTGTCTCCACTCCGGTGCATCGACTTAATTGAGTGCATTGCCCTAGCTGCATCTTAGAATCACGAGCTGTCACGAGAACCCGCAATTTGCAACGACCAGCCCTGCACCACCCTCGTTGAATCTGTTTGCATTCATTCTAGTGGCTCGGAACAGGGTTCGTTTTTCGAGCAGATGTGAGACAGGCGTTCCGGGGTGATTCCTGAAGCCTGGACTCTTGATCTGTGGCACGAGTTTTCTCAAGTGAGCCGGTGTGGGGACAATTCGTGTGACTCGGGTGTTGGAAAGAGCCACCCGTCTGGAAATTTGAGTTTCTTCTCAGTTGATCTGCAGCTCCATGTTCCAGGTAACGCGTGAAAACTTCATTCCTAGTTTCAGCTGCCTTAATAGTTCTGGTCGGAGCAGCTATTGTGATCGGTTAGAGAATCAACAGAGGCAAGCAATGCGACGAGAGAATAGTACAAATTATAGTTCTAGTCCATGACCGGCACGGTTGATGTTTTGATCATCAGAACTGTTACTCTTGTCCGATGCAACCACCTTGCTAAAAAACTCACAGAAATGGTTGGGATTACAACCACAACCAATGCGATCGAGGTCGGCCGGCCGGCCGGCCAATCTAAGTGTCGATAGCTATGGAGAAATAGTTTGCAGAAACATGTTTTGATCGATACTTATGCTCGTTGTCGACTTATGTGACTCTATTTCTGGTCATGAGAGGTGCCTGGCAAATTTGAACTCGGTGGGCACTGACTCCATTGCCGGCCAGCCTCATCGAATTATGTTCAAAGTTAAGTAATAGTTAACAATTGGTAATGCGATGGAAATCATGTGCATCTCGCCGCCCTGAACGTCACGAGAAAGGGAAGGTCCATCAGTCGTCCTGTCATTGCTTTCCTGAGAAACCAATTTTGTGAGCTGTGCAGGCACACGGGAACTTCGATTGGATGGCAGAGCGTTTGTGAGAAAGCTTGGAAGCCGGTACCACATGCATCTGTGATTTGGGATTGGGTTCGGACTGACAAGCAATCGAGGAAGATGTGGCTCGTTTCGAGTTTGTTCCATGGCGACGGGTTATGGAGCCCTTCGTTCCCAGTTGCCGTGCTGATGGGCCTGCTGTGCGCCTACGTGTGGGCGAGGGCGAAGCCATGGGTCTCCCCCAACCGCGCGAACCAGAAGGAATACATACTTCTGGAGGATTTAACGAACGCGAAGTCGTTTCTGTCCAATCTTCACGACACTTTGTGGAGTTCAAAGCCGCAGAACTCAGAGAGTATATCCAAAGCAGGGGAGGACGTGCTCTTGCAACGAACCGCGTCGCGCATGAAGGATGGGCGACGTAGGACGTCGGAGTCGATCACAGGCACTTTGACAATTGGCAAGCATGTGGAGCCGAAGGAGGTGAACAGATTGAGGCGCAAGATGCGAACTCTGGGCCAGAAGGAGCACGTGTACCAGATTGTTGAATCGTCGGTGCTGTTGCAGGCTCGCCTTCCGATCACGTCCAGCCTCTTGGGCCAAGCTTTTGAAGTGGCTCGCCGTGCCATGGCTCATGATCCTCTGGCTACTCTGCAACTGGGGAGCTGGGGTGTTATAATGCAATCAGGTAATTCATAAGATTACCCCCTCTTTCTCTCTTGGATCGTGAGTTGGCTAGCAATCAGTGCCAGTGCTTGAATTGTTGATCATTTGGTTCTTTTGTGTTGATGTGATTCTTCATGGTGTCTGCTTCAGAGGGTGAGCTGAAGCTCCTGCGCCTTGAGGACGGGGATGTGCCTGTTCTGCTTGACTCATTCCGTGAAGAAGGTATAGTTCACCTCTGCTCAATGGTTTGGAGCATCTCAGAAGTCACTGTAGTTTTATGCTTTTCAGTGATAATTGGTTCTAGCGTAGATGAAGAGAGATTAGATTAGGTCTCCGAGTAGCTGATCATATCTGCGACATTGAGTATTTCCTGGAACCCTAATGCGTTGGGTTAGGGTGTAATTTGCGTCCAGTACTAGCTAGAAGCTTGTCCAATTCAAATTTTCAATCCTCCATTTTTGGCTTCCGTAGAGTTCCTCATTTGTGGAAGTGTCGTTTTGAGCAGACCAGGATTTGAGGGTGGAGGGGCTTTTCCTTCGAGGAGTACAGATGAGGGCAGTGATTGGGGAAACCAGTGCTGTACTCAGGAGCAAAACTCTCCTTAAGGTATACACATATTTCTCTTAATCAGAGATTTCAACGACAAGAATTGCTCTTCACTCGAGGATTTCTTGGATGAGAATTCTGCACTTGAACCCTTCAATGCTTGAAGATGTAATGTGGATGCCATTGCAGCTTGGCATTACAATTGTGTATAGAAGCATAACTGGGTTCTATTGCAGGACGAGGCAGGGTGTATCGATGCGCTCATAGTATGGCCGCCTTTAGTAACGCTGGAGAAAGCATCACTGCTCTACGCCACCAAAATTGTTGAGTTTAAGGGTGTGACCGCGGCTGTTCGGAGTAACCTTGTTCCGGTGTCCTTCAAACGGAAACCTAAAGACGAAGGTAAAGGCTTAATCTGTAGTGTTTGAAATTGCGAAACCCCCAGGTTGAAATGTTGAAACGAGCTTACAGTCCCTACAGGAAAATTTTAAGAATCATACTCGTCGCTTGAAAGTGGAGTTTCAAGTCTGATGAAAATTCTGTTGGCAGATCATACGGGCTTGTTCCTGGCAGCTGCACTTGCATTCATTGTAGCCATCATGCCGAGAACTTTCTGGTTACCGGTCCTCGGCAAGATTGGGATGGTGTTTCTTCCCGTGTTCCAATTAGCAGCTGTAATCCTTGGCTGGAATCTAGGTCACTTTCTTCTTCTTGGGGAGTGGCCCAGTACAGGAGGGTAAGCAAATGACTACACATACTTTTCGGCTCTAAATGGCAGTTCGAGAGGCTACAGCTGACCAGTTCCTGTCATGTTATCTCTCGTTTTTCTAATGCTGTAGAGATTATTGATTGATCGTCTCATGAATGTAAATTTTGTCTTGTACGCAGTGATCGTGAAGTGACATTAGATTCAGAGGACGAGGTGAAGGAATTCGGTGCCAACCTCTTCAAATACGTCACTCCATGGGACAGGTAGGTGTGTTGGCAGACGTTGGCATTCCGCTGACATATGTTGAGTTTTAACTAGTGTATAACCTTGAGCTCACGTTGAGAAGGATTTACTAGAGGTCTGACACTCGGAAGGGTTGGAAACAAATTATGGCAGTGCTGTGAGGATGGAAATGGGCGACCTCGAAAGACAGCTAGCAAAGAAGTTGGAGTCCCAACCTAGTGTTAGCAATGCAGGGATTTATGCTCAACAAGCAGACTATCGCACGGAGTTTTGGCGGAAAGGTGTTGGAGAAATGGACCAGGCCATTGAGATTGAGCCACAGAATGAGCTGCCTTTTCGGTTCGTTGCCTCCTTATACCTGAGTCTCTCAGATAAACATGAATTCCTCCCCTGCTCCTCTTAAATGAATTGGTATTTGAGACTCCATAGTGGAGTTTATTATACAATCAGATGTAACTGTTCATGACTTCATCAATCGATGAGCATTTGACGAAGACTTTCACATTTGTGGAACGCGTCATCTTCCAGGAGTCTAAGTTCAGGAGGTGAACTGTTAACATATACTTGTATGAATGTGGCAGTATTCGAGGTTGCATTAAAGGCCTAGCCGGAGACTATGAAGGTGGCTTAAAGGATCTGAATCAGGCGCTAAACCTGAAACCCAATGACGTTTTGGCACTCATTGATCGAGGCGTCTTCAGATTCTTGAGTGGTGACTTTGTCGGGGCTTTTGCCGATCTTGACGAGGCAATCAAGTTAGATCCTGCTCAACCTCCAGATGTTCTGAAGTTCCGGGACGCCATTGCAAAGGTTAGTGCCTTCCAGCATCCAGCACTTTTTTGCAAACATTGTATTTGTTTTTTGAATCGCAGCTCTAACTCTACACCAAATTTCTGTCTGATCCCGAAGGATCCGGTTCTCAAATTTTCTGTGATGACACATCTCTGCTTTCCCCTCAATGATATAATCCTCAGTGACCGTCAATTTAAACTTAGAATTTATACTGTATTCAGATTTTGGCTGACCTGGAGGAGCTGGCTAAGCTAAGAGAGGAGAATCCAAGACTTAAGGCAGAATTGGAAGCTCTACGCGCTAAAGCCGCAGCTGACTTGGAAGCAGCTCAAGCGAAGGCTGCAGCTGATCTCGAAGCATCTCAAGCGAAAGCAGCAGCTGATCTGGAGGCTTTGCGGGCCAAGACTGAAGCAGAGGCGGAGGAACTTCGGACCAACACTCAGAGACTTCAACAGGATCTCAACAAAGCCCAAGAGACTTTAAGAAATATGCCATCGAATCAGGTACATGGCGATTTTGCACAACCTGCGATGGAAGGGTATCTTTTTCATAGCTTTGTATAAATGGATTAGCTTTTTAATAGTTGCATATCTATTAACTTATACAAGTTGATTTGCATTATGCATTAGGCGTACAAACTAGTCCAGAAATAATAGGCTTTTGTACAAAGAAAATGTATAATAAATATATCCCAATGGCATGTAATACATATCTTTCTTTGATTGGACGTATGCTTTTACTGTTTGAAGTGATCAATAATTCTTGAATGCAATTTCCTTGTGGTGCTGTTGTTGGGCGCAGTCACTGGAGTTGCAATATAACAACCTTTGCTGCGAAAAGTGCGTCCGAGATATCAAAGCTGCTCTTTCGAAGGTCCCTGGTATGGGTTCTTCACCTGCATTATCTCTTTGTATGTTTTATGTGTACACATCCATGTTGGAGTTCTCAATGAACAATAAGTGTCTTGAGCGTAGGTGTTACTTCTCCTTAAATTGAGACTTGCCATCACTTTGACAAAATTGAGCGTACTTATTAAGAATACTTTGTATTTGTGCGCGATTGTACAGGAGTGGAATCCATCACCGAAGATTTCATGAGCAACAAAATGACAGTAACGGGCTACGTGTCGGCCAACGTAATTCTATCTGTCTGCAGGCAAACCTCACCCAAGAAGGTCATCTACCTCGTTGGCGACGAGAACGCCCCCGAAGCACCCGCTGCCCTCGACCCAGAATTTGTTCCAAGGGATTTACACGACGACGACGAACCAGAAACAGCGCCTGAACCAGAATCTACACCAGAGACAGCTCCCGAACCAGTTCCAGAACCTGCAGCTGAATCTGTTCCGGCACCCGAAGCTGCACCAGAGCCGGAGGCCACTCTTGAACCAGAGACCAAAGCAGATCCTGAACCGAAGGCCAATGGCCATGCCGAATCTCACGAGATACAAGAAGGAGATGCGAATTGAAGACAAAAATACTGGTATTTTGATTGGATTCTTGTGACTTGCACACTTGTAAAGCTACCGGTAATTAGAGTTAACTTGGCGAATCCTGTAAATTTATTCCAGTGGAAAAGCGAGAAAATCCTACGTCCACAGATGTGTGCCTACACACTTCTGTGAATATCTGAGTGTACCTATTAGTGCTGACCAGGTCAAAAAGGAAAAGAAGTTCCGAGGACAAGTCACCCGTGTCGATTCAAGACCCTACAATTCTATAGTGTGGGAAAGTAGGTCCTCAAAGATTAATTTGTATTCCCTTGGCCTTTGAGGCCTAGGTTCAAGAAAAACAAATATATTGTATAGTTCGACCAAGGATTGATTAGCTGTCATGTGGATGGATCCGTGTTGACGTTCCTGAGACGTGACTGAGCTTGAATTACCAAAAATATCTCACAATTGATTAGATTTGGATCCCTGGGGCCTGCAATCGAAGTTAGTAGCTTGTGCTCAATGAGCTTTGCTCTGCTTGAGAACAGGAAATAGGAGATGATAGGGTAAAGCAAAAAGATAAGCAATCTGAAAAGATCATCGGCATGAAGATGAAAACGTCTGGTTCGTGCTCTCTTGCAAAGCACCTAGAAAACTACAAATGGACTCGCTTCCTAAGTGCGATCTCGTCAACAAAAGCGGGCCTGTTGATGCGAGCAAACTTATGAGCTGCTCACGTCGACCATACCTATTACCGGTATTAAGTAATGAAGAGTGGAAGCGAAATAGAAAATGACGTGAAGTTACTGAAATCGGTAGTCATAAACAATCGGGTAAAACTAGTGATCTTTTAAAAGCATGTGATGAAGCATGTTTCCATGGCTATATGGTCAAGGCCATGAACTTCAGGTCTTTGAACTACCTCGTCTTGATTAAATCCCTGCTGCTGACACTTGACTTTTCCACCCATTTTAGATTTTCGGAAGGACTTTTCAACTTCAATCAGTGGCAAGCTAATCAAGAAACAGACAAGACGAGAAATCAATTATATACACAAACCATAATAGCTTACTTGAAACGCCAAGAACATGCAGCGAGCATGACCCACCAAAAGCACTATTCCAGAGACCAGGTGCGAACTTCCATCACTTGCGTTTCCCAATCAGAACCCCAGTCAAGATATTGAAGTGCTACAAATGCAAAAACGAAGAAGAAGTCTTCCAACACAGATACATATGCTAAAGAAAGCAGAGCAGAACATCGACCTCCACGCCCACTCCACAGTACCACCAATTTTAAATCTTTCTCTACAACAATTCAGAGCTCTCACATGTGCAAGATATGAAGATCACTTCACAAAGACGTCAAAGACATTTCTCTTTCATTGAATGCCGACAGACAAATCCGTATTTGAAAGTTTACAATAAACAACTTGAATTGTAATTGCAATCGAACCATATGATTACTTGGTATCAAACTTTTGGATGCGAGAACGTCTTACGTGATGTTCTTCGGCTAAAACACAGACAATACACACCTCTGATGATCCTCGAAGCAGCAGATTCACTTTCAGATCGATGTCAGACCTATACATTTAATTCGTTGGTATGCAATAGTGGGGGTGTGATCAACCTGCAGGCAATCAAAGTACCGCTCATGTCATTCGAACTTCTGCCTAATATGTACAAACTCAAGTGTCATCACAAGATGACGAGCACCAGATTCACGGCGATCGAGTGATGGCCGCGCCGGAAAAAAATCAATCTTTTTCGTGGCGTACGCCGATCTTCACCGCTACCTAATCAGCTGAATGCTGCATCGCTCCACTTCGGAGTTGTTCGCAGGGTTGTTCCACGCCATCAAGCATTGGAAGAGCTCATCGGACACTGAGCGACCATCCGAAGCTGTGCGAATCAGAGGATTCTGCGGCGATGCCGAGCCCCATAAATTATCGATATCGTTCCGATATAACACATCTTCCGAGAAGCCCATCTGTTCCAGAGGAGGCGGATTCGAATTGATCTGCGTCGGCCCCGGGTTGAAATCCGGGTTGAAATCATCCATAACCGACATATCACGGCTCGAGAAGTACTCGGTGACGTCTTCTAAATGCAAGGAACCACCAGAGCTGGAATCAGAGTCGAACTCTATTGATGGAGCAAACTCTAAAGCGTCAGAAACCCTAGAAAAGTCCGCAATCGTCGACAAAGATGCAGGGGAGGGAATGTCGAATTGCTCTATCATCGATGTTGGGGACGTCACGCCCATGTTGACCTCATCAGGAAATGTTAAGCATGAAGGGGATGCCGGCGTGTCGATGCTGAAGCTTGAGGATGTCGATGAGTTGAATGAACCTTTCGTAGTAAGTTTGGCGAAATCCCTCGCCCACTTACGAACCGCCTCTTTGTCTTCATTAACTGGCTGCGGAGCTTGTTGCAAATATGGTTGCAACAACGACGGGCTATCGACGAAATTATACGACGGTCGCTTGGAGTTGTAGCAGTACATACCGGCATCGGCCGCACGTCCGGCTTCTACTTCGTTGTCGTACTCACCAAGGGAGATTTTGTTGTTTTTCTTCCCTGGAGGGTTGTACTCCGCCACCCATTTACCCCTGTCGTGCCGGTACCGCACGCCCTTCTGCTTCTTCGCCGCGCCTTGCGTCTTCACCTTGCTCAAATCAACACCAAATCTCACATCGAACGGCTGCTTCGGCATCCGCGCCACCCATGACTCGCAGTTGATCACATCTAGTTGCAGGACAAGCGAGAGGCGCGTGTGAGACGGGTTAGGCGGACGACCATGGGGAGTCAGCTTCGAGATATTACGTTGGAAAAATTGGATCCACGAGCTCGCCTGCCGCGCGAGCGACATCACTAGCTCAGTTGCGCCGGCGTCAAACGGCATCTCGTTTACCCACTTCACCTCCTCCCCATACAAGCACTCGAAGATGGCGGTGAAAAACGTCGACGTCGTGTTGGTGTTTAGCACAAACCCGTGACGCTTCCCATACTCCTCGATGCAGAGAGCATCCCCTTCAGCCCGAAGCCGGTTGAAGCACGACGCGCTCTCGATCCCCACCCCCTCCACATACTTCGCCGGCCCCACGACCGACAGCACCTGCAACGACTTCCGCTTCACATCTATCCTGTATGCGAAATCCGGGTAGTACGCGTTAATCCGCCGCGGTGTGCTCTGCACGGACCACTGCTTACAAAGCTGCGGCCTCCGCAAGTCGCGAGTCACCACCGTACATGCCCCCGTTCTCTTCTCCTCCGTCCCCATCGCTTCTCCTAAGCGACCGCAGCCCGCAAACCCTCGCCCACCCTCCCAACACAATCATACCCCTGCACTCCAATTAACCCGCCATCCTCTTCGCCGCCGCGATGATCGCCATCCACCTAACTTAACCAAAAGTCCAGATTTTCCTAGTGCCGGTCTGGTCGATCAATCTGATCGAACTGCACGTACTCGGACGACAAGAACCGTGGCTAGACTGTCTGGTCCAGACATGGGGTTTCAACCTGAGCAACCTAGCAAGGGTCTCCTCCCTGGTGAGGTGCGGGCGAGGTGGGGGCCCGGGCAAGGCGGGCGCTTCGCCAGACTCTCTGTTTGGACTGAGTAAGTTGCGAGCGTTGCATTCAACTTGCATCGATTCGTGGAGCGAGCGTTACTAGATCAGTGCTCAATAAATCAACTCGCTTTGGTTCCGTCTCCAGGACCTTTTTGGACCCCTTTTCCTCCCAGAATAAATCAAATACTACCCTCACCGGCACAAAGCCAGCGGAAGAACGACGGTCAAGAAGACCTCTAGAACTGTAATCGATAAAAAGCAGCCGCAGGAATGTAATTACACCAAACAGTAAGATAAATCAATTCTACATCGCTGTTCAGAATTCGATTACTTAATCAACCAATCTACCTAAATTCCTTCCTCAATATTATCACGATAACTAGCATTAATATAAATATTACACGCATGCCCGGAATCTAGACAGAATACTGTAGATAAGGTAGCTGGTCCGGAACAGTGCTCAGAAAGAGTTGCGTGCGTCGATCAGTGCGCTCAGTTTGGAATCGTTCGATTCCGACATGACGCTAGAGTGAGATGCTGGTTATTGGGACTCGAGATCAATGGTCAGTGACTCAGTGGTGACAGCACTCAGTGGAGTGATTAAATCGGTGGTCCAGTGGTGCAGTATTGACCTGGTCAGGGCCCAGGGGTGGAAGGAAGACGAAGGAAGGAGAAGGAAGATGGCGCTAAGTTGGCTGCAGTTGCGAGGGGGCATGCACCGGCAGTGGGCACCAGCGGGCGCGCATTTCGATTTTCTATGTGGTTTGAGTGGTGCCCACAGGACTCATGCTTGAGCGAGAGATGAATCAGATGATCCTTCTTTTGCATAATGAAAGGGAGGACCGGCAGCTAAGGTATACACACATATGAGGGATCACTTAAGCATTTCAGCATAGTAAATCTTGGGTTTTCAATAAGGAGTTATTTTTCGTGCGTAGTATCATAAGGTTCATGAAGAATGAGCATTTTTCCAAAATTAATTCAGTAAAATTCAAATTACTACAAATTTTTTTGTCCAAAAGTTAGGGTTACCCATGACTGACATATAGGTGTACCAATGACCGACCATACTCAGATTAGTGAACAAACATATGACTACTTGATTATGTCACACTCACAAAGGCATTCTATTGGAGGATGCATCCTAAATCTACTGTTCATCAATTATCAGTTACTGGTTTCCCATTGCTTTCGAATGGAGAAGCCTACATATCAGTCATGGGTAAGTGATCCCTCATGGGTGTGTATACCTTACACTGTTTTGTTCATTTAAGGCAGAAGGACCGGGCCTATTCTGGCTGTTTTGGCTGGGAAGAGCAGATTTTCAAATGTATGAAAACTAATGAGACCCGTGCCGTTGAGCACATTGAATGCAGCTCGGTTTGTCTCCTTGACGGATTCCACCGATTCCACCGATTCCACCGTAGAACCGTCGAGTGAGACAAACATGCTCAATTGTAAGATAGATAAGAGCATCCCCAATGGCCTCGCTATGCACTCCTATGAATCCCCACCATGGTTAAAAAATGAACAAAAGGCACAATCCACAAGGGCCAGGAGCGAGAAACCGGCAACAGCCGGAAACACGCAGAATCCCAGAGCAAGGGATTGAAAAGCAACCAAGACCGGGAGAAGGATGAAAAACATCGGGGCCAAAACAAGTTGGGGAGGGTCCAGCTAAAAAGCTACAAGCCAAAACAAGGTGGGGAGGGTCCAGCTAAAAAGCTACAAGCCAAAACACCAAGCAACAGAACTAACCAACCAATTAAAACCTAGAATTTCAGAGACAGAGTTCCAATAAGAAACAAAGTAACGAGAAACCTAAAATTCTAATCAAAACCAATCTAGTCGACAGCTGAGTGAGAAGAAGTCTGTGCTAAGTGACAAAAGCGGGAGCTTTGAAGCTAGCCGGAGAAAGAAAACAAGATTTAAGCCATTGTTTTTCTTTTTAACAAAACTAAACTGGGAACTATGGGAATTAGTCCACAAAACTATGTGAACAAATTACGGAGTAGCCCAGGAAAGTTGCTTGAAATCAAAATGTCGGGGAAGAGTTGTTGCAGAAGACTCTGATCGTTTGAAGAACAGTTTACGGCGGGGTTGCAATTCTTGACGGGTGGGAACACGTTTCCTAGTAATGCTGTTGCCAATGAAGGGCATCGTCCTCCAGCAGTAATGTTGAAATTCAGAATCTGTAGTTTCTTCAGTCTCCACACTGATTCGGGTCTGCCTTGCTATGCACTCCCTCTAAATCTAAGTCTATCTTTGGACTGACTCAAAATTAGAAATTGAAATTACCATCATTAAAAGCGCATTTAAGTAACAGTGAAATTTTTTTTTGAAAAAAAAATTGTTAAATTTTAACGTAGGTGAAATCCCTCATTGAAAACACCACATATTCAAAATATAGAGGGAGTGCACCAAATTTTGCTTTAAAATGGAAAGATCCTCCTTCACTCCCTCTATATTTCTCCCTCTGTATTGAAATTTAGAGGGAGTGGAGGAGGATCTTTCCATTTTTAAGCAAGATTTGGTGCACTTCCTCTAAATTTTGAATATATTATATTTTCAATGAGGGATTTCACCTATGTCCCAATTTTGCAATTTTTTTTTTTCAAAGTGTAATTTTTGTAATATTAATTGTGTTTCTAATGATAATAATTTCAATTTCTAATTTTGAGTCAGTCCAAAGATAGGTTTAGATTTAGAGGTAGTGCATAGAGGCCATTGGAGATGCTCTAAGGGCCGGTTCAGACTATGGCCAAACTTCAAAACTTTGAGAGAAGAAGCCTTTGGACCAATCAAAATACAAAAATGCACAAAGCTCCTCATCTCCGCCTTCACAAAAGAGGCCAAAGTTCAAAAGATGTTGCCTCCAAAAAAGCCTAAGTGATGACATTTTTAGGAAATTATGGAGCTAAGAGACGTTTGGCCTCTCAAGCAAAGTTTGGGTTGGGCAAAAAGCTCGACCCAAACTTTCGTCGGAAGCCCGAGCTTTTATTTCATTAACCCCTAAAATTCTTCGCAACCAGAATTGGGTCATTCGACTTCTTGGGCAGCCTCCATGGACCTCATACTTTTAAAACTTTCAATGAAAATTTTAGTGTAGTTTTCAAAAACTATACTCTACATGTAGCACTTTGTTTCACGTCATTCCGATAAGTATTGCAAAAGTTATAAGCATTTGAAGTTTTCAAAGCGGGATCATGCAGCAAGAAAAAAAAATTAAAATTGTTTTTTTCAATTTTGTTTTTTTGATTCATGATTGGTTGATCTGTATCTACAATTGAAGCTATAAATCAACCCATTATGAGCAATGGGATAAAAGTTATGAGGAGATATGTTTCTTGGGCAGTTTGGACAAAATAATCTTTGAAGCTCATTTCTAAACTCAATTTTTAATATTTTTTAATGAAATAAAAAGCACTAGGTGAAGAGCTTTAAGCACAACATTCTGACCGTTAAGATTGACATTTTACAATTCCATGTCAAACTTATAAATGATTTTCTATTTCCTTCCATTTTGTGCCCACTTCTAGTAAATGTTTTATGAAAAAATTAATATGAGTTTTTTTCTTTCAAGATTTTATATCTGAAGACTTAACTTAATTGCTAACATGGCCTTTCCATTCAATAAATTTTTGACCCATTCAAAAAAAAGATATTAATTTCTAAAGTTCAAATTTGTCACGAGATTGAACCCCCAAAAATCTTCTTTTGCAACTTTGATCCTTATAATCTAAGAATCTAATGGTCATCTTGCTCTCAAATTTTGTGCTTACTTGAAAACCCAAGTTGAGTATTAGATCTTACGGTTAAATGATGAAAAAACTAAAAAAACATATTATTTCTTCTCCAACTTCCAAATACTGCGTTTTTCATGGTTTTTTGTGAGATTACAGTCAAGGAATTTTAGGGGTTAAATTATGCAAAAGAAGACAAGGCTCTTGGGCTATTAAGAGCTAGTCGTATTCCACAAGCCTTGTCATGCTTCATTAATGAACCTTTTGAAAATCATTGGCATTGCACCAATATTGGTCCTAAAATAAACTGAACTTCAATTCTCATTACTTTGTCATTACAATGTACACTTTGCTAAAATGTTTTTCATACATTCTTCATTAATTTGTACATCTTCCCTAATTTTTTCATTTTTTTTTTCCAACTTTATGTAAATATATAGATATTTGGATCATAAGTCTTGGACTTCTCCTTTAGGCCTTCACACTATGATTGGCCAAAGGCTTCAAGTGGATTATTTTTATACACATTTTTAGCCCAAAGGCTTCTCTCCTTGTCATAGTTTGGGCAAGGAAAGGAATGCTTCTCCTCTCAACTTTGGCCTAGTCAGAACTGGCCTTAAAAGATATTAATAAAAATGCCCTAGCGGTACACCTGGTCTACTTTTTAATGACGACGAACTCTAAACAAGGAGCATATTGGTGGGAACAAAAAGTTCACTATAAATATTCTGTTGATGAAAAAAATTAAAACTAAAATGTATAAATTAATTAAAAGTTTTAATATAAATTGGGGTCTTCATTTAAAAATATATATATAACTATTAAAAGCAGGCCTTATGTCTTCTAAAATAAGAATTGATAAAGGAGACAATGAGAAAAACCATCCACATTGTGATTAAGATGAGGACAAGGTTTATTGCTAAAGATAAAAATGTTTTGCATATATTCGCATAGCTTGAAAATGGAGTTCAAGATTTCCTTAACCCCTAAAGTTCTAAGAGGCCCAAAATGGCCATTTGCGATTTTGTCAGGCCACTGTGGGTTCTTTCTATTTTTAGATTGTGGGTTCTTTCTATTTTTAGATTTTGAGACTTTTTTGGGTGGTAGATGTGGACTGTAGCTTTCCATTGAGCCAAAAAAATCAACATTTGGACTGACGGTTCATGAGTTAGACGTTTTGGAGATTTCTGCCAAACTTCGGGCAAGCTCTCAGCCACTGTGAATGCAGCAAATTCTGCCCAAAACTGCCCAAAATTGCCAAAATCTGCCCAAACACAAAACGTTGAAATTCCACCAAAAATTGAGATTTTGATAATTTTCAAAAATAAAAATTTCTATATATAGAGAAGGAAGTAGAGCATGTTCCCACTGTTCGGATTTTCAATCGAAGAAATTTTCATATGCTATTTTTATTGTCAAAAAACGGCCTTTGTTTGTGAATTTCAACATACCCCCTAGTCGAAAATGATTTTTTTGGCAACCTTCCACAACGTTATTGAATATGATATTTTTTGGACATGTACCTAACTCACTTAGGAACAAGAAAATGGAGAGACTCATCCCATATCTACTTTAAAAAATGGTTTTTCCCCTGTCCCTTTTTTTTGGAGGGAAAAAAAACATGTTTTCCAACTTTGAATGTTACGATCTTGCAATTGGTGAGGAATGAGTGCGTGAGATTTGTGGACATGTAGATATAGAAGTTAGCTACAAGATCTTACGGTTAGATGTACTAAAAAAGACCCCAAGTTTGCAGAATCCACCTTGCTTTGAAGTGGGGCTATTTTGAGGCAGTTTTGATGAAAAATACCCTCAGAAATTTAGGGGTTAAAGATCATTTTTGGTCTTGGATGGGCAACTAGAAGAATGTTGATGATATTTTTAGATTGGGCATTGATGCATGATCAACTGCAACAAATGAAACAAACATGTAAAGAATCAATTAGCAACTAGGAAAGGAATCAAATGATCTTTAAAACCTTCGTATGCATATTGTAAATAAGCAGTAAAAAAAAAAATTGATGTTACAAATGAATGATGAAATGATTTGTATTAGGCTGCACATTGATAGACCCCTACATGAGTTTCTACAAGCAATAGACACTTCTATAGCAAATTGAGATTTTTTGAAAACTTAATCCAATTGGACATGGTTGTTGGTTAAAGATTAGTCTAATTTCTTTCATAAATTTTATAGTGATTATGAGTATTTGGCCAATTTTATTAGTTAGCCAATTTACATTGGGCTTGAATTTTTATTTATTTAAGAAAAAATTAAAAAATATTCAATAAAATAATGACTTGAACTTTTACGCGGCCTCATTTTCTATAGGGGTAATGGTCCTATAAGGGTGTACAAAAGGACCGTCCAAGTGAAAAATTCTCCCCCCCCCCCCCCCCTTTGTTTCCACCACAATTTCGGCACTTTTTACAACTATTTTAATGGGCTACTTAGAAAAAATAGGTAAACCTATTCATGTACTTTAGTTTTATAGAAAAAAAAATATATTTATTGACCATTTAGTTTTGCCTCTGTGTCCTTTTAATAAAATATACGGAACTGTCCTATTTTAGAAAAATGGCTACAAGGATTGAGAAGGACAAGTTGTTTATATGCCACTCTCATGAAACTTGCGGTAATGGTAAATGAATGTATAATGGACATATTTTTACCAACGCCAAGTGTTTTGTCCAAATTAGTGCATTACTAGGAATTTTCAAAAGTGGGTTTCTTCAGCTTAATTTACACCATTGAAAATGCTTATGAAAATACCAATATAAGGGATTTTTTTTTGCAATTACATATGAATAGTATCATATCTAGGTGCACATATTTGTGAAATTTTAAAATATGTGGTAATTTACATTACATAGTGATAGCCCCACTAAAATACGGAAAGGACTCATAAACGACTTCATGGAAACGGAATGCTCCATGTGTATGAGAAAAGGGAGGGAACCATTCAAGAAGAAACGTGATGATAAAATGGGACTGGAGGGAAGTCAGCTGGGGGCGACACGTATACAGCGAAGGGAAACAACCTGGGTACTATATAATTATTGCAGAAGGTGGGGTGCCAGAGTGGATCAGACTTGAATCGAATTGATCATGGGCATGTACATGGGCATAAATTATTGATGGGCATCGGTACATGAGCTGCTGAGCAGCTGCTGAGCGGGTTTGATTTGTTTTCCAAGTACATCACCCCTGGTTCGACATGTGGTGGTTCCTGGTTGGACCTCGTCGGTATCTCAGGTTTTCGTCAGAATCTATAGGTTTTCTTTGGAATCTGTAGGTTTTCGTCGGCATCCTTGGGGAATCTCTAGGGAATCTCTAGGGTTTTTTATTATTAAAAATGAAATAAAAGGAAATTGAAAATAAAATAATAGATTAAAAATTGGGAGAAAATGTAAGGATGATAAATCTAAATATAAGAATAAAAAATAAAAGATAACGTGATAAAAAATAAAAGGTAATTGAATGAGATATAAAAGTAAAGGGAATTAGCAATAAAAGTAAGGGAATTCATGGGGTAAAAGAAAAAAGAAATATTAAACGGAAATATAAAACAATTAAAGTAAAGAGAAAGTGGAATTAAAATTTGAGGTGGATGGGAATTACAAATAAAAGAACTCGGAATAAATTAAAAAAGAGTAGCGAACAAACTATGAAGCTTAAGGAAATCAGAAGGTAACGAGAAGGGAATTGACAATAAGAGCAAAGGAAATGATTAGACGATTTGGAAAACTATAGAAACAATTTAGTATGAGGGAATGAAAATAAAAATGGAAATCATAAATAAAAGGAAAGGGAATGAATAAATAAAAGAGAGGAGAAATGAAAAATAAAAGAAAACGGTGATGTGGAAGGAAAAGAGAGGGGAATTAATTGTAAAAGCAAGGGGAATTATGTGAATAAAAGAAAGGCCTTCACTCGAAAAAAAATAAAAAACCAAAATAAAATAAAAGAGGACTAAGATATTAAAGGAAATGGAAAATAAAATAAAAAAAATAAAAAATAAAGCCAGTGAGGCTATTGTGTAAATTTTAATATCAAAAATGAAGATCAAGAAATGAAAAGAATATTCCATTTCAAAGAATTTATATAATAAAGGAAGATGAAATTATATTTACTTATGATGAAGAAATTTGTAGTAAATGGACGGGCAATTAAAAAACAAAATAAAAGAGAATAAGAAGGAAAAGAAAGGGAGTGAGAGTCCATCTTTGTAAAAGAAACTTGAACTAAAATAGAAGGAAATAGAAAATAAAAGAAACAATATTTAATTGTGAGAGAAGAGGAATTTAATAAAAGAAGAAAGTAATTAAAAATAAAAGAGTTAGGAATAAGAACGAAAATAGAAGAACTAGATAAACGAATAAGAAGTGGGGATTACTAACAAGAGAAAATAAACTTAAAACTTAAAGGTTTAGAGGGCTATTCTTTACATTCCAGTAAAATCTCTAAGGTTTAGTTAAATTACTTGAATTTACTAGTAGGAAATGCGCACAATAATATGGTGTTTTATTTTTTTACCATAACAACAAGATATCTTGTTCTTGCATGTGGAGGCAATTGAATTAACTCTATCCAAAGATTCAAAGAGTCACGTGGAATATTGAATTGAAGAAAGAGGGTATTACAGACATATCCGAGGAATGATACCCGTGGATCACATAGTTAACACCCAGGTATCGGCTCTCATGAGATCCTCGTCATCGTATACCCGGGTACAACAAAAACATCACAACGGTATGACACTAGTAACAAATGGATATCACCAAGGTACAGCGGGCATTTGGGTTCTTGGGGTTTTGGAAGTGGGTATACACTAACCGCTGGATCAACCGCAGATCAACGGCGGTGAGGTTGTCTCACACCTCGTGCCTCGACGCCTGTGTTTCCATGCAGAGTTTTCTCTGTGCAACGAAGGACATGGCCGTCAACGAGTTTGCCATGTGCGACGAAGGAGATGGCCGTTTTGGGGTGTGCAAGAACGATGAGCTGGGGTATTCGGTGATGGTTTAGGGTAGATCCAGTTTCGATTAGCAAGCGCCTTAGTGATTATAGGACTTTGCATGGAATGTTTCCTCTTCTTGAACTTCTTGTTTGCGATCAAGGGTTTCTGCCGAGGACTCTTTCAACAGCAGGGCTCAATCGTTTGGGTCTTCGTGCTCGCAATGGGGGCCTCTAGGTCTAGGTACAGGAGTCGAGAGGAAGCGGCTGAGGCTTCTCGCTTGAGGGTTTCGAGGGAGAAGAGTAGGAAAATTAGAGCACGTCATCGGAGATTGCAGAGTGAACGATTCAGCCTTGCTCGAGAGCAACAAGCCACATCCACTGATGATACTTTTGTAAACCATCGCGGACCTGGTAGAGTGACGGATTCTTTCGGTTTGGCAGTAGCGCGAGACGCTGCAAAGCTTGCTTATGTAGTCAATGACCTTACGTGTGGTAGGGGATTAGAGTATCAAAGAGCGGTTCTTGATAAATTTCTGGAGGAACCATTGTTGAAGCGGGTACTTCGTGATGACGTAGTACAACGTCGAGAGAATCAACATTGTAGAGTAGTTTGCAATGGCCTGGCCGATGCATGGAAAGAGCTCAAATTCGGTGTTGGAAGGGATCGGCGTCTTGCTCGCAATGTTCTTGAGGCAGCAATGATATCTGTAAGGGACAACATGGCTGCCGAGGCCGCAGCGAAATGTATTGGCCTGAATAGGCGAACCATCAGGAGAGCCGTGAGTCGTCGGCGATCATTGCATGCTGGAGAGCATGGTGCAGTCTGGGCAAAAGGAGATCGAAAGAAGAGAAGCGACACGTTGCCTGAAGGCACAGTTAATGCCGTTGTTGCTTGGTGGACAGAGGAAACGCGTGTGAGCCCGCAAAAGAAGGACGTCCAGCAGAAGCGCATCGGTGTGAAGAAATTCATTTCACACGAAGGACACTGGTTGGAAGAGAGCCAGGCAAGATTCGAACAATTTTAATGCTTTCCGTTTTCTGTGTTGTATGTTTTTCATTCCGGTTGATAGCAGGAATGGGAAGGGGCTCTCTGAAATTCCGACCTTAGTTTCCGGCGCTCTGAAATTCGGACCTTAACCGATCTCAAAAATCCTTGGCCGAAACCTACATTCCTTTCAAACTCCGCGGTCTTGTCTCTGGAATTCTTAGGGTCCTCTGTATCTTGACTGTAGATTTCAGGATTATAGGATCCGTCTGAGAGCTTCCTTAAATTGTAGCCTCCTTTGATGCCATTAACGGATGTATACCTAGCCCAGCAAATTCTAGAAAGGATCCTCTTGATACCTCCAACTATAGATAGTCTTGACAGGATACGGCATTCCTGAATGAGGACTCCCATGGCTTCGAATTGGAGAGCTTCATGTTGTTTGGAAAAGGATAATTTCATGTTTCCTGAATTCCACTTCTTCATTCCGGGAGTTCGGAGTTTCATGTTTCCTGAATTCAGGGTCTTGATCCCGTGAGTTCAGAGTTCCAAGGTTTCCTGAATTCAGAGACTTGATTCCGTGAGTTCAGAGTTTCATGTTCACCAGAACAAGATAGTCCGGAAAGAATATATGATACCTGAATTTAAAGAAACGAGGGTTATATATGACCAGGATTGGATATAGGATCTGTTTCTTGAGTTCATGGTATTACATTACTTTACTTTTGTGAACCGCGTTATTGGATTCCTTGGTATGTTCTAACTTTTTCGGTTTCTTTTTTTTTCTTAAAGCCTACTGTAGTAGACCACTTTTGTATCCCTGAGATACCATACAACATTTATGCTCTATCAATTGTTGGAGTAAATACTCTGTAATATTAGCACTGGAGATCATTCACAGCTGTTCTTGTCCAATTTGCGTGAGATTTGCATTAGTGGATCCATTGCGATTGTCAGTATTACAGCTTTCTTTATGAGTTTTTTATCTTGATTTTTGGGGCTGGCCTTATCGACATTTCCGCTCACTACTAGCAGTTTCTAACGATGGTACTGATTGAATTCCATGTGACAGTTAGACTTCTACAGCCGTTTCAAGGCAGCACACGGTGGACTGAAGGTGTCGTTTATTTCCTTCCGCCGTCTACGACCATTTTTCGTGATACGTTTACGGGACTTCAACAGCTGCTGCTGTAGGTACCATATGGAGATGTAAGAAATTTTCATTGGATTTAATAACATGAGATCCTCGAAGTTCCATTTCCAGTTGGGGAACACATCATGCGACTGTGGCTGTGAAGCAGTGTGCTGCAATACCGATCCAGTTGGTGAGCAAGTTGGAGTTGTCACATGCCAATTAAAACACCATACGTACAAGAGAGCGACTCACCTCTGGGAACAGAGTTTCTGCCCACGCCCAGAAGACAGTGAGTGGCACAATCTGAAGTGCCTACGAGGTGAGTGCACAGACTGTGGGTTCCATTTAATCCCGTTGTGTGACAAAGAAATTGATCCTGAAAGTTCCTCACTCCTAGACTGGCGTCGCTTTGAGATGGTCGAAGCTGGGGTCAATAAGAAAGGCGATCCAAAAAAAGTTGTTCGTCTAGAATATAAGGGCACCTCAGCTCGGACCTTCCTAGACCATGCGGCCTCAAAGATGGAGCAGTTCGTACTACATCAGCATGTTGCTAAGTGGCAAGACAATGAATTCAGAGCATGCGCAAACAGTCTAAAACCGGGAGAGATAATGTCACTAGTGGACTTCGCAGAGAATTATAGCTTCAAGGGGCAGGATGAGATACAATCCCAGCATTGGTTTAACTTATTGTTTGTCGTTGCATTGGCGTCGTCTCAGGGAGTCTGGAGTGTCACCGGGCAGACACGTGGTGTGGTCGGACGGGTGTTCCGCACAGTTCAAGTGCGCAACAGCTTGGTATTTCGTGGCCAGGTACGTTTTATATTGTAAACTGAAATTTTGAGCTTCTAAATCCGTATTAGCTTCATTTGTTTGCATTAATACTGCTTGCAATGGTTTCTTAAACGATTCCTGTTTGGATCACATGCTTGACTTCTAGAAAGGTTTTCTTGTGATGGTTTGATCATTCTTACAGTCTATTCGATTTTTAGATTCTAAGCTCTGGTTGCTCTGCCGTTGAAACGTCATTTTGTTTAACTGTAGGTATCCGTCTCTGACTGTTTGCGAGAGTCTACCTAAGGGATGTGCCTTAGAGTGGCACTTTTGGGGCACCGGTCATGGGAAGGGGCCCCATGACGGTGCCGGAGCTTGTTTAAAGCAGAGTATAAGGAAGGAACAGCTTCGTCCGGGTAGTCGGCAACTGCATTGTGCTGCAGATGTTGTGAATTATCTAAAAACTGCAATGGACCAGCCTAATGCGGCCTACCTTGCTGCCAAGAGAGTTGTACAACGACATTTCTATTTGATCGGTAAGACAGAAGTTTCCAGAGCAAACTCTATGGCTGCTAAAACTATCGAAGGGAGTAGGAGTATGCACTCTATTCGAAGTGTCAGTTCATCCAACAGGGTTTTACTCCAGGGTCGTGATTTTTCCTGTTTCTGTGGGGTTTGCGTTCGTGATGAACCTGGACGTTGTCATAATGCTACCCATGTTGAACCATGGAGATTAACGAAACTTGAGCCTGTTGACGGTATTGAAGCTGTCGAGTAAGACCTCCTCGATCAAGATTGGCTTGTGGATGCAGACTCTAACGATCTAGCCATGGAGCTGGAGATTGGCGATCATTTTGCTATTTTGGCCGATCCTGACGATCCACAATCTAACGGTGCTGAATTCTTTGTTTTAATCTGTACAAAGAAACTTTATATTGTAGAAGATGACAGTGCCATTGATGGATGGGGGGTGACTGTTGACAAGGACGATGAGGTGGTCGAAGGCCTCTACTATCACCAGCAGGGTGCAAGGTTAAACTCGTACGTGCTTCTCGAAAGGCCTGGTCCGGCGAGAATTCTTTCTCACTTGGTTTGTGCAAACCAGTTCTCTATGAATGTACAGAGACACAGGCAGAAGGGTGGCACTGATGTGTACAAACTCAGTGACGGGGCATTAGAGAAGATTCAAGAAGTTATCCAAAAAAGAGCTGGAGCAGCTGCACAAGACTCCGATGCATCAGAGGACGAGATTGATGTGGATCATGAGGACTCTGATAATTCAGACTATGACGATGGTTGCTCATTCGATACTGAGTAGTAACTATAGTTCTCTGTTTTTTTCTTTATGAAATGGCTTGGTTGGATTTGGCTTGACCGCTGCTGTTGCTGCTAGTGTAGTTGGTAGTGGCGTTCTGTAACGACATTCTGATTAATAACAGATGTAACAGCGGGCATTCTGGTGTGGCAGCGGCGAGCACTGAGCAGTGAGCGGTGAGCAGCCAAAAAACGCACCGGGGGTCAAAAGTGAGCAGACAAAAAACGCACCGGGGACCCTATGACCGTGGAAAAAATTACCCCCGGGGTTCCTATAAACCTATGAGCGAATGAAGTTGAAAAATGAAATTTAGACACCAAGATTCGAGAATCCGCAAAATATATATAATGAAAAAAAATTGTACATACTAAAAATGATTCTTAGAATCACCGGGGGGGGCTGTCACTGTTCTCGGAATTGGAAGGCTTAGGCTACTCATTATCCTCTACCCAATCAAAATCTTCCTCTAAGAAAGCCGATGGTCCGGGAGCTCCATTGCCAAAATCAACAACGTTGTCCGTAGAAGTCCATGTTGATCTGAGTCTTGGAATGTAGTAATGAAACAGCTCGGGTTCTAGACATGATATCCCGGAAGCACTCTCAACACGCCTGAGTGTGCGAACGTCGTCCTCGGTCCAGTCTATCTGGCCTCGATTTGATCGGATCACTTGACGAAGCTGCTGGACGTCAGAGAACATGTCCACCTCCTTACCATGCCGTCGATCTTTGAACTTGTCGGTCACTCTCGAAACGAACTCCCTCAGCTCCCAATTATGCCATGGTAACCCGTCCTGCATCCAGTGGAAGAAGAAGGGTAAGTGAGGTACACAATCTTGCAGAAAATGCAAACACCTAACTTAAACCGAAGGGAGTAAAGTAAATTCAAAGATATTCAAATCAACAGAAGAGGCAATGAATCGAACCCGGAGCATTTCTGAAGTTGGAGGCATCGAAGACTTGATCTCCTCTCGTAACGAGGTATGGCTAGTGGACGAGGATTGAACATGCTGGGCAGAGGGGGGAGACTGATCCATGACCACGGTGTTTGCAAGAGAATGAGAGGAACGATGAATTGAAGCTTAGGTCTGCAATGTAATTCTGAAAACAAGCTAAGGGGCTGGGAGAGAGAAGGAGCAATGCGTTTGTATGAGGTACCTCCTAGCAACTAATAAGAGGCTCAGCCAACGGTGGAGGAAACCAATCATAAATATTAGCTCTTAAGTGGAGGATAATCAAAACAATTTTGGCGGCCATGGCACATTGAAATAAACACACACGTACGGATATACTGAATGCCTTACCCTTCAACATCTTAGTCTTCCAAAACATGATGTCGGATCCGACAGTCAAAAACTGGACTACAATGTTATTGAGGTACTGCGCATTAATGTGTGAGTTTAGGGTTAACCTCTTTGGATTTGGAGGATGTGATCTCAAGTTTGTCTCTCTTGTGTTATCACTTTTTTTTGTGATTCGTTTTTAGCCTCCTTAGTTTGAGAATTGTAGAATGGACTTCGCAGTGATCACCGACTTGTTCAGCCAGAGTTGGGTCACGCCCGAGTCAGCGATGGCTGAGCTCTTTCCAGACCTCATGCCCGAGTTGCATCGAGAATACATTGAGAACTCGGACTGGTGCTATGACTACATGACGCTGCTTGAGAACCTGCGACAAAGAGGTGATCGATGGGTGCTGCTGATTGATTCCATGCCAGCATGGTCGGCGTATGTGGTGGCTTTCAAAGAGTCGCGAGATGCAAGGAAGCGGAAAGACGAGTGGGGTACAGGTATGGTTCATGCATACTGGACTGAGGCCCTCACGTTGTTTATGACAGACCGGGTTATCCCATTTGAGATTGACGAGAAACTTGTAGAAATGGAGCTCCGGGATCTTTCATTGCAGCAGAAGGTACTTTTGCGTGACCACCTGCGAAATAGTTACACCATGGAGGTGATGGGCCCTCCTACGGGCTACAGCATTGGCCAGTCCTCCATCTCTGGACCAGGGTCTTCATCCAACGAGAGGAAAGTGTTTCCTAAGTATTGGGCACCACGAGCACTGCGTTGCGGTCTTCTCTCGTGGCCTTTGCGAAGGAAGGTGCATCTCAACGCGGTGCTTGGAAAGCGATAATGAAAACAAGGTTCGTGTAATCCTTTCATTCAATGTTTTTGCCGTAGCAACTCTCAGGCTCTACGATAGATATTGTCATGGTCAACGTGGTTGCTAATTAAAAATGTCTACTTAATGTTGCAGTTGAGGGAGTAGTTTCAATTATCACTTAGTTTGTTATATGCCAAGAATTTTATATGAATTGCGTATTCAGTGGTGGGCAAATGGATTGTTGCATTTTAGGGATTTACGCCAAAGTCGAGTTGATTACATCAAGGTGACATCCCTCATCAACTTAAAGTTTGAAATTGGCATTTTTTCATGTAACATTCTATTAAATTTAGGCTGGTAGAACTAGAGTGGGGAAATCGGATTAATGCTTAAATTCTACTAATGCGGCCAGGCGCTCTTAAGTGGAGTATACTAGTATGTATAAAGCTCTCATGATGATTGAGGATATGATTTACGACTAATTAAAGGCTGGAACTATACTTCAACAGTGGATAGCCTTCAGAAGGCATGTATGTCCTGAACTGCATTGGTAGTAAAGAATTGCACTTGTGAACTATGATTCATGAAAATGGCCCAGTGTTTCTCATCATTCAGAAGGGATGCATCCAAACATCTACTTTCATATACTGTAGACTAGATGAATGTGAATCACACCACTTTTAGAGTTTTGGTAGCAATCTGAAGATGACTTCCTACTTCAAAGTGGGGGTTACCAAGGGTGAGCTAAATTTGGGGTCAGCAAATTAGATAATGAGCTCTAACCGTGTGTCGGATCCGATAGAGAAAAATTGCCTCACCATGATCTCTCCGATGTTGAGTTATAGTTGCCTCGCAGCAGATACCCTCTAGGTGAACCCTGGCGGTTACAGAAAGATTTAAAGAGGGTATTTATTTATTTACTTATTTTTTGCATACCTATATACTTCACCCTGGGTTGAGATCGCAAGACAATGGCTGTCACCGCAAGCCATGTGTTTGATCTCAAGGCCCTGAAGAACCCTGATAGGATGGGGCAAAAACAAGTCGCTCGAGTTCCCGTGTCCAAGTCGGCCAAAGTCTCCCCTGTGAACAGGCGAGCTGTTACTAGGTCAATATTACAATTCACGCGCAGGACAAAGCATCAAAGCCCATACAACAGCTCAATTGCAAATCCATTACTCCAAAAATGAACCAGAAAATTCCATCAAAAATATTTTTGGACTGCAAAGAAATCAACCTAATTTGAGCTTCACAGCTACAAAAGAAGTACCGAACTCACCATCCCCAACTATACACCGTCCTGATTGCATCAGAGCGCGCTGTTGTATGATCGGCACCACATGTAATGGCCGAAACTTCACAATCACCAAGAGCACTCACAATGGTCGGCAAGTCGCGGTCTGTGGCATCGCCATGGCCTAGCTGCCCATCTTCGCCGCGACCCCAAGAGCATACTATGCCTCCAACTGCAAGCTCACATTGTAACCCATCGTGAGCCTCACGGTTCAAGTGCTCAAGAATTGAAAACTAATAACCAGAATAACAAACTTCACTAAGAAAATTGCAAAAGGACGTTACCAAGCAGAGCCACTGTATGGTCACAACCCTGCGAGAATCGCCCCTCGGCCCCGGTGCTTTGCTAGGGTTGCCGTAGTTCATTGACATATCTTCCATGTTTTCTATCTACAGGAGCATAAAATTCAAGCAAAATTCTCTAGTGAAGTTTGAAGACTCCTTCCAATTGCTAAACTAAGACCCAAATTCTGAACAGCCCCTGCACTCTCGCAGGTAAACCCGTCATCCCAACACATAAAGACCGTTTCTTAGTTACATGTTCGCGAACGAATGTGCGCGAGTCTGTCATCTGCTGGAAGAATCCAAACCACCCAATGCCGCGTCAGTGAGTAACTCCACACCCGCTTCAAACCCATCTCCCGCACCGCGCTATGGCTACCAAACTGGTCACTAATTCCGCCCGTCGACGTAACCTAAATCGAACCACCTTAATCAATCAGAAAAAAAAACATGGTTCCATTGATTCTTAGATAAGTCCAATGGCACGATCACGAGCACAATCCCTGGCTCCCGCAACCAGAGCCCAAAAACTTCAAACACAACGTCTGACACCGAAACTGGGCAATGATTCGGCTCAGAGGTAACCTGTGGCGGAAGAGGATGCACGCGTTTGACTGAGTCCTGGAAGGCGAAGAGGAGGGTGGAGTGACAGCCCACGAAACGAAATCATCAAGGTGAACCCCGGCGGTTACTCTAATGAGCCCAAAACATCAGAAAAATCCGTCAGATGGATTTTGAGATTTGGAAGAACCGCCGGGGTCGGGGCTGGGTGCTGCTCGGAAGGTGCTTCTGAAGTCTTAGACTCGTGAACATTAGTTGACTTATGAACGGGGTAGTGTAATAGGAGACATATGATGGGGGTCATACAAGTGACTAACTATTTATAGAATAAACTAGTTGATTTAAAGAACAATGGTATGCAAATATCCGAATTGATACTTTTACAATATACACTACAAGGTAAAAGATTCCATAATCAGTTTAAACCATAAAAAGGGAAAGGAATTTGTGAACTCTATGTTGATAGAACGTTAATAAATGATAAATTAAATAATCAGAAATTGAATTATTGAATTTTAAAAAACCGTCAATAAATATTTTAGAAAAAAGAAAGCAGTGATAAATATATTAGGCATAGGGGTATCAGGGTTGAGTATGCTATAAGCCATCACCATGTGCACACCTTGGAAGACTTTTGCAATCCTCCAGGGTCAATAAGAGGATTCATATCTATAAGATTAATTAGAATATTCATATTTACAAACCATTAGTCATAGTCTTTAAGCTCAAGTATAGAACAGAGACATAAAAGGACTTGAAATGAAAATGTCTTTTTATATGAAGAAAATTTTAGAATATAGTCTATTACAGGTTTAAACCAAAATCGAGAAGACCGCGGCCAACTTCGACAGATGCATGAGCTTTAATTTGATCAAACACAACGTTTTGCTTTATTGGCACACCATGATCATATATATTTTCGAAGCAATCTAGCCATACCTTCTTGTGCATATTATTTGTAATTTCAAATGGTGACAATACATTCTGTATAATTTCTTCATCAAATGATTGTACTTGTAGGAAAGTTGTCAAAATTAAGACATAGAATAGTGAAAAAACGCATTTAAGTCTATGATCTGCCATGCTATCAAGTAAATGTGAATTCTAATTGAAGATTAGGAAATTTAAAATTACGAGGACAGAATTTTTTTTTTTTCAAATGTTGACAAAAAGAGTTGTGCATTGTGCCCATCCTTCCATATCACTCATGATGCCTTATCAGTAAAAGATATACCCTCTGAATATAGAGAACGGTTTAGCATAATAGTTATTTAATTCAACGATATTTAGTACATATCACGCACATTTCCAATAGCAAATTGCTGGACACGTACACTTGCAAGCACTTAATGCTCATATTTAAAAACTGTTAAAGAAAAAGTACCGACTATATTTATTTAATCTGAGGAAATAAAATGATAGGAAAAGTATTAGGTGAATAATCGGGAATGATGGTGAGGCACCGGCGAACAGTATAACAAAATTTGTAGTTATTATCGTAAGTGCTGATAAATATCCCATAAATGGGGAAACTTTGTTTTTTCTTATTGTTAATCACTGTAAAATAGGAAGCCACTCATTCCACCTCCACAAGTATAGTGAATTCTTTAAGGGTCCGAAAATAGGTGCTGCTACCATAGAACCTAATTAGTTTATAGTGGCCCTCTCAGTATTGCTCAACTGATTTAACTGAGTGTCAGTTTCTGAGTTGATTAGTATAGAGTTTAGCAGCAATCAAGTGTCCATGAAACTCTATGTGATGTTATGGTTTATTTGGAGCATGTACAAAATAGAAAACTCCAAGGATTTCAAACAAGCCGAAATAGAAAACTCCAAGGATTTAAAACAAGCCGATTTATTTATTTACAAAAATTTCATGACGCTACTCATTGAGAAGTGTTGGAAGGGCTCTAAATGTTTCATAGTAGCATCAGAATGTAGTTAGCCAAAAATAAAGTAAGCCGCTTAAAACACATATATGTACAGAATCAAGTATCTACTTATCCGAATCGTCGTCATTGTCGCTCAGAAATACGATAGGGTTTCTATGACTATCTACAGCGTCGTAAACTTCCTCTCCAGCGTACACTAGATAATCGGAGTCTTCGTTTTCAGAAAGATAACCAGCTTCCTCCGGGCAGTACTCTTTCCCGTCACCGCCAGCGGCAACGTCTTCCATCCATTTTTCGACCCATGCGGGGAGACCATCCTCAGAACTATTGACTTCGAAGCAGATAGAGCGTCCGTGACCTTCCACACACATGAGGTGCATCCGGTCCTTGGTTCGAGGAAGTGATTCGCTACTGCGCTCATCGTGCTCCCGGGGTGGACTTGAAGGCACACGGTTCAGGTCCGGCACTTCGAGGACAGGTGGGCTACAAAGTATAGGACAGGTGCAAGCACCGGGGGCGGGGCATGTTTTGCAGAGCATTGCAGCGCTCGAGGATGGGTTTGCCATCTGCGAAAACATAAGAACACAATGAGTGACATAAGTACATCATTCAAAAAGAAGATATCCCATACCTGTCACAATACAAAACAATTTCTACTTACACATCCAAGGCATTATCTTTGAGAGAAGCATAAGACTACTAGCAGGATCAACCACGTAGCCGTTCCTTCTGTCCACAAGTTACTCACAGCGATACGAAGTGCTAACGTATCCGCAAAGATGGACGACTCTAAAGACTCCCAAGCCGCCAGCCACCGAGAACAAACCTGCCAAGAAAATGTCAACACACAAGGGGAAACATTAAACCAGTGTGTGACCCTTTATCACAAGGTTTTACAGTTGAGTGCGCATCATCGTGCCGATTTGAACCTCTATGAAGCCCCGGTCTATCGAGGTCCTGGCAAGAGAGCAAATAACCCGCCCAACTTTCTAGATCGGAACCCACTGACGACTCTGAAGATCACCACGCCGCGAGCCACCGAGTTCAAACCAGCCCAGACATACCAACTGTCACGGGCACACTTATAACAACCTTACGTAACCCCCAATTGGATGGCAAAATGCCGAGACAATGACATTATTATATGTGTGTGACCCTTTGTCACAACGTCTTAAAGTTGAGTGTGCATCATCTTGCCCATATAAACCCATTAAAACAAAAGCCGCCGTCTAAAGAGGTCGGGGCAACAGAGCAAATAAGATGCCCAACTCCCCAAACCCGAAGCCACTGACGACTCTGATGAGTCCCAAGCCGTCAGCCACCGAGAACAAAGAATACCAGAAAAATCAACACTCAAAGGAAAACAAGAATCCAACATTACGTAACCCCCAATCAGATGTGCAAAGCTACAACCTCACTAGAGAGAAATTGACGTAGAAACAAAGAGATAAAAGAGTAGATGAAGAAACGCACCTTAATAGAATGAAGAGAATGTGATGAACAATGAAATAGGAGTGGTTTAAATAGGCTTCAAGGTGGGCCGAAAAGGCGGCGCCGGCGGCTAGGTCAGAGGATACCATGCGGCAATGGAAATGGCGACGGCGGCGGCGGCGGCGGCATTCAGGTCAGGTGGCGGCGGCGGCGGCGGCGGTGGTGAGTCAATAGTGTAGGGGACCCCGGCGGTGTTGGCAATGGGCAAATGGATCCTCTAGAATCCGACAGATGCATTTTGGCATTGGCTTAGGCCACCGGGGTGGGAGAAATGGTGAGGGTAAGGGTGAGATCATTGGTGAGGGTGAGGGTGAGGGTGAGTGATTGTGAGGGTTCTGGTGAGTGTGGGGGAGAGTGTTAAAATGATGTATCAATTTTTTTATTTTTCTTTTTATATCAACACATAAATGAAAGGATCAAGATTTAAGGAACTTATCAAAGACAAAAAAAATAAATTATAATTTGAGAAATTAAGAGACTGAATGGAATAAAAAAGAATTAAGTATAATATCTTTTAGATTAACGTGTGATGGATATGAAGTTGGTGCAGAATTATTTGCTTATAGAAGATGATGGAGAAGGTAGATTTGTAAAACTTAGGGTGATTTATTAAGAAGAATATCTGTATACGCCAAGATACTTAAGCATAAGTGAGAAGCTATGAGTTTGAGAATTGTGAGAAGGAAAAATACTATGAAGTTGATGTGTTTATTTATTGATAAAATGTCTGAATGGATAGAGTGATATGTGCTCGTGTTGAATTCTATTGAATGATAAGTGTATAAGAGTCAAGTTGAAGAAATCTACGTATTTAAATTTTTAACAATGAAATAAGTAAGGTATGTAAATAATTTCATCATTCATTTGGATGATTTAATGATTAATATGAAACAAGAAACGGATCATAAACTAGTAATGAACATACTTTTAAACTACAGAATCGTATCAGTGGTATTTCAAAGTAGTAGATACATATCCAAGATTATAATTTGCATTGTATTTTGTCCGTTTGAAAATTGATATTGCCTCTATTGTATTTGAATATAATTTAAAATAAGAACTCATTGATCATCTGCGCTTTGCGGTACTATCTACGTGATGCAGCACTATAATACTCCCGAGCCTGTCTACAATTCCAGGGGCGTCGCCTCCTCCAAAATCGCCTGGTTCGTTGGGCAGGGCAAGGCAGTATTGCCGGAAGGGCAAAGACCACATGGGCTGGCCTCCTCACTCTAATAGGCGAGGATGGCGAGGGAGGAGACATCGGCGTTGAATCCTGTGGAGGAGATTTGGGTATGTAGCCCGGGGAGGTAGGCACATACACTGGGGATGTAGGCATATAAACTGGAGAGGTAGGCATGTATTGTGGAGAATGGACCTCGAACGGTCCACAACCTAAACCGTCAGGGCTTGCTCTGGCACAGGTACAGTACTGCTGATCAAATGAATCCGAGAGATCGGAAACATTAATTACGGGAATTGGGGTGGAGATTGACTTCTCAGAAGAATCAGAAAACACCTAGAATACAAGAAGTCATTAGAAGGTTATATTCCACTCATAAATGACAGTTGAGCAAATAATTTACAAGCAGAAGTCTTCTATGTAAATCAGTGCAATACAAGGTTCAATGTACTATTAATTAAGTACCTCGTTCTCTGCAAGAGTCGGTACTTGATTACGGCTCCCCATGTTATCCTCAGAGGACTCCTAATCCATAACCAATGAGAAGAGTTTTAGAATTAAAAGCATTCTCCAAGCAAGGTAGAACAACCTCGGCCCCCCACCTCAATAACCACCTTATATAAGCTTACAATCAAACAAATTCACAAATGCAAGGCCCTCTATCCCCTCCCACCCCTCCTTCCCCTCCCACCCCTTTCGGCCCTCTATCCCCTCCCATCGGCCCTCTATCCCCTCCCATAAAGAAGATCAGAACTTGTTCTCATAGTCACCTTCGGAAAAGCTACTAACCTTGCTTGTCGGCATAAAACCCTGGCTTCGCACGTGGATCACAAGACACTCGTTGCACGTTGGTAACTGTCGAATCTGCAAAACAAGAGAAGAACGACAAATCAGCCCGGCCACGAGGACTGAATCTGTAAAGGAGCGAAGAAATAGAACTAAGCTACGAGAAGTCGATGCAAGTTGAGAATGCACAATAAGTAGAGCAATATAACGAAGCGAGGAACTTACCGAAAGAAAACGAGGTAGCAAGCGTCAGATTAGTAAGAGAATGGATATACTTATAGCCCTAGAATGGCGGCGTCTTGGAAACCGAAATGGCGGCTAGGGCAGTGCATGCGAACCGAAATTAGGCCATGGCATCAGGTCAGGGCACTTGCGGTTACGAATCGAGACTGCGCGGTTCCCTAAACAAGGCGGAAATCCAAGTGCGTGATCGAGGTCAGTGGATTTGAGGTAAGGCTGAAATTGATTGACAAATCCGACAGATGGAATCGCAGTTCTCCAAATATCACCGGGGGCGTAGGCTGTTGATGACATCCATGGGTGTCCGATAAGGTTGCTACCCGGGCACTTGGGGGAGATGCTTCTAGAGGTACTTGGGGGACAGTTAAGGGTTCATCGAGTGTGCATGACTTATGTGGTGCATATTCGAAGTTGTCGGAATGGGTAGGGTAAAATGTGTGCATGCCTTCCATAATGGATTTTCAGAGGTCATATGCCCATTTATGGAATCAGAGGATGGTTAATATTCTTTCAAGGAAAGGACTATAATACAAAACAGCAAGCAACGTTATAATGATGTATCTAGTTTGTTTATTTTCTTAAGATATCTAAATTGGTTACCTTATAAATAAATAGAATATTGAAACATAAAATGAATTGTAAGGTACAAGGTAAAATGAAAGGAGCAAGATCAAGATTTAAGGAACTTATCAAAGACAAAAATAAAATAAAAATTAGCGTAATTAAGAGAGGGGATGGAAAAAAAAAGAAATAAGTACAATGTCCTTTAGATTATCGTGTGATAGATAAATATTTTGAAGTTGGTGAAGAAATATTTAATAACCGAAGATGATGGAGGAGTGGTAGAATTGTAAAAGTTAGGGTGAAGAAAATAGCCATTGACGATCGAACACCAAAGGAAAAGAAGGATTAATGTTCGAGTGAATGTTAGCATGGTGAAATGAAACAAGAAATTGAGTCGTCAAGTATAACTTAAGATGTATAAATAAAGTACTGTAAAATCAAAGAAAGATAAATTCATTTGCCAATTACAAGAATTAGAGAATGAATGTACAAAAGAATGATAAAAATGAAACAGAAAGAAAAGTTATAAAAAAATGACTGCTTAAAACAGTAATTGAATGAACAAATGCAAGCATTTTAAATTTGGAAAATAATGCATCATACATTAGAAGAATCAAAGGATGGCAAAGGTGAATCAAAAATAGAAATCTAGTTACTTGCTACTGTGAGGGATGAGATTGACAAAAATTGAATGCGCTTGGAATTTTTTGAAGCATTAAAAGTATATGGGAACTGATGTCATTTATTTTTCATTTTGTAAAGATATATGAAATAGTCCAGAGCCTCTAAAGTAGACTTGTGATGATCAAGTTATTACAATTTAAGAATTGACGATTTAACCAGGATAAAATGATACCATTTGAAGATAGATTTAAAATAAAAACTTCATGGATAAAGGAATGAGAATTGCTAGTGTGGGCATGATTGATATGTAAGGGCGAGTATCGAACCATATGAAACTACGCAGAAGAAACCAAGTGCCAAACCGCGAACATAATTAAGTATAGAACGGCGCTAATGGACACCCCGGCGGAAATTCTCGCAAGCAGAAACCAGCTGACGGATTTGACACTAGGTTTAGGCGCTTCATGAGAACCGCCGGGGTCAGGGGCACGTTCCGCGCGGAGATGGGGTTGAGACTAGCGGTCATGGGCATTATCTTACAGCAACGGAACTATGGATATAGCATTGCGACTTGCGGTTCGCCGGTAGCAGACATTAGATAACCGCCTCGAAGAAACAAATTGTTTCAATCACAATAACATGAGCAAATGCGTGCGTGTATTAGACGATTAATTTGATGATTATTACAAAATGTATAATAAAATTTAGTTAGAAAACTAAATAAGAAAAGAGTTACATAAATATTCAGGGCAGGTAGTTTAAAAAATAAAATGGTGATTGAAAGGCGTAAACATTGAATTCTTGAATACTGTTACAATTGATAAAAGTTGTAAGAGGGAGTTCACAAGTAAAAGAAGATGAAAAGAACAGACTACTAATAGGATAGAAGATAAGGATAAGGATTATCAATTAAAATATTTGAAATAGATGACGAGCATGTATACAAAGTAGATTCTGACAAATATTTCACTATTAGCATGAAAATGGAGAGAATGGAGTTGGTATAATGAAAAATTGTCTAATTATTGCAATACAAAATCAAAATTTACTGAAATTAAATAACCTATATTCAAACAAAGTAAACAGGCTGCATTGTTGAACTAAAAAACAATATCATTAAAGATCCGTAATACATAGAGAATAACTGAAAATCCAAAATTCATTGACGTGTAAAATTGCAATCACTCTGGATCAACAAGAATGCTATGAGTAACAACTTCGGCTTCAATATCCACAAAGTTTAGGACTCGACCATCGTATTTTCTACGCGTAAATTTCTTCATTATGGGAGACTCCACATTAGATTGAAATTGAGCCCCCAGCTCGGCATACTCTGGAAGTCGTAGAATATCAGGTGATAGTGCAATCTTCTTGATGCACTCGTTAATTATCCCCCCGGAACGCGGACTTAGCGGTGTGCGACAACAACCGTATCAAAAAACAGATTCATATTGTACAAAATGTCTCATTTAGAAAATGTCTATTCAAAATGTCACATTTAGAAAATGTTCATTGAAATACTCACTTACTCGTCGTCGCTTTCCTCAGTCATCATGGCGATGAATTTATTCACCGGCTTAGGGGTGGCCAGAACTTCTTTTTCGATCATCGGCTTGATCGGTACATGGGATGAATCCGCCTTCGGAAGAGGCAGTGGCGGCAGAGCCAACTTCTTAAGGACTTCTGTATACAGCTCAGGATCATCCTCAAGCGCAACTATGTTCCGTCCTGACTGCCGGCATGCTTTGATTGATGCACCTGATACAATTGAGTGCCTCTTTGTTAGATTTTAGTAGTTTCGAATTCCAAAAAAAAGGCCTTGTTCAAAGTTACCTCGCATGTAAAAAAACGACGAGACTTACCCGTTCCGGCGCCGATATCGACGACAACGTCACCAGGGTCGGTGGTGGCTCTGATTAAGCTCTCGATGAACAGCACGTCTTTCTCCCTCGCTCCTCGCCATGGCACCTCCTTGCGCATGGTCTGTTGCTCCAGCGTAACCCAATTTAGGATGACATCACGGTCAACGATGTCGATGCTCTTTTTCTTGTAATCCTCGGGTGTCGGTCTGAATTCAAAGCTGTTATTCGAGGATAATGTGAGAAGTTGCACCTTAAAGAAGCATGTTGTCATGCCGCTTATTTTTGCGGAGCGAAGAAGCAATCTATTGATGCCTGTCCACGACCTCTCAGACTTCAATTCAACCACTTGATGAAAATCACGAATCTCGTCCTCAATTTCGCCATTGTCATCCGGATGGATAATGATCACACACCCCTGGTCTTGGAGAACAAGTTTAACAAAGCCAAAGACGGCTGCAAGGTAATTGTCGCCTCTGCTGTTCCAATCTGGAATCTCGTCCTCATCGGATATACCAGGGACCGGTAGACCCTCCGGAATATCAATGATAATGAGATCTGCCAATCCACCCCCCCGAACACTCTTCCCGTCCTTCATCCGGACCCGTTGAGGGGTGACGCTCCGAATCCACTGGACCATGTCGTTGAAAGCCTTTGGCATGCTTTTCAACCTCATTCTAGGATTTGCCTTCTGCCACTCAGTTATTGATTCATTCAGAATCAACTCATGAACAGGGCATCTTGCTTGAGGTGCGCTGACGTCTGGCTTCTCAGCATGTCCAATCCTTGGAGAGAATGTCCCATTCTCCGCACCATTCGGCTCAACAGTCGCTGGGTCCGACTTCTTCCCCCTGCTCCTCTTCTTCACTGGTTCCTGGTGGGACTCCTTCAATGCCGACTTCGCTCCCCTCTTCCGTTTCTTTGTGTTCGCATCCCCGGCACCAGTGGATGTCGAAACACCTTGTGTATCCTGTTCTGGCTCTGCATCATGAGCAGGAAGTGCTTCATCTGAAATATCATGGGTGTCGTCTTCCCCATCTTTCCTCTTGGTAAACATCTCCCTTATAGCCTTCTCCTCAGCAGTTACAAATGACTTTGGGCACTCGATATACCAGCAGCACTCAATCAGATGGTTCAAATTGAACATCTTCCGCTGGTTGGTTGTGAAGATGAACTCGGAATTCGATGTCTCCGTCCAGCTGAACCACGGAGGTGGTATACTCTTAACTACACCAGCTGGGATGAGCTGCCGCTTAAAGTACCGATACAGACATCGTTTCCAAGCCATGTCGGTCCCTGGTTGGGAATTGAATGGTTGCGACTTCGAATACACATTAGCTCCAGTGAAGAACGACAAGTATGCCTTCTCCCATAGAAGCACACGCCACTTCTCGATGTACTCGGCCATAGGAGTGCGCTTGGAGTTAATGTCTTCCTCTGCATCGGAACTGGTTGCCAACCAGTTGAGGCACTCTTTCTCGACTTCGTCTTCCAACTGATACAAAACAATCAACTTAAGAGTGAGACACAAATAACTAAAGAGGAAGCCATCGGCTATAACCTCGAATCAGTGTAACAACCCAGAGTTCTAGAAATGATGAACTACACTTACGTTTGTCCAAAATGCAGCTTTTGTAATCCAGGGGTTAAGCACTTCAATTGAGCAAGGTGATGGTGGAAACTTCAATGTTTTCCTTGAACTCGCCGACCCGTTCCACCACCTCAGCCATTTCGCTTTTGTTTTGGCCGACACCTCAGATGTTGCAATTGCTTGGAGCTTGTCGATGGTCATCTCAACCTTGGTTTGGTGCCGATCATAATGTCTTTTGATCTGAAAATCAACAGCATCCCAAGTAATCAGACTAGTGAAGATTAGAATCCGAGAGACATCATTGCATCGAATACCAAATTTCCTCATAACAGAGCATTAACTATCTATGTAAAATCATCATTTTCTTTTATAGAAAGTGTGTTAGATCACCGCTAAAGGGTCCAACAGCTGATCTGTCATACGAATGCAACACAGTACCATGTAAAGAATACGATATAGATTTCATCTATCGGATGAGATAGATGATTTATCAATGCTAAGTTTCCGAGGTACCTTGGGGTATTCGAAACATAAAAATCATGTAATGGATTTCAGAGAATATTTCTTGAGTCATATAGTCCACAATACCTAGCTAGGTGAACACAAAATAATTCTCTGTCGGATTTCAGAGATGATTTTTGATCGCCAACTTGACAAGGTACCTTGCGGAAGTCGACACATCAATATCGTCTGTCGGATTTTTGAGATTATTTCATGTCTCCAAGTTTCCAAGGTATCTAGGTAGATTGACACAAATAACCATCTGTCATAGGTTTTAGATTGTTTACGATATCTAATTTCCTGACGTACCTTGAGGAACTGGCCACATTGAATTCAACAGTCTAATTTCAGAGATTATTTCTACTGTCTTACTTCCCACAGTACCAAGGTAATTTGACACAATCAAAACCATATGTCGGATTTCAGAGCTAATCTAAACTCTCCAACTTGACAGAGTACCCTGCGGTAATCGACACATTAAAATCATCTGACACATTTTAGAGATTATTTCTTCGGACAAACATTCCAGAGTACCCAGGTAAATGGAAACAATAAAATCATCTGTCGGATTTCTAAACTGGTTTGCTATCACAAACTTGACAAGGTACCTTGAGATGATTGACACTCGAAAATCATCTGTCGGATTTTAGAGATAATTTCTTGCGACTAGTTTCCCAGAGTACCTAGGTAAATGTACAGAGAAAAACCATCTGTCGGATTCTAAAGATGATTTCTCGACTCAAACATTCCAGGGTACTTAGGTATTTTTCGCAGTTTGAGGCACATTTTCCTTAAAATTACTAAAAAAACACATCTTAGTGCAAATAATTGATCCAAATCATCAAAACGTATGTAAAAACTCTGTGGTACCTTGCTACCATGAGTGTTATAAATCGATCTGTCGGATTTTTTAGAAAATTTCCGCGAGCTCATTGGGCACATCCCCTCGGAATTAGAACGTCCGAAATTTCTCATAAAAATCCGACAGATCATTTTCGCGAGCTCAATGGGCACATCCCCTCGGAAATTGAACATCCAGGATTTCTCATAAATATCCGACAGATCATTTCTACAAACTTAATGGGCACATCCCCTCGGAATTTGAACGTCCGAAATGTCTCATAAAAATCCGACAGATCATTTTCGCGAGCTCAATGGGCACATCCCCTCGGAAATTGAACGTCCGAAATTTCTCATATAAATCCGACGGATCATTTTTAAGGAGCTCAATGGGCACATCCCCTCGGAAATTGAACATCCAAAATTTCTCATAAGAATCCGACAGATCATTTCTACGAACTTAATGGGCACATCCCCTCGGAAATTGAACGTCCGAAATTTCTTCCAAGAATCCGACAGATCATTTTAAAGGAGCTCAATGGGCACATCCCCTTGGAAATTATACATCCTAAATTTCTCATAAAAATATGACAGACCATTTCTATGAACTTAATGGGCACATCCCCTCGGAATATGAACGTCCGAAATTTCTCATAAAAATCCGACTAATCATTTCTGCGATCTCAATGGGCACATCCCCTCGGAAATTTAACATCCAAAATTTCTCATAAAAATCCGACAGTTCATTTCTACGAACTTAATGGGCACATCCCCTTCGAAATTATACATCCAAAATTTCTCATAAAGATTTAAAGAATAATCCGACAGACCATTTTTGAGATCAATTTCCAGTCATCACCACGAATTTTAACGTCCTATATTCAATGAATAACCCAATTGATCAACTCCAAAGTATTTACCTCGTTTTGAAATCCCTTGCCATGGACTGGATTTGCAACGGCTTGCTCTCTGTTGAACTTTGTTTGCAGCCTATCCTTGGCTTCCTTCACGGCCTTGTCCACAGCTGCCCTCATCTCGTGCCCTGAATCATCACCAGGGTGCTCGTTGATCCAAATTTGAGAAGCCTCCTCTGCGACTTGGGCCAATGTTGCCTGTTTCAGTCCACGTGCCATTAACATCTCGGGACTTGAATCATCCAATTACGAATTGACAGCACTGATTTCTTATAACACTTACGCTGTGTAAAAACGTCACAAATACTTCTTGAGGCATCGAGTGCCACGACTTCTTAGTTGAACTCTTCGTGTGCGCCAGAAGATCCGGCGTTAGAATTCCACTCCTTTCCAGCTCCTCCACAGACATTTGCCCGTACGTCTGTATCTTGTGTAGAGTGTGCGGCAGCCTTTCTTTGACGTAAGCATCCTCATTGGCCCTGTGTCGAATACAACACACACTTCTTTAATATCAAAGATTCTAAATTTCCATGTTATTATATCCAACATCAACATCCGGAGAAAACACAATACTCTTGCACAGTTTAGGACTCACTTGTTGATGGCATGCATTGCTGTCACTAGAGCTTCACGGCTTCCCTTCACATCGAGCAGAATACAGTCCGGCCTTCCGTTTGCTTTAGCCCATTCAAGATCATCTGGGTATTCCACTTCGATGAACTCCCGCCATGCCCTTGTGCGGTGGTTACCATCGAAGACATAAAACATCTTTCCTGTAAGATCTTTTGTCTCCCTGTGCTGCCTGATCTCATCCTCGAACGCAGCGTTCAACACCTTCCAAGCGTTACACCATCCTGACTTCATCTCCTCGGTGACACTTGCGACGTCCCCCGTGTGCGATGTATCTGCAACATAAAATGCCCCAGACCCGGGTCTTATGCCGTTGAAGAACTTCTTGCAACTTCTGTACATCACTCTGCATTGCTGGACGCACGAAATCACATGGGATTAACCGGCATAAGGGAATCTTGATCATTGAATATTGGTGAGGTCTGCGGCGCATTTTGAGTAATGCAGCGTATGGGTCCGGTTTCAACTCCTCCCTGAATTGACGGAATGCTTGCCGAACATTCACAGGCTTTCGAGGAGGTTCAATCTCTTCCACCTGCCCACCAAGGCTCAATAGAGTATCAGCGCCGGCTTCGCCATCACCAACTTGGGTCTGATCCTCGGTCTGATCGTCATCCTCCTTGCTGTCCTTGTCCTTGCTGGGTTCTTGCTGAAACCAGTCCTCCTCCGGCTGCTCACGCGAGCCATCCTCCTGCTGCTCACGCGAGCCCTCTTCCTGCTGCTCGCTCGAGAACACCGCCTTGCCCACTTCATCATCTCCTTCGAGCAAGGAGCCCATAAAGTTTACTTTTGGTGGGGCCGTGCCATTACGGATGGGAGGTTGCGAACTACCCATATCCTCGTCCATGAAGGAACCTCTCGGAATATCGTCTATCACGCTCTTCACTGCCTCTGTGGCCGCGTCTACCATATCGTGGGAAGTGCTCATCGCGCCCTGCAAGGTAGAGGCACGTTACATGCAAGTCAATAGAAGGCCGCATTTCAGAGCACAACAAATACACCCAAATGCGAAGCATAACATCATAAACCCTAAGAAGTCACAAAAACCCTAAGCAACACTTACAGATGTAATGCGTATTATACGGCAATCCGTCACTAGTTGTTGTGCACTCCCAATGATTAAAGCCTTGAAAAAACGCCGCTCTTGACACCCACAAACCCTTCTCGGCCACAATAATTCAGACCTCGCACTATCCACCTAAACCTTGCAACGGCAACCCAGATGGAGATGTGCTCTGAAGCCGCCCCTCTCAGACCCTCTCAAAACCTATACTTACACCATTTCAGCATACCCTTAACCTACCAAAGAACCTAACTCCAAACCCCCTCCATGCATCTCCGACCTCCAACACGACAACCCTCAGTAGACTGAAGAGCAAGGCTCCCCGTCTGTCAATTTATGCGTGCTTACTCCCTTGCCTCGAGTGGCTTCTAAGTCACACTTCTTGCTCACTCCCTTGCCACGATTAGCTTCTAAGCCACACTTCCTGCTCGCGGCGGCCCCCACTCTACCCTAACCGCGACAACCATCAATTCCTACAGCTAACTACAATGATGACCGCACCAACTTCCTACGCAACGATAAGTATGACAATGACTGTGATGCATGCCAAGAACCTTCAAACTTTTAAAACCCTCATAAGCCATTAGTACACACCGCGGCCGGCTTCAACCCGGTTGGGTGATGACTACAACCACTCCCTCCTCTACGCCCAGCGTACCATGAAAATTGCGACGGCAAACTATTAAACCATAAAACACTTATCATGACGATCACACCACTCACTATTCTGATGCCGCAAACCAGTCCTACGAGTACTTGATCCCGACCTGGCACTGGCTAGCAAAAATCTCGCTGATCAATCATGATGCTACAGCTGCGTCTAGAACGTACCAAGACATCGTGCTGACAAGCTTACATCAGAATGTCGCGGCTGAAGAATGGAACTGGCGTGTAGATCGCTGAACACCCTCCTTGAGACGGCCACCGTCATTTGCCCGTCGACGAAGTGATTGCTGCTAACTTTCGTGGCCGATCCTCGAGTGTTGACGCTCGGACACCCTTCAATCTTGGATCTCGAGTCCCTGAGAATCGAGCTTACTGAACGAACAACCTTGCTTTGACTCTTGCTCTGACTCTGATACTTCCTGTCCGTCAAGCGCAACCCCGTCTTACTCTTTCTGCGCTTCTTCTTTGATCTCTCCTGGGTTTCTTCACTGGGGGAGCCTAACCCCCCACTCCGATGTGACTTGGGCATCTGTGACGGTGAACGTAAAACTTACTTCGAAGACAAAACCGGCTCATACTCTTATCAGATCCTTGATGCATTGAGAGAGAAATGAACCTCAACCGTGCTATGTTGAAAATGACTAAGGCCAATGTGTGATGCACTTAGGCTAAATGTCCCCCACCGAGCTCTAAGTTCGCCTATTAATTGAGGTTCCATAGGGCGTCATAGGCTTTGCCATGACGGTTTCTTCTCATAGACGATTTATTTTTGAATCTGTCAGTCATTAATGCTGATTGTGTGCCCAAAATAAAAGCTGTTCAACTATATTCTGGGACATGATACTGGTCTTGAACCACGCTGCAATGGTGAACTATCACCTACTTGGTTACAAAACTCTTAAACCACCCAATGCAACAGCCTTCCTGCTTCACTTCGGCTCTTCCACTCTGTGCACATCTTACCCGTAGAGATGGCTCGTATACGTGCTGAAGGTCACGATGTTCCATTCTGTGTCCCATGTAATTCGGAGGGTGTAGGGTCGATTACCGCTAGCTTGTTGAGCGTGAGATACAACCTTGTTCTTGAGTCCGTCCATCTTGAGGAAGAAATTGTCAACGACGACGGCGAACTGATTCAAACTGTATATCAGATGCCGATTAGAGCTAAGGATGGTAGGGAGTGGCTTCTTGAGGCTAGAAGATATGTCGTGAGGGGACTCACTGCGGATCGTTGGGCTGCATCCACTGAGATATTAACACCGGGCCGATCCATGACATCGACTGTCGATGTTGGAACCGAGCCAAATCCTCCTGTGAAACAACCCGTAGCTCAACGCATTCATGTCCTAAGTGAGTCAGATAAGGATGATTTCGTTACGCCGTCCCAAGCTCAGCCTAGTTCTTCGCAGAAACCAGTATCGGGTAGCTTCAGTGTCATCCCCGGCCTTATGCGTCTTTTTTCCAAACCCGGAGCGAGGAATGCATTGTCGAGGTTGGACTTTAGAGCACTTCAGAGGGATCGGGTGCCATTTCTACCGACCGAGTTTAACGGGGACGTGCTCTTCGAGCTTCCACCAATCCCTGATCGCGGCACTGCAGCGAGCGCAAAGTCGATGGCAGGGATGGATAAGAAGTACGACGCACATCCATGGTGCAAGACCATGACGACCAACATCACAAACGACCAAGGACTGACTTTCAGATATTCTATATGTGCAGGTCATCTGAAATGCCAGAACGAGAAGTGCGACTTCTTGCTTCGAGGAGACAAACGCAAGATGGAGGTGAACGAGTCTGAGTGGGACGGTGTCACGCTTACCCCGTTTGTCGTTGGTTGTGATCCTCCTCCGAAGTCCACACTTGTATGCAAAATCTGCAGATATCCCCCGGAATGCATCGCCACGTGCCCTGCAAGGATGTACTACGTGCTCGGGAATCCTGCGATGTCACGTGCGTGTATCCATATCGGTACACATAACCACCCTGTTGGATACGTTGAGTGCAGGGAGACCAAGCAGAAGGTTCTCGACCTACTCGAGTTGCATATGCAGAACACTCCGTACGCCAAGACATCGGCCCTAGCTCTAGAGGCGAGTAAGGATTTTCTGAGTGAGTACCTCCTAACTGCACCGGGGGAGAAGCGGACCATTCTTTCGGACGAAGAGTTGGATGAGGTGTTCAAGAAGTATTATACACTCAGCAAGCCCGGGCTTAAGAACGCCGTGACGACCTTCAGGGGGATCGGTAACCTGGGCATTATCGACGGCATCGCTGCCTTGCGGGGCTGCAGCAAGTGGGAGTTTATTCATGACAATAAATTTCCCGGGCAGGGTTCAAAAGGGGACAAGGTTTTTATCTTTAAGATGTCCGAGAAAGGTCCCGGGTCGGGAGTGGACCTTGTAAAGCGAATGCAACCTGGCGGGGATCTCCAGGATTCCTGGATTATGTTTGATCACGTCAAGCGCACAAAGGGTTGGACAACCATGGCATGTCATGTCTATGACTCTCAGTATTGCCGGGTCATGACTATCGCCATTTGTGATATGCAGTCAGAAGACGTGAGGGCCCAGACCGTGATGTGGCAATTCCTGAACGGAATAATGGCAAAATATGGCTATGACAAAGTCAACTTCAAGGGCTTCATGGCGGACAGCGCCCAGGCCAACTGGAACTGTGTGCGGAAGATCTATGGAAGTGGCGACGCGACGGTTCCAATGCCAGACCGTGAGCGTACGTGCCAGTTTCATTGGGCAACCTCACTTAGGAAGCACACTGAGGCTCACATCATCGGATCAGATTTGCAGAGGCAGCATTACGTGCTTTGCAAGCAGTATCGTGATGCAAAGAACATGGAAGAAGCCGACATTCGTTTCCACGCGATCCGAGCATGGTGGACCTCCTCAGGCGCTACTACTGCCTCCGGTCTTCGTGACCTCGAACTTTGGCTCGTATTTTGGCACTTTAGATATCGACAGTGGGGAGGCTTCATGCAATTGGTGAGTACAACATCTCTTTTTTTATCCAGTCACTTAATACACTTATTTGACGTAGAATTGATTGAATCAGCAATTTCTTTGATTGCAGGACCTTACGGACGCCGAGAAGGACGAGATGCCCTCTTGCAACCTCTCGGAGACTGTGCACAATATATGGCTTCAGATGTCGGGCAATCGTGGCGACAACATCTACTTTGCCACGGTGGGCGATTATGTTAGGGGCTTCATGCAATGCACTAACTATAGCGCCTACCTGCGAGGTGAGACCCCGGGTAAGGGACCTTGCAAAGCCGAACTCCGTTTACGGCGAGCTCAAAAATCAGGGATTCCCAAGCGCCTTGCCGATGCCACTGAACACTTCCATGACGCTCCACAGTTGCTCTCCCGTGAGCCACATCGTGAAGGCGAGGAGCTCTTTGGGTCCACGAAACGGAAGCTGAATCAACCGATCGGATCCGAATATGACTCCCACAGGCCGGACAAGGTAAATTTTTCTCAACCTCGTCTGAGCACTAGGAATACGCGAGCACGCAAGGAGCCTGATGCTGAACCAGAGGATTCACCTCCACAAAGGGTCCAAGCGGCACCCCCATCGCCAGTCTCAAGCCCGGACGAGAACAGGAGTCGTCATCATGTAACCGCTGTGGAGGAGACGGATGTGGACGAGAGTATGTGGCACCTTGTCAGGCTTCCAAAGGGATCGGCGAAGGCGTGTTTTGCTCAACAGGCGAGGACGAATAAGAAGTGCACGGCGAGGCTCATACGGGGAAAGAAGGCTACAATTGTGCCATGCTACTGGGGCATCTTCACCGACGTCAGGAAGGATCAGCAAAAATGGATGCAGTTCTGCTTCTGTAACGACGACATCCAGAGATGCGTCATGGGTACTAAGCGGAACTGGGTCTCCAGCATGCCCCCTCCCCCGCTTATCTGGCCTGTCAAGCGTGGCTCTCGCCTTTCAAAGAGGGAGATACTTGACCTCGAGGCAGCCGGTTTCAGACTCCCTCAACGCCAAGAATTACCCGCTCACCAAGTTTTTCACGACGGTGCATCTCTCCCACAGCGGCCACGGTTTGACCTCTCGCAGTGGAGTGCACCCCCAGCTCCAGGAATATATCCCACGGTGCGAGGAGGATTCAAGATTCGGCGTTGTAACCGGGTGCCACGAACAGAGCACGAGAACAACTCGGCCTCATCTACTCTACTCACCATTCGAATCCAATCAGTCACACTCATACCTAACCCAGGTTTCGGGTGCATCATCAGCGTTGTCTCTGAGACCGTATCGGAGTCTAACGTCTACAAAATAACAATTGGCCCGCAGCCCGCCTGCACCTGCCCCAACTTCAAGGAAATGTCCATCAAGTCGCTGGGAAAACGACCTCCCTGGGTTCCTTGCAAGCATCTCTATTACATCTTTAATGCTATATGCAACCTTGATATTAACCAGGACTCCTACATCCATGCTCCAAGCCTCAGCTTTAACGAGGTCAAGGCTATTTTTCAGAGTGGCCTTCTTTCGCTTATCAATGTCTAGGTTTGCTTCTGATGTGTCTTTTTCCCCTACCTTCATCCTAGGGCGCTCGGTACGAACTCGGTGACATTTTTATTCCTATTACGTCACAGATTAAAGCGGTGGCAAAACTGCTCGTATTCATGTCGGATATTCCGATCATGTGTTGGCATGAGCATCGTTTAGTATACGGTTCAATCCAGACATTTTTGTATATTTGTATTTAATTCTATAAATATTCTAAGTTTTCCCAGAAATTGATCTACTTTATGCGCCAACGATAGTAAAATTTCTTATTATCAATGGTACCCAATCACATCGAAGACATAGAATGCACATGCTCTCACTTCTCTGCTATCTAACTATTGCATCCATCCAAACGCCGTCGCAATTCTCATCCCGAATAACGTTGTCGTCATGGCATAATGAAGAATTCTGATACTGGGCCGGGTCCCCCTCATCACGGCCCCTTCCCAAACCCGGCTGACGGTTTTTTTGAGTCCACTTCGTTCCCCTCCCGCGGCAGGGTACCTTGCCTCAAGTCCGTCCCGGAAATCATCTGACGGATCCGGCACTACGTTCTGGGTCCGAACCAAAACCACGGGTGGCGCCCTTCCACCACTTCAGAGAACTACCCTACGGGTAACAAAATGACATCTCAGTAATTTAAGTCCGATAAAATTCACGTTGATCTCCCGGATGACAAAATATTGCAGGGATCCTACTGCCGGATTTTTTGGCAGGTATATATCCCGTTATATAATCATCCCGTTTGCTCCATTAAGAGAGATATATGTATTGTATTCTAAATGATGATTAGATAATGTTTTGGAGGTCATCGAAATGCACGCTTTCCTCATAACCAGAGTTCAAAAAATCTCGGTTAACTCAATTGAATCCTGCCAGACTGCCGCCGAATTCGTGAGAGTACGATACACCTCAATCGATAAAGCTGTATTCAATTACCAATGTTTCATTGCTGATTCCGGCGCTCTGTGATTGCTTGTGGGATGATCTCTATACATGAGGTTGGTGGAGATCGCATAATCATTCTCAGCTGAAGCCTCATGCCAATGGACCTCGCGATGAAACCAATCTATTTTAGCCTAGGCCGTAAATCGCGAATTATGTTAGACACCAGCTCCATGATGGATCCGCAGATCGGGGATATTGTATTTCGCAAACCCTCCGCCCAGGCCAAGATTGAGTTCTCACTCTACCAGTGCGCTGAGGATTGGTCTCAGAATTTTAAGACGTGGCTTTTGAAAGTGTTTACCTGCAGTGTGGTCTTTGATGATCAATTTCTCCATTTCGTTGACGCTCCAAAGATGATGAGGTGCATCATGCTTTTTGTCTGGGTACCTGGCCAAGGCTTTCAGGAAGCACCTTCCGGAGGAATCATGACACCTCATATTCCTCCGAGTGAGTCCACAACCTTTCATCGACTGAGTCAGGTGGGGTTCTTCCCGGACGGCAACAGCGTGACGTTATGTTTTGCGCAGCCCTCCCCACCCGACCCAGTCACGTTTCTGAGAGTCGATTTCTGGCGAGACACGTACCGCCAGGAAGCGTATTCGGGGCTGCAGGTTCTTAACGTTGTTGACAACCCTTCCACGCAGTGCCCTACGCTGCGCATGATTTCTCTATGGAAACGAAATGGCGAAAGATGGATTTGTGATAGTTCTGTGATAGGTCCAAGTCTGCAGTCTGTATCGGAGGTGGCGAAGGAAGTTCCCGTTTGACATCTATGTTGACAGCATCGTGATATAGTCGCTGTTTTGTAACAGGGTATAGTCGTTGTACTGCTTTTAACTTGCTCCCTTAATACATATGTAATCACTTTGATATCAGTCTATCTTTGCCAAGCTTACATTTGCACATTGTTTGAAGCACTACACTTTAGTTCTTGAACCAAATTGACAGCAAACTATGCATCATCAAGCCCCGTTTCACAAACAAATTGTCTGTGTATGTTGAGTTCTTTGTCACTAAACTGTCCCACAAACTATTTTCATTTCCTATCTCACTATAAGCCAGGTACCACCGGCTCCAGATGATGCAGTAGTCCGGCCGTCGGAGTCCCATGACACTCGGTCTTCCTTCCCTTCACCCTACTACCGTAGTACCTTACCCCTACCATTCTCCTGTATGTGGCTGACGGATTCTTCAGTAAGTTTAGTCTTGCCAACAATATCGAGGGTGCCCACCCGTTCAGAACTACCATTGGAATTGTAGAATTACGTCACGGTAACTTAAGATTTCATAATTAATATAAAATTTCATAACGCCGGCCGCCCTTTGCACTACGTCCTTGTTACGGATCTTAATTGTACCCAGAATGGAGGTGAAACATCACATTAGATCGAGTAAAATTGATATGCCAAAATTGAAATATTTTCTCGCCCCCCATGTCATTCTTTATTGTACCCAGGTTGGTTAAGATACATGATAACGACATTTAGATTTCCTAGGCTCGGACGATGCTACGGCTGCAACCACTAATGCAGTTTACACTTAAATATTTTGTTAGCCTTACTACTGCTCAACGGCAATACTATCTTCTCCATCAACAGAAAAGTCTAGCCTCTCCCATCCTTGGTGTTCTTCAAGATTGATTGCACTATCAGTCGCCGATATGGTTGGCGTTGTTGGTCTCTCTAAATGCTTGGGCAACTGCGACACGTACATCTTTCCGTCCCCAACGGCACCAGCATATGGATTGGCCGCGCATCTCAACGTCCTTGTCACGATCGGTCTCATCATCTTTGGCTTCCAACACGGACTTGCGATCCTTGGAATGTTCCACGAACCGCGAAGCTAAGAATATGGGCCTGCTCTTCGAGGAATCAAGTTCTCCATGTTTTCCGCTTTGTCGATCACAGCCACTTCCCTTCCAGACTGAATCGAGTAGTCACCTAGGTTTGAGAGGATATCAATTACTTCGCACTCTTCCGCACTCGGAACCCAAACTTCACAGTCCTCTTTCACCATCCCCATGCCGCTAATCACTTGCGCACATCTGAGGTACCTCAACATTCTATGGTCGCCCAAGAGCGTCTGTCGGATTTTACAGTCTTTCCACTGCCAATATTTGGGGGCGGTACCTCGCAATTTCCACGGTTATATGCCACACATGCTCGACAAATTTCCACGGCCATAGGTCGAACGATGTCCCCGGTGCGTTTTTTGAACACGAAAATATTGGCCCCGGTGCGGTTTTTGTCTGCTCACTTTTGACCCCCGGTGCGATTTTTGGCTGCTCACCGCTCACTGCTCACTGCTCGCCGGTGCCACAGTAGCATCGCTGGATGTAACAGTACGCTACAAAATCCAGTTTTCGAAGTGTTACGCATGATTTTCCCTTTTGTAACATGCACTTTTCGTTTATGCATACGCTGATTGTGTTGGATCTGTGTTTGTTCTTTTACAATAGCCGCAGATTATTTTTTATGATATGGAGTTATCTCATGTACATGTGTTATGGAGTTCTTTCATGTACATGTGTTTTTGCCAGATTTAAACTTACTCCTTGCACTAATGTTGCATCGAAAGCATTCAAAACAGGGGATTCACATCACTCTAAGCTCTGGCCTCATCACATTCATGGATCATCACAAAGAATGCAAGTGTACCACTGTAACTATTGTCAGTATTCTCAACTAAAATAGCCCAGCTGTGATTGGAACTCAACAAAATTTGGAAATTTGCATTCAACATAGAACAGCTATTGCCACAGAGTACAGAAGAAGTTAAAAATTTGTCTGCTGCAAGGAATGGAAAGGTAACAACCACTAGATGCATTAAAAAATAAAAATTCCTCAATCGGGTAACCTGGTACTAGGCCATAGATGAAAATGGAAAGGACAAAGTTTCCATAACAGAGGTGAGTGATCCAATGGGAAATGGAACGGGACGTATCCCATATTGTTTGGCATCGTGAGACAGGCTCGATATAAATAGAACAACGTCGTCTCCTCCTTCCAGTTAAAGCCTCAACGGGTTGGTGATCTGAGGCTCAGGTTTGAGGCTGCCGTGGCAACCTCCGGGTGCTTGTGTCGGGCCTCAAACCGCCCTCCGACACCCACCCCGCCACGCACCTTTTCCTTGAACGGTGCAATTTTTTTATTTTTTTCGTGAAGTTTCGTGTTTCCTGAAAAACAATGCTGTTCTCGACATACTTGAAATTATAAAAATGGACTTTTTTTATGTATATATTTTTAAAGATTAAGCACAGTACTGATCTTCACAGCAGCATTTTAACCAAAATAATCAAGTTGCAGTATTTACTTGACATATTATCCTTGCCTAACAGCACAACGAATGTCATATTAAGCATCATACTATCTTCAGCCGTAACTTAAAATCAAACGTATCACTTGCATCAGTCCAGCACAAGTTGTCCATCCACCAAAAAAAATCCCCCGTTATAAGAACTACAATTCATAGAGTTGTGTGACAACCTAATCCTACAACCTAGTATAACCAACATCTATCTTCAAGTTCTTAGCTTATTTTTCCAAAGAGAGCATCGATTTCTCTGTCCCCTCCCTTGGCCTTCGATACTGCATCCAAAAAACCATGATACTCAGAACTAGCTAAAACCATGCCATTCTCCTTGTGTAAAACAAGCATAAAACTCCATCTGAGACATCCTGAAATTTTATACTAAAAGAACATAAAGCAAGGTCCAAACATACTGATTACTGTTTGTGAGTACTCACCTTCATATGTCGTGGTCAGAATATATGTCTTCACATCCCCCTGAACTTCACTGGAATGGAATCGAGAGGTCGCTCATGTCTTCGTAGCGTGGTTCTGCATCTGTTGATTGTTGCAACATCCTCATTCACAGCGAGAGTGTGCTTCGTCACCGGGGCTACGTCCTGCTTCTTCCTTCCCTGCTCCTTCGAGGCCTTCGGTGGACGTCCTACTCTCTGTTTCTGAGGCACATCTGCCGCATCACCTAAACCATTCTCCGGTGACTTCGCCCCAGTCACAGCTCCTGATGGTTCTTCATGTGCCATTTCGTCCATCTTCTTGAACTTCTGACTTTGGTTTTCAGCCGGGACTTTGGATCGACCACGCTTCCGAGTAGAGGGGCGAGACTCCAATTCTTCGGGCTGGTCAACAACAGTCGCGAGTAGCGTTGAGACCGCAGCAAACCTGCTCTTTGTGTGTTTCTTCCCTGCCGGCGCTGGTGAAACTGGTAATTCTTCATCCTCCTCCGTATCCGTGAATTCTCCTTCTACGCAATCCTGCCCTGACCGTGCACCTCCATTACTAAATTCCTCCGATCCGCACCAATGAACAAACCCGTTGTCTCAGTTGTTGTCGTCACTCGAATCGAAGTCCCCGCCAACCTTCGCCTTCTCCTGCTCCGGGCTCGCAACATTCTCTTTCTCCTTAACTGTTCTCTCAACTACAGGCTCCCTCTTCCCGTGACTTGATTCAAGCCGACCTGCTTTGACAAAGGGGTTCGTCTTTGGCTGTGAATTCTTACGTCCCCACCGTGTCACGGATCCACCGCATATTGGACAGACTTGTAGTCTTTGGATACAAATGAAACAGAACACATCGTGGCCACAAGCTTGCAAAAATTCATAGAACCACAGTCCATCGTCAAAACCACGATCCATGAACAATAACCAACAAGCTCAAAATTTTACGAAAACAGTACTCTAAATTATCTGCCATGATCGAACTAGAAAGAAGAAGTTCCTTTAGCGCCGAAATCTAAGCCCCTTACAACACTTTAATGCGCCTTGATGCACATAGCCTTGAATTAATACAATACTACTGTGATCGAGACTTCGCTTAGCACTGCTTGACAATTTGATAATCTAATCACGATGCCATATACTTCTATAGGACAAGATAAGGAATCCAATTGCACAAATCAGCCCAATCCGCTGTAATGAAATTACAAATCTAATAAATTAAAAAACCATTCCACATCTAAACACATGCTGACACAATTCTCTCGCCTTACTGGTTACAACAAATTCACCACACGAGTAATTTCACAAAGAGCTAGAAGATCTAGAGCCAGTTAACTGTATTCCTCCTCTGACACCAACTCTATAACCTACTCCAGAAGAGAAATTCAAATTTCTTCTTTCTAGTTCAGGCCAAATTCATCAAACCACAATCCACTGTTAAAACCACGATCCATTTACAATAACCATCAAGCTCAAAAAATTTACGAAAAAATACTCCAAATTATCAACAATTCAGCAATAGGTAATTACCTTAATGAATACCGAGGCCTCCTTTGTCTTACATATGTTGCACATCACCGAATCTTTCATCTTCTCCGTGGGCTCTGGGATACACTGCTTTGAGGTCACATCCGTCTGGGACGACTGAGACAGAGGAAAGACCTTCGAAGGACATTCCTTTGCCCATGACGGCGTCGGTGATGTTGGGGCACCTACTGTGGGTCCTTCAAAATACCACAGAAATCATGTTAGTGAAATACCCGATCACAAGCTCAACTTAACCGAATGCTCAGACCTATTCAACATAAGTCAACATAATACCAACCAATCAATCAAACTTAAAACAGGAATAGAGCAAGACACAAAACCAAAAACCAAACTGTGAAACAAAAGGAAATGGAAAATGAAAACTAGATTAATGGAAAATGAAAAAAATGAAATGGAAAACACTATAAAACAAAAGGAAATGGAAAATGAAAAAAAAGAATGGAAAATGGAAAATGGAAAAGGAAAAAGGATAAACGAAACTTGCGATGCACATCTAGTAAACAAATAAACAGGAGATCCTGCTTCTCGGAAATTACAACAGAATTCGGATAACAAAGGAACCAGGAAAGCACGGACTCTCTCAAAGGAAATTAGAAGCCCACCTGCTTTGAGAAAAGGAAAATGGAAATTAGGAAGAACACAAGGAAATAATTTTAACATAAAGAAATCAGGAAGAGCACAAGGAAAGTTCAGTTAGTAACTAAAGGAAATAATGAAAACATTAGAACTGAAGGAAAACTAGAATGCAGTACGAGAGTAGAAACAGTAGGAAATGAAAAACAGAATGAGCAAAAGGGAAAGGTGTCTCATCCGGAGATTTGGATCGAAGGAAATTCATTCTAACACAACGAAGTTTTCTATCTAAGTCCTCATTCTAGAAGAGCTCAACGGAATTCTAGGACATACTGAATGATCGATATTAGAAGCTGGGCTGGAGATGCAACTTACGCTGAATCGTTTCTACAATATTGCACTTCACATGTTTCTTCATGTTTTGAAACAAACACAGCAATCGTCTACAATGTACTGATCGACATTAGAACTGACAAGCAGTTCACTTGCAAAAAGGACGTCAAGAACAGCTCAATTCTTTGTTTTACCCTATCATATAAGGCTGATTTAAACTACTGTAGTTGTGCAAAAAACAAGCAAAAATATTACATTACTGTAAGCCAAGAGCAGATTTATCTTGCAATAAATTCAATCTCTAGATTTCTTCCAAAAAATAAAACATAAAAAACATGATGAAAAGGCACAGCCAGTCTGAGAGCGTCACATGTTACTAGCGCCAGCTTGGCGCTCTCAACTCTTGCAACTAGTTTACCGACATTAGCTAGGGTTAATAAGAAAGGCGATCCAAGAAAAACACAGCCCAGAAAAGAACCGACACGAAATTCTCCACACTTTTCAATGGAAATAACCAACCTGACTCTCCAATCTCTGCATTATCGACAAACACACCGAATCCCAAACACACTCCCATTACCCACCCTCACAACCAATCAAACAATTTTCAAGACTACAACAATAAAATGAAGCGAAGAGTAAAGACAGAGATTAGGTATGCATTTTCTCCAAATTTATAAAAGAACAGTGCAAACCTGATTCTGTTTGAGTGGTGCTCTTCACAGCAGCATCCATCGACGTCCTTCGCATGGCCTTCGGTGCAAGATCCTGTTCCATTGACGGTCTGATCCCGAATGCAGCAAGATTTGTTCTTGCAAAGGGTTTCTCACAGTCAAGAACCAAGCACTTCTCCGACCTCTGGCAAAGATCATACAAACAAAACGGGTGATACGTATGGCCGCATGCCAATGCAAAGTAATCAAAAGACTCGTACCACAAGCTGCAAACCGGACACGCATTTAGTTTGTGATGTTCGACAACTGGTAGCTCGAGACTGTTCTCCGACGGTCGAGGATAAACTACAGCGCCATCACCAACTTCCATCTTCCGCAGCTGCTCCCGCATGGAAACTAAAACGGTATCCAAAGCAGTTACTCTGGACTCCATGGACTTGTTCGTCTCCGAGCTTGTCAGCAATGCCTGTTCCAATTCCCGAATTTCTTGGTCGCACCCCGAAATTGCTGTAACGCACAGTCGGGCCGTAAGTTCATCCGACGCCTTGTTGAACTTCAAGGAACCTCTCTTACTCTCCAGCGTTACAATCTCGGCTTGAAGACCACCGGCGTCTGTCCCTACTCCGCAACCGACATGCCCTTGAATAATCTCAAGAGGGTAGGCATCCATCAACTTGAATGTCGCCTCCAATGCAGCTTCTACGGAATGCTCCTCCTCGCCATAGCTCTTCAATCGCAACTTCACCTCCTCCAGCATTTGTTGACGATCACTGAGAAGAAGCTTCTCTCTCCGCACCTTATCCTCCATAGCTAACAGCTCTCTGTGACTCTCAGTGGCGTTCTTGGAGCACTCTTCCCGCAAACCCTCATGGTACTCTATTGCCCTAACAGTGCTCTCAATCTCTTCCGGATCCCAACGCAGACCACTTTTCGACCCCAATCCCTTGGATTTCTTCCCCATCCCTAAACCCTCCGATACAACCTCTGATTTCACTGTTAACTTCAAAGATCCGGGACGCCCTATGTCATCCTGTACACTCTCTCTCTTTCTCCTCAAACCCATCAAACTGCTCTCAGGACTTGTTCCCTCCCTCTCTCTCTCCCTCTCCTTCCTACCCTCCAACTTCTTCCGCAAAGCTTCCCTCACCTTCTTCCTCTCAGCAGCGAATTGCGCCCAGTTAATATTGTCACCCTGGCTCATGAGGATCAACCCCCTAGAAAAAGAAAGGGTAATTTCTTTGTTGGGTGGCTCCTCTGCTCCATACACTTTCCGGTACAGACTCAGAATTTGAACCTGTTCTTCCTCCGTCGCATGATTCTGGTAACGCCACCCCGACTTGGAGCTCTTCGGTCGGAAGTACTGGCACACTGTGGTCTCCGTCACCTCGCGAATATCACTCACAAGCACCCCCCCGGTTGGAAGGCCTTCGCAGGTGTATTTCCGAATCTACCACACAGCAAGAAAAATCAAGATTTAGAAACAGTTCAAAGTCCATAGCTAGGTCATTTAAAAACAACGTGTAAGAATCCAATGCTAAAACGAGTTGGCCACAGAACTTCACTGACACACACCTGGAAGATGCCCTGAAAAGTGCGAAGGAGCAAGAACAAGATTCGCGGAGAGCAAGCGTGTGAGCAAAGTAGACAAAGCGTGTGAGCAAGGGGGCGGGATGCGGGGAAGATGCGGGAAAGCAGGTCCATGTGGCGAATTCGAACCTGGCGCCATTAATTCTCGCGCCATTAATTCTGCCAAGGTGTCATTCCGAATTCCAAACCAGTCAACTTCCGGATACGGATTCAGCATCAAACCCTAGGCAACCCTGATGAGCATTGATGAGCGGTTCCGTGACTCCATTGATCCGTTGGGGGATACCCTGACCTGACTTGCGCCCATAGGATGGTAAAAATCTCTATTTCATTAAAGTTTAAAAGATGTAATAGTCTTTAAATTAATCCTATTATATTATTTATATAGATAAAATAAGAATATACAAATCACCATACAAAATTTAAAAAAACTCCTATAATTTACTATGAAAATTTTAAAGTTCAAAAGCATATTACATATAAGAATCATAGTTTGAATTATACATATAGACAACAATCAATTGGTTAAAATTACTTTAATTCTAGAAAAATAAACTTCAAAGCTATATACAACACGTAGTATCCAAGTGAACATTCTAATCTTTTTATTATAGGCTCCCTGAAAAACAACCCAATGAAAAGATATTACACTTCATAACCCCTCACAATAAACCTTTCTATCGTCTCTATGATGAGGCGAGCCGTTCCTTTCCTCTTTACCTTTGCGGCTTTAATTTTTGAGGGCGTGTGGCACCCTTTTAGTAGAATTGAATTTATCAAGTTTTGGAACCAAGGTCCCAAATTAGTTGTAGGGATCCATTCAGTTAATTTTAACTGATTAATATATTTTTTAATTCTTTTTCATCAACAAAATATTTATATGGGGCTTCTTGCTGTCTCCAATAGAACTCCTAGTTAGTGGCCCTTGTCATGAAGACGAGGGCGAGGTTTATCGCCACAATTTCATAACCCTTTGTGTTGGATTCGTGTTACAACTTGCGTTACGGTACTGTGACTACAGTATTGCCACATCTGCTATTGCCTCAACTGTTACAGAAAAAGTTTAAAATTTCAGTGAGCGAAGGAGATGACGTACACAGAGTGTATTGCCTATGGATATGATTAATCTCCACCGGTGGTCTATAATCACACTGAACGAATAGGCTAGAATATTTTGGTACTGAAATAGGTAGTACTGTACAGTTACCACAGGAACTACAGAAACCTATAACTACAGTATTACCAATCCTCGAGCCTGTTCAAAGAGTGTATCTGAGCGGCAAAGGTGAGTACTGCAGGTATTCTGTATATTTTTTATATTCTCCTGATACCAATTAAATATTTCTCTGCATGCAGAGAAAGACACAGTTTAGGACAGTGCTAGTAACTTTTACTCGTCAAATCAATGATCAGGATGAACCGGCAGCTAGTTACAAACCAAAAATCGGTCAATATTCAAAATTCTCTGCTGAAAACCAAAATAAAATATGTGATACTTGGGTGATATCTACACATACAATACTCAGACAATAACTCGGGATCAGTTGTTGAGACTGGTTGTTGACAGAAAATATAGGACAATTATGAGTTTCCTCAGAAAACTCTATGACAAAATATAGGACAAAATATAGGACATAGAATGTATTCTCTGGGAGAGGCTCTTGGATTCCGCTCTGGCCAATTGGTAGATTCTATTATTCTTGTGTTTTGGATGTGTGATAATACAGTGAACACTGTTATTTTTTTTTAATCCATCCGAGTCAGCTGTGTGGATTGATGTGATATTTTCAAATTATTCTGAAATTCGGCAATGGTACTGTATCACATACTATTCTCCAATTTCTTTGTGAAGCATATATATGAGAGAAATACGAATTTACCACATTGAGTAAGGAGGTCCACAAGCGCTTCCCCAACTGAACATGCTCCAGAAATATCTGCATCTTCGGTAGAGTTGGGAACAGTGACAGAGTTCTCAACTTGACACTACGGCGGAGAGGTGGCCCACTTGTCAATAATTTTTGCCCAAGGCATGGTTTTTTTATAGCAATGGCTGGGATGCCAGACAAGATGGAAAATAATGAAAATACATCTCAAAAGAAATTATCCGGTCGTAGTATCAAAACCAAGACAACTTACTCCAAAGCACAAATTCAATACCTAAAAAATGCTTGAAAAATCTTGATGAACTTTAAAATTTAAAAATCCAATCAGATTATGGACGGACATTGTAGTAGCAACTGTAGAAAGGGAGTTAGGGAATCTTTAAACTCCTTCAAAGGTCTTGAAAATGAATTTAAATAAATGACAAGACATGAGAGGAGCTAAAAACATGAGTATTAAAGGTGTTTTTAAATGAAATTAGAGTTCTTTAATGGCCAAGTTTCTTGTCTAAGACTTTGAAGTTGCTTAACAAACTTGACTTTTTGTAAACTATTTTTTCAAAAAGTGTTGCCAACTTGTCATTCGGGAAGTACTGCCATAGAGTTAGTCATGTCATTTTTTAATCCATGCTTGAAGTTCTTCACAAGAGAAGTCTTATTTGTCGTATAAACTGTAACTAGATAAGAAACTAGATAAGATTTTTAGTGCTCGCTAATCAAATATCAGATTCTCCATTTTTCCATAAAAGACAACCAACAAAATTCTCTACTATAATATAAAAAAATCCTAATTTGACTAAATATCATTCTCCAAAAAAATTCAAAAGTTTTAGTATGTAATAAGGTGATATTTAAAAATACATATTTGTGGATCCATATTTTTGCTTTTTGCTCTATATCAATTGACTTGAATAAAGAAATCACATATCTTGACTGTATAAGGCTTCTTCGCATACTAATTAGAAATACAATAAAATCTATGAATACTCTATCTATATAGCTATTATCTTGTTGTTATATGGATTTTCATCTTTTTTTTCTTTATAAATATATTTTGGCACATGTATGCGCTTTACAAAAAGCCTTGATACATATTGCAAATCATGTATTCAATAGAAAATTAGAAAATTTATTATGCCTAAAAAAAGGATGTAGAATAGAACATAACTTAGAAGGCATCTGCCACTTTCATTCAATTCCTATTCACTAAACATTCCATTCTTATCTCTATCAAGCCACAATTTACCAAATACAAAAAACAATGTGCAAGCAATGTTTGCTTTTTTTGTTGGAATTTAATAATGCCAAAATTACTACTTGAATTTCCTAGTAGTCTTAAATAATACAATCTTACTAATACTATTACATATAAACTACAAAGACATGTACCTTTGGGCTAAGATAGTATTAGGATGGATGATGCTAAATTCAATGGTTTTTTTATCAATTCAAAAAAGGTGATAATTTTACACAATTAGTATGTGTCATGCAAACGTAAGCTAAATGATTATATACTTTCTTCATATTCATTTCCTTTGATGGCCAAAGTTTTTCTTTCTTTCATTATGTATAACTTCAATGGAATACTAAAATGTGGCTCTTCTTACATCAACAACAAAGTTTTGTATCTTTGCACTCTTTTTTCCATATATAGGTCTCAAAAGACGGCAACCACATATAACCACACTTAGAGTAGAAACTAAAATTATATTTGACATCATTATCGACTCTTTTATTTATCTAAATTTAGTTTTTAGTGAACTTGTAAGATCTATACATAGTTATTATTTTTGCTCAAGTTCTTTCGTACATTCTTCAAAAAACCCTAAAAATATGTACTTATCCAGTGTATTAAAACCTCCCCTGAGTCATGTTGTGTTCAAAGCTATCACCTACTAACCAACATCTTGTGGACTTAGGCTTAGTAGTGGAATGAACTCACACTTTATTCACACGAGACTCTTCCAAAGTCCACCATTTCTCTTCTTCCTCCATGCTCCTGAAGCCACAAGCAAGCGGATGAAAATCATCAACATCTATCTGTTAATGGCAGAGTTTCATTACTGGAGACCGAAGCTGAGGCGCTTGTCGCCAGAATGGGAATCAAATCTTGCAACTATGTATTGGCTTCTCGAAATTTCAAAAACAGATCTGTGTTGAATTCTCTTATGAGGATTTCTACTGTCTTTGGTACTCACATCCCAGGAATTTTTTACAAGTGGCAAAAGCCATTTTTAATGGCAATTAAAGGCCATGTTGACAGGGGTGGTCTGAATTAGGGTTTGCATGCATGCATGCAAAAACATGCAGGCGTTGGGCCGGGAGATGGCGAGCTGGGTTCGGAGACTCGCAAGCATACCGACGTTGAAGGAGATCACGAAATGGGTTAAGACCCTGGAATGGTGTGAGCCTGTTGTGGTGCTCACGCCCATGATCACGGAGGTTCTTAACACAACGTCAAACATTCCCGGCATTATTCTGGCGTTGATAGGGTTTATTAACGCCATCCACATGAGGTTCGAGTACAGGTTCAAGATTTTGCACATCGTCTCTGTCGCTGTGGGACTCGTTAGTATGCTCCTCCACTGCTCCTTAAAAGTTAGGTGAGTTGCTCTCTTTGCTGAATCTTTTCTCTGGAAATGAGGACAGAAGATGGCTAAGATTTATCTGGAAAATGAGATGATCATTGATGAGCTTTATTTGCAATGGTGTTGACACTCGGCTGTGGTTCGGAATGCAGGCAGCAGCATGCGGATGAAATTCCCATGGTGTGGATAATGCTGGTGTATATCTACACGCTCTACTCCCCAGATATCCATTACGCCCACTTCAAGCCAGTTTTGCACGTTTTGTTAGTTGTGTATGCAGTTTTTTTTGCGGTTCTTCATTGGAAGTACCACTCCTTATTGGGTTTTGAGCTACACTATCTTTTTCTTATACTGGTGTGTGCTCCAGGGATGGTAAAGCATTACATGAATACCACGGACTCCCTGGCTTTGCGGCTGGCGCATCAGTATCTGCTTTGCTTCTCATGCGCAATCACAATATGGGGTATTGATCAGAAGCTGTGCAATCGGGAGACTACGTTGCCAGTGCATCCTTTCTGGCATGCTGTGTTTCATGTCTTAAACGGGATGAACAACTATTTTGGCAACATGTTTCTGCAGTATTCCCGAGCGCGTCAGCTGGAATTGGAACCAGAATTGAGGTATATTGGCGGCATACTGCCTTACGTCAAGGTCGTTCATAAGAACCGGAGAACTATCGCTGTTGTTCATGAGGAGGAGGTTCAGAATAAACAGGATTGAAACGGGCCGGTTGTGATCATTGGATGCCAATTCATCATAATTCCTCTTTTACTTGCAATTATCTTGCAGCAAGCATCCTGGTGCAGAGAATATCTTTCAATGAAACTGGGTAAATCTGTCGATGGAGCGGGGAATCATCAGCTAAGTTTCTTTAACATTGACAAGGTTCACTTTCATCAAGACTAGTGACGGCTGCATGCTATCTGCAGATTGAAGGACAGGTGTGAAATGAGAAATGTCTTGCAACCTAATGCAATTCCTTCCAGACTAAGTGTAACGAGAAGCAACCGAATGTTTCCTGCTGTGCACGTCTGTGTGTAAATGTAGTTGACAATTGAATTTGCAGAGGATTTGTCACTTGTGATTGAAGCTTCACAATTTAATCATTATATCGACCACTGATCGGTACTGGTGAACATATTGAGGACGAATCTATGATCAATTCGATTTTGAAATTAAATTGACTTTAAGTTCGAACGAGATGTACATAGTCGAACGAAACCTCAAGCTGCGTGATCCAAACTTGGTTGAGCAAGTGGAATTATATGTATGTGTGAAGCAGATCAATATCTGAACTTTAAAGAAACATGAAGACTCCGGGAACTGCTGGCTAAGTACTAAATTGGACTTTGATATTCTGATGTCTCAGAGCATTCAGACATTTAGCTGGCTACAGTCGAAGTGGGCTATGAACTCTAAATTCTTCCGAAGCTGGGCTCCTGAATCTGGTTACAAATTTTTATGACAAAAAATGTTGGAGGTTAGAATGGCCCTGAAAACACACTCAACGTGCAAGAAGTACTTATCTAAGATTGTAAGTAGAAAAATAAACAAAGCTTTGCAGATTATAACGAGGGAAACTGTTTTCAGGCCCTTCGTATCACACTTGTTACTGTTTTGTAAAATTCAATTTGATATTGTACAAATGAGGAACATCTGCTCTTCACAATCTAGAGATTAGGCGAGATCGGTTTTGTGTCCCATATCGCTTTGAGGTACCTCAGCCTTACTCTAGCCAACCAGCACTAAGTCTTCTGACCAACCTTCTGTACCGAAACTGAAGACGGTGAAACAATTATCAGCGGCGTTCTCCAGATATTCGTTACCAGTATCGACGTGTACAAATTCCACCCCATTGATTTCCAACATATCCACATTCATGCTACTGGGGGACTTATGTACACAGCAAATCAAGCCAAACACAGCGCCCCGGATCATCTCCACAAACACAGGCTCTCGAATCCCAGGTCCAGTGGAAATGCCCAGTTCTTCCCAGCAGTTGGAGGAGTCGACTTCGCATGCACCATCATCTTCCACAATGGTGAGGGTCTGCTTGGACGCCACAAGCAGGCCCCCTTTGACCACCCCAGAGAATATCGCATTCATCCGAAACTTCTCTCCAAACGCAGCAACATTGCAACTTTCCACAAAATAATTCCGGTAATACGTCATGTCCCGCTCCACGAACATTGTAATCTGCCCTTTGGTCCAATTTACAACCGCCACAGCCCGAGCCTCCCCTATGTAACCACCTGACCGCCTCTTGAAGGACTTCCAATGGTTTTGCGCGTTCACTAGCGAGTAGCCTTGCCTGCGACCTGTGCTCAGACCAAAGCCGTCGTCATCGTACGTGTCTATCGCCACCTGCTCACGAAGCAGGCGGACTGTGCCACCGTAGTTATCGGGAACTTGGGTCGAGACGGCTGTTCGCGGCGACGGTCGTGCGTAATTAGAAGACTGACTGCGAGGAGGACCGACCGGGGCCGTCACCCTCTGGTTGATTTGTTGCGGCGGCGGAGGTGCATAATTGTAAGACTGACTGCGAGGGGGTCCTACCGGGGCCATGTGGTAATTCACGTTGTATACAGGCGCATACATCAAGTACTGGTACTGCTGGGGTTGCATGTAAGCCCCAGCCATGGAGTAGCCGTTGTGGGCAGCCGTGTAGTTTACCATCGGGCCTGTTCGGTTGCGCCGGGGGTTGTTCGCGCGGTACGCTGAGTATGCAGACCCCGCATTCGCTACTGCTGTCGCACCTGCGAAGAGCATCATCGCAATCTCCATTCTGTCCCCCCTTCAACAAATTCGAATCTTCGACGCCGGTACAACTCTGCCGCCCGGACACATGCAGTACAAGATCTAAAACCTGTAGCCGTAGAAGTTCCGATCGATTTGGACAAGCAGATCGATCGATCCGGGTAAAGAAGTCGGTTTACTTGATCTGATCAGAGGCAAAACCAAATATCAGTTCACAGGTTCACAAGTGCAAGATCAGGTCACCAGTTCAAAACACAAAGATCAGGTCACCAGCACCGGTTCCAAACACAAACATTGGGTCACCGGTGCATGAGCGAACCAAGTTTAGCGAACTCTGGCCAGAGCGACTATTATATACCACCTAATCAATATCAGCTCACAATATCGAAGCTATCAAGATGCTTAAACCCTCTTGAAAGCACAGCAGGCCCGCAACATCCCAACTTGGAGACTACAATCACTGCTATCCAGACTAACTTAAAACATGTTTACAGCAGGTCTGCAATCGACTTTGTCAACACCCAACTTGCAATCGTGAAAGCTTGGCGGCCTCCGAATTGCAGGGGCGCAGAGCCACGCATGAGGCTCCGTGTCCGAATTGAGCTTTTAATCTATTGGATGATATTCACTCTTGGCTTCTCGCATTTACAGCTTTGGCGACTTCTGCTGCATCGGTCCTTAGAAACTTGCCAGCCTCGTTACCGTCCTTGGTGGTTGCCTATGGGCACCATTGACTTTCTTCCATCCGGCCTTTACCGACAGTGCCGATCAGCTTTTTATGGCCGATTCACTCCAAGCCCCTTCCGCACTTGCATTTGCATTCCCGAAATGGAGGAAGGTAAAACCAGAAACCATGTAATTTGCCTTGTCGTTTCTTGCTGCAGCTACTGTGCAACTAAATTTCACCACCGCAGGTTGAAGGCCCTTTCATATATAGCAGCGCTGCAGCATCCATGCGTGGCGTGACTCTTGAGGTAACTTTGAGGGAATCTGTGGGGAAACAAGACTATATCCACACCAAAACTCTGAAAATGGTGCAGAGGATAATATCTTTCAACGAAACTGGGTGAATCTGTCGATAGAACGGGGATCAGCTAAGTTTCTTTTACATTGACAAGGTTCACTTTCATCAAGACTCTCGAGTGATGCATGCATTCTGCAGATTGAAGGACAGGTGTAAAATGAGATATGTCTTTGCAACCTAATGCAATTCCTTCCAGACTATCTGTAACGCGAATGTTTCCTGCTGTGCACGCCAGAGTGTAAATTTGGATAATAATTGAATTTGCAGAAGAATATTTGGGATTGCGGTTTCACAATTTAATCAATATATCGACCCCTGGTCGGTAAGTATGGTGGACATATTGAGGAATGTATCGAAGGCTGTGAGAAGAAAACTAAACAAAGCTTTGCATAATATGCCAAAGGATACTGCTTTGATCAGGCCCTCCTTATCACACTTGTTAGTGTTTTGTATAAATTCAACTGTATTAGTATGGAAGTTCAATGAACTCAATCAAAGCAGAAAATAAATTGCACTTTCTACATACGACATAAACTTTATTGAAACTTGATTTCATGGCGTTAATGTGGGCATCTCCAAAGATTAGAGAAGTAAAATTGTGTTATGGTCGGCAATGAAAGCTTGATCATTTAAACTTGCTATCCATATTATATTGTCCATTACTCATGACTATATTGTTATTTTCTTGAGGAGTTGAAACATTTAATCTTTTGAAAGTAGTGTTTAATTCTTGAATAGGAGATTGATTTTCCTCGTTGAGTTTTTTAGGATAGGCTAATGGTTGATAAGACATAATTACTTGTATTTCATCTCCTCCACAAACACCATAGCGTACCAAAGTCCAGTCATGATTGTTCATCTCTCTATGTTTGTATATAAGTACCTGCTCTTTTGCAGGGATATCTTTTCGTGCCTCAATAAAATATTTAATACTGTTGACAGTATCAAGAATATTTACATTGATAGTAAAATTATCTAACATCACATGACAAGGCAATATAATAAGGATCTTCATTTTGAGTTGTGTTTCCAATCAACACAAAATTGAAAAAATTGCAATATCAAACTTGAAGTTGGAATAGGAAGTAAAAACAAAATACAATATATTTAAAAGCGTGGATTCCAATTTTAATATAAAATATATTATATTTAAGTATAATATATTTGATAATTGACTAAGATATATTTATAAGTATAAAATAACATGTGCTTTTACTTTTATTTTACTTTGGTCCAATTTCATCAATCGATGATAAATGAGTCACAGATGAATAAAACCTCCTTCGCACATTTCAACCAAGCCAATGGGCATCAGAGATCCACACCGAAAACCGTCACCGCAGCCAAAATCAACAACATCTTCCACCTAAGCCCCTCAAATCCACCAGTAAGAAAACAAATACTCCATCACTTTATCAGTTTTCCGAACATTTAACGTATCACCAACCCAGAACCGCCACTACTCATAAATCCGTCACTAATGAAAAGACCGTCACTAATTATAAAACCGTCACTCATCATAAAACCGTTAGTACACAAAACTGTCATCAAGCACAAAACCGTCACCAGAACCAACATGGGTGATATCTATTAGGAACGTACATATAATTATCTCAAATCCACAAATGTCAGCCATCATAATGTGGAGTATCGGGTTTGCGCACCCTTCGCTTGTCACAAGGCGAGGTCACAGATACAGTTGCGGAATGAAATGGGACTTGTTTGCGAAGAAGAAAAGGTTTGTTTGCAAGCTTCGTTGCAGAGAGACGGAGAGAGGGAGGGAGGCCGTTGTGCCATTGATTCTCTCCTCCTCCGCATTGCATTCCGCCCGTAGCTTCCTGCTCTACGCAAAATTCTCTTCAATTTCATCGCCGGCGCTCTTCTTCTCGTGGTGAGTAGAGCTTGAGAAAGCGTTTCTTAATTCAACCGTTTCATCGATCAGCGTGGTTATGATTTTGTAACCCTAGTGGTTTCGTGACGGGCTGCGCCAGGAGGATTTGTTCGCGTTTGATGGTGAGTTGGATTGTTTGAACGAGTTGTTGATTGTGTCTGTGCGTTTGTGTTTGGATTGACGGTTGATGGATGGTGATTTTTTTGATTGGTGGCGTTTTTGTTGTAGTTTCCGAGTGAATTTGATGTGCATGGCGGAGGAGAGTTTGAAGGTTTGTTCTGGAATTAGCTGAGGATTGGACGCGGAGTTCGTGAGGATTGTGCCGTCATGATGCTTCATGGTGTGAGTTCGGCAGTAGTGCATGGTTTGAGTGGGGGTGGATTCGCGCGTCGAGGTGTTTGCGGGGAGGTTGGCGTCCTGGGGAGGCGGTGTGTTCTACGACGGGGTGATGGTGGCGTTTTGTGTGATGGAATAGGCTCGGTTTCGCATTTTGGAGGGTTTAGAGAGCGGAGTAATTTGGTGAATGTTAGGGTTGATTCGTCTGGTTCGTTTGGCGGTGGTGGGAATGCAATTACGGTGGCTGGTTTTGGTGGACGGCGGCATAACCGACGGCGGGAGGCGCCTGGGGGGTCGGTGAGTGCGAGGAAGCAGCGTGGCGATGATAAGGTGGAGATTACGCTTGATTTTGAGGAATTGAAGCAGAGGGCGGGGGAGGCGGCAGTGGCGAGTAAGAGAGCTCTGGTGTCGTCTGTTGGTAAAGCAAGACAGGTATGATAATTTTGGACTCAAACTGTACTGAGACGCTATTGCTATGTCTATTGACTATGTTTTGGGAGCAGCTCATTTCGTGAACAAGATCATTGAGCTTGTAATCAATCATTACGTTGACTTGCTGCCTTGCATTTCAAAAAATAGCATATAATGTATATATGCCTTCCATTTTATAGCATAATCAGTAAGGAAGTGTAGGTTTTCAGGGTCGGAATTGGCTTGCAAAAATGGTTTTCTATGATATTGGGAAATGGATGATGAGTTTTTAGCACTAAAATTAGGGGAGCCAGTATTGAGTATGTAGGTATAAGCTTGCCCTAATTGCTGCAATTGCATGAGAGGCTATAATTGGAAGTCGTTTACGAAGAATTTGAGTTTGGTCGCTATGTCCAGGCAGGTGCAAACTTTGTTCAAGACGGGAAGCAGGCATGGAAGGAGCTGCGGTCCAGTGTGGCTGTTCAAAATGATAAGCGCGTGGTAATCGCGGTGAGGCGGTCGACTATTGAGTTTGCTGGGCGAACGCTTATATGGACTGTTCTGACAATCGTATTTGCTAGAATTCTCTTGGCGTGGGCAAGGCGGTTCCGGTGGGGTTGGGAAGAAGGTTTCAATTGGCCCAGAACTGTTAGAGATCGGAGTTTGGGTGGGAAGGAGGTTGTCGTGAAGAGTGGAATTAAGCTCTGGGAGGGTGGACCTGCCAAGAAGGCTTTTCGCAAGACAGCATTAGGACTCAGTCCATTGGATTCCGTGATGACTGATACCCGTTCGGAAAAGGAAATTCATCGTTTGAAGGCTAGTGGCGAACCTTTAACTTCTAAAAAGATACAAAAGGAATCACGGCTACCACCTTGGTGGCCTGCTCCCGAGCAAGCACCTACGTTGCCGCTTGAGACAACCGCAGAGGCGCAAAGAGAAGCAAACACTCTTTTGAATGGTATGTAGCCTTGGCAATCTAATTTAATTGGTATTTGAGTACATTAGCTTCGTGAATTTCGAATTTAATTTTTACGCAAGCAAGTTGTAAGATGTTGAGAATGCTTGCATTCGACTGAATGCCATAAAAGATGTGGTTGGTTGCATCATTTTCGTGCCTTCTGTGTTGCGCACACTGCATTTAACTACATAGAACAAGAGTAATAGAGCACAAAATAACACGTTATCATTAGTTTTCTCGGACATAGGATCTTTCATCTTTCTTTCCTTCATTTCTTTTACTTTTTATACGAAATTATATTTCAAGACATTTTCCTCCTGGAAGTTGCACCTTCAGTTCTATCGGGCGGAGCATATTAGAGGATCATCAGCTTTGAGGTTTGCTTTGTGAGAATGCCTTCAGAGGTAACGATTTAATAACTTTGACCAGTTTGGTTTAGATATGCTGGAAAGGAGAATGAACGGAATCGACTTTGAACGTCATAACATAATTAAGGTGAGTTACTTCGCTGTCTTCTTCTTTTGTAAGGTCCACAACTGCATACAACTGTTTTGCACCACAGGAGGTGCGTGATGCTGGTAGTAATAACCGTTTTTCTTTCATCGCATTATTCGCAGTTACGCGAACTTTGTCGGAATTATGGAGCACGAGTAAGCTTTGAAACAGCAAACACACGTGATACCTTCTATCGGACTGCTGTGCAACTCGTTCATAATGTTTGCGTAAGGTATGCTCAGTATATTCATGATGCTTTTAAGTCTATATTCTGGGCATATCGATATTTCTCTCTGTTTGACTTGGCTCAATTTTCATTAGAGTTTCTATGCGTTCTGATGTTCACTTCAACTCACTGTCTGCCTTTTCTACGTTGTGCCAGTTTTTAGAGAAATATGAGATGTCATCTGAAGATGCTTTAGAAATTGACTGCTTACGGTGTATGGAGATACAGTAACTGGCTGAAACTGCCAGGCACACTGTCAGTTACCAGTCCTAACCGTTGTTGAGATTGACATGAGTTGACATTCTGTTTCGTTGTTACTAGGGGTGGTGAGTTCCCAGACGAGGGCGTGGGTAAGTTTATAGCAGGATTAGCTGGCAATATAGGATTAGATGCAGAGAAAGCTGCCATTATGGTTATTGCTTCTGTTGCAGCTCGAACACGAGCAGCTTTCTTACAAACTTGGGTAAGCACATTATTCTGCATTGTACGCCTATGGGCTCCTGTTTAAATTGCTTCCGGTGTTTGCTGAGAAAATTAACGACACGAAATGTGACCTTTTGGAAGGAGATATCTCTCTAGTTTTTTGGTATATGGGGTGGGGAGTAGGTTGGTGACGTGCTTCTCCTAATTAGGTTGAGTTGCGCTTCTGATTATCTGTTGTGTGAATGTAGGCACTACATGAGCGTGGCGAAATTCAGGCAGCACACAAGGAGCTCGAAGGATTGGTTCGAATTCATGAGAACTTCAGCCCTGTTCGGAATTCTGTAAGTCAAGGCATATTCTGTTTGTAGCATCTGCTTGTATGCATTCTCCGGTAATGGCATCATCTAGAATTTTTTCACTTTGATTGTTGGTGCTCTGATCTTTTAAGTACAGTAATGCCAAACCGGAAAGGCATGTCTTCTTGCAAGCAATTAACGCTGCAAATTTATTCACAGTTCCCTTCACCGTCCGTATTTAGGAACTTTATGCAATTTGTGTGACTATCGAATCTTCATGTACATTGAAGAAAATAGTAATACCTGTAACCCAGTAGCCTAAACCGTGCCCTCCAAATTAGTTTGCATTTCAAGAGTCCATCGATCGATTATAGCTAATTTCCCTCATTTTTGCAATTGGTGCAGCCAGAGATGGAGATGGCTGCTAGAGGTCTGACGTACTTACCAGTTGAAGATCGACGTGTGCTGCTGGAAATGTATATCTTCGCCGGGGGGAGCAACACTCAATGGCTTGCGAAAGAAGCGTTGAGTCTCTTGTAGAGCAAATCTGTGTTGTTGGGTGGAAGCATTGAGTTTAGAAGGTCAAAATCAATACATCATGCTATCCGATTACCCTAATTATGAGGACTTCAGTTGATGTTATGAATTATTGGTTGAGTAAACACCTGCTGGAGGAGGTAAATTGGGAAGCTGCAGTTTTGGCATCCAACTAATGAACTTGAGAGGAAATGTAGAAAAGTTGGGTCGAGTAGCATCTTCATACAAGAGTGTACTTTTTATCACCCGATTGTATTTTTGATCACCGGATTTTAGTTTTGGTTACCAGATTTCTGCCTGAGGTTGCTTTAGTCGCTTCAATTTTTCCCTTCCTGTATTTCATAATTTTATACATCAAAGAACATAAATTCATGAACTAACAAGAAGTTTATGTTATTTTTACCAGGACCCGTCCAGATTTGTCTGATCATGTAGAATGTTGTTCTTATGGGATGAATCTAAATTGGACTTCCGGTTCTTCATTGACATGTATCCACTGCCTACTTGATACCATTTCTCAGCAGAAGAACCATCATCATGAAGGTTTGCACCGCTTGAAGACTCAGTTTATTGCCCCTCGTGCCGTTTCTTTTGTGAGTCGAATCAAAGTGTAAGTATTGTTGTACATGCCAGTCGATCCTCTTATCTGACTTGACCATATGCTCAAGGACTGTAGAAGGTGTCTTTGTAGTAGGACCACGCCTCCACGAACTTCAGTGCGTTTCCTGGATAGGAGGTTTTATTGCTGCATCCTGCTTGTGAGGATTTAAATTTATTGGCGTGGATACCACAGATCATTGACACAGAATTTCCTCTTTCCTCCTCGAGAGTACCGTAGGGAACTCAAGTGATGTGTTATACCTTTCTCACAAAACCACCTCCTGGGTCGCAGATGTGCAGAATCCTCGCCCTATGCTCAACAGGTTGTCATTGGATAGAGATACCCAGTGGCGATAAACTACACGGCTGGTAAGAGGTCACAAAAACTGCTACAGGGGAATCGGAACTGGATACTCACAGACGAAAAACGTAAGAAAACGCATAAAAACGCAAGAAGACAGTAGAGTCGTCGTGCGCTATTCCTTGCAACGGAATAATATGCTTGAAACAGGAGCGCCTATGCGACGCAACAAGTTGGAGTACTGTTTGCTTGTCACTTGGGTTTCGTGAGCTTCCTCGCACCAACCTGAGCATTGAGCAAACAGAGGAGCGCATGAAATGCTGAAACAGCAAGGAGCAGTTGAAGACATGGACTTGGACTGTAGGAGCGTCAGCACTTCGAACTGTCGTCGTAGACATCACTGGAGAGCGGGTTCGGATGGGAGGATCACATTGCTGAGTCTCGGTTCCATCACCTGGAGGTAAAATGGGATCTTCCTCACGTACCAATAATCAGGAGAGCATCCATATCGGTCGAAGCTTTCATTCCGTAACAAAAAGGAGAGCTTACGGAGCAACCAAATACACCCACGGGTTCCAGGTAAACAACTCAGTTATCACTGTGATTGTCCTCCATTCTTGAGCCGTTTAGGGTTGGAAAAGGTTGCAGTGCTTTGCTCCAAAACACTATATCTTTGCACAACGTCTAGAGTCGATAGAGCACACGATGGTTGGCTCCAGAATGCTAAATCTGCATTTCTCTAGCTCCGAGCTAAACCTGTATTTCTTTAGCTCTGTGGTAACAGTGGTTGTGTTGCTTCTGCCAAATCAACAGTTTTTTTGCACTTAGTTTCAAGAATTTGGTGCATGTAATCACGATGAGCAAGATGAGCTGGGAGTCTGGGGTCCACATCCGAAATGCACGAGTATATGACCCATACTCGATGTCGGGAAACTCCCCCGCTCTTGAATACAAGTCCCGGTGCGTCATTATCATTCCTCGAACAGCCGGGTGCTCAGCACAGAGCGAACTATTCTTTCGCCTTTTACTAAAGAATACCGTGCGCTGGGCACACACACCGGCATATCCCAATTTTTGGATCGCCCCTAGCGGGGCCCAACCAACGTCAAAACCTAACCCGGACAGCTTCAATCTCTAACAACGTAGGGGAGTGAGACTGTACATCTATCAGTCCGATCGCGGCGAGTGAGGCCCGCCCGTAGATCTCCAATGACACCGTCGTCAACGCTGTCCTCGGATGCCGGATTCATCACATCGAACTCGAGATACATTGCAACATCTTGGTCGTAGGATCCGAGCAGGCAGTCGAAAATGCAAAAGAACGTTATCGAGATTGTTACAGTAGGTCCCGGCGAGATTTGAACTCGCGTTATTGGATTCAGAGTCTAATGTCCTGACCGCTAGACTACGGGACCGATCTGAAGAACCGAAGCGCACCTCGGAAACTTATATTTCGGCACATTTGCAACGAGTCTCTTCAAAGATTTGTCAGATGAAAGCTGCGACGCGTGGCGAGTACCGACAACATAATCACGCTTCCGATGATTTGAATGTAAGCTCATGTGTTACGAGATGTTGGTCGAAGCGGGGTTTCAAAGTAAGTGGGTTGATGGCGACATGAAAGTTTTGTGCACAGCCAAGTTTGTGATGGCCGAATTCTACAGTACACTCTATTTTTGGAAATGGTGTACAACTGTACCAAAAATGAACACCAAGCAATGACTAATTACACCCAATTTTTATTTTTTGTAAATTGGTGTAATTGGTCACTACTTGGTGTTCATTTTTGGGTAGTCATACACCTTTTCTATTAGTGCAAAAAGACTCTAGTCGTGTCTACATCTTTAGCATCCAGCCGGATCTCGGCCAATGCAGATTATGTTTTATATTCATTTTAGAGAACTAAATTTGTGTTTATTTTTCACCATTTTGTAGTTTTGAACATATAGTTATCTGTAAATAATTATCTAAAACACCGCAATCATGTTCTTTTTCTTTTCTTTCTTTTTCTTCTATTTTTAAAATCACTATATTGAGTACTTCACATCAAATCCATTCAAATATATTTTAATCCAACATCTAGATTTTGAACAATTAACTACCAAGATAATGGAACATATCTCCTAGATGGCATTCATCCAATCTCCAAAAAATATTGTAAAATTTATGATTTATTAGTTTTGTTTATATGTGAAACTTGTAAAAAGGGGATGATAGATGAATTTTCTATGCTTCATTTCATATTGAAGTGATTTACAAATTTTGTGAAGATTCTAGTTTAAAAACGTTCATAAAAATATGCCCTTAAAATATTCATAAAACTCAACAATAAAAAAATGAAGAAAAATCTTCTTAATTAAAATGGCACATTTCAATTTATGACAACAAATTTTGCCTATGGATTATAAATATTATTGTAAAAAATCACATTATTTGTAATTTTATGAATTTTGATTTCCAAATATCATGAAAAATATTGGTGATAGCAACTATAGATTTAACTTTACGTATGTATTCTAAAATTCATGATCTACAACTTCATTGTAAACGTCAACTTGTGGTTTTTCCTTCTACTTCCATGTTATGATGAATACTTACACTTATACATATCTACAAAAATAATAAGGTCTCTTAAATGTTAATTAGAAAAAAAGTTAATATTTTATTTGTATTCGGACACAAAACTTATTTTTTAAATTTAATTTTTAAAATCTATTATAAAACTTGATCGATCGTATAGATAGACTCTAAAATTCAAAGCTAAATTCTTTTATTAATATATAAATTCTATAATATTTGTTCAAATAATACCTTATGATAATTTTTACAAAAACCAAGACTTTTTTTTTAGTTAAAATTAGATGATAATGTCATGATGTCATTTCAAGTCTATAAAAACAACTTTGATATTTGAATCATCCATAAAAAACCTTAGATTTTTAAAAGATACCATGAGCTATACTTTACTTTCTTATTATTTTTGAACTCAAATAGTTGGGTACAAATAAAAGCTTTGTCTTTAAATTAAAAAAACACTAATTTTATTATAAATGAAGACTAATTTTTATTTTATTTTAGAGACCGTCAAACTCTTCAGATGGGTCTTTCGGCCAAAATTCTTTCAACAATTTAGTAACAACCAAATTTGATAACATAATAAAAACATTCTCACTTTAACTTATGGCTCTTCTCACTTCCACTGTATCCAAAGGCCATCAAGTTCAAAGTTGACTATCGTAGGTTACTAGCAGCTTGGGCATTGTTTTGCCTAATAATTAATTAAAGTGCCAAAAGTGGTTAGGTAGTTCGAAAATAAATATCTCAAAGTTGGGCATTTTTAAATTCCTCAAAGTATTATGGGACAATAGTATCTCAAGGTTAGGCAAACAATATCTCAAAGTCGAGTATTAATATTTCTAAGTTGGGCAAACATAGTCACAAATTTCCAGAAACATTTAGGCAGACTTGAAAATAATTATTTTCTGCCTAAGCTACTAATAACCTACGGTATTCAATGGCCATTTAAAGGTTTTTTCCACTGCTTACTGCCCCTATTATAGAAAGGACCTCTGTATGAACAAGCAAGATGATGTAATCAAAACTCGTGGTATCAAAATCAAATACCAGTTTGGTTCGCAAGGGTGTATTGTTCGTTCCTTTTGCAATGGATTTTTTCACCATTTGTCTCAAAAAAAATTAAAAAATTAAAAATAATTTCAAAATCAAAATCAAAAATAAAATTAAAAATAAAATAAAAAATATATATATATATGAAATACCAGATACTTTTACAAACACCTCTGTTCAAGCAAGCATTATTTTCATCCAGTGAAAACACAGTGGGGCCTATTTTTTTGGAAGTACTAAGTTATGATATGTGCTTGCAAGGCAAAAGCCTTTGATGAGATTCAGATGCTCCTGTGTGCATCATTGACTCCAAGACTCCAAGTCCCAGGGTCCCACACAACTTAGTTGAAGGACAGTGGATTGAGAGGACTTAGGCAACAGCGACACTTGCATCTCATCCCGAAGATCCCCCTCGCTCCCCTGCCACCTCACCCCCTTCAACCTCACAACTCACGCCCACCCCACTCCCCCTCTTCAGAACCCATGCCCAACACCGTCACTGCACCCCTAAGTCCGTCACTGCACCCCTAAGTTCGTCACTGCACCCTAAAACCGTCACTTCACTCTATAACCGTCTTTTTATCTTAAACCGGTAGTCCCCCATTCACTCCCGAGGTTACCCCACCTGTTTCTATATTCTGAGTCAAAATAACTTGACCACTCCTCTAATTTGCAGAAAGTTCCGAGAGAGGTGGAGAGACTCACAGGATTAGGGTTCTTAATGGTGCAGAGTGTGTCCCTGACTCCCGGTTTAACTCGGTTGAAGTTGATTTATAATATTGGTGTATTTTTAAATGATGTGCTATCTTGAAAGAGGAAGTTTAGGTGTAAATAGTAGTTTCTTTGAAGTTTCTATTTACAAGTCAAAAGTGGCTTGATTGGGCACCTAATTGAAGAGAGTTTGGATAATGCTTTGATAGAAATGGAGAGTAATTACAAAATTAAGATAGAAATGAAGAAAGCTGGCTATTGCTGCTTTATATATGCTTTAAAATATTCAAAAAATTCCCAATTCAATTTTTAATAACTTTCTACAACTCCAAAACTTGGCTCCTCGGCATCCTTGGACTATGTGTGAAACGCCCCTTACTACTTATTACTCACTACTCACTACTCACTACTCACTCCCACTGGGACCCACCCCCTTAGAATCTCCTCCCTCCCTCCCCCCTCACTCCGAGTGGAAACGATAACTCACCACAAGGAAAGTAAGCTACTGGGAGTGAGTAGACAAAACAGCCCTGCTTGCTTGCTTTGTGGTGTGAGTGGTGGACAGATTCCTCATCTCACTCATAACAAACATCTTACGCAAACTTACTCTCAAACCTCATGCTCTTCACTTTGCATCCGCATCCGCACTTTGCATCTTCAGGTGCTCCACTCCCCACCTTGCCCTCCCCAGCCAACTCCCTCAGGTGGGTTCTCATTTTTACACCACTTCAAGCCTTCCAGTCTTGCGTTTTCCAGGGTTTAGGGTGAGTTTTGCACTTTGTTTCCACCTCTGGGTGGTGATGCTGTTTGGTGAGGTGGTTTGAGCGTGTTTGTTGGTTTGGATTCTGTAGCTTTAAGAGTGTGTTCATTTCTAGATTCTTCAGCTCCGTGAGTGTTTATCTATGGTGGCAATAGTAGTGGACAGATTAGGGAAGGGTTGGGTTGGAGGAGAGTGAGAATTGTGAAAATGGTGTTTTGTATTAGTAGGAAAATGTAGGGAAATGTTGGAAGATGTTGGTTTGAATTTGTCCGAATTTGATGAATATGGTGTTGATGGGTTCTTGTTGGAAATCTGTTTCTGTGTAATTGCCCGTCTTTTTTTTGGAGGATTTTTGGTTGAATTTCTGTGCGTTCGATTGTTTTGATGCAAGTGGGTTTTCGTGATTGGGGCAAGTTTTGTGGGTTTTTTGTCATTGGTTTTGTTGTAGAACTGGCATTTTCTGGTGGCATTGTCATGCTCGGTCGCATTCGTCACAATGGGCAACATTTTTCCTGTGGAACTCTGGTGATTGGATGATTGCGATTCCTGGTTTGTTTGCTGGTTTCCTAAGCGGAGCCCCGGAATGTGAGCGCAAATCTGTGTCACCACAGTTGGAATTCAGCTGTTTGGATAAGCCGTGCTCGTGCTATTGCGTTCCGTATTTTTTAGCGTTTTATTTTAATATTTTTCTTCATTTCCTTCAATTTATCTCCTGAGGTTTTTCCTTGGGGTGCTTATTCTCGATGCAGGATTTCAGAACCGTAGTACGATATCTAATAAAACATTGTAACATGCAGATTATGTTTGTTGCAACTACATTTCTCTGAGGGGTAACACCTTCCTAGTTCAACACTCCGCTCATTGAGCACTTTAAAGCAGGTTTGTGTAACCGGATTCATTCTTCGAAATCTGCTCATTTTCGGAAGAGAGTTACCTCCGCAACCGAGTCAGCATCGCTACGAAACTGTTTCTCGAACAATGGTGGCATGTAGGCAAAGCTAAGAGCTGACGATTGCGGGAAAAGGTCAAATCATGAGGCATTTGGCGGCTCGCTATACCATACCCTTGAGATTCGTAGTATAAGAAGGATAGTTTTTGAGAGTGCACTGTTTCATTTAACTTTGCTGCAATGTATGGCGCCATGGGCACTGTGTGCTCTCCTGGAGCCTCTGCAGCAAGTTCCACCTCGACAAAGCTACCTTCTTCTGGGAGATCTTGCTACAGAGAATTAGCAAGAATACCTGGTCTATACCCCACTTCCTATTCCTATTCTAGGTCACCTGATTTTTCTAGGAGCAAACCTCTGACTTCCGGAAGTTGCACGTTGTCGCCAGCCTCATGCAGTTTTCTGGGAAGCTCTAGTCGTAGGACTCCTCTATCCCTTCCCTCGTTAATACCAGCTCCTGTGTTCCGGAAAAGCATTGCTCAGAAGTTGAGGGCAGTGAATGAGCCTTACGTGACGCAATCAATCAGGAACGAGAGGAGCGAAGGTGAATCGGAAGTGCGGCACGAAGACTCAAGAGACGATGATGTTCAATTGAATGAAGAGGGTTCGCCTTCTGAGGTAGGAGTTCTTTTATCAACTATGCACCTTGCTATTAGGGTTGCTAGAACTGTGTCTACTTTTTGAAATAGAGTTTCCCTTTGCTTGCTAGATCTTCTGGCTGGTGCATTGTGAGTATTCTATGCTTCTACCATATCTGAGATCTTTCCCTACTATTCCGCTAGATGCAAATCTCAATTAGACTTCGGGTAGTCAGATGATGCGTAGGCAGATTTGAAGTTGTAAGTAGCCATGCAGCTAATTTACAATTCACTTAATGAAACCGTGCTTGTAGACTAAGCGCTGCAACAATATTTTTTGGTACGTGGGTAAATTTTGTTATCATGTTTGCAGTTGCATGGCGAGCCAATGGAGGATAACCTCAGGAGTCCTTCGTCGCCACCTGCGTCACCTTCAGCGCCACAAAAGGGGCAGTTGAAAATCAGGATATTATATGGATTCCTTATAGGATTTGGTTGTCTTGCTATAGTTTTAGCTGGTGGGTGGGTGTACACGACAGCTGTTGCTGCTGCCGTTTGGCTAGGCACAGGCGAGTACTTTGATCTTGTGCAAAGTAAGAGTATGACTAAGGGAATGGAGGCCCCTCCGCCTGTGGCTACCAAAATCTGCTCAGCAATCTGTGCAGCCATGCCCTTTATGACCATGTAAGTTTCAAAGTATCTAGGTTTCTTTCAATGAAGAGACATTGTAGTCTGACTTTGCAATGCAATTGTTAACATCGTATCAGAAGTTCACCTTCTTTTGTTGTGCATAACGCAGGTATTTTGGAGGCCGTGTAGGGATGGCTTTGACAACCGCTTCATTTCTGTTGGCAACAGTATTATTGCTTCAGCGAGGTCCACGATTCTCCCAGCTATCAAGTGCTATATTTGGGCTGTTCTACTGTGGCTATCTTCCTTGTTTCTGGATCAAGCTCCGCTGTGGCCTTGCGGTGCCTGCCATAAACACGAGTAAGCTCCTTTGGTCATCTCCTTCGAAGATTCAGTATGCGTTTGACTAATTGCTTTGCTGAAAAGAAGACATCTTTTAGGTCACCCGCACATGTGACTTCATTTCCACTTCGTTAATACTTGATGCGAAGAAATATGTAGTTTACGTCAAAGAACTTATTGTGCACCAGCATAGAGTAATTGAGACCTTCTTAGGATGACTTTGCCTCGTTCCCTTTGTGTTGGTTTTAATTTTCGTCGGCAGTATGAGATCCCTTTGGTCACTTAAAGATTTGTTTTCGTTTTAAGAATAGTTACCTCCTGTTGTCCTTTTCACTGAAATGAAGATTCTGATGACTTTCACAGAACTAGGTTCGGTTTGGCCTGTGCTTCTTGGAGGGCAAGCTAGCTGGACTGTGGGCTTGGTGGTTACAATTATTTCCATGTGTTCAATTATTGCTGCGGATACAGGAGCCTTATTCGGGGGCAGGGTATGGCCTCTAAACGACTTCGTAACTAATTAGAGCTTCTGTTTACAGCGAAGATAGCACATAATGTGCTAATTGGCATTGAGATATTGCATCTGTCTTCAATGAAAATATTTTGTCGAAGTTGCCTGAGGTTAGAGTAGTGCTATTTGACTCAAGAAATTGATATACATGCTTACATTATCTGTGCTCTTGTGCCAGGCATTCGGTAAAACACCTCTTAACGAAGTGAGTCCAAAGAAGACAATAGAAGGTGCTGTTGTTGGCTTGAGTTCATCAGTTGCTGTAGCTGTGACGCTTGCTCATTTCCTACAATGGCCCACATCTCTTTTCAGGTACTGAGCAGTTATTTACCTTCATGATCAGCAAATATTTTGAGTTAATTTTGCCATCATGGTTTGTCTCAGCATATTGTAAATATAAAAGTAGATATTGTTGTTTGCGAAAAGCCGCCCATTAAGGGGATTCGTTCTAGAAACTTGCATTTAAAAATGGCTCGAGGTAGTTGAGTAAAATTGTTAGTGAACATGCCACACTTTGAGGACATTTCTTTATTTTGCACATACTACTCCTCTGGAATTGTATCTTACTCTTATGGATATCACTGGATGGGGTGTTTGTAGTGCGGCAGCATTGGCGGTACTTGTATTTATGGGCTCCTTATTTGGGGATTTGACTGAATCTATGATAAAGCGAGATGCCGGTGTAAAGGACTCGGGGAAGCTTATTCCTGGTCACGGTATGTATCAAATTTTGCATCTATTCCCTAATTCACAAACGATTTACACCTTCATTATTCTTGAAAATAAATTTAGTAGTTTCGTAGTCTCATGCATGACGTCGTCGAGAAGTTTCTTATGAAACTGTGGTGAATCCTGGAAACAGGTGGCATCTTGGACCGGCTGGACAGCTACATATTCACGGGTGCGTTGGTGCATACATTTGTAAAGATAGGAATCCCATTATTTGGAGTTTAGAAATAGTACAAATTCATCATGTAATGTTGGTTAAATTATGGACTTATTTCTTCAGCGTCATTTCAAGACTAGATAAATTGCAAATTGAGATGGTTGAAAACCAACGACACAGACTATCCAACCTAGGGTAGAGACAGTGGATACAATGCGACCTAGCTGATACTCTTGGAAAGTTTGTACTACAAATTTCTCATATCCGCTTTAGTCATAAGACCTTGAATCAACCCCTACACGCCCAAGCCTGTCCTGGAGTTCGAAGATTTCAGAAAACCATGAGAAAGTATTACTTTGAGGAGCATTTTAGAGATATGTACAAATGAAAGCACTAGATCTTGATTTTAAGGCTCAATTTGCGCAGATCTGAGTAGTAAAGCCATCACAAATCTGTTATCATTATATTTCAAACTTTTAACTAAAAGGTCCTACAATGGAATGGAATGGATTTTACATAAGCTATTCTTGACAAGGCTGCTTTCAAACTTTACATTCATTGCTTGTGTGTATAACCTCATTTGTTAAGATCATTTCCAACCTTTAGCTAATGCATACTCCGTATTATGCTTGGTCAAAGCATCACAAACTTCAGCAATCAAAAAATACGTCAGAAATGTAACCTAGCAATATCAAATCCAACTATTAAACACGGTAATCACTATGACCAATTCCTGGAATGTCTCCATAAAAACCTCGTGAAAAATTCATGAGGTAGGCGAATAGGAAATTCATCACAATCTAACGACCCTGTACAGCTCGCTTAAGTTGCGCAGTATATTTTCACATGCTGTAGTTCAAGCGATTTCAACTTAATTCACCAATATAATAAACATTGACAGCAATAAGGTGAGATTCCTCCCCGCCGAGGCTCGCTGGTCTACAGACGGAACAAACGCGCCAAGATGTGCAACTTCCACTCCCCGCGAAAGAGGATGTTCAGCAGCGAGCATGAGAACACTTCGAGCTGTGGCAGGGCCGGACGAAGAGGATTGACATGTGCAAAACGGAATGACACAAACATATGTACTCTCATACGCAATGAGGGAAGCAACGCCACCCCTGTCGAGTACATAGACTGGGCACACACACCGGCATATCCCATTTTCTCATTTCTTCTAACTTGTTAATTTCTTCTAATTCTTCTCTCTATTGCATTAGAGGCAAGAACTAGAAGGAATTGATATGTTAGAAGAAATGATAAGTTATTCTTTTGAAATCCATTGGCTTGAAAATTATGTTAGATAATAGATGTACAAAGACCGGTGCCTCTCACACGGACCCAACGTTGAGCTTGTGCTTGTGTCCGGAGCACCTGGCAGAGCCATCCATGTCCTCGCATGCATGCTCAACGCTACAAAACACTTTGCAGTGACTCCTGGTCTGGAAAATTCAGAGCCAGCCATGAATGCCTTCGCAGATTTACGCTCATGTCGAATGGGTTCGACACGAAATGATGCAATCCACTAGGACAGGTTATGCAGTACGGGAGCTCATCTATTGTGAACTCACGAATAACAGCTCGATGCGGCTACAGTTGATGTTCGAAACGAATTACAGCTCCTCCAAGTTGTGCAACCCCCGCGTCAGCAGTCGCTTCCTTCGCACTCGGAGAGGCTGGGACTTCGTCACCCGAGACTAGAGCCTGTAGTCAGAGCGTTGAGCTGAGGCAGGGCAGGCAGGACGGGATCCAAAAAGATTCTAACATTACGTGATTGACAAGAATACATCATGTCCCATACGCAATGTGCCAATGGCAGGAGCGCAGGGTCCCTCCCGCGCACTGTAAACCCCGGCGCATCGCACACTTCACCGCACAGCCCGGTGCTCATCACAGAGCGAACTATTCTTTCGCCTTTTACTAAAGAATACCGTGCGCTGGGCACACGCACCGGCATATCCCGATTTTTGGATCGCCCCTTGCGGGGCCCAACCAATAGCAAATCCTATACTGGAGAGCCAAACCTCGTGGTCTACTATAAAATCCACACCGTAACCTCGTGCTCTACTACGGCCGTGCGCATCGCTCCGACGTAGGCAGGTTCAGCGCCGGAGCTGGTGCTCCGCTACGACCACGACTCCCGCCCTGCTCTCTAGTGACTCTTTTTTGTTCCAGGTCGTGACGCTCAGTGTGCACCGACAATATCGACCGCATGAATGTCGTACCAATACGATGGTTGGTCGAGGTGGGATCTTCAGGTCGGTGGCTCGTCGCCGACGTGAGAACTGTGTCACGCAGAGTCCCAGCTTGTGCTGACAGAGTGCGACAGAGCTTCGTTCCCCAGATATTTCCACCGGAACTACTGACTTGAGAGAGCTCAGACCGTGATTTCCAACGAATCTGTAAACCCTGGCCACCTCCCTTCATCCCGATTCAACTAATTTACCTGCACACTCCACGAATCTTGACTAGGAAACACATAATCTTCCCCAATAAAAGCGACCTTTTCAATTGATAACGCAAGCCGTGTTAAAAAAACCACGTAAGGATGGGTGCATGCATGCCGAAAATTTGTTCAAGGACTTGGGGAAATGATCAATCACTGAAACAAGGAGACCACGTTACCCCCACCATCGCTGACATCCTAAACTTCTTAACAGGCGCCACACAAGAAATCTGAGCTCAGTGCCATTCAAAACTAGACATTAACGTCACAAAGCACACAGCATGTCCCATCCGCAATGGCCAGAGCGCTGCCACCCTTGTCGAGTACAAAGACCGGATCGCCCGACTGCCCGTCACGCAGCCGGGTGCTCAGCACAGAGCGAACTATTCTTTCGCCTTTTACTAAACAATACCGTGCGCTGGGTACACACACCGGCATATCCCGATTTTTGGATCGCCCCTCGCGGGGCCCAACCAACACCGAAACCCAAACTGAAGCGCTCCCCGTTCGATAACAGAGCTGGAAGGGCCTTGGAACTTGGCCAGACGCGAAGAATGTGCTTGGGTAGCCCGGTCTACGAGAGTCACAAATGCACAACAGCAAAGGATGCAATCCGCCGAGAAACGTTATGCAACTAGTAGTAGGTGATCGAAAATTCATGTAATATGAACACACGAAAACCAAATAGTTCGAGAGTTGTGTAAACCGGTGGCCCAGGTGCGTTCGCAAGTTCACAGGTTCTTACCTGTGAACCTGTAAATACTCTCAATTGATGAACGCCATCAAACATACCAAGACCTGAGCGTCTTCAACGTGACTGCTGGCGTCCACAACGCCGCTGCTGCATGTGGTCCAACATTTGCAACCACAACTCTCCAGCCATATCTCACGCCCTGGGGACTGTCACCCGAGAGCATGTAATCACAATGAGCAAGGTGAGCTGGGAGTCTGGGCCCTGGGGTCCACATGTGAGATGCACGAATATAGATGACCCATACTCGATGCTGGGATACTGCCCCGCTCTGGAGTACAAACGCCGTTGAGTCACACTCTCGACATAGACAAGCCGGGTGCTCAGCACAGAGCGAACTATTCTTTCGCCTTTTACTAAAGAATACCGTGCGTTGGGTTGCACACACCGGCATACCCCAATTTTTGGATCGCCCCTCGCGGGGCCCAACCAACACCGAAACCCAAACTGAAGCACTCCCCGTTCCATCACAAAGCTGGGAGGGCCTTGAAACTTAGCCAGACGCGAAGAATGTGCTTGGGTAGCCCGGTCTACGAGAGTGACAAAATGCACGACAGCAAAGGATGCGATCGGCCGAGAAACGTTATGCAACTAGTAGGTGATGGAAAATTCATCTAATATGAACACACGTGCGAAAACCAAATAGTTCGAGAGTTGTGTAAACCGGTGGCCCAGGTGCGTTCTCAGTACAATCAGCAGAAACCTCAGCTTACCTGTGAACAGATACTCTCAATTGATGAACGCCATCAAACATACCAAGACCTGAGCGTCTTCGACGTGACTGCTGGCGTCCACAACGCCGCTGCTGCATGTGGTCCAACATTTGCAACCACAACTCTCCAGCCATATCTCACGCCCTGGGGACTGTCACCCGAGAGCATGTAATCACAATGAGCAAGGTGAGCTGGGAGTATGGGGTCCACATCTGAGATGCACGAATATAGATGACCCATACTCGATGCTGGGATACTGCCGCGCTCTGGAGTACAAACGCCGTTGAGTCACACTCCCGACTTAGACAAGCCGGGTGCTCAGCACAGAGCGAACTATTCTTTCGCCTTTTACTAAAGAATACCGTGCGCTGGGTACACACACTGGCATACCCCAATTTTTGGATCGCCCCTCACGGGGCCCAACCAACCTCAAAACCCAATCCGGAGAGCGCATCTTCATGTAACTTGACGCCAGGGCTGGGAGCAAGGCGGCAGATCTATCAGCCAGCCAAATAGACAGACGCGTTGGCGTTGCACAGGAGCGTGTCAAGCCCCGCCCATAGAGCTTCGATGGCACCGTTGTCAGAGGTGCCGGTGGGTGGCGAATCCATCACATCGACATTGCATTGATCAACTTGAGTGCGAGACTCGAGCAGGCAGTTGAAAATGAAAAAAGCAGTGCTCAACGATGATGGTGCTGGCGACGAGGTCCCGGCGAGATTTGAACTCGCGTTACTGGATTCAGAGTCCAATGTCCTGACCGCTAGACTACGGGACCGGCGAAGATCGCAGAGGTCACTCCCGAACTGCTGTTCCGCCGCATTCAAACAGATTGCGCCTCGCGCACCTTTGACTTGTAAGCCGTCACGACGCTTCGCGTGTGGCGACGGTCACATGAATGTAAAGCCAGTTGTTGGTCAAGGCGGGATTTTGAAGTTAGTTGGCGATGTGGAAGCTGCGTGATTCAGTGCTTCATATGCCACTAACTGCAATGTTCGGGTGCCACACCCTCGATTTGACGGGGAAGTGTCATTGGAACCAGTTGAGCTCCATGACATGCAGTTCTTGAGTACAATCGAAGGGCTCTGTGGTATTCAAGCAGGCGATCATCCTACCAAAGAAATGCACCGTTTGGCATACAACAGTGCTCGCAGTGTCGTGACAGTCGACTCAATTTACCGGATATTTACTTTGATGTTCAGAGTCCACTCTATACAGGACAATACAGTTTGGTTTGAATTGGATCCCTCGGAGGAGGGGTAGGGCTGCGCCGGCCAAGGAGATAGTGCAGGACCAAGGCGACGCTCGCGGGTCCGGGCAGCAAGCTGCCGGATGGACCCGCACCCAAAAAAAAATTAGATTAATATCATGAGGGACGATGTCCCTCGTATCAGATATTAAACTGATAAGAACAGATACTACACTTGATCTTAGCCAAAAGGCCGAGAAAGGTATATCTCTGCAGTGGCACCCCGCCCCCTTATACTCTGGCCCGCCTCACCTGCCTCCCATCCGTATGGGCCAAATATCATCAAACTGATTTTCTTGTGCCTGTGAGAAACATGAAGCATCATGATTCAGTACTGATCATTCCGAGCCGAAGCTTGAGCGGCCTGTGAGATCACCCCGCTCTGGTTGACTGTCAAATGAATACCATCGTTTGAAACACTCAATTAGAGCCTAATATTCCTGAGTCAAGCGGAGTTCCATGGGTACTGGTGTTGAAGTGCTGGTTAGTTCAGACTGGATGTGTCGTTCCAGAGCTGGTGAGCCCCGGAATATTGAAGCTTTCCGAGTGAGAAGCTGCCGTTTTGATGAAGCAATGGAGGACTCTCGTTTTGATGAGGCAGCACAGATCCAGCAACTTGGCCAGGAACTACAATGTATATGCTTATTCCAAGACTGAGTTTTGGGGATGAGCCAATTAAGAAACACTTACTTACTGCCCACTGATTGAACATCCAGCCATTCCAGCGCCCGATCCCCGTACGCTCCCTCACTAAGAACGTGGGGAACCATTGGGAACGGGGTGGCGTTTGTAGTCCAACGGTTAGGATAATTGCCTTCCAAGCAATGGACCCGGGTTCGACTCCCGGCAGACGCAATTTCTCTTTTTGTTCCATCCCCTTCTGGAATCTTGGTGACAGGGTTTTTAAAGTTCATGGGATCAGTTCAAAGATTTCATACCTTAGTCTCATGTGGAGATTTTGGGGAATTCTAGAACACAAGCGATTTCATAAATAGTATGTTTTTATCGTCCATCAACACATATTAAAGCATCCAAAAATGAATGAAAATACCTCCCCCATGAATTAGTAGAGATTGAAAAGGCAACCATACTAGACAAACATTAAACAAAATCATACTTGCAAAATGCATTCATTAAGACCACCAAGTTTTAGTTAGAAAAAAATCATCGTGATTGAAATGACATTATCTTCACATGCAAAAACTCAATTGCGTCCTCTAATCTTGTGGTTGGGCCAAGGTCATTAACAAAACTAAGCAAATCTCAACATTGTCCTTGCACAAAGAAACTATAGAAATACAAAGAGACAATAAAGTAACTCATTTTGGAAAATCTTGGATGGAAAATTATAGACTAGCAAATTAGAGCAAAGGAAAAAAATTGTCATCTCAATAATACTAGTATATTGGATCATCTAAGGAATAAGAAGGAATCGGTGTCATGGTTTGGACTCAAAGTTGGATTAATGAATTGGAGTTAGATCCAAACAAGGATTTCAATCAAGGAGAATCGACAAAACTGCGTAGACCAAGTGATTCTGAAGCATGGAAGGACATTGATAAGGAATATCCTGAATTCCTATATGAAGCCCGACATTTGAGAATTGCAATCCGTACGGATGGTTTTAATCCATATTCATTGAAGAGCTCCCAATACATTATATGACCAGTGATAATTATTATTTATAACTTTCCACACAGAATGTCAACAAAACTTGCATTTATGTTATTGACACTAATCATCCCAGGAAAATCTCAAGTTGTGAATATGGATACATACTATAGCCTTCTTTTTCAAGAATTACAAATGTTGTGGAATCCGGGTTGTATAGTGAAAGACATTTCAAGGCCAGAGGAGGAGGAATTTAAAGTTCGAGCAATTGTGATGTGGACAATCAGCGACTATCTAGGGGCTTCAGCATGTTTGGGTAAGTACACTAATATTAAAGAGAAAATTTGATTAAATTTAAAACTGAGATAACATGTCAGTTAAAAAAATTATTATTTATTTTAAAATTTATTCATAGTATTTGTTTTAAACACATCTTATTAATCGTATGTTGGGTGTTGGATACTAAGGTTTATCAACCTCAATGTACAATGCATGTTACTCATGCATGGACCAACTTCATGCAAGATGGTCAACTGCTCTTTACAAATGTAATTATCCCAAGTTTAGAATGTTTTTGGATGAAGACCATGATTCCCGGTGACAATCTTAAACATTACTTCAATGGATTGCCTGAATTTTTTCCTAAACCTCGAAAACATGGAGCTGAAGATTGGAATTATTTATGGTATTTTACTCAACAAAATAATGCAATGGAAGCAAGCACTAGCTAAGTTCAAAGAAGACCAAAATTGCCCGACAACATGAAAAGATATTTCATATTTCATGAATTGGAATATTGGAAAAAACTCAAAATTCATCATCTTTAAGACCCTATGCATGTTTTTCAAAATGTGTGCAAGTCGTTGAATGATCATCTAATTGGTGAAAAGGACACGGAGAGCTATAGAGCCGATTTGAAGATCTCTAATACGAAGAAGGTATTATGGGACAAACAACCGAATGCAAGGGAAAGGATGGAATTCATTAAGGCACCTTATACTATGAATTCATCCGACAGAAAAGATTTTTTTTTGAAACTTGTGAAGCACATAAGAACCCCCAACAGGTTTTTGAGCCATATTACACAATGCGTTCAACAAAAATGACAACAAGTTTTTCGATTTGAAATTGCACGACTTCTTGAATATATTGCGGTATCATTTGCCGGTTGCTATTATTGGGAAAGATTCTTTATCCGCTGGTATCAAAAAAAATGTATATCGATTATTTTGATATGCATGAAAGTTGTGCCAAAGGATAAATTGGAACTTCTCAAAAAAGAAGCCCCAATTATGTGTTCAATTTTGCAAATGCAATTTTCAACATAATTTTTTGATTCGCAAGAACATTTATTAATTCATCTACCTCAAGAGGTTCGATTTGCCGGTCCAGTATACATGCGATGGATGTTTTTTGTAGAGCGATGCATCAAAAACCTGAAGACCTTTGTAAGACAACAAACTAGACCGGAAGGGAACATTGGTGAAGGCTATTGTTTACAAGAGACAATGGGTATTCATCAAAGCTTGATTGGGAATCTAGATGAATATGCTCCTCGACTTTGGAGAGAAATCGAAGACATCAAAATCACACATATTGATTGTAAAACAAGTGTTTGTTGATGGGATGATTTTGATTTGTTTTTTCAATTTTATTATGTTTAAAAAATTCTCCTTAAAATATATTTTTTAGTATATGTTGTCTATTTGAATTTTGTAGATAATTCGTTTTATTTTTGCAAAAATATTTTAAAGATAAAAATCATTATATCTAATTTTGTCTGATTCTTTTTTTGTAAACATCGAATTATTAGATATGCTGCATTTTTTTCAAGAATTTAAATTTAGTGTAAGATTTGGTTGTAGTGTACGCTTTTGTTACAATAATGAGTGTCTAGTTTGCGACTAGTGTAAGGATTTTTTGTGTTGATTACACTAAACTTCTTATTTATAGTAGTGTTAGTTGATGTGTATAAGTGTGTCTTTGAGTTTGTATGGGATTATGGGCAATTTGATAATCAGAACTAATGAAGAATTAAAGGTAACCTAGTTACTCTACGAATTTAGGTAGTGTATTATTTTTTCCCATATTTCAATGTAAGATAGTTATTCCATAGAATTTATAGCTTATAGAAATGAAAAATCCAATTTCACGTAGTAAATCATTTCAAATTATTTCTTGTTTCAAATGACAAGAATGCATTCCATGCCACCATCGGAGTCAATGTGCAATGGTATCCTTATTTCTCAAATCCTAGATTCAGAGGTCTTACATATTTGTAGATTCTGGGTCCTGAGTACAATCTCTCCAGTCTTAAAGAAATCGCCGATTCAAGATTGACATAGATATGTTGTACCGAGCTTGTACATTTCACCTTCACATAGATTTCAATATACATTCAAAAACTATTACAAATGCTAGACAAACATGTAATCCTTTTGGGACAAAAGAGCGACATAAAAATGTTTTTGAAAATGTGTTACAAACATGTCAGAAGATAAGTCTTACAAAATTCTAACTATTTCAGCCGTAGATAGAATTTTCTTTGATTAAGATTGTAACTATTTCAGCGGTAATTACCCTATCATGCGTGATAGGGTAATTCCAAAATAGCCCCCAATGGGTTATTTGTCGTTTAGGGATTACAGGTGGTATGGTACGTAGTAGCTTGTAGTGATTAACAGGAGAATAACATTGATTATGTTTTTATTTTCTCATCAATTCTAAAATTATCTATATTTCACTCATAAGTATTATGGCATTTTTAAAGAGATGGGATATTTTATTAGTGGATGTGAAACGTAATCATCTTAACAAAGGATTCAATGAAGAAGTGTTCATTTAGTACACTCTTGGCTTTTGTGAAGTAGAAGAGATTAAAAAGTCTATTGTTTACATAAAGCGATGCATAACTTTTAGCATATTTTGTACAAGTGTTCTAAAGTTTTGAAATTTACACTCTCTTCAGCTAATTTGAACTCTTATGTTTTATTAAAGACTTCATGATTATATTACCCTAAATACATTGATGATTTAATGATAACTGAGAATTGTACTATCAAATTGTATTGGCTTTCTAAAGCTTTGTAGTGAATATCATATGAATTTTATCAAAATGTTAAGGATATGAAAACATAAAACTACCAGTAATATCTTGAATGCCCACAATTTTCTTGAAGTTTTAATAATTTTCTAGATATTTCCATACTTTATGTGGATTAAATATTCTTTTAGTTCGTTCCATAGTCCTCTAAAATTTTTACTGATGCTAAAAGTTTCTATTCTCTTCAAGATGTTTCTAGACTCTTTCAGAAGTTTTCTCTATCTTTGACAACTTTTGTAGTTTTTTTGAAGTTTCCATAGATGTTTAGGAAGCTAATTGAAAACCTTTCCAATACATATGCCTTTTTTTGTATATAATTAGGATTGATGTTGCAATCTTTGTTGTATGTTGTATGGGATGATGTAAAAATTTGAGACAAGTTTGATTGTGATGATTAATCACAATAAACTTTATCATTTTCAATTGATTTTATTTTGAAATATTTTTGCAAATATCTTTTTTCTTTTATTGCTATTTCAACGGATCTATATCCATCATTTCTCTTTTGTTGCTATATCCGTCTCTTCTTCGTATTAGAGATCTTCAAATCGGCTCTATAGCTCTCCGTGTCCTTTTCACCAATTAGATGATCATTCAACGACTTGCACACATTTTGAAAAACATGCATAGGGTCTTAAAGATGATGAATTTTGAGTTTTTTCCAATATTCCAATTCATGAAATATGAAATATCTTTTCATGTTGTCGGGCAATTTTGGTCTTCTTTGAACTTAGCTAGTGCTTGCTTCCATTGCATTATTTTGTTGAGTAAAATACCATAAATAATTCCAATCTTCAGCTCCATGTTTTCGAGGTTTAGGAAAAAATTCAGGCAATCCATTGAAGTAATGTTTAAGATTGTCACCGGGAATCATGGTCTTCATCCAAAAACATTCTAAACTTGGGATAATTACATTTGTAAAGAGCAGTTGACCATCTTGCATGAAGTTGGTCCATGCATGAGTAACATGCATTGTACATTGAGGTTGATAAACCTTAGTATCCAACACCCAACATACGATTAATAAGATGTGTTTAAAACAAATACTATGAATAAATTTTAAAATAAATAATAATTTTTTTAACTGACATGTTATCTCAGTTTTAAATTTAATCAAATTTTCTCTTTAATATTAGTGTACTTACCCAAACATGCTGAAGCCCCTAGATAGTCGCTGATTGTCCACATCACAATTGCTCGAACTTTAAATTCCTCCTCCTCTGGCCTTGAAATGTCTTTCACTATACAACCCGGATTCCACAACATTTGTAATTCTTGAAAAAGAAGGCTATAGTATGTATCCATATTCACAACTTGAGATTTTCCTGGGATGATTAGTGTCAATAACATAAATGCAAGTTTTGTTGACATTCTGTGTGGAAAGTTATAAATAATAATTATCACTGGTCATATAATGTATTGGGAGCTCTTCAATGAATATGGATTAAAACCATCCGTACGGATTGCAATTCTCAAATGTCGGGCTTCATATAGGAATTCAGGATATTCCTTATCAATGTCCTTCCATGCTTCAGAATCACTTGGTCTACGCAGTTTTGTCGATTCTCCTTGATTGAAATCCTTGTTTGGATCTAACTCCAATTCATTAATCCAACTTTGAGTCCAAACCATGACACCGATTCCTTCTTATTCCTTAGATGATCCAATATACTAGTATTATTGAGATGACAATTTTTTTCCTTTGCTCTAATTTGCTAGTCTATAATTTTCCATCCAAGATTTTCCAAAATGAGTTACTTTATTGTCTCTTTGTATTTCTATAGTTTCTTTGTGCAAGGACAATGTTGAGATTTGCTTAGTTTTGTTAATGACCTTGGCCCAACCACAAGATTAGAGGACGCAATTGAGTTTTTGCATGTGAAGATAATGTCATTTCAATCACGATGATTTTTTTCTAACTAAAACTTGGTGGTCTTAATGAATGCATTTTGCAAGTATGATTTTGTTTAATGTTTGTCTAGTATGGTTGCCTTTTCAATCTCTACTAATTCATGGGGGAGGTATTTTCATTCATTTTTGGATGCTTTAATATGTGTTGATGGACGATAAAAACATACTATTTATGAAATCGCTTGTGTTCTAGAATTCCCCAAAATCTCCACATGAGACTAAGGTATGAAATCTTTGAACTGATCCCATGAACTTTAAAAACCCTGTCACCAAGATTCCAGAAGGGGATGGAACAAAAAGAGAAATTGCGTCTGCCGGGAGTCGAACCCGGGTCCATTGCTTGGAAGGCAATTATCCTAACCGTTGGACTACAAACGCCACCCCGTTCCCAATGGTTCCCCACGTTCTTAGTGAGGGAGCGTACGGGGATCGGGCGCTGGAATGGCTGGATGTTCAATCAGTGGGCAGTAAGTAAGTGTTTCTTAATTGGCTCATCCCCAAAACTCAGTCTTGGAATAAGCATATACATTGTAGTTCCTGGCCAAGTTGCTGGATCTGTGCTGCCTCATCAAAACGAGAGTCCTCCATTGCTTCATCAAAACGGCAGCTTCTCACTCGGAAAGCTTCAATATTCCGGGGCTCACCAGCTCTGGAACGACACATCCAGTCTGAACTAACCAGCACTTCAACACCAGTACCCATGGAACTCCGCTTGACTCAGGAATATTAGGCTCTAATTGAGTGTTTCAAACGATGGTATTCATTTGACAGTCAACCAGAGCGGGGTGATCTCACAGGCCGCTCAAGCTTCGGCTCGGAATGATCAGTACTGAATCATGATGCTTCATGTTTCTCACAGGCACAAGAAAATCAGTTTGATGATATTTGGCCCATACGGATGGGAGGCAGGTGAGGCGGGCCAGAGTATAAGGGGGCGGGGTGCCACTGCAGAGATATACCTTTCTCGGCCTTTTGGCTAAGATCAAGTGTAGTATCTGTTCTTATCAGTTTAATATCTGATACGAGGGACATCGTCCCTCATGATATTAATCTAATTTTTTTTTGGGTGCGGGTCCATCCGGCAGCTTGCTGCCCGGACCCGCGAGCGTCGCCTTGGTCCTGCACTATCTCCTTGGCCGGCGCAGCCCTACCCCTCCTCCGAGGGATCCAATTCAAACCAAACTGTATTGTCCTGTATAGAGTGGACTCTGAACATCAAAGTAAATATCCGGTAAATTGAGTCGACTGTCACGACACTGCGAGCACTGTTGTATGCCAAACGGTGCATTTCTTTGGTAGGATGATCGCCTGCTTGAATACCACAGAGCCCTTCGATTGTACTCAAGAACTGCATGTCATGGAGCTCAACTGGTTCCAATGACACTTCCCCGTCAAATCGAGGGTGTGGCACCCGAACATTGCAGTTAGTGGCATATGAAGCACTGAATCACGCAGCTTCCACATCGCCAACTAACTTCAAAATCCCGCCTTGACCAACAACTGGCTTTACATTCATGTGACCGTCGCCACACGCGAAGCGTCGTGACGGCTTACAAGTCAAAGGTGCGCGAGGCGCAGTCTGTTTGAATGCGGCGGAACAGCAGTTCGGGAGTGACCTCTGCGATCTTCGCCGGTCCCGTAGTCTAGCGGTCAGGACATTGGACTCTGAATCCAGTAACGCGAGTTCAAATCTCGCCGGGACCTCGTCGCCAGCACCATCATCTTTGAGCACTGCTTTTTTCATTTTCAACTGCCTGCTCGAGTCTCGCACTCAAGTTGATCAATGCAATGTCGATGTGATGGATTCGCCACCCACCGGCACCTCTGACAACGGTGCCATCGAAGCTCTATGGGCGGGGCTTGACACGCTCCTGTGCAACGCCAACGCGTCTGTCTATTTGGCTGGCTGATAGATCTGCCGCCTTGCTCCCAGCCCTGGCGTCAAGTTACATGAAGATGCGCTCTCCGGATTGGGTTTTGAGGTTGGTTGGGCCCCGTGAGGGGCGATCCAAAAATTGGGGTATGCCAGTGTGTGTACCCAGCGCACGGTATTCTTTAGTAAAAGGCGAAAGAATAGTTCGCTCTGTGCTGAGCACCCGGCTTGTCTAAGTCGGGAGTGTGACTCAACGGCGTTTGTACTCCAGAGCGCGGCAGTATCCCAGCATCGAGTATGGGTCATCTATATTCGTGCATCTCAGATGTGGACCCCATACTCCCAGCTCACCTTGCTCATTGTGATTACATGCTCTCGGGTGACAGTCCCCAGGGCGTGAGATATGGCTGGAGAGTTGTGGTTGCAAATGTTGGACCACATGCAGCAGCGGCGTTGTGGACGCCAGCAGTCACGTCGAAGACGCTCAGGTCTTGGTATGTTTGATGGCGTTCATCAATTGAGAGTATCTGTTCACAGGTAAGCTGAGGTTTCTGCTGATTGTACTGAGAACGCACCTGGGCCACCGGTTTACACAACTCTCGAACTATTTGGTTTTCGCACGTGTGTTCATATTAGATGAATTTTCCATCACCTACTAGTTGCATAACGTTTCTCGGCCGATCGCATCCTTTGCTGTCGTGCATTTTGTCACTCTCGTAGACCGGGCTACCCAAGCACATTCTTCGCGTCTGGCTAAGTTTCAAGGCCCTCCCAGCTTTGTGATGGAACGGGGAGTGCTTCAGTTTGGGTTTCGGTGTTGGTTGGGCCCCGCGAGGGGCGATCCAAAAATTGGGGTATGCCGGTGTGTGCAACCCAACGCACGGTATTCTTTAGTAAAAGGCGAAAGAATAGTTCGCTCTGTGCTGAGCACCCGGCTTGTCTATGTCGAGAGTGTGACTCAACGGCGTTTGTACTCCAGAGCGGGGCAGTATCCCAGCATCGAGTATGGGTCATCTATATTCGTGCATCTCACATGTGGACCCCAGGGCCCAGACTCCCAGCTCACCTTGCTCATTGTGATTACATGCTCTCGGGTGACAGTCCCCAGGGCGTGAGATATGGCTGGAGAGTTGTGGTTGCAAATGTTGGACCACATGCAGCAGCGGCGTTGTGGACGCCAGCAGTCACGTTGAAGACGCTCAGGTCTTGGTATGTTTGATGGCGTTCATCAATTGAGAGTATTTACAGGTTCACAGGTAAGAACCTGTGAACTTGCGAACGCACCTGGGCCACCGGTTTACACAACTCTCGAACTATTTGGTTTTCGTGTGTTCATATTACATGAATTTTCGATCACCTACTACTAGTTGCATAACGTTTCTCGGCGGATTGCATCCTTTGCTGTTGTGCATTTGTGACTCTCGTAGACCGGGCTACCCAAGCACATTCTTCGCGTCTGGCCAAGTTCCAAGGCCCTTCCAGCTCTGTTATCGAACGGGGAGCGCTTCAGTTTGGGTTTCGGTGTTGGTTGGGCCCCGCGAGGGGCGATCCAAAAATCGGGATATGCCGGTGTGTGTACCCAGCGCACGGTATTGTTTAGTAAAAGGCGAAAGAATAGTTCGCTCTGTGCTGAGCACCCGGCTGCGTGACGGGCAGTCGGGCGATCCGGTCTTTGTACTCGACAAGGGTGGCAGCGCTCTGGCCATTGCGGATGGGACATGATGCACACGTACTGCTGTGTGCTTTGTGTGGACCCTGTCGAGCCGGCATGGCCTCAGGTCGATCAATATGTGATCACATGCTTTCTGGTGACAGGCCCAGTCTCTCCGGGTGTCATTTCAGTTTTGGATAATTCGGAAACTGTTCAGCTGTGTGTTCAAGGGTATGTACGTGTGCGAAGTTTGTGACGTTAATTTCTTATTTTGAATGGCACTAGTTAGAGCTCAGATTTCTTGTGTGGCACCTGTTAAGAAGTTTAGGATGTCAGCGATGGTGGGGGTAACGTGGTCTCCTTGTTTCAGTGATTGATCATTTCCCCAAGTCCTTGAACAAATTTTCGGCATGCATGCACCCATCCTTATGTAGTTTTGTAACACGGATTGCGTTATCAATTGAAAAGGTCGCTTTTATTGGGGAAGATTATGTGTTTCCTAGTCAAGATTCGTGGAGTGTGCAGGTAAATTAGTTGAATCGGGATGAAGGGAGGTGGCCAGGGTTTACAGATTCGTTGGAAATCACGGTCTGAGCTCTCTCAAGTCAGTAGTTCCGGTGGAAATATCTGGGGAACGAAGCTCTGTCGCACTCTGTCAGCACAAGCTGGGACTCTGCGTGACACAGTTCTCACGTCGGCGACGAGCCACCGACCTGAAGATCCCACCTCGACCAACCATCGTATTGGTACGACATTCATGCGGTCGATATTGTCGGTGCACACTGAGCGTCACGACCTGGAACAAAAAAGAGTCACTAGAGAGCAGGGCGGGAGTCGTGGTCGTAGCGGAGCACCAGCTCCGGCGCTGAACCTGCCTACGTCGGAGCGATGCGCACGGCCGTAGTAGAGCACGAGGTTACGGTGTGGATTTTATAGTAGACCACGAGGTTTGGCTCTCCAGTATAGGATTTGCTATTGGTTGGGCCCCGCAAGGGGCGATCCAAAAATCGGGATATGCCGGTGCGTGTGCCCAGCGCACGGTATTCTTTAGTAAAAGGCGAAAGAATAGTTCGCTCTGTGATGAGCACCGGGCTGTGCGGTGAAGTGTGCGATGCGCCGGGGTTTACAGTGCGCGGGAGGGACCCTGCGCTCCTGCCATTGGCACATTGCGTATGGGACATGATGTATTCTTGTCAATCACGTAATGTTAGAATCTTTTTGGATCCCGTCCTGCCTGCCCTGCCTCAGCTCAACGCTCTGACTACAGGCTCTAGTCTCGGGTGACGAAGTCCCAGCCTCTCCGAGTGCGAAGGAAGCGACTGCTGACGCGGGGGTTGCACAACTTGGAGGAGCTGTAATTCGTTTCGAACATCAACTGTAGCCGCATCGAGCTGTTATTCGTGAGTTCACAATAGATGAGCTCCCGTACTGCATAACCTGTCCTAGTGGATTGCATCATTTCGTGTCGAACCCATTCGACATGAGCGTAAATCTGCGAAGGCATTCATGGCTGGCTCTGAATTTTCCAGACCAGGAGTCACTGCAAAGTGTTTTGTAGCGTTGAGCATGCATGCGAGGACATGGATGGCTCTGCCAGGTGCTCCGGACACAAGCACAAGCTCAACGTTGGGTCCGTGTGAGAGGCACCGGTCTTTGTACATCTATTATCTAACATAATTTTCAAGCCAATGGATTTCAAAAGAATAACTTATCATTTCTTCTAACATATCAATTCCTTCTAGTTCTTGCCTCTAATGCAATAGAGAGAAGAATTAGAAGAAATTAACAAGTTAGAAGAAATGAGAAAATGGGATATGCCGGTGTGTGTGCCCAGTCTATGTACTCGACAGGGGTGGCGTTGCTTCCCTCATTGCGTATGAGAGTACATATGTTTGTGTCATTCCGTTTTGCACATGTCAATCCTCTTCGTCCGGCCCTGCCACAGCTCGAAGTGTTCTCATGCTCGCTGCTGAATTACGCCCAGAGTCCTCTTTCAGTGCACAATATGTCACTCGCTGGAAGTGGAAGTTGCACATCTTGGCGCATTTTCTCTAGGTCTGAACATCAGCGAGCCTCGTCGGGGAGGACTCTCACCTCATTGCTGTCAACTTTTCATATCGTTCTTATTTTTTGGGTGTATTTGTCTAGAGGACTTATCAGGATGGTGCGGGTCGTTGGGGAGTTATGCTTTTGTTTCACATCTTGAGTAACTTGGTTGAGTTTCCCTGTACCTTCTGCACGTCGATGTTTTCGAGAGGACTGCATCATTTCATGTTGTAGACGTCCGACATGGTGTAAACATGCCAAGGTTTGGGTGGTTTCTTGCGCTGGGCCGGATTTGTTATATGAAACGATCCTAATGAGACAGGAGAGTTGTTCTTAGTTAGTCATGAGCTGATGAACTGTATCAGTACCTGGTTGGAGAGGAAATCAAATGCGCACGTGTGAGTGACAGGAGGGTCCGCATGAATCCGGAAGTCCCTACGATGAACGTGAATGAATCGCTACACATTGGCATGAAAGTCTGCGAGGAGTAAGGATCCAGCGATGGGTCGAAGTTTTGTGTCCTGCCAGGCTATGTGCTCCACACTCGCAAACACCTCCTCTTCGTCCTCTGTGCTGGGGAAGAGCTCCAAAATTCCATAATTGAACCCCTTGGCTTTATCGGATGGAAATAATGTGCCCGCACTTGCCTGGCCTATCGTGGGGCATCTGCACCCATTCAGATGACAATCTCATCAATCAGCAAACACTGACCATGCAGAGGGTTTGCAAGTTTGATTCTGAAGGAAGTTGGAACTTGCTTTGAATTACAGCATGTGGAAAAAACACTGCAGAGCCTCGGATAGAGTATCAAGGCGAAGAGAGTGGTGTACTTTGAGGGCAGCCGTGGTATTGATTCTTCCATGAACCGCAAGTCCGCGGAGGAAGTACCTTCCTTGATTTTCACAAGGGTAATGCGCTTGGCCATAATGCTCTCAAGATATGGCCCGTAGGGTTTGCACTCCCAGTCCACGGTGACCATATTTTCTGTGAGCGGGACCAGAAATTTCTTCGCGATTTTGGCAAAATCAGGATTGGCTGTGAATGCCGCTAAAGCCTTTTTGTCTCTGTATCGCCCGTGCAAAACATGCGTGTAATCGCCCCCCTGCACCTGCAAAGCAATGCACCCAAATGTCAGGCAGTTGATCCTCTATCAACAACTTCAGCAAAGCCTCTCCAGACTACTTAAACCTAATTTGTCACAACCCAAAAAACTTCAGCGCAGTATCTGTGGTCTATAATCGTATGTCACAGGGCGTTTCTGTTCAAGTGCAAAGTGTTATAAGACCCATATCGCACTCTCACATTTCTTCATCATGCTAATCAAAGGTTTAAAATGTCGTGTGAAGAAGCCGCTGAATCACGAACTTACTGGATATGGAACTGTGACAGTGATCCTGCTAACTTTGCACTGAGAAGGAAATCGTTCACATCCTTACTCACATATTACAATCCGGACACTGTGTGTCTCATCTTCGGCAGTGCTATGAACAAGGAGATTGAAGGATACTTTACCGAAAGTGCCTGCCCCACAGTCAATTCCTGCACTCCATCCAGCTTACGGAGCCCGCGAATCGCTTCCAACATGGTTGCTACCTCCTTCGGATTCGCATCGTCTTTTACCTTAAACATCACAATATGCTCCAGCACCGGATATTTGAAACCTGGCGCCAGTTCCTTGAACGAAGCAATCGACGCTCTTCTTTCGCTCGAAGACCTCGCAGCAATCAACGAGTCTCGACGCGCGCGCAAAGCAACATCGACCACCGGTATTGACGGCCTTCGCAAGCGCCAATCCATTCTCCAACTTCTTCCAACACAGTCTAAATTTGCAACTAAGAATGCCAGTGGCCGAGAAATGTATGCAAATACATCACAGCTTACAGGTTTCCTCGAGAGGATGCTCTCACACTTGAATCCATGCGTAACAGCGGATTGGCTTCATTTCACAATCCTAAGGAATCGTGTTGAGTGTAGAATCCCAGACTCTCCATCATTCAAGCCAGGCTACATTCCAATGCATTGATACCAGTCATCAAAATTGGGTTTCGTCATCCTCACTCATCATCTTCTGCATCTTGCGCTAGGGTTTCAGCAGATAGCAACTCCATTCACTTGTGAATAATCACCATACAACGGCGCTGGACAAGTTCATGAATGGCAGTTGTACTTCCATTTGAAACTTCACACGCTCATGTGATTTTCTGCGGACTCTTCTTCTGACATGTAAATAATCATGAATCCGTCGTTCCGACATCCTGCCGGAGTTTAGTTCGCCTGAGCCATTTGTGTCTTGCCATTGAACTGATCAAAACTAAGGTTGATGCGATGAGCCTCGAATTTCCCTCAGAAATCTCGCTTCTCACCGGAAGAACCCAAACTTTCAAACCTAATACGTCAAGCATGGATATTGATTGCAAGACGATGACCTAAAACTGTAGGTGTTGTTTAGCATGGTGATGAAAAGCATTCCATCTGAATGCATGAGAGGCTACTGTTTCAGATTCGATACACTTCATGTCCTGTATTTCGTATGACGATCAATTGCAGCTACTGTTTTTCATATTGGCAAATAAACCGGACTGTATCACAAGAGGAGAACTAGAATCCACAAACGGATACATCCAGAATCATTTCTGGTGGTGAGACTGCAATGTCGTTCACACAGTGTAACTTGGCAAACCATCACGATTTGTTTCCTGGAGCTGGAGACGCAGACCAAATTTTTACAGTAATCACAACGGCTGTAGTTAACGGTGCAACGGTTGTGTGTTTCGAAGGCAACTCTTCGTTGTCAGTGTAGTGTAGGAAGTCCAGAGTTTCTGCTTTGAGAAATCCTTATTGTTTGATGTCTAGTCCAGAACATACTGTACATTTGCATGTTTTTGCTCAAAATCTCTTATGAGTCCAATAGTTTCTGGTCATCATGCATTGAGCGGATTGATATGGTAAAACTCGTGGAAAAGCTGGAAGGAGGGTTTCAAGTTGTTGCGTTCTAAGGTTTGTTCTGAAGCTGAGATAACATTAGCTGACTTCGCCGTTCTACAGATGTTGCCTATCATTTCTGGTTGTGCATTTCACTTGATGGGTGAAGGAAGCTGGCTCAAGCTCTCTGGCAAAATCCTCATTGTCAACCCAAACCTGGAAAACACATCCAAACCAACATTGGATTCAGCAGCACTTCAATTGAGCAGGTAAAATAGATCAATATTTCCTTTAACTTGCAATTCCATGTTGAAGTTCTTCCATACTCCATCCAAATGTACCTGGTGTGTCACTCTTCAGCAAGAGTCTAGCCTAATATATCTACCACCATATTGGCAAGTGAACTATTCTATGTCGAGAACATATAAATATCTTTAAATCTATATTCATTTTGCAAGGATGGATTATCACTTCAGCAAAGTAAGCATGACGAGAAACCTACTGTTTTCCAGCCATCGAGATCTTCATTCGAATAGATTTTGGTGTTGAACTTTGGTAAAGCACCGGGAGGTCGAACGGTTTTGCCACCTAGCAACTCAGTAGCGCCCGCTGTCTTGTAAACGTCTTCCGTACCTATAGCTAGCTGATCCACAAACCATATTCCCATCAAGAGTTTCAGTGATTGAAAGGAAAAAATTTAATCATCAATGATTATGCCTGCTCTCAAGTAACCGGTGCAAAAAATCCAGTCATGACAAGAAGCAGTGACTGCTATCCCCAGGCCAGTTTAGATTTGATGAACAATCCTTTACTAAATAGAGCTGGGGCTGACAAAATTTTCCTCTCGATTTCTTTCTAATTCACGAATGACGTCCAGCACACCATTGAGAGCACTTCCAAGATGTCTCAATGATGTCCGATTAGGAGGATTTAATACATTTCACTTCTACAACCCATAGCGTGTTCCTTCGGAATAATATCATATAGTATCCCTTGAAATACAAACAATTGCAAATCGCACCTGAGCGTATCCAGTGCCCTTTGGGTAGTCCGTTTTGCCATAGTTGTATTCAAATTCAAGAACTGTTGACCTTGTCTCATCCATGTCATAGGCTACGTAGGCAAACGTTTTCTGAAACACCATAATAACATCGCAGCAAACAGCATTTGAAGGTAGAATGATTAGATTCTGAAGTAATAGACTGCTGCACAGATACACCAACATAAGCAAGGTTCTGTGCCCGATATACTGAACAACTAATCAATTCACTTCATATCATGTTCAGCTTTTAGAAGCGTACCTTATCCTTAGGGTAATCTTTTCGCGCTAGTAGCTTCATTCCATATACCTATGCCAATCTTCCACCAACGTACAAGTTCACAGATTAAGAAATCTCATAATGCACAGATTTAATCTGATGCAAAATCGACAGAGCAACAATTCAAACATCAAATGAATTTTGAGGAGTAAATGCTTCTATCGATTGCGAGAAAAGAAATCAAGTTCAACAGTTACCATGGGTGCTTAAGACGAAAAATAACATACATCTTGATGAAAGAGAATCGACCGGTCGACATCAGCCACGCGATAACTTAGTTGGCAGAATGGCTCACGCGAATTTTTTCTTTGTATGAGCTTGACCTTATACCCATCTGGATCCTCAAGAAAGGCACAAACCTCATTCCTCTCTTTTGTAGGACCAGCTGGAGTCTTGTATCCCTTCTTCTTGATCGCGTCAAGGGCCTTTTGTACCTGCAAAAGCCAATTATCTGGTGTTTTACTTGAACAAACTGCCTAAAGCATTCAAGAATCGGGCACCTTCTAGAATCGTATGAGTTAACATGTTTAAGAGGATGCAGTAGTCCAACTTCATTGAAAACGTTATTGCAAAGACTACAACAAACAGAATGAGACTGTGAAGTATATGCTCACATTTGTAACTGCTATTCCAAAGTGACCGAATGCAGCACCAAGATCATACTTCGTCACGCCATAATCTACAAGAAAATAATCATAAGAGCTAAATTAGTTTCGAGACGAATTACATGAAGTTTCGCATACGATACTCTGTTCACGCAGGTATTCGGTCTTCTACAGCGATTATCAAAGTGTACACATGATAACTCAGATCCTTCCTTCAAGCAATGGGCTATCAAGTGACCAGCTGGTGTACCCTAGAAAATGTGGGTGTGTTCGATTTGAAGAAACAGATTGTTTGTACACGTACTGTATGTGAACTCCACAGTGGTATGGTTGTCTTCCATACCATAACCCATAAAAACGTTCATATACTTCTCGTCTGGAACGTCCCTTTTTCGAAGAATCTGCATTCCAAGACAATCTTCATACCACCTGCACTCCCGTCCCACAAGCAGTAACCCACTTCACTCCTACATAAAACAGACTCAACCAGAACTTTGCCTGAGGATCACATCAATTACTGACCCTGCAGTGCAGTGTGGACCATGTCATTTAGACATCTAAACCATCTCGAATAATTCGACACACATTTTGAATTTAAATTTCGAACCGCGAATTAAAAGGATAAAAGGATGCTCATTGCTTCAGTAGTTCTTAAACTGCCCCAAGCGACTCAAAAGATAGCCGTGGTATTCAAGAGCCATTCCTGGCAGATCAAAACTTACTTGCAGACACATCACAGGAAGGCATTCTTTGCTCAAGTAGACACTCACTTCATGGATTTCTCGATGTCGCCCACACGATAGACAACATGCAGAATGCGGCGTCTATCTTGCCTCGGCCAACCCCTAAGTCCATTGTCCTCCGGCGGTGGGCTCGACGGAGGCGAACACTCCATTTTTATAGATGTTGGGCCAGTGCACTTGGGCCCTGGTTTTGCACATCCTCCAGTAGCTGCACCATTCACAACAGAAAAAAATAAAAACAATGAAGCTCAAGAAAGTCCCCATCATAGAAAAAAAAAAGCAGCAGACATAAATCCTAATCCGGGAGTGATCATACCTTTCAAATGAGCCTCATACGCAGCAGGGGTACAGTTACCGCAACGTGTCCTGTAGGACCCCATGTCTCGTCCAAGGCACCTTCACATCTGCACAATTTGCTTCTCCTACTAATATAGAATCTCGTCCACTGCTTGCATCAATGATCACACATCAAAAACATTCCTTTTCAAAATGTAACCAAAAAACTTTCATGCAAATCAAGTCCAAATCACCGTGACCTAAAAAAAATAGCCAACCAATCCATCACAACCGAGCCCATTTCTCTCATAGACCTAACAATGCATTCAAACCTCACAACAAAGCCAAAACATCCTGGTGAACAACATCCATTACTAACCATCTGTAAGCCAAGGTATGAGAAGAAAGCCAAATCACTCAATCACATGCATCATCCTCCTATGCCGCAGACCACATAGTCCTAAATTCTCTTCATCACTGAAAGTGAAGGATTAAATTAGTACCCAAAAATCTGCAACTCATGGATTCCCATCTTAGCATACATGCGCAAGTCTTACCTGATGATTTGGAGTTTATGTCAACACTTGATTCACAGTCGTGACCATAGTTATGGTTCCATGACAAATCCTGGAATGATCTGACGTGGCATCCGGCCCGGATCAAGCAGCCTTACAAAGAGTGACTGCCTGTGCAGTTGCTAACAGTGTACTGTGAGAGATGAGATGGAAGTGAAATTAGGGGAATGCTTTTGAGGGGATTGAAGGGATTAGGTCTTGGGAAGTCACATGAACCAAATGGACAGTCTTTCCATGTGGAGAGAACTTCATGATGATTTACCCCATACATTTTTATGAACATTAGTGTAGCGAATATGACAAGATGTAATGTGGCTTTTATCACTATTCAGTAAAAAGGTAGTGGTTATCACTACAATATTCGTTTTGTGATTTTTATGGATCATAAAATGAATGACTTTAATTTGATAGCGGGTAGTTGCAATTATTGAATTTTGTTTTATTAAGTTGGCTAGTTTATTTAAAAAAATAAATAAATCATACAATGAAATGGATGTTGTGCACTAAATTAGAAGGGTATATCGGTATACTTGATTTTATGTGGATAATAGGGATATATACTAGATTTTTTAGTGGCCAATTAGCCACAATAAATCATTAGCATCGTTGGTAATAGAATATAATCATTTCTACAAGCACTTATAAATTTATAAAATTAAAAAAACATGTATATGCATCCACTTTTTCAATGTGTTTTTTAACTACAAAGTAGTAGTAGTTTCCAAGTAATTTACATTATGATAATAATATTACAAGGTTTAAAGTTTTTTTAAAAAGCTTGAAAAAATGCCATGATTAAGTAAAAAAGACATGAATACATGTTAAAATGTACATTTCATAAAAATATACACAACAATATACAAAAATTTCATTATGTGCCAATCTTTTTTTTTACATTGATTATATTTCTTTTAGATTCATATATTATATTTAATAAAAATAAAATAAAAATCAAAGTAACAATGTAGTTTTTAAATATTTTAAATATTAAATAAAAGCCTTCAATGCAATTTGTGAAGATATACATAAAACATATGTAATGAAGATTTTATCAAATGATACATAAGAAATAATTGATGTATCGTCTTGTAGAAAATTTCTTGTAGAAAATTTATCATGAAGCCTTAGTATGATACTTTTGAAATGGCAATGGTAGCTCAAAGAAACATGTTTCCATACAAAAATTAAACATCATTTTCCTTTTAGAAAATATTGTTTTATAATAACATCATTTTCTTATTCAAATTTATAGAATCATGTTTTCCAATCAGTTTTTGGGATCACATAATGATTCATACATTTCTAAGAGCTTATTTCCTTAAATCTTTAAACTTTATTTCTTTAATAGATCACGATATGGATTTCTAGTTGATATTGCTTTGACAACAGAAAGAAATAATAAGAGGTATTTTACACCGACATGAATATTTATTTCACCAAACGAGCACAAATATCCATGATGTTAATGAGCATGGCAAACATGGGGCCAAGTGTACCGGTAAGTCTCGGTACTGTACTCCTCAAGTCTTCAACTCATCATTGTTACAAATTCTCCCCAATCCACAACCCCCTCGGATCCACTGCCACTCCAGACCTGGCAAAGCAAGCCCCCTTCTATTTGCAGCACCCGGAATCTCCCCCCCCTCGATGCAAAACAACTAAACTTGGCCTCCAACACCCACACTAATCTCCCCCCTCCCTCACTCCACACTATTTCCCACCATCTTCACAAACACCTCGACCCAACCCAATCCACTCCTCGCCTACATACACACCCAAGATCTTCACCACCACAACTTCCTCAACACCAGAATCTTCCACACCACACACAAACCAAAAACCAAAAACCAAAACCCTCTACCACATACTTACATTCAACCCACAAACCAATAATCTACCAAAATCCACCAAAATCTACCAAAGCATACACCACACCAGTTTAGGATTCTCTAACGGTTTAGGGTACCACACCCAGTATCATGACTCATGAGAGTGGAAGAAATTCTTTACCTTGTGTGCTTCCAGTCTGATCATTCATGGTTTTCTCGAGCTCGCAATCGAAGCTCTGCTCGATCCGGAACTGCAAAGCTGTAGCAGAGACTGTTCTCACCATCTGGAAGTCTTTGTTCTCCTCATTCAGCTCCATATGAGATTTGGGTGAGGTTTGGATGAGCTCCTGGAGTTCAGAGTCTTGTGCAACACTGGTGACGTCTGTTGCATTCTCGATCATCTCCGAGGTGCACTGGTTGAGTGTGAAGCTCATGTGCTGAGCTTGGAGAGGGTTTCGAGGGAGGAGAGGTGTTTCCTTTTGGATCTGTGGTGTGGTTGTGGGAGGGGAGGTACTTGGAGTGGTGAGATCATGGACAGAGGAGTGCAGGAGCATTACTGGACCGATTCGTCAGCTGGGGGGAGGGATCACGAGGTCGTGTACAAGCCCTACACGGATGGCATCGACGGGGAGCGGTTCTTCCAGTGCCTCATCTGCCTGTGCGTCATCTACTTCGTGGCCCGCTTGTTCTTCGACGGCATTGTGGTTTTTCTCATTGTGGCCCTCACTGTGGGTCTCATCATGCAGCTTCTTGATGGGTGGTCTGCGAGTATAAGACCTCCCAAGTACTCCAAGTCTCATGTGTTTTAGAACGGATTTGAGACGGGATTCTTTTTTGTACATTTGAAAAGGATAATATATACGTTGACCTAATTTCGTGATCTGAGCAGAATTCAATGTGCTCGATTTCTTCAAAATTTGTCGACTTCTCTGTGTTTTTTTGTTCGCCAGTTTCGTTCTCGTCTTCTCTTCTTTTGTTGATAAGCTGTGCTGTGATAAGTTACGTGATCTTAGTGACGCAGATTCGGATGTGATTATTAGAGTGTATGTGGGAGAAGATTTGGCAAATGGACGCCCCTGAATGGCGTCTTGCGAAGTTTTGAAAACAGATTTATTTTTTTGAAGATCAAGTCTCTGAAGAGTTTCGCATCGGAGCTTTCAGATTTTAGTTATAGAAACTCACAGAAAATCTCTTCTTTACAGTGTGTGATGGTGGTGTTGTCCTTTGTATCAATTACACATTACGTGGATGCAGGTATGACGGTCTGAAGAAGATTGGTAGTGCTTTGCATGGTGTTTCAGGATTGAATCATATTCGCGTGAGAGCGGGAGATGGAGGTTTTGCAAGAAAACAGGGGTTAGGGTTAGGTTTAGTGTTCGTAGAGTATTGTCATTACGACTTATCCAGAGAAAGAGTCATGTGACGCTCGTCCAAGTTTAATTGGCGGGGGTAGAGTGAGGAGACTAGTAGTCTATTTAAATGTATTCATCCGGCGAGATTTTTGAAGCTCGCCACATGTATGTGCAGACAGCTCGTCTACAAGCCCATTGTTCATGGTATCACTCATAACATTACATCCCCTTTTTACCATCTCCTCGCTATTACTGCTCTTGCAGATATCTTGTGCAGATTGACCCTGCATCAGCTGGATTCACTTCGACTTACTGACCATGGGCATTTTTTTGCAGCATGTGGCCATATCTTCTGCTTCTGGTGTGCTTATGTGTCGGTGAATCCCGCAACAAGATCGAAATGTCCTCGATGCAGTCGGCCGTATTTACATATACCCCGAGTTTGCAAGGCGCTGCATCTCTTATTACAGCGAGTAGAGCCGGAATTGTACAAAGCCAGGACGGAAAATTTTGAAGGTGACTTGAATTTGCAGATAAGTATTCATACACATGGATAGAAAGACATCCTTCTCTTTTGATAGAGTTTTGGAGTATGTTTGCTTCCCAAGAGACTGTTCAGGGACGTAATCTATTCAGAGGCTTCTGGTGGAACTTATATCTGCAATCTTGGAAGTCTCTTGCAGCAATGGAGGCTCAAAATGGAGCTTTTTCTCCATCTTTGGACGATGAACCAGAAACAGTTCCTTCAGAGTCTTTTATGGAGTACTTGAGAGACTGGTACGCATCCTCGAACCAGTCTATGGGGATGACAAGACCGTCAACTGAACTCTTCGATGAGAACGGAATTCACACACCTCGATCTCCACTGTTGACCCCGTCGTCATTTCCTTTTGGCAACCACCAAGAAGAGAATCAGGTTCTAGAAGTGTTAGGACAAGAAGTTGGTCAGAGCTCGTCACCATTGGAGTATATACTGGATACTGAGGCATTAGACACTAGGGGCACTTCGGCAGGGTCTTGGGGCAGTATGTATGTGGAGTTGCTGGATATATATAAGAATGAAAGTGTTTTGCCTGAATCGTTGGCTTCGATGTTCGCGGAATTTGTCTCAACATGGAACTCCGAGGTGGACAGTTACTTGACAACAGGCTCAGATCGTGAGTTTGAAGACTCTCCAGATTACTTGGAGCTTGATGAACTCAACATCATGGTCGATTTACTATGCCCCCATTGTGACTATCTCGTGTATCGTCCTTTTGTGCTGAACTGCGGTCATGGCAAGTTGCCTATTTCTTATGAGCACGTACCTAACTAATTGCATGTAGTTTAATATATAATTTGCAGATCAAGTATATTTTGAACATAGAACTTGCGATTGGTTGTGTGGAAGAGGATGATTACTGCAATACATTGGGCACTCTTTGATGTTTGAGATGCTGATTTTCTCTGTGCTTTGGTGAATATAAATGGCAGTCTTTTGCGAGCGCTGCATCGCTGTACCCAGAGGCTCAGTCTTGAAGTGCCCTTCTTGTAAACGTCACCAGCCTGGTCTACTACCCCAAGTCTGTGATGAGCTTGATGCATATTTGCGCAAGGCTTTTCCTTTGGAGTACACCGAGCAAGCTAACCGCGTGCCCCAGGTCTTAAAACCTGTATACAGTGAGTTCTTTCAGCACTTGGTTTGTTTAGATTTTTTATTTATATCGCACTAACGTTTATCCAATTCCGGTGTGGTTTCGTTCGAATAGTCACATCGTATTTCTATGTGAAAGGATTTGGATGTCTACCATCCGAAATAAGAAAAGGTTTGGATATCTGCACTAGGAGACGTCAACATCTAGTTGCCATTAACAATGCCCTCGTTTGCGATTCGTTTCCAGGTTCGTCCCTTCTCTAAAATCTCTTAAGTAGTACGAAAGCTTGCCTAATGTACTAGAGATTAGATGTACATTTAGTCAAAGTTTGGGGTACAACCTTTTCGGTCTTTTTCCTCTTGGGAAATATCCCGCTATCAATTGCTCTTAATAAGGTGATTTTAATTTATTTCTGAGCAGTTCCCGGAACATACCCTCGGCGAATAGTGGAGAACATCGGTCCCGTATTACGAGGTCCTCTTCATTATGGAATAGTCTGTGATGGATGTGGGGTATGCTGTTCACTAACATTATTTCTAGTCTCTTGCAACCAATGTCGCTGATTCACATCGAGAGCAGGGTATAAGAATCCATCTTGAATTGGAAACCTTGCTGTTCACCAGGTTCATGGCACTGTATTCTTCACAACCAAATGTAATACGGTTAGGTCTGAGACATTTGTAGTTCTGGATTCTTTAACAGTAGAATGACATTTCATAGAAGAGCAAAAGCACTTCCGAGGCTTGTCATATAGGTCCTAAGCAAGATAAATTCTGCTTGCAGATGGTTCCGATCATAGGTCCCAGATTCGAATGCAGAGATTGCACCAAGGAATTCGGCTTTGATCTTTGTGAGACCTGTCATCGTTCTGGATTTGACTTGACAGGGCATGTCAATCAGGAACATACTTCTGATCACAGAATGCAGGTATGGAACAATCGGAGAAAGAAAGATGTTATGAAGCGAAATCAGATTTCTCAACGGGGGAGATGTCTAGCATCACACTGCGCTCGGGAAGCAGAAATGGCGCTAGATAAACTTGGGCAAGTTTAGACGAAATAAATAAACCTGGCATGCGTTGGGTGATAGGTAATTGCACGTCTTAGAATTTATTTGCCAAATGCTCACTCTACTGAGGTATTTTCAAGCTGTCACATACCGAGAACTATTTTATGTTATGAAAGTGTATAAGTCAAGTGTTGGCACGTTGTGCTCTATTCTACTGTAAACGCCCTGACAGTCCCAGGGCATGTCGCGACTAGCACCACACCCGAGCGCAGAATTGATTCAGCTGAAGACTTTCTTCTAGTATGCCTTATAAATGCACAAACAGTATTATCCTAAGTGCTCTCAAACAACAATCTAAACGTCCACAGGAGTTTGTCTGGCATGTTTAAATCATGCCGCATCAGAACACAAGCTTGATGGGATCGAAGTCGGTTTGCACTCTCGGGAGCTCAGCAAACACCTTCAAGTATGCGGGGTTGGGCAGCACACCAGACGGCGTTTCCAGTGCCCAATTCGCTTGCACATAATCCGCAACACTGTCACCAACCTTCACGGCATCCACAACCGATTTGTTGAAGTGCTGGCCAGCGAAGACACGAGACTGTTGAGTATATCTCACCAAATCTCTGAAAGAGGTGAAGTTTAATCCTGGAATGGGACCTTGAGCAGGACATCCTGGACCAAAAACTCCGCCGCCCTGTATAGTGAACGGCACATTCTTCCCGATCAGATCCTCCAAAATGGTCGCGGCTGCTGCGTAACTGGAAACGGATCCACTTGGGTACTCCGGATGGGGGACTGTTTGTAGATATGGTGTCCATGTGGGGATGGGCGCATGGCGGGGATCGCCCGCCTTGAACGCCATCTCGGGACGCCAGAACCAGAAGCCGTACTGGAGAGTGAAGAGCACGATCAGGGTGTCGTGCATCGCAACGCTGAGCTTTGCGAAGAGCGTGACTGTGTCGAAGAGTGAGGTTCCTCTGGGCAATGTGGCTCTGGCCACTGCCGACCAGGTCTCCTCTGGAAAGCACGCGACGTTGTTCAGCTTGAGGCAGGACTGGTTTGCAGTGTCGTTCATCTCGCGAGTCCGTCCCGACCAGTCCGCTCGTCCGAGATCCTTCACTTTCTCGTATTCTATGTCCCACTGGTCTGACGGGACCTTCGGCGGCTTCAAGTCGCTCAAGAACGCTTTGATAAACATGCTAGGCTCCGGTATTACAAAGGGACGAGCGATTGGAATGTTGTAGAACCAGAAGGTCGCGTCGTCGCGACCTGCTGGCGTGTTGTTCAGGTATCGATACACACCAGGGCGCGGTGCGTAAGCTTCCGCGTCCAGCGCTTTCTTGAGCGCTCGCAGGGCAGACTCGCGCGCGGTGACGCGTTTGGCGATGAGGTCGAGCGCGACGGCCTCCCCTAACTGCCTGCCCAGCTTGTCCTCCTCATCGGAGACGCGGAGCTTCTTGAGCTGGGCGTTGAGAAGTGGGTCGATTACAAGAACTTGGCCAAATGGGAAATAATTTGACAAGATTTTATGGCTGGCGTATGCCACCACGACCTCCTGGGTGGTGCATGCCCCGGTGTTCTTGAGCGCTAGGAGCGCGTGCCACTGCGCGAGGTGCAGCTGTGAGAAGATGATGTTCGGTTCGATCGGAAGGCCAACTTGGCTCAGTTGCGCGCAGGCGAGGACGGAATAGAGCTGGTTCCATTGCACGGCGACGTTGTCTGCGGGTGGATCGGCTCCTCGATCGGCTTCGGTGAGAGCTGCAGGCGAGCTCAGCGCCAGTGCGAGAGCACACAGCAGGACTGAGAAGCTTTCGAATAATCTGCCCATCGTGGTAACCTGCAATTTATGTCTCCATATTAGTAGCAGTCGACCAATCCTGTTATGTTGGTAGCCAATCAACAAATCATCAGCTCACGAGCATTGATTTTGCACAATTGTTTGACTTCATGTGCACGAAAGTACCGTTCTATACAAATACATATGCCATCGTATTTACTTTTTACACTACAGCTCTTGATTATTTCTGTTCTTTCAAGAACTCAGCTATATAATGCACTCTGTAGAGCCACAATTCGAGGGTTCTGTTCTATGGAATACGATCACTGGAAATGGGAAAATGACGGTGAATGTATTGATTGCAATTGACGGAAAAGGGAAAATGGTTGAGTTTCTATGGGGTGTTTAATCAAGACACCCTTTGCTTCAATCAGAAGAACGCCGACAATCCGTTCTGTAGAGCGCAAAGCAACTTCCTGTAGGCTTCTTAGGACTCATTCAGGAATGCACATGAGGAGTCGAGGACTGCACTGAATTCACAAGCTATGGCTTAGCTTTTTATTAAGGAAGTCTAATGATTTTATTGTAAAATGTATTTCATGTGATGACCATTGAGTTCTAGAAACACACCTGCACTCCAAACTTTAGACTTCGACGTTCTGTCAATATAAGATACAATTTAAACATATTAGATAAGATTCAGTGCGCACTCGTATTTGAAATCCAGTTTTATGGAGACTACCCGGTTGTCAAGTGGGACAAAGTGATGACTTGCTTGGTTTTGCGCTTGATCACCCTTTCCGCTGGCCCTTCTCAAAGTTCACCTGACCTGTCCACCTAACTTCATGTGCACAATGTGAATTGGACTTCCAAATAATTTCCTCTGTGAACATGCTTGTACTGATCCCACTTGTGATCCTTCCTGCCAAAAAAAACTTGTGATGCAAGCCACTGACAGAATTTGGTGTTAAATAGAGATGGGACTTGATGAGATGGGAAAATAATGGATATGCACCACAAATTATTGGTAACAGATGTTGACTGGTAACCTACAGCAACCTCATAGGGACGTGCCCAGGGTCATGCCCATGATTTTTCCCACTCAGATACCGAAGAAGGGTTACAGTTTGTGCGCCTCCAAATGATTTAATTTTTAATTTTTTTAATTTTTAATTTTAATTTTTGTGAAAAATATTAAAGTTGGCCTCAGATGGTGTCAAAATAGCAAAGTGTAGCTCAAAAATAATTTATCCTATTGTTGTTTTCCTATCAATATCTTGTGATTTGATACATGAATGTCATACACGTAACACGACCAACTTGGAAATTGGCTGGACAATCTTGACCATCTAAGGTCGTTGAAACCTGATCTCAAGAGGGAGGCCTGAAAATTTTGATATTGACGTGCATGCACAAGTTGGCACTCTAGCAATGAGTATTTTGCTATGCTGGAACATTTTCCTTCTTTTTATCAGTGGACATGATGCAATAGCTTTATTATCACAAATCGCAAAGACAAACACAACCACCCCTCATCAGCACATCCATGTGGAACGCATCACAATTTTTTAAATGGTATATGCTACATGGATTGTTGGAAGATCACCAGATGATTTGACCTCACACAGAGTACACATCGTGCGCATGTTGATGCAATATTGAGTGCAAGATCTTCAATATTGAAGATGCGGGTTCCTTTAGAATTCATTTTATTTGGGCCAGCATCGCAGCAGATATATTACATACAATGGTAAGGAGGTAGTTCTTGAATTTGTGGCTGAACACTAGACCTCTCCTTTTCAATTATATATTGTGTAGATGCTTACGCATATATGAATACAACCGCTGATGCCTTTGATTCCAAAAACCTTAGCCAATACATATGGATATGTCTCTCAAGGGATGCCTTGGGACACCGAAGTAAACTACATGGAACACCCATTCGTACAACACCTCCTATCTACATTCAACCAATCAAGCGAAATCTTTGTAATTTTTTGCGGTGCTTATAATTTTGATGATTTTGAGTCCACAAATGTACTGCCTTAGCTGACTTCTGCCCCCCCAAGCAAGAACAATTATATACAAGGCAGACTTAGCTGAAATCTGGACCTGTTGGATGTGGATATCAAGACGAGCATGTGAGTAATCAACTAAATCAAAATCGATGTATGAGCTTTTCTTGAAAGCAGGAATCAAATCACCAATACTCAGTGCTCACTTCTTTTTGCATCTCCGTAATAATTAACGATCTTCTTTGAGCCTTAATTTTGAAGTTGATATTCGAGGGTCAAGGCCACAGTTCGTCAACAATCTATCTCGAACTGAACTGCTGGACATTGTAATCTTCGTAGGAGGTGATGTAGGTATCCTGGGTAAAGCAAGGACAACCTTAAGCTTTGCTGGCCTGGACAGAGCAACCGCCCTTCTCTCCTGCATAAATATCAGAACCCAAGGATTTCAGATTTCCAAAATGATGAGCCAGCAGCGGAAATGATAGGCCATATCAGAGTGCTCATAAAATGAATTATTTACCGGTCGCTTTCTAGCAGCAGGTGCTCGCTCTCGCTTGGACCACTTTGTACTGATCACGTCTACTAAAAAGTCCGTGTCATCTTCGTCTGATAGGTCAAGCTCACCATCGTCCGTAATTTCTGGTACTCTCTCTTCATCACAATCGTCATCCTGCACATACCCCAGAATAATACAGCATCAATTTTCACACGGGACCCAAACCATAGTCTTCACAACATGTTGATTCCGATCCACCGCAAAAACAACCCGAAAATGCGTCTTTGTCCAAAATGAACATGCTGTATTCATCAGGGGAGAATGTGATAGCTAGAACCGAGATACACTACCTCTCCCAAGGTTGGCCATTGTGAGACGGGTCTTTCAGCTGAGAGTGGGCGCAACTGCGCATATATAGCAGAAAAAGATTTGTTAAGTAGACAGTTCATAATTCCAACCAAATATAACGTTCGACAATCATCGCATGGCATGTGCAAACCTCTGACAAAAACAGATAAAAACCAGTTTCACTTTTATCATTTCCAATCTTGACATGTAAAAGAGTGAAAATTTCCACATGATCCTTGAAATTGTTTGCTCATCGGTGATAAAACTTATATTTCAGGCATGTACCACGGGATGTGGCATTGTAGTTGTCCTAGAATCGACTGCTGAACGGACGATTCCCTCCTTCTGTACAAGAGAAAGCGAAAGTAAGCAAGTGGCACTCACTCAACCGCAGTCCTGCAATGCAACCACCAAATTGAACGAAGACAGATGCCTTTGATGTATCTTCAAAGGCATATTTGATGCAACCTCAAAGAAACTTAGGATTTTGACATATTACCTCCTCAAGTTAGTCAAGAATTGAAACCTGGGTCGGATCTCAAAGGAACCAAGTCCTCACCATGCAATTGAATAAATCACACGACAGATGATTACTTACCTTAAGTAGTTTCTCCATTTCTTTCACTAGTTTCGTAGGATTCCTATAAATACTGGGTAAGTCACTTCCATCCTTCGACTGCACCAACCAAGACATATTTTTTTCCTCAGGTTTATCTGTGATACAGTGATTCTGAAATGGGAGTCTGATGTGTTTCAGAAAGATTACTTAGCTTATACATAATTATTGTTCTCAATACCAAAGACTTCTTAGGTTCAACGAGTAAAGAAAGCGCTGGAGACACGCTCAACGTAAGATTCTCGCAGCATGAGGTCACCGAAACAACGATACTCTCCCAGTGTTTAGTATGCATATTTAAATGAGGATCACTGTGGTGCAGTAATGCCTGACCTGCAGTAGCCAAGCTTGCAGGCACGCACAAAGACTAACAAGGCCTTCCTTCTCCCATTTACTCACTGACGAGAGTCTCTTCTTCGCAGTGACCTTTGTAGTGGGTCGCAACTGCGCCAGATAATGAGCAGCTGTGTGCCTGCAAACCCTCATACGTTCTTGTTCAGGGGATCTTAGTCCTGCATTCCATAAAAATAACTACAGCTGACCCATAGGTCTGGTTATTGCGTTCGTACTAGGCAGGAGAATAATCCAAACTCTTTAATCAACAGGAAAAAAAGTTTCGTGCGCACCACATTAGCTGTTTGTAAAAAGGAAACCGAAATTTGGAGCGGACTTTCAACCTCTCCTCCAGTTGCCATGTGATCCATTCACGAAGTCAAGGCAATTCCAAGAGCAAGGCTAGGTCAGTTCTAGAAGAAGAAAAATACACTACGTCTTGAATAGGCCAAAGTCAGACAATGTAACGACATACCTCAATCGAATTATGTGTTTGCCTACATATGACTCTAGAGTAAACTCATGCCACCTCCCACTGATGAATTTATCCACCAAGCTTCATAAGTAGCCATTTATTTTTTCAATTTAACAATACTGTAACATTGCAAGAACAAATATCGTGCATATGATTGAGGTGGATATATGTCGAGCTGCAGAGGCAGGTTGTAGCCTGTCAGAAAGTTGCCGCCCAACACCAAGGAGTCTTCCGGGGTCACCACACAGTGAGGCCATCCTCCCGGCCTGATGAGATACCAGTAGAAACCGATAAGCCATCTAAGAGAATGTTGTAGAATTTTTCATTGAAATGCCCCCAGTTCGAAGTTGCTGGATAATTCATTCATACGTGTGCAATATGATACACTAAAGTTAGATAATATCTAGCACAATAATTCTAATCGGTGTATCTTACAGCATAAGAGTGTCTCCAGCAGTCAGCTCCAACTTTTGACATCCTGTTGCTCTGTCTGCAAAGAAAATGCTGGCCTGCATTGTTATTTCAGATGATTCAGCCTTGGTTCCACCCCATAAGCAAATTTGATCACAGCTCAACACCTGAGAGACTTAAAGGGATAGAGCAGTCACTAATGTACAAAGCATAGACGCTGTTCCTGGAAATTCAAGCAAATGACTCTGAAGGCCAGAAAAGACTATGTGCTTTGATCTCTTTGCGCGGCAGCCACATTTCAAAAGCAACAACGAGGTCAAGATGCACAATTTATTTTATGGTCTAAAGATGTGATACTGATGCGCTGGTAAAGACGTGCTTGCCTGCCTGTCGGAGGATGACCATTCTTCAAATGCCATTAGGTTGAATTTAGTTGGAGGGACTAAGAGGAAAACCTTGCTCCCACTGATGCATCATCAAATGGACCACGACATCGCTTAGTACAAGAATGATCACAAATCTATTTTTAAAGTAGGAAAGGAGGAAGTACTAAGGACAAATACCAAAATGAGAATACTTCCATCGACTGTAATATTGGAACAGATCAGAAAGCCAAAGGATTTGCGATTACGAACTAGTCGCTCCAGTTGAGAGAAGTGAGAGTGCTACAAACCTGAGAACGTGATACCACACAGAAGAGCCTCCGAAATCAACATGGAAGTCCATGAAGCAACCCTCAACGCTCAACAATGCATACAATTGTACCTGAAACGCAAGCATGTATGTAATATGCAGTTGGACATGAAGACATGTTCTTTGCAAATGGCTGCAACCAGATGATGTTCGCACAGGAGCGACATCTTTGGTAAAACTTAAGGCAGACTTGGTGGATCCAATTTTCAGAAACAGAAATCACTCTTCATGTGCCAGGACGTCTACTTTCAGTGTGGTTTCTAAATTCAATGTGGCTTGGATCAAAGATGATTGAAGATTGAATTGCGAAATTCACTCTTCATTATGACCTAATATTAATATGTGGGCAGAAAGGCATAGCAATTTCGCATAGAAAAGTACCAGTGGAGCTGGAGTCTGAGAAGGGGGCCACGCTTTGTTCACAAGGTCGAGCTCTCGCACCAAAGAAGGAGGACTAACCTGGTTATTGAATATTAGATATTAGCCATCAAAGGCTGCAGACAGAAAGTTCCATGTCTACAGGCTTCTGATCATAGGACCCGAATTCTAATTCTTCAACTAAAGACTACAGCACAACAAAACCAAGACATGCGTAGACAAGGAAATGCTTGTATGCACAATGAGAACAGGAGAATATTGGTATGGCAATGGGTGTCCTTTGAATAGCATCTAAAAAACGGGAGAAAAACCTTATAAGATTCATAATGTTCAGACTGTTACATCGCATTACCATGTCATGAAGTAAAGTGTTGGCCAAATCGAGAGACACTACATTCAAAAGTGGTTTTCTGGGGCTTGGAGACGCGAAATACGTCGCCAATTCGTCCAATGTATAAACCGGCCCTTCTGACTGCGGCACAGACACATAAAAATTTTAAACTCCTGCATTTCATCTCAGAGCCGAATGTAAAGCCTCCACGCTACTTCTTCCGTATCTCAAGGTCATTGCTATGTTTCTTCGGTCCAAGGTTGTAACACTTCCAAATAATAAAGTAGCTAGAGTGAGATCAATAAATGAATGTCAATGCTTCCCTTGGTTCGCTTCACTCTAAAACAATTTCAGGCTCCAACTATGATTAATCGGAAAAGAACTGAAAAATAATCTTGAATATTTACTCAAATCTAGAAAGGCGCTGTATGAACCTGTGTTGAAACATCAATAGTGTGCACTTGACGGTCTCGTCCAACAAGTTCAGCCACCCGATCAACTGTTAGTTCTCCTTTAGGCACCCTGAAACCATATTTATACGCACGAGGTAAGAATAAAATGGTGGTACAACGGGAATCCTAGACCTTGTCCTCGGAATATATTCGGAAGCAGCCAAGAATGAAAAAAAACGCGGTAAAGCGAGCAGATGCATACAACCTGATGCCAAGTGCACTCCGGGCATCATCAGAAGCACGAACAACACAAGGATTTCCAAATCCTGTTGAGTGCACATGAGCAGCAAGCTCACTGGCTCCAACAGTAGACACCGAGAACGCCTCCTCCTGCGACTGATCTACAAAATTCACAACAGCTCTAGCAAGCTTCTTGTACTGCACACGTATGCAATCTGCGAGTCCAGATGTGTCTAGATGCGCGTAGTCCACAGTTACTCTCTGCCTCTTGGACCTTCTTGCTTGTTCCATTGTTTTATGCTGCCCTTTACTTCACATTTGATATCTGTGCTTCTGTAGAACCCGAGCTTAAGGTCCACAATACGTCTGATGTGCAAGACCACACCCAGCCCTTGATTCTGCAGCACCTTACTCCGCAGCTCCAGCATTCACTGAAATCAAGGATTGGTCAGATGGTTTAAAATGCAGCTCAGAACAGAGGCCTCATTCTCGACCCAATCATGACATCTCTGCACTACAGCAGTTCCTAACTCTCCAAAGATTTCATCAAAGAAACATAAATATTTGGTTTTTCCATTTACCTCCAGAACAGATAAACAGTTCCCGAAATTGACACTGCACAGTAAGCAAATACCTGAAAAAATCTGATCTGTTCCTAAAACTTAAAACATGACAAGAAACTCATTAGGCATCAAACACAACAATGCAGGAAATCAACATCATCCATTCCCAAACCAAAAACAAAGATTTCACTCCTGCCTCCAACAGAAACTAAAAAATCATGTCACACATCTACCAACTTCAAAAAAAAAAAAAAAAAAAAAAAAAAAAAAAACCTCCAAATTTCCAAACCAAAATCACATTCCCCCAGATTATTCCCACAATTCCTCTCCACAGCATGAAAATTCTTTCCAACAGCAAACACAACAACAATTACTCGAAATCCAACGACGACATGACAAAAATAAGACCAACATCAAAAGAATCCACGACTTCCACTACACTCAACTCACAATTCTGTTCCCTAACCAATGATCCATCGGAAGCTGAAACAGAAGCTGAAACAGAACCTCAAACGGATTCCTCAAACAGAACCTCAACAGAAACTCAACTGAAGCTCAAACAGAAGCAACAAACTCCACAGACTCAAACCTCAACCACAGACAAACAAAACCACCTGCCATGAATTGAGAGACATGAGTTCCCAGCTGCACCCACCTCATCGTCATCGGCTCTGCGGCGAAGGCAAGGCGGCTCCAGGCTGAGAGGCGGCACCAGTGTTGGGAGAAGTGCCGTCCATGGGGCAACCGACGACGAATTCGTGCCCGATCCTGATGATGCCAGGCTCCAGGCCCACGACGCCTCCTGCTCCGATTGATTGTCGTGTAAATATTTTTGGTGCCGGAGATGCGTGACAGTAAAATTGGGAGCTGGAGTCGGTCTAGAACTGGCGCTTTGGAAGCGCAAACCTCGAGGAAAACTGTGAGCTTTGTGTGTGGGGCCCGCTGGTGGGTGGGTGGGGTCCACTTGCTGTGGCATGACCTGCTGGTGCCGGTTGTGGGTGGACTGGGCTTGGGGTTGCTAGGGTTTGAGTGACTGACACAATGGAAGAGTAGAGTGGGGACCATTCAAAGATGAAAGGGATAGGGAGAGAGAGAAAGAGAGAGAGATAGAAAGAAAAACTTTGGTTTTGAGAGGGACATTGGCGTGAATAAAACGTTTGTTTGTTGGATGGTGGGCGGTTTAGGACTTGGTTTGAGACTTGGTCTGGGCGATCTGGGACTTGGTCTAGAGGTCATTTTCTAGTCTACTAGGGTTTACAAAATGGTAGACTAGAATGGCGAACATTCAACGAGAGAAAAAGAAAAAGAGGAAGTTTGATTAAGAGAGGGAGACTGGTGTGAATAAAATTTCTATTTGTATTACTATTAAGGCTGATAGGAATAGTCATTTCATAGAGGAGTGGTGTATGTGAAGAGTATGTTGATGAAAAGAAGAAAAAAGGGAGAAATTTGGATTGTTTTAAGTAGTTTGAAATGGATGTAATATTGGAATTTTTAACCATGCGTTGTGATTAGGTTATTGGTGGTTTTATATTAATTTATAAACATCAAATCTTTGATTTAAGAAATCAGAGTATTTTTAAGTTTTAGTTGAAGAATCTAATATATTTGGCATTTTAATAATATCAATGTAATGAATTTTTCTAATAGATGATGTTGAAATATTATAATTAGAGATATTGTATGTAGAATATATATAATTAATAATTAATTTTTCAGAGACAAAATCATAGAAGGTTTATTGATAAGGTTGGGGTTGCTGACTTATTTCTCTTTTCATATATTTCTTTTCATGCTTTTAAAAAAAAATCTTTATAGTGTCAAAAACTCATTACATGCTGTTTAAAAGTTTTCCATAAATTCCTTATATGTCGCTATTACTATGTCTTACCAACTACTTAAATATCTCAATAAGAACACTAAGGCTCTAACAAGTGGCAAAATCTCTAACATCCTATGTACTGTTCCATCTCTTTTTGTACTGTTCCATCCATATTATTGAAGCAGCACTCCATGAACAGTAAGGCTTTAACAAGTGGCAAAATCTCTATCATCCTCTGTACTGTTCAATCTCTCTTTGTACTGTTCCATCCATGCTATTAAAGCAGCACTCCATGAACAATAAGGTTTTAACAAGTGGCAATATCTCCATCCTCCCTTCTACTGTTCCATCCCGACCATTGAAGCAACATTCTGTGACAGTTCCTCGTAATTAGAAGCAAGTACTTCATTTCTTCGCCATCACATCACGTAACGGCATTTGGTTTCTTGACTGTCAAATCAACTATTCCATCAATTTGACTCATGAGTAAGATACGGAAAGTTCACACTTGTTATTGAATGGCATTGTAAAGAGGTTGAACCTAGGACAACAAAATTGGGGACATGACAGTACTTACATTTAAAGATTTTTTAACAGCTATCTTTCAATTTCTTCCTGAGTAAAGAGAGCATTGCACACTACAGTTTGGCTGTTAGAGTATTATTTATAAAGCAATGAGAATTACAAGTCATTTGTAAATACATTTGAATTTATCAAGTCAGACTTTTCAACTAATGATTATCATAGTACTGTTTTACATAATTTACTGTTATAATGAACGAAACCCTCAGTAAAACTTCAGCTTTTAGGACAACCTCAGTCATTAAAATGTAGCATGTGGTCATCATTTAGTTTCTCAATGAAATTAAAGATAAACATCAACTAGCTGTTGGAGCCTCAAGTACACCTTTCAGTAGTCCAATCCTTCTAGTTCAATCTATTTGTCACCTAAACCACTAGATCAATTTTCTAACTTACCCTTCCAAGTTTTCTTTGCCTTACATCAAAAAAATCTTTGTCCTTACTTTTTAACCAACACCACTTTAACACCAAAAAAATTGTACGCTCCTCATCACACACAAACAATTAATAACCCAAATTCAAAAAGAACACAAAGTTCCCTCAACTTCAAAACAAACATAATCTTTAAACCACCCCTCCATCAATACAGGAATTTCAAAACTACTATTAAATTCCAAATGCGCGCAAGCGCACACACACAACTGTGCAAATCCAATGAACCCCAATCACAAAAAAGAAAACCACTGCTCACTCCATGAAAAAGCAACTCACCTCACAACACAAACAACAAAACAAACAAACCAAAAAACCTGTCTGAAAAAGCAAGACCCTGTCCGCTGCCCAAAGTAAGTTTACTCCACCTCACACCATTCCAGTGTTCCACAGCCCACATTAAAAAAAAAAAAAACCAATTACACAGATCAGTAAGTTATCAACTTAAAAGAAAACTAGACTTGCCACACCCGGAACTGACACCAACTTACCAAACAAAACAAGCTAAAAACTGTCTGAAAATCAATAATCCAAAGTAACAACTCAGCATTTTACAGCCCACATTGAAAGAAACAATTGCACGGAGCTTGGAAAAACACCTAGAGATGACAAGTTAAAAACTGTCTGAAAATCAATAATCCAAAGTAACAACTCAGCATTTGAAAGAAGCAATTGCAGTACGGAGGTTGGAAAAACACCTAGAGATGTGTTTACTAAAGACCCGGAACTGACACCAACTTACCAAACAGACTCGTCGATAGTGGACACCGGGGCTCACGCAGGCCGCATCTGGCCGCATCTCCCAGCATCTGATGCCACTTAAGAACGCACCAGATTAGTCGACTCCGGCACTATTTGTATGCGCCAGAAGCTGCAGAGACCACCTTCGCTCCAGCCTCCAGCCTCCAGCCTTCCCTTCGCTAGCAGTTAACTTACCATACCATGGTGATGATGGCGGCACGCAACTTGTTGCAGCTGCCGGTGGAGCTCGTCGATGCGGCGTAACTTCACTTAAGTTAGTTGCTGGGAGGGTAGTCCATGTGTGTGATCGGGGGACTGATGTGTGTGATCGTAGTATCGTGGACCTGGTGTTAAGTTAGTTTTCTGAACCTGATCTGATATCGATCGACATGAGGTGGTGTGCAGTTGAGAAGTAGCTCGAATTGCGGATCTGTTGTGATGGATTTGGAGTTCTGGAGGCGTGTCTAGGATAGGGAGGTGTGAGGTTGGAGGTTGGAGGTGTGAAGGTGGGAGTTTTGGAGTTTGGAGGTGTGAAGGTGGGAGTTTGGAGTTATGGATCCGTGGTATCGACACGAGTTGGTTGCTCAGGTGGGCAATGAGCAGGGAGGAGGAGGGGGGAGTGGGAGTGGGAGTGGGGGGGGAGCGGAGTCGAGTCGGAAGAATGTGTGCAGGTGGCCGGGGAAGTGGGGGAGGCGGGCGGAGGTGGTGGTGGACGAGAGCGTGGTGGCGAAGGAGGTGGATGTGAAGATGGATGAGGCGCTGTGGGGGGAGTTGCATCGGTATATTGACATGGAGATGGTGGCTGCGCAGCTGCCGGTGCATGCGTTTTACAGGGCGCGGGGGGTGTGCAAGAAGTGGAATTCGTTGCCTTGGAATCGGGCGTTTCTGCAGCAGCACTCGAGGACTTGGTTGCCGAAACCCTATTTTATTCTCCATGGGGAGCAGGGATGTCATCAGGCGATGCTGGTGAAGGATGAGGTGGCGGAGAATTGGGTCCTGAAGCCGCTCCCGGCGTTTGCTTTCCAGCATGATTCTACGTCTGTGGCGAACGGAGTGGTGTGCACGTGCGAGACGGATATGACCTTCGACCGGGAAGGATGTGTTGTTCGGGGCACCGTGTTTAATATTCACACCAAGGTGTTCCGCCGGCTTCCTCCCTTGACTGTTGAGAGAGCTGGTGATTTCGATTGCTCTAAGCTCGCAGTGGACACGCGCTCGGGGGATTACAAGGTGCTGGTGGCTTGCGGGAGCCGGCAGGTTTTGGTTTACGATTCCGTGACTGGGCGATGGACAAAGAGGGCAGCGAGTCCTGTTAGTTTGTTCCTAGAAGAGGATGCTACGCACTGTGAGGGTGTCATGTATGTGAAATGGGGGGGCAAGCATAGGGAGCCAGCGCGTCCGCGTCCTCGCATCTTCGGGCCGCCTCCTCCGCCTGTGCTCTCTGAGCCGAAGGTGTATGCTTACAATTTCAAGGATGATGTGTGGACTGTCCTTCCGGTGGCCCCACCTGCTCTTCTGAGGACGGAACAAAATTCGGTGACTATGTCTGTGAAGGGGCTTGGTGAGTGGAGAGGCGTCTTGCGTGACGTGACCTTTGATGGAGCTGACAACGTCCTTCGTGTGTGGGAGTTAGAGCAGAGTAGTCAGGAATGGACTGAAGTGGATCGCATGCCAGCCTCGGTACTGGACTGGTTCATCGATCCCAATGCATCGTCATTTAAAAGTGGGTTGTACAGAAAGATCATCAAGACTTCCTATTGCGAGCATTACATCTTGATGTGGAATTATGGTTTCGCTCAAACACCTGGTCTGGCCAGACTTGTGCTTTACGATATGGCTCTAAAGTCCTGGGAGACTCTCAATGTGGCCAAGGATTGGGTCTGCTCATGCCCCTTTGGAAAGGGCTGAGTTTGGTGTCGGCAAAGGTTTCGTTCGTCGGCACTGAAGTGAAACGTACAAAAGCGAAGGCCGGTACCCAAGTTCTGACTCCCAAGGCCTTGAAATCTTCAGGCCATGGCGGGTGTGCTTGTCCAGACGCAACCTCCAGCACTTTCCCTCTCCCCTAGCGTGACCTAATGACCAAAACTGCCTTGACTCAATTGCAGTAACCGTTTCTATTGTCTGTAACCCGGCTCTGTTTTCTTTTTTCCCTGCCATTTCATGTGCTGCATACCAAGACGTCGTAGTAGTGTTCTCTAGTGGCGGCATTCCTTTGAAGGCTCGGCCTTGGCGAGGGATTTAATGAGGTGGGTGCAGTTACAAATTTATTGTTGATCTTTGGTGGGGCTCTCTTTAGAAATATTGTATCTGTGGCAGTCACTTGTGGGGGGTTTGCTGAGTGTGCTGAAAGTTTTTGTTGTGTTGACTGTTGAATTCTTTTGTGGAGTTTGTAGCTCCTGTTAATTTTCTTCCTATGGATTGGTTGTTGAAAATCCTGTATGGAAACTGCTGATAATATTGATGCCTATGGAAATGGTTATAGTTACATCTCATCGTTGTCATAGCGTCGCTGAATTTCGAGCAAATGCGTTCTGTTGCTGTTAAGCAGAATTTCCATGCTGTGGAAATAAACCATGAATATAAATTGTGGAGTACAAAAGGGGTTTGGAGTTTTTTCCATACTAGAAGCTCATTGATTTGTTCCACGGTTCCTCCATGGTTTCTATTATAGATGGTGGTTGAAGTCCATTTCGTTTTTTTGGAATAGTCAACATGGACTTCCAATTGACTTATCGCATCGTTGTGTTCAATGCTCGCAGTGGAGGCATCTTGAAGCCACGCGGGTTAGTCGTTCGTTGGCAGGTACATTTCGTCTCTTCCTCATGTATCTCTTCACGACGTGGCTCAAGTCCATCCAATAATGGTTTTCTTATTAAGTCCCACTCTGGAGGACAAACTTGAAGTAAAAGTAGTTGTCATGCATCTGTCTACTCTTTAGTCACAGCTCCAGGACCATTGACATGTTCAGAAGCCGAACAAGTTATTTATTATGCTTCATTGAGGAATTATATGGATGGTAAATAACTAGCGAAAACATGTCATGATTGGATCGAGATTGTGACCCTGTGCCAAACCATACTGCACCTTCAATCATCTGATCAACCCTTGATATCCATGAATGCTGCAGCTGCGAAGTAAAGTGGTGCATAATCAAGGGCTGGAGTTGATCCTACGCATGGGACTTATTAATCGTTCTTACGCTGGGCTCTGGAGACTCAGCAGGGACACCAAATGTGATTCTAATGCTTACATTACTAAGTAGGACGAAACCTGGTGAAGAGATAAATATTCACTTTTAAAAGACATGCGTTGCACTCGCATGTACAAACATTACATATGGACTGCGTGCATTACATGTTTTGGATGTAAGAATTTGTGATTACATTAGTAAAGTTAGGTGAAATAGCTCAGCAAATATCATGATGTTATGCATGAGTGTGTGCAGGTCGAGTCATTCGGATATCAAACATGTGCAATGCTTAATCAAATAAATTTCATCAAAACACCATTAAAGAACACTTCAAACCAACATATCCTTGCTGAAAATAGCTTAGAAGACTTTTCATGAAAAAACAAAAGATTTACAGTGATAAAACTGCTTGGGTTGTGGCCAACAAGTTACACAGCTTTTCCTCGTGGTGTGTGCGGCTAATTGTTACTCTGGTGCTGGTTTAATAAAGATAGAAACTAATCAGCCTAAACCACGGTGAATACTAACTTAGATTATCACTCCCAAAGCTAAAACCTGATCTTCTCGAAACCAATTTAATGCTTGCCAGTGCGAAGTTCAAGCACCGGTAGCTACAATCTGCGTCAATAATCCCAACACTAATATTGCAACTCATCCAGTACTGCAACTCATTCAGCCACTTCAAACAAACACCTATTGTATGTTCCCTATGTTCATTTTATTCACGATCAAAGGAGATTGAATAGCAACTTCCAGCAGAACTCACTGACACCCTCCATGTAGAACTTGAGAAACACTAACCTAAATCCTATCACCAAATTTAGGTCTTCGTCCCTCAGTCATGAGTGATGCCCAACCAACTTCTAGAATATGTAGCACCACCATCCCACAAAGTTACTCCACAAAAGAGAAGTTGTCCTCTACAGCTCAAACAAAAAGCACATGTACGAATTGAAACAGCCCACAGGCTCCTACTCATACTTAAGACGAGAAGTTTGTTGAAACTTGGAGCCTCAAGTTCCCTCAACCAGATGCTCGCTTCAGTCAAAGAGGGCAAACACCTCTGGCAAGACGAAAATTTTGAACACCACCTCCCGCCCCCACTGCCGCCGACGAAACCTCTCGTAGATGAAAGCACCCAAAACTTCGCAACCATCTCTAGAAATCCTAGATTCAAGAGAGCCCATTCCATGCGGATGGTCGACGACGTAGGTTCCAGGTGCCTTACGGTTTTCGTTATGCATCCCAATCCGGTCCAAACTGGGAAGATTCAGGATGAGAATAATTCCTCTCCAGGTGCGCCAGTTGTTCGCGCAAGACGCCTCGAATTTAGCAAGCGTGCCCATTTAATAAGATACCTCGTTCGAATACACATCGGGTATGGCATTAGTATCACCCATACGCGACACTAACATCACAATGATGTCATCAGATTATCAACCGAGGACTGTGCAGGCATCAATCGAGAAGAGGATATACTGTACCAGCTTCTGCAGGCCTCTTGTGTCGTCTTCTCCACGAGGATGGCTCTGGTGACGCAACTCCGCCGCTCTTCTCTTCGGAGAACACATTCAAACGATCGTCGTGGCCATTTGGATTGCAATGGCTTCCACTGCACGGTTGCTCCATGATCCGGATTAGATTATGCTGTGTCAACGGCGTCACTGGTTGCACCAGCAGCTCACACATGTCGGACTCTTTGCATGCATCCCTTTGGTATGCAGCTGAGGTTGCTGGAGTCTTCAACTTATATGCGGCAGGTTGAAGAATACTTCCGTGGTGAGCTAAGGTATGTGCTACTGACTGTGGAGATTGAATGGTTGTTGAATTTGATGTCAAGGTTGATGTGGTGATGAATTTCTTTTGAGGAAGAGGTGGAGTTTAAGGTTTGAGTGACTTGATGAGAGAGTGCTAAAGGGGCAGTTTTTGTGCTAACAGTTGGATGGGTGGGGTGGGAAGGGGCGAGACTGCTAGCTTAATGGCGTTTAGATCATAGTAGGATAATTTGGTATCATAAAACAATTATAATTATCCTTCAGTTGCGCAACAATTTAGATTAATTTTTGTTTGTTTAGTGAGAGATCTGATGTTGTGAATGTTAGGACGAATCTAGTTTGGCTTTAGTGTGAGATGGTGGAGTGGCGGCAGATCGCATGAAGTGATTGAATGTTCAGGACATGTTAGAGTATGGTTAGAGTGCATTGGTTTTTCAATTGTTGTAGAGATCCCTGCCGGGTATCCCTACACATGTTTTCAAAAATGAGCTCGGCGTTACTTAATTCATGTGTCTACCTAAGGGTTAACTGTTGTATTGGCGTGTGTCTTGCATAATTCAGGAGGAAGTAGAGCCAAATAGGAGAATAAGAGTCAAGGAGGTTGGAAAAGGTGAACGAGCATAAGCTCCAGATGGATCGGAGTGTTGGTTGTCAACCAAAGGGGAATTTCGGGAGGAAGAAATGCATTCTGAGTTTTGACGGAGGAGGTGTACGCGGCCTCCTAAGTTCGGTCATACTTGATCGCCTCGAAACCCACCTCCAGGTAATGCTCTCCTTCACATGAAGGATTTGAAAATTATTGTTCCTCGCCTTCTGGTGACAAGCTTCTAATTAGCTCCTGTGGATTCGGTCTTAAGATCTACTGGTACCAGAACTCCTATCAAGCAGAATCTTTTAATCCATCCTTATCTATATATCAAGGTGACGCTAAATTTTTACCTGGTTTAGCTCCCTGGGAGTTTGATAGCTTGCAAGATATTGAGCACTTGGTTGCAGGTTTGACATTCCACCGGCCAGAGCGATTCTCTTCTTCAAGAGTGACGAATTTCTTATGCCTATTGAGAAGAGAATTGTGTATCAATGACTCCAACCCTTTATTTGATGAGATAACCTATCTACTTTTCACTTCCCCGTGCTCTGGGCGAACTGTGGAGATGTTCAAACGTCTGACTTTGAATTAGCTCAGTCTACCTTTAAGTTAGACGAAATAGCATGCTTATATGTACACTGTTTGTACTCTAGATTAATTGGCATTTCTGTTGACAAGATGCCTCAGCTTTCTAGCCTTTGGTCACACAAGAACATTGTCAAGGAACTCTGCAAGCAGTACATACCTTCTTCATTTACGACGTTTGAGGTTATTCATGCAGAATGTAACATTTTATCTATTCATGCGTGCAGAATTTAGAAGGAAAGGATGTCAGAATTGCAGATTATTTCGATGAAATTGCGGGTACAAGCACGGGTGCACTCGTAGCCTGCCTTCTCGTCGTGCCTGACCCCGTCACCAAGCGACCGAAGTATTCTGCCAGAGACGCCATTAATTTCTACTTACAAAATTCAGCGAAAGTCTTCCCTCAGAAAAGGTTGGAATGGTTCGCCTTAAGTTTTCTTGAGGACCTTCATCTCCTGCTTAAAGTCGATCTTCTTACATGGAACTAGAGTGTTGCGCATCATTTGGGTTTAACTCATGATACCGGTTACTTAGTGGGAAAACTCCTTCTGAAAGTTTCAGAGAAAACGATAAATGTTACTTCAGAGTGGTAACCTAGAGATGGCATGTTGTTTCTGTAGCACTGCTTTTGCCGAATAGAATCATCTGTATTTCTACAAGGATGTACCAGGGGTGAAATTGATTTAGCTATTGAGTAGTAGCGGTTTTCCGTTGTGAAAATGATCGGGGAAATTGGAGAGTATTCTCAACTCTTGAAGAAAACTGAAGTACACAATTTAACAGTTCAGATATTGAATGTAGTAGATCATTGCATAAATGTGGACATACATAAATCAACAGAGACTACAGTTCACGCTAACACACTTCAAATCTTCTGCAGAGGGTGTTTTCCTACTGTCCAAAGCTTGATTAAGCGCCTCACGGGCCCGTTGTACAATGCTGCTCCACTTGACAAGCTGCTGAAGGAAGTGTTCGGAAACCTAAAGCTTACGGAGACTGTCAAGCCTGTGATTGTGCCGGCTTATGACATCAGTTATCAGAGTTCAGTTCTGTTTTCGACAACTCAGGTGACGTCCGGACTACTTTTCCCCTTCTTGGCATGGAATCACTGCACACGTTCTATTTGTTAACGTGTTCTTATCCCTGTTCAAAATTCTTCAATTTACGCTATATATCTGGTGCACTGATAGGATTGAGGGAGTTGTTGCTTGCTTTTTGGAGGAATTTAGATCCTAAATGTAGGTATCGTCCTAAGCCTCTAACACTACAAAACTCTGGTGGCCTGTATTTGCAACCAGGCCAAATCGAAGCAAATTCCTGATTGCTTGATTCGTGACGTTTGTCGAGCGAGTACAGCAGCGCCAACGTACTTGGGACCGTATTACTTCAGCTCAATGTTTAAAAATGGAGAGACAAGAGAGTTTAACATGGTGGATGGCGGAATTTCGGCAAACAATCCTGTAGGTTTTACATATAGTACATTCACTTCATATTCTGATGTTTGTAGATGTTTTTGTTTGTGTCCAAAATTCTAGGTCATGACTGCGCACTAATCGCAGCCTGCTCTTTGTGTCAGACTTTCATTGCCGTGAGTGAGCTTCTCAAAGACTACGCCGACGATGATGAAGATACATTGGTAAAATTTCAGCTTCATAGTATTTTGTAAAAACTTTGTTTTATTCTCTTGTGTTATTGAAGGTCTGGTGTATTATTTGAGACAGTGATTTTCACGTTGCTCTGAACACCCTTACACTATCGAGTGAGCAGAAATTCAATTCTCTCATCCATATTTTATTTCATTCTATTACCACTGGATCATATGATATGCTGAGCATATATCACCTTCTATGTCACGAATCGAATCAACAAGGTCTGGGTTTCATTTCGGTTTGAAATTGCATTTTAATTAAGGGACTCAAATGAGTTGACCTTAAGTAATCCCAGCCGCTACATTTCTATCAACTCATCGAGTCTCATAATCTCTCATAATTGTGGAATGCGACTTGCAGAAGTATGAAGACCTTTTGGTTCTCTCTCTTGGTACGGGACGAACCACTGTAAGCTATAGTGCAAAGAGCAGTGCGAAATGGGGGACTCTTTCTTGGATATATAAGAAAGGGAACGTGCCGATTCTCGATATGTTTATGTTGGCATCGCAAGATATGGTGGACTATAGCATGTCTAGCAACTTTTGGGAGCAAAGTAGTCACGACAATTACCTGCGCATTCAGGTCAGTACAAATGCTGTCAAATTCTCTAATGTTGTCTTCTCTGATGCTCTCTGATGCTCTCTGATGCTCTCTGATGCTGTGGCTGGTCGATCTTGGTCTCCTTACGCTAGAGATTGACGGTGGTTGGTGAAATGACATGCCATCTACACCAAGTTCTTACAATGTTCTTCTTGTTTTAGTAATTCAGACGAGAAAGAAGAGGTTCTGTAGAGGTTGAAATCCTTTTTGTTTGCTATTGTAGGAGTGTGAAGCATTGTGTGTATGACGGTCTGGGCTTCAGGCTAGAGTGTTATGGATACATGTACGAATTTTTATTTGCGATTGTTTGATTAAGGTCAATAAAAAAGAGAACCTTGTGCTGAGTGGAAGATCTTTGACGTGGCAGACAGACAAGCTCGAGGATTCGCAGATGGAATTGGATAATTCCTCGAAGTCCAACTTGCAGTCACTCGTAGTTACTGCGGAGAAGCTGTTGGAATCCAAAGCGCAGATGCGTAACAGAATGGGCGAGTTCGTTCCAGATCCTCGATGGACAACTTACGATGCAGCCCTCTCCCAGTACTTCCTAAATCTTTACCAAACATTCCCTCTACTTTATATCAGAATGAAAATTTTGATGTTTAGAGTATGGTCTATGAGCTAAGTTTTCTATGTCATGCATGATATTCTAAGCAAGCGGATTAATCATTTTCTGTTTCTTCTCAGGTTTGCATCTTGGCTTGTGAAGGAGAGGAAAGCTCGAAGTTCATATCAATCAAGTATGTAATCAAGTAAATCACGGGTTGCGAAGTCACGCAAAGTATGATTAGCAAGCCACTGAAATGTTACTTGTTGGCCAATATGGTCATAGAAAAGATCGTAGCAGTCAACTAGGATTCTTTTCAAGTTTATACATCCTAAAATATAGAATGTAACATTGCAACAATTCTAGAAGTAAGAATTGGCATTTTCATATAGTTTATCTATAATGTCGTCAAAAGTAGGTCTCTCTAGAGGATCAGCACTCCAACAACTTGTGATGATATCCTTAAACAAGGGATTCAAATCACTCGGCAACTCTGGTCTACTACCATTCAAAACCATATCATAGTCATTTGAAGGATGGTCTTCAAATGGAAGGCAACCACTTATAAGCTCATAGCATGTCATGCCAAAGCTATACACATCACACTTCTTTGTGAACACCACTTTAGACACTTTCTCTCTGTATTGTTGGAGAATCTCAGGTGCTCTCCAAAAGGCTGTTCCTAATACCCCCACTGAACACTCGAAATCAGCCACATACACTAAGTACATTCCACGTTTATCCATAGCTGGTTTACCAGTATCGTGATTCAACTGTACAAGCACGTTTGCTGCTTTGAGGTCATTGTGCAGAATTGGCGGATTTTGGCAGTGCAATGCAGACATACCCCTTGCGATTTCTCTCATGAGCCCCCAGACTTGATTGGGAGGGAAGGGAGGGCATTGGTTGCCAGATTGTATCATTTGCTCATCGATCAATTTTCGCAAATCTCCCCAGGCTTTGCCCATTACAAACGCAAATCTGTCCAAAAATCTCTCATCCTTCAACAACGTCGCATGAGATATCCAGCCTAATTCGCGTACGTAACTGGAGTGCAAAAGAGCAGGAGGAATCTGCTTTTCAAGAATCTCGTGGAGGATACAACCAGCTTTGAATACCTTGACTACGCAGGAATCACCATCCCCAATATTAGCTTCATAAATCTCCGCCTGCCCTCCTTCAGCCAATTTCTTACCCACCACCAGATCATGACCCAAGGAATCCCTAAACAAATTCCAAACCTGCTCCTCATCGTATTGCTTGAAAACGATCTGATCTTTCCCATAAACATAGTACTGTCGACGCTTCAGCAACTTAAACCACCCGCGGTTACTATATCCCATGTGCGGTGTCTCGGACAACGCGGGATTTACTTCGCTCCAGTGCACTTTGGAGGACTCAATCTCATACTGCACTGCAGCCTCGCTCTCAGACTCAACCTCGGTGCGGAACTCACCACTCTTCTCAATCATACGTTGAATGCGAGCAGAGTGGTACCATGATGCAGAAGACGATGGGGAACGAAAAAGACCGATTAGAAAGCTGAACAAAGACCAAGGCTCCTGGATTGTCTGGTCATCACTGCAAACCCTAGTCTCATGGCTGGAGCTCGCCATGGCCGTACGTTGCACGCTCAGTTTGTGTTGTCACTCGGCAAAACTCGTTCGGTTCTGCAGTCGATGTGGTTATAATTCCTTTCACGTGCAGAATATCTGCACCGATCGGCAAATTCAAAAAAATACTACCGAAACCTCCACTTGAACTGATGTTGTGAAAAGAATCGCGGGCTTGAGCGTCCTAGTCTCGGAAACTCATTCACCAGGGCCGTGAGGCACGTTGCACATGTGAGCTCTGAGACAAGTAACTGAAGAATAAACAATCAATGGTACTGCAACAGTAACCAACGATGGGCTTCTGCTCCCTTTCTAAACTTCTCCTCCAAACCCTTAATGTACCTCAGAAACCTAACTCTGCAATAGCTCTGGAATTTGAGCAACGTAATTTATCTTCATACAAATCCTAGACAGACCTCATGAATCAACTAGCAACTAAGTCCGGGAGCCGAGCATGACAAGTTGTTCCTCTATCAATTCTACCTTGATCAATGCACGGTGGAGATAAAGATGTTCAATTACCTGCGAACCACCTTGAGTAGCTTCACTAAGTGCTCAATAACGCTCCCACGACCGTCTCCTCATCTAAATTCTCGCAGTTCACAGAAAGAAAAATGAACTCCAGGCAGCAGTGATCGAACCACAGCTCGCGTATCGGCTCACAGGAGGGTTTGAGAAGAAAGAATCCCGAGGGCTGCAGCCATCTCCACAAAACAACCCCTGGTACAGGATATTCTCAAGCAACTGTATCAACTTCGGACGTAACAGTGCGCAACGATATCAATTCTTCGATTTTTTAAGTTCTCCAGTGAGGCTTTCAAGAATCCCGATCCTTCCACTTATGATCAAGCTCCATGCTATTTATGCACAGGACCTTGTAATAAACCTCCGAGGATTATCACTGCAACTCCAGATTGCTCAGGTGCATGCGCAGGAGCATGAAAGGAGTTGAGAAAGGCTTTGATCTCGGCGGATAACAAACTTTGTTTGGTCCATCCAGGTTTCTGGGCAGCGACAGAATTTTAGCATATGGACAACTTCTGGTCGCACACCGATGTTGCTCTTAGAAGTCAAATATATCAAACCATATACAGAGTACTAAGTAGTTCTAATCTATGGGGAGGAATGACCAGGTATGATGCTGCAGCAAGCTAATCTGTTTGAACAGTAGACAGAAACTCTTCTTCACTCATGAAATTGCCGTAAGTAGGACCACGTTCCTAATCTTGTCCTACACGATTCTTATCTCGAAAGCCTTCGAGTGTGCAATTTCAAATCTGCTCGATGATCTTAGTGTTTACATTGCAACTTATTCGCTGAGGAGCCGCTCGTAATCTACTGCCTGAGATAAATAGAAAGTACTATGCACTTGCCCTGAAATCTAAATTTCCTGTTCCATACCACTCAATACCAAAATTAAGATTCTTCTGCCAAGAGCTTCGATGCTTGACCATATCATGGTGGCGATGTACCACATAGAAGATTAAAGAAAGTCCGAGGATTTTCATCTCTAAACACCCAAAGCTAATAAGCGTAACTACGCCAAATGTTCAACCATGACTGCATCATATGTGCACATGTATGAGTTAACCGTTACCCATCCTAAACAGAGTTGAGCCGCCGCACACGATGTAGGTCTACAACACACTCAAGGCAGAGTGTTCACAGTACAATAGTTCAACAGTTGAGAACCAATTAACCGCCAAAATCATGTCACAACGACGTTCAATTTGATTTCAAGTTAGACAAGCAAAGTGGTCTCCTACTCAAATGCCATTCCAATTATCAAAATCTCAAAACTAAGAATCTGTGTTCACAGGACTAGAGGGTGCCAATTATTACACTCCCACACCCATCAATGCAGCGGCATTAATCCGGACTAATCTAGCTCATTCTCATGGAGTGACCAAACCGATCAGTGACAACAGGTAGCTAACAATTACGCAAACTGTTACTCATGTCAACACACATTGATTGTTTAGACGCGGAACTTCTTCTGGATCATGTCGACGGTGGACTGGTCGATGCGGAAGGCCTTCTCCAGCACCTCGTCCTTGATGTCGGGCTGGAACAGCGCCGGCGCCACCTGCTGCACTCCGGGGTTCTGGCTGCTCAGTGCCGCGAACGCCACTGCGGGGCCCTTGCACACGTTCAGCTGGAAGTGCACCAGCCCCTTTGGGAACACGAACGCCTCGCCCTCGTTCAGGATGGTGGCGAACAGCGTGTTGTTGGCGCCCACGCTGCTCACGAAGCCCACGTACAGCTGCCCCTTGAGCAGCACCAGTAGCTCCGTGGCGCGGGGGTGGGTGTGCGGGGGGTTGATGCCGCCCTTGGCGTAGTCGATGCGCACCGCCGAGATGCCTAGCGTGTTGAGACCCGGGAACTGGACGACGGTGGCGGAGGTGACGCTAGCCTTGTTGGCGTTGGTGGTGTTACCCGGGTTCTTGAGTCCTGCGAACTTGAAGTCGTCGACGGTGACCATGGCAGTGGGCTTGCAGGGGAAGCCATTGATGTTGAACGCGCCGGACTTGTCAGCGACGCAGAAGTCCTGCAGGGCGTCGGGGTCCGCTGCCATGGCGAGCATGGGCGCCAGACCGACGGCGAGCAGCACCGTTACCGTTTCCCACACATTCGAGCGGCCCATCTTGAGTACAGTACGCTTCTAGCTATCAGACTTCAGTTATGAGCGGATGCAAAATGAAAAGCAGAGGAGGCCAGGAATTGGCTTGAGAAAGATCGCTGGATCAGTAGTTGTTGTTCAATTTCGGAAGTTCCGTTGTTGATTTATACTTCACATCTTGACTTCATGAATACCCGTAGCGCGTTGACGTAAGCTGCGTGAAACTTTTATTGGAGTCCTTGATTTTCAGTGGATTATCTGGAATAAACGTGAGAAGATCATCCATTGAATTGCATGTTAGCTTGACGACGTTAATCGTCAAATCACACTGGCCACAGTGCACCAGGAAGTTCGTTAGAGCAGATGATCAAGCTTCACCTTGCACAGCTGAAAGTTGTATCACGGATTTGAGAGGGCAAATATCTCAGTCTTCATTGACCCTGCTAGAGATATACATTACTGTAAATTTGTTCAGATCAGAAGACATGAACCATATACAGACCGCGTCATCCAACAGTGGATGGTGATCGCCGCATATGGAGATGGTGACGTCGAGGTGTCACGGGTTCGCTCTGTAATGGACAAAGCAGGCTAATTTGATGCTCGGAGCGGAATTCGAAATAGGATGATTAGTGGAGTTGGAAATTCACATGTTCTGCATCGACCTAGCCTACGCGCACGCAGACATGAATATCTGGCGAAGACTCTATTTTCCTGCAATGAATCTCCTTTTGTTGCTTCAAAAAAAAAAATATATATATCTGGCGAAGACAATGCCATAAACTGATGATGCAGAAGGTCTGTTCACAGAGTTCGGTCACAGTGACGGTGCTTCAGATATTCTTAGCCTCCAAGGAAACAACTTTTTTCATTAAAGTTCATACAGTTCAAGATCCAACGTGGTTGCCAAGCCTGTAGCTGGGAGTAAAACATAGGAGTAATGATTTCGGTGCCTCCTTAATTATTTTCAGAATTTCCATTCTCTAGTTCAAATTAATCCTGGTAGAGATGAGCGTTGCCTTATGAAAACACGTTCTAGTCGATGCATTTTAAGAAAGGTCTAGTTGGATGCTGCAAACACGTGCATCAATCCCTACTGAGGAGAAAGTATGTCAGCTCGTCCTGCTGCTGCTGAGAACGTGCGGTTTTGAACATTTTTTTATTTTTTTTTGAAGCAAATGAACGTGATTCATTGCAAAGAATGGGGAGGTTTTGAACATTTGAAGGTATCCCTTACCGCCTAAATGGATATTTCTCAAAATTGAGAGCTTAACAAATTTACTTCTCGAAGGTTTGAATCCAAACTCAAATGGTTTGATCAGTAGGTCATTCACTGATGGTGTACCCCTCTATCTGCAATCGCAACAAATGGTACAAGCATTCATTCCTGGAGAAGGTGTAACACCGGTGTAGCCCCCTTGACAACAGGTGTACTCCGTCCTCTTTGTCACATACTACAAGACTTTTTCACATCAGAATATAGGTGAAAAGAAATTGTTAATGGAAGTGTCGCAAAGGGAATAAAGTTTGCAACTTGGTCAAACCACCTGTGTAGGTGGAAACTCCACACATGCCTTCTTAACTGTGGAATTACACCGGTGTGACTCACATCAAAATGTAGATGAAAACGGAGTAAAGCAAAGATGAACGAGTGGAGAAGGTCAGACCCAGCCTTCAGGTAGGACTCAGGAGCCCTAAACATGCCTCCGTAGAGGTGGAACTACACCGGTGTGACTGAATAGAGAGAAAGTGTGATGGTGTAGGTGATATATATAGGTGATTTTATACATTAACCTGAAAGATTAGGCAGCGGCAATGGGTTTCAAATTAAAGCAAAGTAGTAGGGTGTGCGGAACAGTTCCCTAAGTACAGTTCCGACATAGGTGTCGCGTACCAGATGGATTGAGGATCATGCAGAACCCACACTGTGCTTTCGTAAATCCTTTCTCTCTTGTTCCTGCACATTAAGTTTTTTTTTTTAGTTGAAAGCAACTGTGTTCATAAAAGAGAAAAAAGAACAGGGGAGATCAACCCGGATCCCAGGACGGGGACGACAGATCGGAGTGAGAGGGGGAAAGCTTCCACTTGGAACAGTACCTGCACATTAAGTTAGGTCGGCTATAAGTGACCACTATATCTGGATTCTGGATCTGGAACTCGGCGATTCGAGATATCTGCGGGGGGAATATGGTACCAGCGGGGGATATGAAAGGAAAAAACGTGTTTCAATAAAAACGTGTTGCACAGAAGTAAACAACTTGCTCAATGGTTTTTTTAGCTGATCAGACATTTGTACATAAACCCTTAAACTTGTGTAACCTGATACCACTACATTGGTCTCGCTTGTACATAGTATTGTCAAGCGAATGTAGCAACAGTCATGGCTTTCTATCCTTCTCCAGCAGTGCAGCTTCTTCTCTTACTTTCGAGCCTCGCCCTAGCTGGTAAGTGTTACAGACATCGTGTACAGGCTCATGAACATCTCTCTCTCTCTCTCTCTCGTCGATTGCTACATACAATGACAGAATATCATGATCTTGGACTGAAATTCCTGATTTCACTCTAGATTACTGAGCTCAGCTCTCATGAACGGGAGAATTCCCAGCGTATTTAACGATCATTGATTACATGGCACAGGACTAGCACAAGGCATTGCTCCAAATGGAGTGTGCGGTACTTTCACCAAGCAGACTACTTGCGGTGCCCAGAGCAACTGTTGCTGGACTGGGTACGGGCCATGTCGAAGTGTGAGCAAAGCAACCGATAAATTCAACTGCGGGAGCTGCGGGACGGTGTGCAAAACGAAAGAATGTTGTTGCAACGGTCTGTGCACAACCACTTCCGACGACAACAACAACTGCGGTAAGTGCGGTAACAAATGCACGGGTGGAAAGCTCTGCATTGCCGGATCTTGCAAGTGCTCATGCGAAAAAGGAAAGTTGCAGTGCTGGACCGGCACTGAATGCGTGAATTGGAGTGGATCCTATTCCAGCGACAGGAACAACTGTGGTATCTGCGGTAATGTTTGCGCTGCCGGACTTACCTGTTGCAGTGGCAGGTGCATCGACACCACCAGTGACCCGAACCACTGCGGTTCCTGTGGAAAGAAGCTCCCATTGGGATCCACCTGCTGCAAGGGAGTCAAATCTTACACCTCCAGCGATGCCGCGAACTGCGGCTCTTGTGGAAACAAATGCTCTGCAGGATCAACATGCTGCGGTGGGAGCTGCATCGACACCTCATCGGATTCAAAGAATTGCGGTTCCTGCGGCAATCAGCTTGCGTCGGGATCCAGTTGCTGCAAGAAAATCTCCACTTACACCTCCAGCGATGTGAACAACTGCGGCACTTGTGGAAACAAATGCCCTACGGGATCAACATGCTGCGGTGGGAGCTGCGTTGACACCTCATCGGATTCGAAGAATTGCGGTTCTTGTGGCAACCAGCTTGCTTCTGGATCCAGCTGCTGCACGGGAATCTCCATTGACACCTCCAGCGATGTGAACAACTGCGGCACTTGTAGAAACAAATGCTCTGCAGGATCAACATGCTGCGGTGGGAGCTGCATCGACACCTCATCGGATTCGAAGAATTGCGGTTCTTGTGGCAACCAGCTTGCTTCTGGATCCAGCTGCTGCACGGGAATCTCCACTGACACCTCCAGCGATGTGAACAACTGCGGCACTTGTGGAAACATATGCTCTGCAGGATCAACATGTTGCGGTGGGAGCTGCATCGACACCTCATCGGATTCGAAGAATTGCGGTTCCTGTGGCAACCAGTGCCCGTCGCCTTTGGAGTGCGTGAACGGAGGTCTTGAATGTGGTATATACTATCCAGCTAATATGCCTGAACCCTCCTACCCTTGGAGGTCGGTCTTTGAGCTTCCAGAGCCTGGTCGTGGCTACATTCAGTGCACAGCAAACGCCACCACCGATGTGCACATTCACTTCAGTCCAGTGACCAGCGATCCAACTGATCGAGCTTGGTATGGAATGTACGTTGGCGGAAACTCAAATCGGGAATCTGCCATCCTTCATTTTAACGCCGATGGGACTTGGTATCGAGACTACGGCTGGCTGGTGCGGTTGGAGAATGCCGGCGGTCTGAACGATCTTTGGTTCTTGGTGGACAAGACAACGAATACATTGCAGGTCGGGAAGGGAGTGCGAGGGACTGAGAGCTCGATCGTCATCATGAGCATGTGGGACCCAGATTTCATCTCCGACGTCCAATACATGGCATTCGGGCATGGCTTATATGCGACAACTTACACTAACATAGCTGTGCACGCCTTGGAAGTTAGCGAAGTTAGTGATTGAAAGCATTGATTCCGTGAATGATTACTCAGTGATTGAATATATAATAGTTTGGGCATGAAATGATAGATTCTGCGTTAGATTCGAATTACACTACATTGGTGTTCCATCGGATGCAGAAGCAATAGCAGAGTGGTTCTGGACTTGGAAAATGCAGCTGTTCGTGTTTTGAAATCCAATTGTTTGCAAGTTAATATTGGTTATCTTGCCATAGGATGTCTACTTTCAAATTAATTGAATGTCGGAAATTCGAGGACGTTCATCGTATTGCCGAGAATTGACAACACTCTCTGTGTGCACGCGTTCAATGTTATTTTTATTCTATTTTTTATTTTATTTTTATTTTTCTTGAAGCAAAATTCACTGCAAGGAAGCGTTCAATATTTTTGTGGGAAGTGTGGGAGATTCGTAAGATACGAAAACGTGATGGAATGAGCTGATCAAGGCAGAGTTATCAAACTGGAGTTGTGCCAGGTTTGTGTTCTGGGTCTAGACTGGACTTCTTGGTTGTCACGGTGTTCGATTTCTCGCTGAGAGCAATCGAGATGAGTTTGAATCCTAATGTATAATTAAACTAAAATACATTAAACTAAAATTTAGCTGTCTTTTTAAAATTTTGAATCGCAACTTGAACACAAAAATACCTCGGAATACCATTATTTTTTATATCATCATATCGTTCAGGCTCATTACAACTTTTACCTTCTACCAAAAATTTGAATCCATGGTAACAAATGTCCAAAAATTATCAAATTAGCTCTATTTCATAAACTGATCATTTCTAACATACCAAATTTTGCCCAAAAATGCTTATGTCCAAGGGGTGGTACATGCAAAATTTCATGGTCAACATCCCTTTGTAGTGAGTGTGATAACTATTTTAGTGTGAGGTTTGAGAGTGGGGTTGCAACACTTTGTTACAGGGCACTGTACATGTGATGCAACGGTTGAATGCAGTTACGCTTCATAGCTTTGGTGTTTAGAGATTAAAAGGCTCGGACTTTCTTTAATCTTCTATGAGGTACATTGCCATGATAGGTCTGAGAATCGAAATTTATAGCACACTATCCTTCAGCCACATTTTTGAGGGTGAATTGTATACGAAATTTGGATTTCAGCCTGTCTGTGAACACTTTCTGTTTTTTTTTTTTTTTTTCCCTCTTAGCAGTCGATTATGAGAAGGTCCTTGAGGAAGAAATTGGAAGACAAAAACGGATAACATTGAGCGGATTTGATATTGCAAACCCGGTGGCATTTGAGAAGTGAATTGTGTGACAGAAGATTAGGAAGGCGTTCCCATCTTAAGCATATTTTGGATTGTGCATGTGTAACTTGGTCAACTTATGTGTTTCATTAGGAGAAAAATCAGGTCACAAAAAGGCCGTGTAAGCGGCACGTGAGAGAAAAAAACGGGCGTTGCCCGCGTACTTTTTGACATGGCACTGGCTGTGCCACCGTGGTGCCAGCAAACGCCACGGGGGCTCGAACCAATGACCTCTCCGCGAGGCGTGTGGAGGGTACAAGCTCCAGTGCCGGGCTGACACAATTTGACCATTTGGGACCAAACCCCAAGCCGATCATTCATGTCTCAACTAATATTCCGAGGACCTTTGTTGTGAATGCGCCACGCAGTTCTGTGCGGGCAGCAACTCTGGCATCCGCTGCCAGCGGCAGAGGTGCCCAAAGTAGGGAGTTCACCTAGAAAGGGCAGGCTTACACGGCCTTATTTTGAGCTCATTTTTCTCCTAATGGTTAAAGCAAATGAGAAATATACTTCATTTACATTGCTACAAGTACTTCGTTTACTGAATCGTCGTTTTTGTTATGGACTTCTTTCATTTCTTCATCAAATTTGAATGAAAGCCAAACAGATATATACTTGCATGCAAAAGTTACATATAAAAATTTGTTTTCATTTTATTTTTAATTATATTTAATGTATCTAGATTGATTCTAACAAGCAAATATGAGTTTAGGCTTTGGTAACATTACACATACCAAATTCTTTAATATTTCAAACTTTAACCCCTCATCCCCTGCCCTAGCCCCCTCCCATTTTTCTTGCTTCCATCATATAATATTTATTAAAGTTTTTACCACCTTTAGAATGGTAGTGGTTTTGTCTTTTTCATATATTTGCTATGAACATTGATATAAGAAAGTTAACAAATAAACCTTTCATTCATGCAGGTTCTTTAAATTGAACCAAAGTTCTTTTTCTTCTTAGTTGAATGCCGTGTGGTTGTATATTGACTTATATACATTGAATTGAGCTTTTACCATCTTAGTTGGAGAAATGTTACAAGGTTTCTTGATCACATCTTTGGAATATTTGACAATGATTTTGAATATAGTTTATTGATACAATCAATTATAGAATGAGATATTTTACAATTATTTTCAATGTTAGCTTATCCATAAATGAAACAGATAGATATACCTAGATCAAACCAAAAAATATGAATGATAGTGTAAATAAAGATTAAAATGCCAAAAAATTAAATAGTACTCTTGATTTATCGTTTTACATTTGTTCAAGTCATTTACCATTTTCTTTATGCTAAGTAAACTTACTTTTAATTTTAAGCATATATAAAATTTTGGGATTAAATCTTTTTTATCAACATGTTCTACAACTAGAATGGACCGGATTTACATATCTCATCTATTATACATTATATATTTTATTCTTAGAGGTATACTACAGCATGTAGCAACTTGCAAGTAAGACTTTTATTATATTTTATTATTTTATTATATCATAATTTGACAAAGAAGGTAGCAGGAGCTCTACCTACTACATGTCTTGGTATATTATCTTAAATAATCACCAACTACAAATATCAAATGTTTGGTGAATTTTAAATAGCTCTTGAACACAATATAGGATTTTTTTTCAAATAGTAATTTATAAGATTATCAAGTTTTATGTGGCATAATTTGATTGAACCTAAGTAGTAACACCATTCATTGTAGTGTAGTATATTCATGTGCATGTCTCATTCTAGTAAATGACATAGTTCAATTTGTAGGTAATTATAGCTAGACGTACAATATGAGCTATGAAAAACATTAAGGCATTCAAGTGTACAAGAAAGTTATCAATCATGCTTCTGTGATTAAGTTAAATGTTGTGTAGCATAGTCATACATTGGCACTAGCAGATAGAAACTTAGAGTCCACTTTGTAGGACAATCCAAGGTTGATTCATGTCTACTTCAAGAACATCTTTTCTGCAAATGACATTATAGAATTTGAGCAAATCAATCCAAGGTGTTTTAGATGTTAAAGAAGAATTGAAATATGAGGATAATAAAATATTTTTAAAAAAGAATAGAGTCTAACACGACCCAAATTCTAAGAATTGGTTTGGACAAAACGAGAAACCAAATTTCTGGTATGGGGACCATTATTAGATATGATAAGAATATAAGGTTTAGAATAAAGTATAATTTATGTATATAAGTCAAAATTGTATAATAGAATTGAATTGAACAATTGTTCTTGGTGTTTTTTCCTTCATGTTTTTTTTTTTTTTTTTTTTTTTTTTTTTTTTTTTTTTTTTCTGCCGCCTTCTTTCTTGCCAATATAGAACTTGTTTTTTGAACGATTTTTCCTAGTTCAAAGTCTTTTATTTCTTAGATCCTTGTATTTCTTTACTTATGGTTTTGTGTTCAATTGTGTTCCTCAAAAATAATGCTTTGATCATACATCCAAATATTTTGCGGGCTTTGTAAGATGCTACTCTCTTCTAAATCATAGCAAAAATTATGGTCATTGCATGGTATGTTGTTCCTATGCTAATTGTTGCAATGTAGCAATAACACCTATTATATAGCTAATGGCAATGAAAAAATCAAGGCCACAGTTAACACTTTATGTTTTTTTTCATCCGTACTTGTGCAATGAAGAATTGAAGGATAAAAAGATGGGCTAAAATTATCAATGCTTTCTACTTCAAGCATTTATTCCACGCTAAAGTGCCTTAAGAAAGGGGAAGATTGTCCTAAGATCAATTGTTAATTAAATGTAAATTGGAAGTCAAATTGAAGGTCATTTGGTTTATCTTTTGGACTTCATCAGCTTCTACCTACAATGGCTTTGGCTTATAATATAAAGCAAATCTTCTCCTTTCAATTTTTGTGGAGATGGTTCCTTCCTCGTTTTAAAGATTTGGCATTAAGATATATTATCATTCATGTTGACATAAACAATTATTCATTGAAGTTGATTACTAAATCACTTAGTCATTGTAACAAGTCTTTGAGTAATAGCATCATATCCAACAATAAAGTAGAATCATGATAAACCATGAAAATAAGAATTTTAGTATATAGGAAATAGAATTTTATTCAAGGTCTTAATTTTCTTAGATTTATAAAATAAAATAAAATTTAAAATTTAAAAAAAAATTAAAAATCACAAAGAAATAAAGTGTTTTTGGTTTTTGGCCATTGTAGATATTTGTGTATAATGTTTTTTTAAGTAGAAATTTTACACAAACCCTCTAACAGTAATATAGGTTTGTCTTAAATAATTATTATGATTAATCTTTAAACCAAGACTTATACAAGCATACAAAGCAGAGATAACCCATTTTCATTTGAAATCATAATTCAACAATCACTCTCCACCTCTCTCTCCTTTAAAAGAAAAACTAAAGCAACTTTGACCTACTACATTGAGGCCCTCTTTACACTAGAACCAAAAAGTTGTGGAGAAATCAGCCAAAGGCCGCGCCCATTCCTAAGAAGACCAACTCTAACTTTGACGTCCTTTGGATATAGTGTAAAGTGAGAAGGGGCCTATAAACAATGTGCTGAAATTTTTAATACATTTTATAATGTATGGTTATGAAAAATTATTGAAAAAAATGAAAATGATTCGCCATGAGAATTTTAGCCAAATGCCTCACCGGATTTTTAGTCAGGCCCACCTCAAGAAGTGGGTCTGATTAAAAATCCGGGGTTTTTCAAGAATATGCCTTTTTGTTGCCACCAAGGACAAAAGTGTTGTCCATGCCATTTTCTCCTTGTTTCGTCCCTTGGGCTGAATTTTGGGTATAAAGTGACATTTCTTTGTCCTCTCAATTTCTAGGCATGTCATTGGCCGAAAATTCCTTTCTCACTGCCTTTCAATACCTCTAATGTAAAGGGGCCTGAGTAACCTTTCCACGAGCATTGGGATGAGCTTCAACACTTCTAGTTCGATCCATAACCGACACACCTACACCGACACATTTACCATTCTACCCAATAATCAGGGAAATGCAAGAAGTCATTTCATTCTTCAAAAAAATTGTTTAGAATCACATGCTTGTCCATCCAATGGCAGTTTTTTTCTTCTTCTTCTTTCTAGAAACAAATGAAACGGACTTCCATTGCAAAGAGTAACGATAGCACAAGCCAGATCAGCATTCAATGGCAGTTAATTTAGTTTAGTTTTTTTGTATTTTATATTTTTTTTGTTATTTTTTTATTTCTTAAAACCAACGAAACGGACAAGTTTCCAATGTGCAAAGAGTAACAAAAGCACAGTGCCAGATCAGCATTTAATGGCAGTTTAATACTAATTAACGACATCTGATATTACTACCTCACCAGTAGATGCAAAATTTGCTAAGTAGAAACAAGGTCGTATGTTTCAAAAAAAAATTAAAAAAAATTAAAAATTGCTACCTTTACTAAATTTGCAAAGTTTGCCGAACTCTGAATTACAGGTTTCCCGAAGTTTACCGAGGAAGCATAGCCGAGCACGTGCACTGTAGCCTGTCCACTTGGGAGGCCTATTCTCGCCTCTCCACTGGCCACTTCAAAACGCAAACCTCGTGAGGATCTCCACACTTTTAACACAACAAGAGATCCTGGTTTCCTGGACATGCTAACATTATTTTCCATTTATTTTTTCACAATGGTTTTGAATCACAAGCTAGTGCACTGTACAAGACTTGACATGGTATGTTCTTAGGCCTTCCGGCGGCCTACAGTTTGACAGTTGGTTCTTATCCAGGTGTGTGCCAGTTTCCGGTGGAACTATCTGCCATGTTCGACACTAACTGTTTGATTGCAAAAGTTACATCGAAGCACACCCATTGGTTTCTGCAAAATAGAATAAAAGCTTTTGATGCACGAAGTCACGGAGTCGACTCCTGACATGAAGCACTGTTGATGACATCTCGCTTAGGATAAGCAAGTGACAAAGTCTTTTCTGAGCAATCCTCTGGTGGTGGAAGTGAGTATAAGCTGGTTAATGGACTCCGATCCTTTCAGTGGACCTTCAGAAGTGTATTTCTGAGCACTCTGTAGTCTTCGTCGCATCCGTTACCATGGCGGCTCACGTCAAGAGTGGTGGTGCTGTGAGCCGACGCTTGGTTTCTTTGAAGACGGTGTTGCAATTTGCAGTGATTTGCAGTTCCGTTTTCTCCCTCACTTGTAAGTTTCTTTTCTCTCAGAGCTTGACTTAGGTGCGTTTGTTGGAGGACGGTTGTTTTATGGACTCGGTACTTGATTCATGTATACTTTTGTAGCTGTGTCTCGAGTGTGACAGGAAAATTTTCTAGCTTATATTGAATTCTGTTCTAGAGCGTCAACTATGCTGTTGATGTTGCCTGTGCCACTTTGAAGATGTACTCATTCTACGATTTGAAGCGGTCTCTTAAATATTTAAGTTACTTCCGTTTCTGAAGAGCTCGGAATCATTTGGATCTCATTCTTGAAGTACTCCAATAGATTTCTAATAGAAGATCTCTCAAGATTACCTTTTTGCGAATCATATCTTCCACGCGTTGTCAATTCCGTGTGTAACTGGTCCTGGCCTAAAACTTCCTAAACAATCAGGAATATCAACTTTGACATGATCATGTGCCTATTATATCACCACAGAATGCTCAACTTAGGGTGGTGCCGCATTCCGGCTTCATTCCAGCTTCCATTTTGTGCTCAACCTCACACAGAGTTCTAAGTGATTTATTGATTAGGCAGAGTGAAAGAGTTCGAAGATGTTGAACAGTGGGTCATTCACTGATGCATGCTACTGTAGATGTAGACGGAGCTTCGCTGCCATCCGGTGCGTGTTACTGGCGTCAAGGAAGTCTCATCAACCACATTCCTACCGGCCCCACGGAAGACCTCCAACACTGCAGATTTGTGGTACAATTCTGGCGTTCTTTTTAAATCTCAATGCACTCAATTTACGTTTCTAGGTTGAAATAGTCCAATCATTTAGAGCTATGGAATTCGTGTTAGCTGATAAAGACTGGGTTGTTGAATCATGTTACAGGTGCGTGATCCGGGGTTTTTGGATCTGCTAGGATTGTCACCAAAGATTGTTGAGTTCGTGAAGACGGACGCTCATGAAGGAGCTGTGTGGTATCCTGACCAAAACGAGCTCTATTTCTCGTCGAACAGGATAGCGCTTGCAAATGGCGGATCAAGGGCAGATGTAAGCAAGTCTTTGAGCAGATTTTCTGGCTTTCGAACTGATGAGTGGGAAACTTGATCTGATTGGATTCATTTTGCTTAATTTCATGCACCAGCTCAAGAAGGTGAACCTGAAGACGGGCGGTGTGACAGTGCTGAGCGCAGCGCCAACCGATGTACCCAACGGAATGGTGCTCGACAACAACGGGGATCTGCTCGTGTGCCAGCAAGGATCGAAAACTCAAGGTGGGTTCATTCAGAGGGTCAACCTGAAGACAGGGAAGAAGAGCGTGGTTGCGGACAACTGGTTCGGAGTGCCGTTCAACAGCCCCAACGACGCAGTGGTCCGAAGTGACGGCTCCATCTGGTTCACGGATCCCAGCTACGGCAGCGTGCAGGGCTTCCGAAGCGCGCCTAAGGTGAACAACCAGGTCTACCGCATCAGCCCCTCGGGCGTGGTGGACGCCATTGCTGATGGCTTCACGCAGCCCAACGGTCTAGCTTTCTCTCACGACGAGAAGCGTCTCTATGTTACCGACACTGGGTTCGCACTCGGGTATGCCTCTAACTTACTGCGTTTATCATAGATTCAAACTTCCAACCATTGTCAGCCTCTTTCTATGCTTCCTCATCTCGCACAGCTCAATGATCAATCAGCAGGCTTGTGGCTTAAACCCTAAACCCTAATTTGGTGCTTGATTTATCTAATACTCTCAACAGGAAGCAAATTGTGCTAAGTCACTGGAAAACAATCTGATGCTCATGTCAGGAATCAGCATACATTTAGAGTGTTGAACCCCAATTTGATGCTTGATTCTGTCTTTAACAGGCAAGGATCCTTCGACGTCACAAGGCCGCACTCTATTACAGTCTTTGACATCGGTGCTGATGGACTCCTCAGCAACCGACGGTTGTTTGCCTCGGTTGGAGTTTACGACGGAAGCAGCGTGGGGCTTGGAATTCCGGATGGCATTAAGGTCGACACGATGGAACGAGTTTACGTCGCCACTGTGGATGGGGTCCAAGGTCAGTTTGCTGCAATTATTTCGTGTTACAGGATAGCCAGATGACTTTGGTACTACATGAATAATTTGAAACTTCTAGCTGACGCATTGTAATGATGATTGATGTGTCTGTATTCCAGTGTTTGCCCAGTCGGGGAAGCCGTTGGGTCTCATCCGTCAATCTGGAGTTGCCAACATGGGATTTGCAGGAAAAGGCCTTGACACCATGTACATGCTCAATGGCACAGGCATCTCTTATGTCAAGCTGAAGGTACTGTGATATCAGTACAATTATCAAGAGCGGACTGTTCTTTTACAATTCTAAATTCCTGTGTTGCTTGGATGCACTGTTTACTTTCAAAGATAGGATTGCTAATTCCAAATTGGTAAGCTAGTATCTTCGAGGAATTGCGATTACATTGCCATAGTTTGGATGTACGCTTGATTTTCAGGAAGTTGACGTGCGTACACTTCGTTGTGGTGGTGCAGATGAAGGCTTCTGGGCTTAAGTACGCAAGCATGAGCTAGTTCGTGAAGAAAGTTTCGAAGTTGCAAGGCAGTTGGTTTGCGAGAATGACTCATGATCATGCACCTGATCGAGTATTCAATGGAGCAATTTTTTGCATTGGTAGAGTTAATTTCTCTGTAGGAGCATTCATGCCAGATCAGTAACCGCTCACATGCCCAACTAAGCTGAGCTTGCGTGGCGGAACGATTATACAATGTCCTTAGAATTTCAATTGAAAGAAAGAACTGAAAGATTTTTCAGTTTTGCTCAATGGCAATATATTTTTCACTTTCAGGATTAATTTCCTTAATTGGGAGTAATGCAAAGTAAAATACTTACAACATTAAATTGGTCAACAACCAAACAATTTAGCACCAATAGAGTTATCCTTTAACGCTTCCTTGAGTGTCTCAAAGATACCATAAGTTTTGAACAAATAAACGTATGTTTAATCAGACATATCTAAATCATATACAAATAATTCTAACATGAAGCAAACAATGATGCCTGTAAACATAGAAAAAAGTCTCAACAAAAAGTCTCTTTGAAGTGACAGACTGCACTGTTAGGAAACTAAGAGTATAATTTCATGCTGTCCGTCGCCAGTAATTCCCTTGTAACACCCGTCAACCACTCTTCCAAAAATGTAGGAAAACTCTGTGTGAGCATTTCTAAGTGGAGTCCAAACCTATCCAAATGAAATACAAGATATTGTTGAAGAGAAGAATAAAAGAAAGTTGTATAAAAGATAATACGGAGTAAGCAAAAAATTATGGACTTGAAAGGTACATAGTGTGAATGCACTCACTATCGTGGGCTTACCATCCCCTTGTGTCGAGTGCTTCAAATTATTATGATGGGTGGAGACTAAATTACTGCATTGCATAGACATTGCATGGAAGTAGCTGGTCCCCACTTTAATGGCCGATCCAATAGAGCATGGAAACAGATTCTCAATCGACTCATTTAGTAAATCTCTCATTCGTGCTCTGTATAGAAATATACATGATTGGAGAGCCTCAAATAATAGGTAGCTGAATAGCTTCCGAGGAACTATTTCCCTGAACTGTACATACGGTCGTCCTTAAAAACTCAGATTTGTTTGAGCAAAAGTTTCTACTTAAACTGTTGAGAAAGCTACCAAGAGAACCCCTATTATTATCTATGGGTAGCATCGAGGTGTAGACTCATTTGCAATAGCAAACTGAACTAGAGCTGCAGCGCTGAAGAATCAATATCTCCATTCTAATTCTCAGAAAGACCTGTGCAAAGATGGAGCACTATGACACAAGTATACACTTACAAGACCATATGTGAGGCCCCTGTAAAGAGTTGGAAAAAGACCGCACCTCATTCTCGGAATCCAGGGATCTCGTGGCAACCTAATCCAAAGCAGCTTTAGCACGCCGGTACGCCTGTGTAATACCTTCTATTACACTAGGAGTTCCTAACGCGGCTCCAGTTGAAGATTTTCCAACTTCTTGCACGGTAGCCGGATTTGAGGACTGAAGGACCTTGGATATGAGGCCCTCTACAGCTCCCTTTCCTCCAAAAATAGCGGCTCCAATAGTCTTTACACTGCCTGACGCCAAAGGTCCATCGCCAGCATTGTGCCAACTGTTTGTGGTCACGGAATTTACTTGGCGGTTATAAGGCAAGCTAGAGTTGGAGTCTTTTGCTCTTAGAGCAGGACTCTTCTCGGGTAAATTTACCCTCTCACTAACATCAATCATCTCATCACTACCAAAATCGCCCCTTGGCCGCCTCCTAATAGGCCTTTCCTTTGTGAGTAGATCAGCCTCGGTAACTACCTTAATCTCTCCAAACCTATCATCTACTCCTAGTGGATCTCTACTAGACTTCATAAGGAGGCCAGATGCTGCTATTGGTGGTTCGGGGCTATTTATCAACCAACCTGAGTCTGATAGGCTACTCTTCGTTTCTCGTGTCTGATCAAAGCGGCTCGTCCTGAAATCCCTAGTAGAAAATCTTCGAGATTCAGCTGTATCTGAGGCTCGAAACATTGGCGAATATGGTTCATCCTCCGTTATTTCAGTCTCAGTGCTAAACGTGGCAAGTTCGGTGCCTTCTTCGGTTCTAGATGAAGGCAAGCCATAGTACCCTCTTAATAATTCCATGGCGGATGACCGTTGTGTTCTCTCTGGTCCTTTATGGTTGAGATTTGAGTCTTGGCTCCTGACACGGTGCAATCCAGACCGGGTCGCAGAAGTCTCATGTCTGCATAACCCAGTAGAGCCCGTTAAAATCAACTTATGTTTGTTTTTCACACTCAGAAGCAATCCACGTTCTATTCTCTATCGAGCACAACAATCTTTAGACACATCACTCGCCGCGCTTTCTCTAAATAAAATCGGTGCCATGTGCCTGGAAACTAGGTGCATATTTCCTCACTAAAATTTTATAAACAACAAAATTCTGACGCATGCAAACAACATTTTAAAGAAGTAAACAGGAAGTAACCTGAAACGGCCGAAGTTCGTCGTATCAGTTGAATGTGGATGCCGAGCTGGAGGTATCCGTAGTGTCTTCAGTGCAAACATTTGTAAGTCTGTTGTCAATCCATTAAAACGTTTGATATCTGCCACCTGAGAAAACAAAGTCCAGTACATGTCCATTATCAGGCACAAGGAAGAAATGCCAAGATAGATTGCAATAAGACTGGTCACATTAGCCTCTCCAAATATACAGAAGTACAACGCGAAAGCAAGCAAAGCTTCAGTATAGAGAAGACTTTGTATGGATGACCAAAGAGCCCACATGACTAGAACAGAAGGCATCAATTACACTCAAGCCAACAAAAGCACGGCTTGATCCTATTCAATAAAAAGAAGGGTTGGCAACAAACGAGAAAGGAACTTTACTTCACAAGCAAGCACAAAAAAAGTGGTCAAAAGCTCAGTAGACATGTTCCGAGCTCAGTTCACTCGTCCGGCAGTGAAATTTGGTTCAGTATCTTTGAAAACAGAACATGCTTGCAAGGGTTTCTGTCCCAATTAAAAAGGGAAAGAAAACCTAGCTCACAATGACCGAAATTAACTGGTGATTCAAAAAGGTTCTTAGTGAAGCAAAACCCTACCTCGGTAAACAAGATTACACAAATCTGGACCTTCACACCCTGATTACAGGGGAAGAACCTCTATCTTTTACAGGAGAAACGCAAATTTAGCTCAAACTCTGTTACTACAGCACTCCGAACCAAGCCAAGAACTAACCACGAGGACACGGAACCGTTTTTGACCAATCGAGGAATACGAACAGAAAAGAACAGACGGGCACCAATACCAATTGCAATCGGAGGTGTGAAAATTGGAAAATTCTAAATCAACATAACCAATAAAACAAGTCACTACCTTCTTGTGGAACAAAAGCCACATAACTTCGCCAAAATGCAGAGAAGCATGTGATGAACATTCTCACAACCATGATACACCTCTGAGATAGTCATATCTCCAACTCAAAAAACCTCTAGGGGCAACTTGCTGGTTGGCAACATCAAAAATCCTGGACATCCTTCCGCAGCAATACTGCATGCCGAAGTATGAGCAGAGATGAAAATCAGTAGCACATACAGCCATGGGCAGGACACAATCTAGGTCTTCAAACATAAACACGCGCATTCTTCTAAAAATCATGAGCATACCTCAACGCCGTATTTGATGGCAACTCCGGCCAGAGTATCAAGCTTGGAGACAGTATGTTCAATCCAAACCCCACTGCCTGAAGTGCTCGCATCGCTACTGGACGCTGCTCGATCGGCCATGTAGCTAGCAGAGGGCACACCGCCCCGACTCAAATTAATGTGCTCGTTTCCAATCACCTGGAAATTTACAAACTCGCTCGCAGAACCACCAAAACCTCAAAATCACGTTCTCAAACGCAGCGTTGACAGAAAAAAAAAAACCACCGTCCTCGCCAGAACTCAGATCTCCTCTTTCCCGAAACCCGTCTCCACACTCACATCCAGAGAGGGCAATCCGCCAGGTCGCACATCGCTCCATGAACACCCTCGGATCATTTCCACTCCTTCAAACGCTCTGGCGATCTCCCACATTTACAGAGTCCTTCTTCACGACCCAAATAGCTGCTTCCGAAATCTCGAACCAAATTGGAACCCTTAGGGTTTCACTCAGCATTCACCAAAACCAATCTTCTTCTTCAAAACAGAGAACCCATGTGCAAATCCTCCCAAAACCCACCTTCATCACCAATCCGAGCTCTTTCACAGCACAATCCACCAGCACCTCCACGAATTCTCCTTCATTTCTGCAACCCACCAAACCCTACCTTCTCCAACTCCCACCTGCACCCCAAACCCTCAGATCCACCCACACCCTCCCCCTCATGCTCCCTCCTCTTCTGCCATCCCTGCCACTGACATCACATGGCACCTCCTCGGACTCAATCCACCCTTCGACCAGCAAACAATCATGCACACAACATGGCTTCCATGGTACCCCATACCGCACTGTTCCTTTTGACCGACAAAGCGATCAAACAACTTCCACAAACTTGCTCCCTGCAGACACACCACCAACCAGTTCTACACTAACTTACATATTGTACATCAATCAACACTGTACAATCTCAACAATGTTGGATTCCAGAGAGATCAACTATGACACTTGAGCCAGAAAATAATACACACAATTTCATGATAATGTATACTGTAACTTGGTACTATACTCGGAGAATACTAGAAAGGCAATAAGCCTGATTTGACCAGAAACTCAACAGTTATAACACTGTTTATGTGAGTGTCTTTTACACCGAATACTTTATCTCTTTTCTATAGAAAGTGTAGGTTGTTTTATTTTATTTCATGTTGACACTGAAACCGAGATCTTATTTTATGTTATTTTTTGAAACAAAAGAGCCCGCCATTGCTGAATTTCCTGATTGCTCAACCAATGAAGGCAAGTGGTTAATTTCGGAGACGAGATTCATTCTTGGATCTTATACCGAGTTTTATGCAACACAGACCGGGCCACTGAGTCAAGTTGGACGTGAGTTTGGGACGCAGAATTCGCAAAACAGTATTATTAGGGGTTGTTCTAAGAGCATGGCACAACATGACCAGATTTAGTCACTGTGTTGCCAAACTGAGCTTCCGAATGGAATTCTGTTAGTGCAGATTAGTTCGGGCACATGTGGGTGTTCTTGTCATTTGTGTAAATTAATTCAGATCGCGGTAAATTGGTGTGGTGTCGAAACTACTGCAGCTTGCAGCGACGGCTCTTTCGGCATGCCGAGGGAAGGTTTGACAACAAGGACATTGGAAGAGCGCAGTTGGTGAGGAATACAGTAACTTAGGACGGTGATCTCGGTGCTTGTATGAGGTCAGGCTCAGGAGATCGCAGGGATTCGGCAGAGAATTGAAGACCTGCTGCGGTGGGTGGCTTTCCTCTGGTGATCAATGTTGGGCATTGATTGAAGCACAGCCATTATTGGAGTCGTCCAAACTCTTCGTCTGACCAGGTGTGGGAGTTAGCTTTTGTTGTTTGTCAGAACTCCATTGCCGTTCATTCCTGGCTCTTGCCTCACGGAGATGGGAAACTTGAAGTGGTGCACTGGGAGCCACAGATTTGTTGGACTCAATGCATTATTCTATGGAGTCAGGAGGTTTTCAAAGCGGGGAGATTTATGGGAAATAGTAACGACTAGGTACATGTGTTTGGCAATTCTGTCAGGTGATTGCCATGCAGAAGTTACGTGGGTTACAGGTTATACTCGGAGCAAACAACACAAAACAGTGCTAGAAACAAGAGGCACTCTGTTAGTGAGGGGAGAAAAGTACACAAAAGGGAACTAGAGAAGATTCGACGGCTAACTAACAAGGTACATACATACTGTACATGGAACCTGGAGCACGTAAGCACTCGGAAACTAGTCTACGCAAAAAAGGTGCCATCAACGTAAACGACCATGTCATACCTATTCACAAATTCTGTGCCGAGGTGCTTTAGTACACTCAGCGTTTACTTCATCCTTACCTGTCAGAAGCAAGTGAGTTATAGATGTGCAAGTACCATAACTACAAAAACGACAGTTTGACCCCCACAAGAAGGAAAACCAAGCGGAGAGGACAACTGAAAGAAAACCGAAAAACTAGAATCCCAAGGGTACCTTTAAATCAACAGACATGGACTAAGTGAGTTCGCAGGGTACTCGATGAAATTGAAAACTTACAGCTGACATGCAAACATAAAGAGATATTCACATGAGTTGACTTGAGGTGGAAAATATATATGTTAATCAGACCAAGCTTGTGACTGAATTTCACGAAGCTTGGCCATCAGTGCCAGTAAATGTGCACTGCTAATCAATGATCGATCCACAGAAGAGGCCTACAGCACAGCTTAAGTGAACGGAGAACGTCAACTACATGGAGCTAAGCTAAACGAATAACCTAATGAATTATGAGGTTCAGGTTGAAAAACCATGTTCAGGTTGAAAGACAATACTAGCAAGTACTACTCGTTACAACTCAAGTCATTTGACCTCTCAATTGGTGCATCACCTTGAAAGAGATAACATGGGGCTCTCAGCTCCTAATAGAAGCTCTCCCCCTAGAGCTCTCTTCCACTCCCGCTTCTCGAGCTAAACTCCTGCCAGTATCCGCTGTTGTAGGTGCAATTGTGCAGCTTCACTCCAAGCTACACATAAGGGGGGATCATCCCAAGGGTACAGAGCTTCAATCATAATCGTATCCTCCTCTAGGGAAGGCCTCAGGATAAAAAAGCTTCATAATACTCCTGTTTGTGTCGATTGGTGAAGACCGCCGGGACGTCGTGGAGAAGGGAGCAGGCTCGATGAACTTGAGAAAGTAAAACTCGGTAGTGCATCACCTGCTGAAAATCAACCATGTGGCTCTCCGATGAGATCAAGTCCCACCACCAAAAACGCAATACCTTGGAAGAGGAGGAAGTAGAAGTGGATTCCTTGCGCTGAGAGAAGACTCCTAGCTGAAGCAGTCAAGAGCAGGAAAGCCAGGGAAAGCTCTTTACGATACAGACGGCTCTTCTTCTTGGGTGCCGGCTCTGCAGGTGCTGATTCAGCTTGCTTCTGCTTTAGAGCATCTATGCCAGATTCTGATACACCCCTTCCCAGAACTACAGGCGCAGTTGTCACTCCTTGCACCTGGTTCAAAAGCTCTGCCTCTGAGGTGGATCCTTCTAATCCTTCTAATGCTTTCACTCCAGATTTCTTGGTGACAACCCACTCATGGGAACTACGGAGTTGGAAGAGCCCAGAAATCATAGCGTTGAACTTGGTAACAGACATGGTGTTCTCGAAGAGCAGGAAGGGTACGAGGAAGGGGAAAGACTTGGGTGAAGGGATAACATTCAAGAGAGACATGAGCGCTGGAATGTAGCAAACAACCCAAGCGGGTAGAGTTGCTTCAGGCACAAACATTGTCAAGGGAAGGATAATGCAAAAGAGCGTGAAAGAGTAAAATGGAAGAATGAGCTTTCGCAACAGGAAGAAAAGGAAGACCATGTTAAACTTCTTCGTCCAGGGGATCTGCACAATGCAACGAATCCAATTGGTATACTCAGCAGAATGTCATCAGGCTACTGAAAGGACAACCTGACAATTGAAGTCTAAAAGCAGAAAAAGAAGCATCCAGTGACCTAAAAGCGTCTCATCATAACAATGAAAGATCTGATACTCACCTTAGCTGCAATGATATCAGGGAGTGCTAAGCGGAAAAGCTGCATAGGGCCAGAGTGCCACCGATGTTGCTGTTTGCGATAAGCTTCGTACGAATCTGGAAGCTCGCATAGAGACTGGACCAAAATCCCACCAAAATATTTCAAGGTTAAAATACTGTTAGGGAGTATTCATTACAAATCAACAAGAATGAGTGTCAAAATTAAGATCCTACACAGCGCCATCAATTTGACCTAAACATATCCATTCCTTGCTCAATGCTTCGAGATAAAAAATCACTACACGGTGGCAATAGATGAATAAAAAATCACAAGCATTGATTTGAACAATGCCTCGTGCTTCTTTTGAAACTCAACGTACGCGAACTATGCTAAACTGAGTACACCGCAAGGACTTACCCGGACGTCATTGAGAAAGATGAACTTCCAACCCTGCAGATGAGCCCTAACAGCAATGTCCATGTCCTCAACAGTGGTACGATCCAACCATCCACCGGATTCCTCAAGTGCTTGGATTCGCCAGACCCCCGCGGTACCATTGAAGCCAAAGAAATTGAGAAACACACCATTAACTTGCTGCTCAACTTCGAAGTGGAAAGACAAGTTAATATTCTGAAGGCGAGTCAGAAGATTCTCGTCCTTGTTCACAAAGGACCAACGAGCTTGCACAAGCGCTAGTTCTGGGTTTTCCTGCACGCAAAACATTGATCGTCAGTAATCACCTCTTGAAGTTTTCGTTTAAATCTTGTTGAACTTAAACCAAGCAGGGACTATCTAAACCCAAATGAACACTAGAATTGATACATGGAAGCACAAATGAATCGCAAACAGATCAAGCATTGAATGATTTACCCTAAAATGAGGGACCGTCAGTTTCAGGAAATCTGAGTTGGGCTGAAAGTCAGCATCAAAGATTGCCACGAACTCGTAGTCCTTAACATAGTCGCACTGCATGCCGGCCTTCATGTTCCCTGCTTTGTAACCTGTGCGATCAATCCGATGCCTGTAGACTATGTTAACTCCCTTCTGCTGCCATTTCTTCGCCTCGGCTTCGATTAGGAGAGCAACCTCCTCGTCAGAAGAATCATCCAATACCTGAATGAGCATTCGGTCCTTGGGCCAATCAAGCTGACATACGGCTGCGATGGATTGTTGATAGCACTGCATAAAGATACCACAAAACAGGGTGGAGACGGGTCAGTCAACAACGAGGCTACGTAACCCTAGATACAAAATAACATCAGATCTCGATCTGAAGCATAAAAGAAATTTTCAAGCAAGCGAAAGCAAATAACAAGTGCGATGTGAATCAGAAGTAACTCTCATTGCTAGATCCAGAACAGCTTGATTTAGGGTATGTTCAAGGCACAAACCTCGCGCTCGTTGCACATGGGAATCTGAACCAAGCACATGGGATGTCCCTTATCCGGCTGCTCAATGTCGTCAGACTCAAGAGATGGGTTCACCGGGACTGGCTTAATCTTTTTCCACTTGATGTACACACAGCCGCAGCACAAGATGATCCGATCGGCAGATTGAAGAAGAAACAAGCAGATGCAGAAGTCGGTCACCCTCTGCAACCCCGGAGCGATGTACTCCGCCCGAATGTACATCCACCCCAGATACAGAGTGTGCGGCACAGACTGCAAACTGAAGGAAGATGGCCAATGCGGCACCGAGAGCTGCCAGCCTTGGGAGTGAGCTGCCACTTCAATACACAGCATGATGAGCGCTAGAACAAAGAGGCAGGTAAGGATATGGAAATGTTTCCCCTTCGAACTGCCTTCCGAGTTGACAATGCCGCGCCGCATAATGAGCCTCTCCTTGACGGCGGTGAGCAGCACCATCACCCCCGACCACGCCCACGCCACGAATCCCGCCGCCTTGTTGGCCTTGAGCAGAAAAACCCAAGACATCTGCTTGGCGTCTTTCCTCTTGCCCACCGTGGGGCTGTCCACCTCCAACATGTCGAAGTCGTGATTCTCCATCCTCACCGCCCCCGGCTTCCCTCGCTTCTGCTCGCTACTAAACAACTCCGCAAAATCAAACTTTGACGCCATCACCACCCACTCCCCGAATCCCCCAAGATCCAGCTCCCAAACCCACACCTCACCACCACAATGCTAACAACCTACACAACCTCTCGCTCGCGAGATCTCTACCACCCGAACACACTCCCTGCCATGGCACACTCTCCCTTGCACAGAAACCCTGCTCGGCGAACCACTCATAGCTCCTTCCCATTCACCTCTGAGCTCCACCATCTAATGCCACCATCATCATACCCACTGCTGCCATCTTTCGGTGTCTTCCATCCATGTACCTCTCCTCCACCCTAACCTCTCCACAACCCTCTCTCCCACTACTTCACAATGCTGCTCCTCTCAGCTCGACATACCCATTCATCACATCACCATCGACATAACCCCACATATGACCCACATTCCCCAAACCTTCACCTTACTCCACACCTCTGATCTTCCACACTAGATCTGATGCGAACTAAACCAGTTCGAACACAAACACAGACACACACAGACTAGAAAAAGAGCTACAAAAGCACACCAAGTGAGGCGACTACAACAGTGGCCAACCCAGCAAGGAGGCTCCGACTTGGGCTACAAATGCAAACGCCGCTGCGAGTGCAGTAGCGTTTCACCCATCTCAAGTCCCGCTCGAGCCCGGCCCGGCTGCCGAATTCCCGCACCATCCGACGCAGATCCCGGTGTGAGGACGTGGCAAGGCGCGTTTGAAGCTTCCCCGGCACTCCGCAAAGGCCACCGTCTGACAACCAAGTTAACCTTCAAAAGCAACCAAAACCGCGCAATGCTCGGAACAAACAGCGGATGATTCCACTGCTCTCCCTACACTCGTCACTGCACCATCTCATCTGCCCATTCAAGCGCTCCACTGCGGCCCCGCTTTGTCTAGATATCGTCGATCACACGACGCTCTCATGCAGCAGCTCACTCTCCCATGGGCAAAAAATAATAATGCAACTGTAACAGAAAGTTAAAATAACTGGAATAATAATATTATGACGTAAAAGGCTTTTGTAAGATTAGAGTGGTGCGGCTGCTAGTCAAGTTGGTCGTGTTGGTTGATTGATGCTCTGCTGTGCGAGGGAGGGGTGATGAGTATGTATGTATGAGAGTCCTTGCATCTGAGCTCCATGGCTCTCTGTGTGATCAGTGTTGGTCCATGGATGGTGTACACAGTTCCACTACTGTTTATATGATAAGTTTCAACTTACTGCAGCTGTTTGCCAGTCCCTATGGCCCATTGATTGCCCCTCGGCCCCACCGCGCCCACATGGCCCTGCACTCCCCCCCTGGCTCCGCAGTCGACAGGCAGCAGACCACCTCGCCATCGCCATTAACTTCGCCCCCCCCTCCCCCTCCCCTACCCCGGTACTCCCCCGGTACTCCCCCTCCCCTTCATTTCCCTCCTCCATGCCCCATTTTTTTCCCCTTTCCCCACCTGAATTACTCCTTTTTTCACACAACCAATCAACCATACATATATGTTATTGCCATCTGAATCCCTTTTTTTTTTTTTTTGACACAATCAATCAACCATGCATTTATGTTATTGCCAGCTGAATTCTTCTTCTTCTTTTTTGTCACAACCAATCGACCATACATATATATTATTGCCAGCTGAATTACTTCTTCTTATTTTGTGACACAATCAATCCATTCTACAGATTGTTTCCAGCTGGATTACTTCTTTATTTTCGACAGATACAGTCAACTGTGTAGATTATTGCTAGCAACTGTGTGGATTATTGCTATCACCGTATGGATTATTGCTAGCATCGTATGGATTATTGCTATCACCGTATGGATTATTGCTAGCTGAATGACTTGTTCTTTTCTTTGACACAAGCAACAAGCAATCTACTGTCTAGATTATTGACAGCTGAATAACTTCATTTTTCTTTGACACAATCAATCAGGTCTATACAACTTGTGGCCAGCTGGATTACTTCATTTTTTGACATAATCAGCTATGTAGATTATTGCCAGCTGAACTTATTTTTTTATTGTTTTAACACATACAATCAATGTATAGAATATTGGCATGTGAATTACTATGGTGGTCCGGCTGAGGGGCTGTTTCACATATGCCAGTTGAGCAGTACTGAGCCTGGAATATGGCAGGAGGAGGGTGAATTTGGGAAACTGTATAATATCAACAACACTGTTCATTATTGTCTAATTCAACTGGAGGGAACCACTGTTCATTTGTCTTTGCAATGAAGCACACCCAGTCACAGTAAAAACGTGAGCTCATTTTCGTTACACTTTTTCCTCGTTTTTTCTTGTTTTTCTTGTTTTTTTTTAACACAAGTATTATGAGCTGATTTTCTAATATTTATTTTTAACCCAAGATTTTGAGGAGACTTACATGTGGTGACGGATGTACGGTGACGGACGTGGTGGTGCGGTCATGGACGGTGACGGACGTCCGTTAGAAGTGGATGATGAGAACAGGGGCGTCAATATTTATGTTTTTCTTTTTATTAAAAATAATTATTATTTTGTTGAATTCTCCTCCATTTTTACGTCTCCCCTGAGAACCTCGCGTGGGATGAACTTGGTCAAATTTGTAATTTTTTCACAAGTGGGTGAATAGTTATTTACTCTGCTCATTTTGAGGTCAATTTAGTGAGGTTTTTTTTGTTCCTTTTTTTTTTGGTTTTTCAAAGATTAGGGAATGAGAGTTTACTCCAAGAAATCAAGTACTACATGGCTGTAATGGTGCAATGAAATAAACCTCCATCTGTACTTGGAGAAAGGGATCCAGTACATAGCAAGTTTGCCCCCACCGACCTAATCAGAACTGTTTGGGACCGGGGCTACCTTTGATATCCCTTAGTTTTATTTATTTTTATTCCCATTGATTTTTCCATATTTTCATTCATTTCTTTTATTTTCGCTGGTTCCTTCTTGTTTTGCATCAGGAGAGTCTACACAACATATTCTATAAATAGACCAGCAGTTCTCTGCTTGGCATTTGTACCGTTCTTTACAACCAGTAATAAAGTTTCTCATATGTGTAAAAAAAAACATTCTGTAAATATAAAATCATATGGGTTCTTTTTTTGCATGGTTGTCCATGACTCTTCTAATTTAAATTGTTGATGTAAAATGAGATTGTTTGAGGGATTAAACCATATTGGATATATTATGCTATTTTTTAATTTGTCGTGAGTTTTTGAAAGATACCATGAATGTTGCTTGTATCAAAAGTAAGAAATAATGGCACAATCTTATATTTTCTTATAAGATTAGAGACAACTAAAGCATGAATTCCACATTATTTCATAGCTAAAGAACTAAGTGTGAAGTCACTTGCAAACTTATTCATTTGGACCTTGTAACGGACCTTCAATTTTCATTTATGAATAATTGAAGGCCATTGTATTGTTGACTTTTTCTTTATTGATTAACCCAGGGCTTGTAGTCTTGTGAAGGTCTACAAGGCAAGACTTATGTGTTGCATTGCAATACAAAGATAATTAAGGTAGAAGTACCTAAAACCAACAACTTAAGGATTTTGAGCCTTTTTTTTTCGGGGTTATTTTTTGGGTGTAATTTTCACGTGTAGAAAAATAGGTTTCTCATAGAATGCAAAAAATTCCAGAATTTTCTTCCCAATATTGAAAAAGATACAAATTTTTAAATACAAAAGCACTTTGTGACCCAAAACTAATATGTAGACTTTTTCCATCTCCCCACCTACTTGGTACTAATTTCCATTCATGAGTGTACCCAAAATCACCAGTTTTTTGAGCCTTTTTTATTGTTTTGATTGGTCAATTTGAATTGGGTGGTCTAACAATGCTAGATCAGCCAAAATGCGGTTTTGGGGACATCTACACGTTGGTTCTGGGGGTGCTATTGGTTTTGGGTGCTTCTACCTTATCTATCTTATGTGTAACGAGTGTGGCTCAATTTTTTATCCTACAAGGCTTAAGGAATTTCCATTGGTACATGCATTGGAAAGTTAGAAGTTAAGTGTGTTGAATTATTTTGAAGCCTTTTGTTTCACTCAACTATTTTTTATTTTTTTTATTTCTTGTCTATTTTTTCTTTTCTTTTCACTTTTTTATTATTTTTCAATAAAAGTTATCATTAAAATTTTTCCTTCCCTCTATTCCATAAATTTTCTAATCCTTACAATAATTTTAATTTTAAAATAAGCAAATGAGATATTTTGTAATAAGAAAAGCAGAATTTGCTCAAGTTCTGATTGGAGATTGCAAAAATGATCTAGGTTCGACACCTCATAGCCTTAAATCCTAAATAAAAAAAGTTTACAATTGGAAGTTCGACTATGACACTAACCTAGGCAATTGAAGAATATCGGCACTCAGTGAGATACTACAACGTATTTTTTTGCATTAAACATGCTCACCGTGGCTAAATTTTGCCAAATTTTGCTTGGGCAATCAATGTCAATTGATTAAAATTGACTTGCCCATGATTGCTTTCATTGTTTAGGCTAAACTTTGGCGCAATTCCAAAAAACACAATCTAGAGCACTTTCGGAAATCGTTATAGGTCTAATATCTTTGTTTGTCAAGTGAATGTACCTTTATTCATCTATAGCCCATTAACATCTCTAATTTATTCTATGTTCGAGCATGTGGAAAATTCCTTGTATGACCAATGCTCATTAAAGCTTTTTTTATATAGAATTTACAATCTACATGTTCCTTTCACCCGCATTGTAGGATGAAACTAAACAAAACATATTTCTAAATCCAATGATCAATTTTGTTACATTTTCATCCAATTCTCGATGATTCCATGTTCAAAAAAGTTGAATTTTCTAATATTGTAAAGAATCATTCTACATCAAGGACATTAGGAAAACAATAGAGAAAATTTATTGAGAGTGAAGAAAAACCTTTGAACATCATAAATCAATAAACTTTCTTATTGTTGAGTTATTTACTTTATCCAAAAGAACATAGTCATTATGTAGATTTTTTGAATTTTTGATAGCCTTCTAGAAAGCCATATGCTTATCATGAAACTCTAAAGCAATTTTTGAAGTGCAACAATGTAATAACTTTGTAGACATATGATTATTTTTACAAAAGAGGTCCAAAAATTTATCATTTATTAATTATTATTTTATTCCATAGAATATTTGTTTGAAAATGTTGCACTACATTATTACTTCTAGGATTTGGTGTGCATGAAACTAATAAAACACACATGAAGATGGTAATGATTCCAGACCTTGTTCCTACAAAAAATTGACACCATAAGAAGTCAAGGTCTAATGATCTTCTCCATGTAGAGTTGATAAATACCAGTTTTCTTTATTTCAAAGGCTATTATCACTTGTAGAAATTGCGCCCTCCACGAGAGAGAGAAACTTCGGTCTCTGGAAAGGACTGACGTGAATTAAGTGTTTGTTTGATCTACCCCCAATTCAAAGCCCACAGGACAAAAGTACCGAAGTAAAGATCTATTGCCTCCTTTCAAGAGTAAACACTTTAGTCACAAGTAACCAGTAACTAGAAACCATAAAAATCAAGTGTATAAGTTAGTTTAAGATGTAAGTTTGGACATCAAGCCACGAGCTCATTGTTGGTTGCTAATGAGCGTTTGTCTCATATAACAGGTCCGGGTTCAAACCCTGATGGACTCGTTTCCTAGGACCAGCGAGTATACCAATAAGGTTGTGCACTCAGCGAGTACACCAATGAAGGGTGTACTTGCAGTTTAGTGGTGTGCTCGCAGTTTGCACCACCTTAGTGGTGTACTCGCTGGTCCGGTCCTGAGAAACCAAGTTTTTAGTAGTGTTTTAATAAAAACCAATAATTTTGTAGTGATCAATTTTAGACACAATCAATAAATTTTATGAATCAATACTTGATTTTGTAAAAATATTTGATATCATGCTCATCATCCAAATTCAATCCAAATCTCATTGTAATTAAATCCTAATCCATCCAATTATAGAAAGGAAACTAAACAACAATTGGAAGAGTATCTTTTTACTCCTTATCCCAGAGCAATGAAAATGCTGATAAATAACTCAACTGAAAAAAAAAAAAAAAAAAAAAAAAAAAATCTTATTGAAAAACGATGCACAGAATGTAGTAAAATTTGAGACACCCAAGGATAACTAACCCATGTGCTAAACAGCAATTCCCCAGGTAGAACTGCTCACAACGTGTGCTCCCCAGTTATTCCATCTCCCAAGATGCATAAAACCTTAAAACTTTTGGAGTGAATCCAGCACTCCCTTTTCCTGATAAACCAATGCTGCACCTTCAACAAGACTTGTGTTGTTCATCGGCGTCGCTGCAAGGGAGTCTGCAAACTGCTCACATCGTGTGTTCCCCAGATTAATTTACATCTCCCAAGGAGCATAAAACCTTCAAACTTTGTCCCTAAAATCTAGCATACCCTTGTCCTGAGAAACTTAAGTTGCATCTTCAACAAGACTTGTGCTGATCGTCGCCGCATCGGCGTCGTTGTGAGGGAGTCTGCAAAGCGTACTAACTTAGTATGGTAGTGTACAGTCACCAGTATGGAAAATGAGTCTACTGTAGAGTTCCTCCTCATCAATGGGCAGGGGCAATGGTACAAATACTGTGCAACTGTGCGACATGCTGCAGTTGTGACTAAGCAAATTAGCGTTTCTGCAGCAGTACTCATGATGTGTGTGATTCCGGGTCCTGCAGATGGGGGGAAATGTACCTCCGGAGAGGCATCACCCATGCCCTTTTGTTTCATTTGTTTGATTTTGGGAATAATTGTCATTTGTTACGCGTTTGTTTTGGAAGAAGAAAGTGTGAATATATTTTTCACTACGTGTGTTTTGTAACTTTTTAGTATTTTTTGAAGTGATTTATTGGGGTGGATGTATGTGAACTTTAGGTCACGAGATATGTTTTGTAGCTCTTGGGGTAATATTTCTTATGTATTCACCTTAGTAGGTTGATTGAAGTACTAATATACATTGTAACTTATTAAGGTTAATATATTAACATGTGGGAGCCCATTCCCAAAAATGTGGGTTTGGTAAGCATTTGGGAAGTCTCCCCAAATGGCAACTCAATTGTGAATTTTTGAATGACATTATGAAGATGGGAGAAGGTAATAGTTTTTAAGGAAAATTTGGTGATTTTGGAATTAATTTTTTTCCACTATGGAGAAGGTTTTTCCCTAAAAAAAAATCTCAAAGAATAACATATTAGGTACAAGTATGAAAAAATCACAAATTTGATAAAGATATGCAGTAAGAAGTTTGAAGTTGCCCGATGTTGATAAATAATGAATTAAAGAAGCACAGTTTTTCTCACAATGTCTTGTGCAAAGACAAGTTATACAGTAAGTTTGCAAAAAAGTACTACTTCCCCACTATTACAAAAATTCAAAAAAATTACAACTAACATTTAATGCCACAACAACTTATCCAAAATTGTAATTATTATAGTATGAACATTTGTTTGTTAGGAGTTAAAAATTGCATCAGTTTCATTGTACAATATGTTGAATTAATTTTATATTGTTTCTGGATTACATTGAAGTTACTTAAATTGCTGTCACTTTGAAATGTTCTTGGTATCCTTTGAAAAAGCCTCGAAGATGACCAACTTGGTCTAACAAGGTTTTGCCACACGGAATAAAATTATTGACCTTTAGGATATTAATCAACCACCAATTATTAAGTAAAGCAAAATCAATGTTGAAATTTTAAAAACAAAGTTAAATTGCAGTTTAAACACTTTGACATTTTATTTGCTTATAAATATCTGGATTGTTCAGCATTTTAATTTGTCTATATTTTTTTAAAATAAGACATGAATAAGTGTTAAAATGTCTGTAGAGATGTACCATTTAATAAATAAAAAATAAAAAATATTCAAATTGAAAACCCTAGTTTGGATTGTATGGATTTTTGAATTACAAATGAATTACTATTTTAAAGTCAATGAAATTCATTATGTAGCAGCCACCATAGCTGTACTACATGGTATAGGATATATTGTATGTTGATTACATATTTCTCCAAAAATAATTCTAAAAAAGAAAAAAGAGGAATTTTAATGATGGAAAAATAAAACATGAGAAACTAAGGTTACCCAATACAACACACAACTGTTAACGAAAATCATACTCTATCATGTTCTTTGGTACAAACTCCATATTTTTTAATTTGAATATAAATTAAAATATTTTCACAATCAAGTGTTTATTGCGGCACTCGCCAAATAAGTGTGAAGTCTCACATTTAGGAAGTAAATAAATAAATGTATATCTAGGAAGTTGCAAGAAAGGCTAGGTTGACAACGATCACCACCACCACCACGCCAACACCTTCCAATTCCCTTTGTAATTTTATTAGGTAAAAACCGTCTCCAAGTACCTCGTTGACGAAATTAAAGTAAAGTTGAAAACAAAGTTACTTGATTTTTGAATGATGGTTTGCAGTGTGTAAATTTCAAAATTGCTTGAAGACTACTTTGTGAAAAAAAATCCCAAAAAATCAAAACTAACAAGTAAGAAATGAAAGGTGTTTATATAAAAATAAAGTTCAATAAAATTTATACAAAAAATAAAAGAAGTTGAGCTTTGCTTTTGTTTTAAGTATGTTAATTGATTTTTAAGTATTGTTTTAAGTATTGTTTGAAATAGATTTTGCAATAATCTATATATTTTATATAACCATTCAAACAACCTTTCAAATTTCAAACCCCAACTTCAATATCTTATTTCTATTCACGACCATATAGGACGAATATTACGATCAACGACATGACGGTCACGATGCTGATTTTCCTTCATATTTTTCTTGGGTAAAACCCTCTCCGAGTTCCTCGTTGATGGAATTATTTATGTGATATTTGTTTATGATTACTCCATCTAAGATTTTTTAAAGTTTTTTATAGTTTTTTTTTTTTTTTTCTTTTCCTTCTGGAGGGTTATTTTATTTTGATTTTTTTGATAATACATTTTTTTTTCCTAGAACAATGAATATTTGTTCAAAGGTGAACAAACCTGCTTTCAACGTACGATAGTGGTCTTATTGGTTGTAAAAACATTGCATACTCAATTTTGGATAGAATAAATAGATGTATGGTGCACCATATATTGATATATTATCAAAATAACAATATGTTTAATGTCATTAAAACCAAATTGGTGGTGGTTTCTATATTTATTAATTAGTTATGAAATAAAATTATAATTTTATAATTTACTATATTGAAAATTACTTAGAAGCTATAACTACCATGTCAATGCATTTTTGTTCTTCTATAAACATATGTTTATGGTGTAATAAATACCAAGGGCTAGTTAATATTCAATATATTAAGTAGACTGTCCATCAAACACTATCCAAATTTTTCATGAAGAAGAAAATCAATCTTTTGGATTACATATTAAAATCTGAAGTCCAAATTTTCTTCCCCCTAAAAGTGCTTATAGGATACACTTTCTTAGTTCTAGCATTAAAAAGATGGAATTTTTACAAAGAATTGGAGCCAATTGAAAACGAAGATTTAATTCTTTTTAAAGAACTTCTGTTATAGACTTAGTTATTTCTTGAGGCCTTGTCCATATTTTGGTAAGAATATGCATAAGAAAGTATTCCTGGACTACAAAAAAATGGTCATAATTTACAAGCCCTACCATCATCTACTTTTCAATCCTTCAACAATCTTTGACATTAAACATATATCAATCCAAAATAAACCAAACTTCAATAGATTGTTATCTCATCATATTAATAAATATATTGCCGAATCTCTTTCCACATATTCCTCATTATTTTAAACACTATCATCTCTTCAATCACATTTTTAACTTCCCACTTTCTCAAGATTTTTGATTTTTTGAAAATATCCAGCTATTTTAATTCATGCTTCAAATTCGTAGCTTCATAACTATACAAAACGCTGACCATCCGAAGTCTTCAAATTTTCATATTATAACATATTTTTTACACCCAAATTTGCATATTTTAATATATTTTTCACACCCAAAGACTTCAAACTCTGGATTTCAGGAGAATGTAGACCAATCCCTGAATTCTCATTCTATTTTCCCCCTTTACAAAAACTGACAAGAAGATTATCAGCCTGCATGTGTCCTCGGTACAGTCACCATGATTCTACCATGTTACCCATTCCATATTTCACTATTTTATTTTATTCTATTATATTTTTTAATTTTAATTTTGAATATTTCACTATTTTAATTCCTCAAAATGACTCAACCCTGTTTAATTACAAAGAATATGGTACAATCACAAATCATATACAAACGAAATATGGTACGAACTCCACACAAATGGCTTGCAACTGCAGCTGCGAAGAATCACACAGTTGTATGAAACTGTTATGAAATGGAACTTGGGACTAATATTGGGCCAAGTCCCAGCCCACGTTGGAGCCGAAGATGCGTTTGTTTGTTCGTTTGCAATGGGAAGTTTAGAATCCATCATCATTAAGTTAGTTGGTGTTTAATTGCGTGCTGGGGTCACCGCAGTGGGAGTGAGTGGAAGTTGGTTGCAGGGACTGAGGGGAGAACTCATCATTCACGTCGTGAGTTGCGTCCCTGACTGTTTGCTATATTTATGCCGAAGCATGCCATTTATGTTGGCCCACTCGACAACCGCAATCTTTGAATCTGCGCGGCTAAACCTGGCGATGATGGCCCAGAGGATGGCCCATGGGACCGTCCGTCCGACTGATCGAGCGAGCTTGGAGTTGGAACTTGGGAGGGAGCGATGGAGCGATGGAGCGATGGAATTGGAGCCCCACTGCCCCAGCCCAGGCCCCAGGCCACCACCGAATATATCTGGATCCATCATTCGGTTTTTGGGGGGCTGGCAACAGTTTGAGTTTGGAAGGACGCCAACGCCGTTCCTGAGGCCCATTTCTCTTCCGAGCCTCACAAAATATCGCCCTGCAAATTTAGACGATTTCCCTGCGTGGGTTGTTTTCGTGGTTCATTCTGTGGAGTGAAGTGCTTCATTTGGTAATTTGAAAGAGCAGTAAAAATGCTTCAAAAAAAAAAAAAAAAAAGCAGTAAAAATAATTGAGAAGTCATGCTTGGCATTTGTATAATAAAACTTCTCGTTTGTGTCCAAAAAAATTAAAAAATAGTTAAGAAAAACCAATAAATCATTTCTTTAGGGCTGAGGTGTGGATTTTGCCAATTGAAAACAAAATTTAAGTAAGTATGCAATAGGAAAAAAGGAAAAAGAAAGCATGTGAGTGAGTAGCTAATTAAATGAAATTACTGCATGTGTGTGAATTAAAATAATAGGTTGTTTTTTTTTTTTTTTTTTTTTTTTTAATTTTTGAGTTTAAAGGCACACAAATTGCTTTTTGCAACCCGCAGCAAAGTTGACAAATTGTTTTTGGCAACCTATTGCTAGGGAATTTTCCATCCACTAGGGTTGAGATTTTACGGCGGGAAGTGAATCGCTTATCCCTTGGTACCTCGACAACATCCAACGGATACCCCTCTCCATCATCTCATAGTTTTAACCCTTAAACGTCATTTTGATGTCTGGCCGGGCAGCCCGAAATTGGATCATGGCATCTTTTGTGTTTGGGCATCATGAATAGTGCATTTTTTGAATTTGGGCATCATGAATGAACCAATCAATGACGAGCTTGCAACCTATGTGCAACCCCAACCTACCTACCATAATCCTTTCAAAGCACAAATCACTCATACAAATTGTGAATTGAATTGTAAAATTTCACTTTGAGAATGCACAATAAGAAGGTGATTAGAATGATATAAAAAAATCAGTGAAAAGTTGAGTACAGGAAGAGCTACAGAGAAAATTCTATGGAAACCCAGCCCCTTGGGTCATGAAAAAGGTTTAAGGATTAACCCCAAAACGGCCAACGGTGTTTTTGCTCAAAACTGCCTTCAAATAGTCCCTTTTGAAAGCAAGCCGGATAGTGCAAAATTGGAACCAACCATAAGATCTTGTATCTGACTACTATGTCTATGTGCCTACCAAATCTCACGCTCTCATTCCTTACCATTTGAGAGATCCTAACATCCAAAGTTGAAAAAAAAAAAATTACCCTGAAAAACGGGGACATCAGTATTTTGGGGTCCAAAAAAATCATTTTTTTGAGTAGATTTGGAATGAGCCTCTTTAGATTCTTGTACCTAGGTGAGTTAGGTACATGTCCACAAAATCTCATGCCCATGCAAGGTGTAGAACCTTGAGAACATCATTAATTTCCACAAGGGGGTATGCTGAAATTCACATACAAAGGCCGTTTTTTTACAATAAAAATAGCATACGAAACATTCTTGGCTTGAAAATCCAAACGGTGGAAACATGCTCTAGTTCCTCTTCTACATACAGGAATTTTTATTTTTGAAAAAAACTAAAATCTCGATTTTTGGTGGAATTCCAAAGTTTTGTCTTTAGGCAGATTTGGGCAGATTTGGGCAGATTTGGGCAGTTTTGGGCAGAAATTGCTGCATTCACAGTGGCTGAGAGCTTGCCCGTGGAAGGGCTACTTATGCTCAGAGGAGCATAACTTTTCCTCACTTCATCCAAAAAAAAAATATAAAAAATATCCCCATAAACCTCTTGAAAAAACCTTTTTCTACAAAAAAATTCAAAAAATTTCAAGTAAATTTGAATTTTTAGGAATCTGCCCAAATTTCAAAAACACCCATTCTAGGACAATGGCCGTTTAGGAGTTAAGGTCATTCTAGAACAATAATACGTGCTTTTTATTATATGAATTGTAACTGAAATGAGGAATAGTGTTTGAAATAAAGGGAGTAGCATGGATTGTGAGTTTGTTTGGGGTTGTTATTTTGAATTGGTCACCATTATCTAAGTCTTACCTTCGCTGGAAAAACCAAACTGGTTTAAAATAGATTTGGCCGCGCATATTGGCAGACCCCTTATAAATCAATATGAATTGAAATTCAAAAAGACCTTTCTTTGTACTTTACTCGTCATCTCTTCACAATTACATTCAAATACATCGGTTTGTGGTCGGTCACCTGAGAAAAATGTCTGAATGCGACCATCAGAAAGTGCACGGTCTACCATTGTTATTTTCATGTCAGTTTGGTTTTTACAAGGAAGGTGAGAAGTAGCACATGTTACCATGAGTGTATTCTTTAGAAGGTAAAAATCATTATAAGATCAATTTAAGATGATTCATTTATAATCTTAAGGACCTTATACTATAAACATGCATCTTCAAAATTGTATTGTAGAGACGTTGTTTGTATATTGTTATAAGATATGGAGAATTTTATTCTTCACTTCAAGGATTTAGGAATAAGTTTTGTAAATAGTGTATATTCATTGTTTATAAGTTAAGGTATCTATACTATTTCATGATCAATCATTATTAGGGTTATGATTTTTCCATAGAAAGTTAATTTTGTTTGGTTTATTTTGAAATTCCATTATTGAAATTTTTATTTTAGGGTACCTTTACATTTAGTTATATAGTTGATAGACTTCAAATTCCTTAGAAATTGGGAACCACTTGAAGAAATGATTCAAAAGATTTTTAATTATTGGATTTGTTTTTGTTTGAATTATTAACGCCACAATTACTTGAACATGTACTGGAATGTCACCACAGAACATTTGAGACATACTTCACCAATGTTGTAAAAATTAAACTCAGATGTATTTTAAAGGTACCATTTGTCAAAAAAAATAAATTCAGATATATTTCATAATCATTTAAAAACCATAATTGTTAGCAAAATTAAAAAAAAAAATATGAATGGAAATTTGAGGATTTTGAAAGATTTAAAGGCCAAGGACATTTCTTTATAATACATTTAAACTCTAGGTCACAAATTTTCTTATTTTAGAATAAAATGAGCATGTTCAAAAGACATACATGTCAATTCCAATAATCATAAAAAAGAGGATAAATTCAAACTTACCAACAACATAATTTTTTTCACTCCAATCTCCTGTAAAACACAAAGCTGGCTTATACTACTAGACCTTCAACGCGCTACATTAATTCTAACGAGACTCACAATAAGTGACCATTTCATCCACAAAGACCCAAGCAAAATATTTCCATTCCCTGACACTAAAAAGTGATGCACCTGAAGGCCAAACCTCATCAAAGAACACGACATGACAAGGCACTGCAGCAAATGAAAGGGAGCAAACTAGCCCCCTCCATAGCTAGCCACATGGCGCCCCCTCTCCACTTGGCACCCACCTCCTCCAGTTCCGTGGCCCATTCCCAAGCATGTGATCAAAGGCACCCTCCCCCTCCCCGCTCTCATGCACTCCTCCCAACTGCAACCAACACCACCATTCCACGAATCCATCACCTCATCTCACACATCACCTTTTCTTAATCCACTCCAAACAGTCCAACTCACTCAAATCTTAATCCATTCCAAGCACCTGATCGATCAAAACTGATAACAGACCATCTTCCAGAAGAACCTGATCGATAACTAGCTCTGATCGATAACTGATCTGATCGATAACGCTAGTCTTGTTTCTGTCTTTCAATCCAACTTAGTTGCATGTTAACTGCATGTTCCTGATCGAAGAAACTGCTAGTATTAAACTGGTCGATACTAGCTCACTTCTAGTATCGACATTCTAGTTTCCAGTTGCAAGTTTTTGTGTCTAGACAAGAATTGATCGATATTGCTGAGTATTTTTGTTCTGAGTTTGTTGGATTTCGGACTGCTTGGGTTGTGTCTGATCTGTATATTTTAACTGTATGTGTTTGATTTAAGTAGCTAGCTGGTAGAATATACTAGTTTTATTCTAGTTTTGTTTTAGTTGTGGTCGACTGATCGATATCGATATCGGTGACTTACTGCAGTCACGGAGCAACATGTTGACTGCGCATGCGCATCCTTCGATTCTAGTTTCGTATCGGGTTTTGGATCGGACTTGTGGTTCTCGGAGCGTTGAGGATGGGGTTCGGGTTATGCGTTTTCGAGGTGGGAGGAATTTGGTTCAGTTGGGTTCGACGTCGACGTTCAAGGGGGTGAGTTTGAGGAGTTCGAGATGGGGGCGGAGTCGGGTTCGGGCCACGGCGGATTCGGGTGGGGTTGCGGAGAGTGATTTGACGTCTACTAGTGATGTGAGGAAGGAGGTTTTCGAGGTTGCAGCGGAGAATATTTTGAAGGAGGATGTGTTGAAGCAGAATGGGGGTAGTGAGAATGGGAGCAGTGACAATGGGAGCATTGACAATGGGAGCATTGACAATGGGGTTAGCAAGGGAGCAGAGGGGAAGGAGAAGGACAAGAAGAAGTCGAAAGAGCAGGAGGTTGATTGGGAGAACGTGCCTACAATGCCGGACGAGCTCGACCTTAAGCAGCGGCATCCGTTGGATCCCCACAAGCCCAACTTCAGCGAGGTGTTGCCGGAGCCGCTGCGACCGTACCCGTCGTTCGAGGGGTGGTTTGTCCGGATATGGGATCCTCAGCAGAACTTTAGCGCGGCGGTGATCTTGGCCACGAATTACGCCACCGATGAGAGCCAGGTGACCCTGTTGTTCGCGCCAGGGAAGGAGGTGAAGCGCGAAGGGGGCCGAGACAGTGTTCAGTATGGCTACACTTATGCTCTGGCTGCCAAGACGAAGGTTGTCCTCTTCTTCATCGCTTTTGATTTATTCGAGAATTTTAGTTACGGTTTTGTAGGAATTGGTTAGTTGTCTTCTGTTGAACTCTAGTTTCTTCGCTTCTCTAGAGTTTAGGGTTTGGTGGGTCCTCTTTCACTCATCAGTGTGAGTGTTGTATTTTCTTAGGATTTTTTGAGATTACCGGTCTCTAATCTCAATTTTCAGTACTTTCGTTCTTAAGGGTTTGGGATTTGAGGCTGTCAAATTTCGATTTCAATGATTAGGTTACAGTTGCTCTGTTCTGTTTTGTTTTTGCTTATCAAACCCTTCTGTTATGGTGTGGGAATTTGATAGTATATGCTGGGAAGATCCAAAATCTGGAACGAAAGTTTAAATGGTTCGTCTGGTAAGTTATGTGTGGATGATTCCATTACTGCGATTGACGTTATTGCGATGATGGTTGAGCAGGATGCCAAATTCACGACGAAGGAGCATGACGAGGAGTGGGACGACAACCGGGGGGAAGAGCCTGAAGGGTTTGAATGGGAGGCTAATGGAATAGGGCGCATTTCTGTCACCCCTCATGTCACCGATCTCGATTTCACCGTCGAGGGTTACCGCTTCAAAGCTCACTTGACTAAAGAGGTATGCAATTTTCCGGCGTAGGAGAGTTCTCAATTGAAAGTAACAATGATTGAGTACATCCCGCATATTTTTCCTGGTACAACAATTTTCAGTGTTTGATCTGGCCTGTGATGTATGTCTAATATCCCACGTTTTCTATCCTTGCAGCTGCTGTGGGATGCTCATAAGTCTGAAAAGGGTCCTGAAGGTTGGGCACGATTTGTGACCATAATTCCTACACACTGGTATGTGTACAGCCTGGGGTCGAGCGTTGAGTATTCTTTTTCGAATCCAGAGGAGAAGATCCACAGCGAAGGCTCGGGATTCGGACATGTAGAAAAGAATTGGGGTCAAACCTTTCCTGCTGGCCACGTTTGGACGCAAGCATTTTCTGCTGACAATACCGCGCAAGTAATGATTCTGCAACACTTGAGTAAACTCTGCTCAACTCTTTATTTCTAAGTACTCAGACAGCGTATTCTTTTATTTCAAGGCACCTACTCAGACAGCATATTCTTTTATTTTTAAGTGCCCGGACAGTGTAATCTTTTAAATGAAAGTACTTAGAAGACGATGTGTTTCACATGCAAGTACTCACACACCGTATACATTTATTTACAGGTATTAGTATTCGGAAAATGATTTCTTTTATTTCAAAGTACTCAAAAAGCGCGTTCTTGGTTTTACTTTGCAGTCACTTATTGTGAGATTGGACGTCATTGCAGGTTTGCTGCTCAGGGGCATACTTCAAAACTCCTGGCGAGAAATTAAGTACACCTTATATTTTTGTGCTGGGCTATCGCTCTCCAAAGTTACAGCTAGATTTCCGCACCAACGATTTGGGAATTGTGTTTAAGGACATAAATCTGGCAGCTCGTGAAAGCCGGTTCTCTGTTACAGCTGTCGGCCCTTCACATACTGTTGAGGTAAGCTGCCAGTTCCTCATACGCTTGTGATTACATCTAATTTATTTGCACAATTGTAACATTAGTTTAAGTTTCTTTTGTTTTCCGTGTCTTCTCATGTTACACTGTGGTATACATATTGTGTAGCATTACCTGGCGTAGTAGCAAAAGTGTTTGCGTTCTGATGTGTGTTATTCGATGGCTTTTTTGATGTGCAGATAATGGCCTATGCTCCTTATGAGACGTTTTCAGATCCTGTGTTGGCACCAGTAACTAAGACGGACTGGGAACCAGCATGTCGAGAATCATATGTGGCCACAGCAGAGGTTAAAGTGTATGAACATCTGGCGTGGGGAATTCCGGGAACTGAGAAACTGGTTGAGACTCAAAAGTTTGAATTTGCGGCACTTGAATTTGGAGAAGACTTGCTCAAAGAGGGTTCTGAAGATGAGGGAAACCAGAATTGATCCATCAAGTTTGGATATTCTTTGGGTCAACCCAAGTTGGGAACTGGTAGATCTTGTACATTAGAATGTGAGTTTGTACATTACTTTTGTAACGAAGTCGGCAAATTGTAAATCTATCACTACTATGAGTGAATTGTCCATTTCGTTGCTTTCTTAAAGATTCATGTCTGAACAATTTGGAACAACTTTTAGCACTACTAAATGTGTGGAATGCATCAGTTCTGAATGATCATTATGAATCCATAGCTTGTAAGCATAGTCAATCGAAAGCGTTGAAATCGTTTATGAAACCAGAATTCCCGGAGTTTAGAAGTATAGCGTATATTTACTGGCTAATTTCCCCAATCCGCAGCTGGCTAATTCAGATTAAGTTGATGTCACGACTAGTGGATGGGATGGGTCAAATTCATGCAGGATACCGCGTTGTGTATCTTACATTTGATAAAAATGCGGCAACAAATCACTAAGGGAATACTCTGGCACTGGTTACCTTTCCGTCTAATTTTCCAGATCCTAGCAATTTCAAACCTGTTTTGTTATGGATTGCGTTCGCACCACAAATCAGGAGTCAGCAATTGCGAGGAGGTCTCTGTACAAACACAATGTCGCCATTGATATTCTCAACCTCACGACTTGGCTCTGTATCCTCATGCTACCGAAGTTCAACACAAAGGGCATTGAATAGCGATGGGGATCATCACTAGCTTGGAGATGATGGGCAGATCAAACGATGCAAAACACAGGTAGAGCGAGAAACGCACTCGTATAGAGCAACAGATTGAACATTCCAAGCCTTACTGGAGCTAGCCGATTGGAATCTGATTCCATTATGGAGGTGATTAATGTCGAAGTGTTCAAGTGGGTTGTTGCTGTGATACATCTGATGAAGGTGAGTTGGTGATGAACCAGAGGGCGGCGAGGCAAAGCTTTCTGAAGCAGACAGAGTGGAAGAATTCAAAGTGGTGTGAGCATGATCTTTCAGGAATGGGACTTCATATGTTATGAAAACTCGACAAAAAACTTCCATTTAATGATCCATTATGATATTGTTCTCAAAAGCAATGGCTTATGACACCTAAACATGTTGAGGTTTGAGACATGAATTATTTTACAGTTTTGGTAAATCAATTTTTTAGCCAGACCTAAATTTGAGAGGATTTCTACAGCTCTTTTTAGCCAATTCTGCTAAACGATTTGAACCGAATATTCCAGATTGGAAGCCTGGTTAACAATCAGGCACCACATAGAATAGAACTAAAGATGTCATAGTATGAGGGAGTGCCAAGCTGGGTAAAAGAGTAAGGGCCCCAAAATTCAGGTATTTCAGATCTGCACACATTCATGATTGTGCATGTGCCATAAAATTTTAGTCAATATCAATCTCCAGCTTCTCTGTGGGTGCAAACTTATTGACTTGCATACTTGCTGCCATGAATTATTTTTCATTGAGTCTTTGTGTACTCTGTATATCTGATGGTTTCCTTTTACTATTGTATAGCATTTCTAGAACAATTATGTAATCATTGTGATATTCATGAAAGGTTGGTTGTGATGGCATCATACTTGCTTGAAAACCAACTTTCTTGGAGCTGTGTAGTGGCCGACAAGGTGCTGTCAATGTGTGTGTACTTCAGAGCCTGGTCAAAGCGTCGTTGTAAGTTTCAAAATTACAACTAAGTGCTTTGAATCATAGGTTGAATATTATCTCATAGTAAAACTTGCTTTAATTTGAAAATGCCCAAGGGTGTCTTTCAAATAAAAGATTTCAAAAAAACTACTAAAAAGTATTAATTTGACGAATATTTTAGAGATAGTGCACAAACAGAAGTTGTAGATTTTCATAGATCATTTTCGAACTAAAATCAATACAAATTTGATTCGGGGAAAGGTTCACGTCCTTCAGTGTTTGTGATTTTAGTGAAAAATTCTTCTAATAATACCAAATCAGATCCTTCAACACAACAATAATTTCATGAACAATCTACCAAAAACTTGTGGTGGTGAAAAGCTTCAGAAGGGAAGAGATTTGAAGAGGCAACTAAAGTACCCAAATGATCCAATTCGGTCGGTTAAGCTGTGAAGGGGTAAAGTGTTGTTTGCTATTGTGTCACACCGTCTCAAAGCACTGAGTGACGCCGACAAGGTGTCGCACCGACATTGAATCACATGGTTTTTGCTGCAACTGAAGTCACAAGTACTGTACTGCAAACTTGAAAACTACAGGACTTATGCCATATACTTCACAAATCCTACATTGCACCACGCAGGAATTGGTAAAATTCTACTCCACAAAAACTGAGGAGAAACTTAAGAAATCTTTCAGTACAGCATATTACCTCCAACTACTCTCGGCAGCTTGTTGATATCTGGTAACATTGACGTGGAGGAAACCTCCCAGTTAGGCACAATTTTCAAAACTGGTTGCCATTTTTCTAACTCTGCTTTGCTTTAGAGTGATATTGTTGCTTCCTCTCCAGACAAAGTGACGTGAAACTGACTCCCATGTTCTGAGATTAGTTATACCTTCCTTGAGTTGTAGCTAGTACCCTTTCTGCTTGTAGACTTCGTTTTGCACAGTAGTCTGTGAAGTCTACTTCTCTAGAATGCCGGTATTTCCTTTCTCTAGTGTGCCGGTATCCTTACCTACTAGGCAGCACTCTCCCTTCATTGACCACCAGGTAATCTATCCTGTTAACACTATGTTCCCATGAGTGCTAGCTATAAATATGCTTGTAACTGCCAAGAATGCATTTGTTAACCACCAAATTCAAGTCATTGGTGGCAATGGAAGTGAGAGTGGTAGTTATAGGTTGAAATTTGGTGCAGCTAGAGTGAAACAGTGGTGGTAGTGAATAGATGAGTCAATACTTCAATTTTTAGAAAAAAAACATGTAGTCGTAATAAATTGGTAAATGGTTGTATTTGAATGGAATTATGTTGGATTTTCATACAATAAATAGTGATGGTTGGTTGTTGATGATAGTTAAGTGGTGTTTATAGAATTTTTGATCCACTAGCATTTCGAAATTCATAGCTAATTCAATTTTCATCATATTATTCTTTGGACTGAAAAAATTTATTTGAAATTTTACACAATACTTGGAAAAGGTTGCATTCCTTATTGTTGTAGTAATGGGATGATTTACCTTTAAGGATGACCTTCGTGTTCATTTCTAAAACACATCTTTAAAAATTCCATTGAAAGAAAATTTGATGGATCTTCATTTCATCTTAACAGCAAAAGATTATTATCAAGACACTTTACAAATCCTTCATTGACCAAATTCTCATTTAACATTAATCCATGTGGTTTAAAAGTGTAAAAAAACACAAACACAACATTAATCAATAAATATTTTTTAAGTCTATAAGATTTTTTAAGTCTGTAAGATTTTTAAGTAATAAGTTTAAAGACTTAGAAGATGATCAAACTTAGATGGATTGGATAATACATGGTTACACTATTCATTACTTTTTGGAATATAACTTTAAAGGTCTCATCCTTCACAAATGGTTGACATATAGATTAATTTAAAAGCTAGCAAGTCTCACTTATAAATTGCAATAATTTCTAAGCGATGTTTAAATTATTGTAGAGAAGTCCATCAGTCGCGAATTTTAAGAAAATGAAGCAATATAATTGGTAAAAAATGAGACTCTTGTTTGCTTGAAGTTTATACTATGGTTAAAACTCATGTGCTTAAGAAATTCAAGCATGGATGGGAAGATGACATAAGTGCAATATCGCAATGCTTTTTGTAGTTGGTGTTTATTTGTAGTTGGAGTTTATTGGAGGTCAACTTTCTTGGGCAACATCAAAGCCTTGGACAAGAAACTCGGTCTTTGTATAACTCCAACTTCATTTAAAATACTACAATATTCTTGTTTGCAGTTCTACTTTTGTGTTGTCTTCTTACTATTCTCATGCCCTTTGAAGCACTTTTTGAATTTTATACCTTTTTTTTTTATACTTTCTTATATCATGCCTTCCTATATACCGTATTGTTTTCTTTAATGTCAAAAAGACAATTGTCTTAGAATGAGCTCTTTAAGATTTCAAGAAGGTTCTTATAATGTCAATTTTGAATGTGATTTTCAGAAAGTTTTATTTTAGACGTAGGGATTTACAAGAACTTTGCAGGAATCTATTCTTTTCATACACAAGAGATTGAAAAAATATTTATAATACCTAAAGTGGTTTTTCCTACTTCTTGAAAAGTTCCAAAATTTTACTACGACTCCCAATTATCTTCGGGATTTTTTTTTATACAATTAACTAACATGATTTCCTTTGAAATTGTCAAAAAAATCTTTTATAGTGAATAAAATTTCATTCCATGAGGAGTCAAGGGGGAAAGCACAATAAAGTGGACCACAAAAGTGCTTAGCTCATTGCCAATTTCAGCCTGTTGTGTAAACACGCTAGAAAGTGGCATCTAAAACTTCTTGATGGGAAATTAAGTTTAGGATACGGAAAGTAGACTTGATGTACTACAACTTCCGAAATTTGCGTTCGTAGTTGTTGAGTTGAGACACCTCTATGAACACGACAAAGTTGAACAAAGTGAATGCAGTCATTTGGAAAAGTGACCGTATTACATTGTAGTTTTGACAAAAATCACTTTTGACTTTGTGGGGCCCTTCGTTTGTACATTACGCTTGTAGAAATGATCCGGGTGGCCATGTTTGCAATCCTAGATTGGCGAAAAGTATCCCTCGGGACGTTTTTAAAACACTGTTTTCGGTGAAACTTTTTGTGAGGTTTTTTTCACCGAAAATTGTTTTTTAAATTGGAAAAAACATCCTCTAAAGACAATAGAGGGCCCCAACTGAAGAAATCGAGACTTTGGAAAAGTTCATTTTCATGATTTAGAACTAGAGGTCAAATTAAGTTTCAATTGAAGATGTTTTTTTCATTGAGATGTGTGTAAGATACCTTATGACACCTTAGAAAGTGACTAAAATGCTAAAAACTACACCAAAATGCTCAAAATCAGCTTTGAGCTATAAAAAACAGCACACTTCATATTCACTTCCTAGTGATCACATATTGCACTTGGTGGTCCACTTTATTGTGCTTCCCCCCTCAAAGTTTTCTCACCCTTTTTGGGTTAGGATGAAAAAAAAAATGTTTTCCTTTATCACATAAAAGATAAAGATTTTGTTTTTTTAATCTTGTTTTTACTTCAAGAATAAAAATAAGCCTTTGTTTGACCGTCCAAAATCACATTCTATAACAATCTAGGTTAATAAAAAATTAAAATAAATATTAGCAATAATATAAATCCATGTTCTTTTTACAATTTCTTTCACAATGCTCCATTCCTTTTCAACCTGTAATTTTTATGTACAGGTGACAAACATCATTTATACCATATTAGTATAAAACCCCTAACTTCTGTAGAATATTTTTTTGCCCAAACTTCCATAGAGAAAAACTTGATACAAAGAGTAGTCAAAGTTTGTTGATCCTATTGAATAAGATAATAACAAAAATAGTGTTTTTTTATTTCAACCTCTACAATTTCAAATTTAGTGCTCGATTACTGATACTTGTCCTTCAATTAATTCTAACCAAGATCTTACAGGTGGAGATGCAAAACAATCTCTTGTTTGATTCTTTTGCCCTTTGAAATAGTAGTTTTGAGGTGTTTTCGGTGAGAAACGGTCAAGGAATTTAAGGAATTAAATGATATTTTAAAGGTTTTAAAAGTTGTTTTTAAATTATTAGAAGTTATCCTCTAGATGAAGATGCGTGGAAGACTTCTCCACTAGGTGTTAACATTACAACACTATTTCTAATATTCCATCTTGCCCAACACTCCATTATTTGCCAAAAATAGCCATGCCTTGGACAACCAGCAAATGCACTTCTTCAAAGTAATGCAAAGTGGCCCTAATTGCCACCAGAGTAAACCCATTTGAAAATAAAATAAAAAAGGTCTCCACTCCCAATAAACCAAAACACTAATTTAGGTGTCTGCAGAAGCACCTACAACAGTCACCAGTACAGACTGTCTAAAGTATACATTTAACTGTTTGGCGACTTCGTAACAAGTGACATTCTGCTCATCTGTTGCAGCTTCGGACGGAACTCTTCCTCCACCAGCAGTCTTCGCAGACACGCTTCGGCGCATGCTGACACATGAGTCTGTATTAACTTGATCAATGCAGATTGCAGAGTCGGTAATAGCAAAACAGACAATTCACCTTGTAGTTGCTGGCAGCTGACTGTCCAAGGATACCATATTTGACTGCTACAGTTCTAGACTAAATTGTTAAAACTTCAAGCCTGCATCGTCTTCCGAACATTTAAACATTTCTGCTGATCAAAACTTCATAGACTACTCGACCCTTTCTCGAAGCTTTTTAGAAAACTGAAGCGTGTTCAGATTATATTTCTAGTTGTAAGAATTTCCAGTGAATATCGTCTTCCGAGCATTCATATCTATATGCTTAGATTGGTTTCAGCTTGCTAAACGCGTGACTCCACTTATTCTTGAAGCGTTTCAGAAGGTCTCTTACTTCTAGTTGTGAGAACTTCCAGTCTATATCGTCATCCGAACATAGCTATCTGCAGATAGAGATTGATTGCATGCTTGCTGAACGCTCTCCACTCAGTCTTGAATTAAGCCTTTCAGAAAATCAGTACAGATTGTGTTTCGACATGGGTGATCCTGAATCTCAAGCAGTTTCAGATGGAGCTTTGGAGGTTAGATTCCCATGCTGGCAATCTCGATGCAGGTGGTGCGAACTGGTGTATATCATGTGTGAAATGGTGATCATGATCGACGTGCAAGACGTGCTTGCGGAGGAAACTCAAGTGGAGAAATCTCAATCGGGATTGCAATTGAGTGGATCGGTGGATATGGAAATTATGTCAACGTTGGAAGGGATCCTTGATTCCCTCAACTCACTTTCACTGTAAGTTTCAAAAACTCTTGTGCTGCTGCAAATGCTTGGTAAAATGCTCTGACTAGGATTCCGTTGTTTGTAGAGCTGTCGGTCACGTTGGGAAATTCTGAAGTTGTGGTTACCTCCATTCAGGACTTCAAAATGCTCCTATGAAGCAATCATCTTGTGATGCATAGTATCTAGAACAGTAACAAAGTGTTTGCTTATTTCAGGTCTGAGCTGATGTATTCTCAAGCTCACACAGCAAGTTGTTTCTCACGCCACGCTGGGGAACAAATTTGGTGGGGAGGAGTTCGGCCAAAATCAAAATCTGGATCGAAGAGAGGTTTGTGCAAGACGAATCTGTTCCTAAAGATCAACTTACGTGGCCATTTGATTCCGAAGGCACCATCAAAAAGAAGCAGATCTTACCGAGCTAGACGCTGCAATCCTAATTCTTGTAAAAGTTTGAATGGAGTCGACAGCAACAAATCAACTTACAAGGTCACCATCTCCATGATTGATTTTACTGAAGATTGTAAGTCCATCCTCCAGCATTTGGTACCCATGGCTCCTCTGAAGTCTTTGCGACTTGCCAATGACTTCACAGATCTGAGCATCCACGAATTACCTGAGATTCATTGCTGGTTGCTTGAGGAGGAGCATCCTGTACCTGCTAAGAAGACCAGAGTAGACCTTTCTCACGAACTCCCTATTGCTACAAACTGGGATTCTCTAACGGATGACATGCAGGACAGTATCCTCAACAGACTAGAGTTCAAAGATCTATTCTGTTGCAAAACAGTGTCAAAGGCGTGGAAGAAACGTATAGAAAGTGACGACTTTTGTCAATTGCGGGGAGCGACTTCTTCTCGAGAAGGCTCATTCACGGCTATCAGTTACTACATCAAGAACAAGACTTGGAATTGTATTGGATATGATTTGCATTCAAACTCGTGGCGGTCGCTGCCACCCTTATCGTACCTCCCAGCTCCGGATGCTAACCTTTTTAAGGAGTATTCTGTCACTGGTCATCGCACCCTCATGTGTGCTCAACTTTCCAAACTGCCCAACAAAGGTGAACTAGTGGTCTTCAACCCCTTGACTGGTAAGAAAAGAGTTCTACCACCATTGTTATATCCGAGAAATCCAGTGCTTGTTCATATCTCAGTCCACTACGCAGCAAAGTCCTACACGGTAATAGTTGCTGGGAGTTCATCTGCGAGGGAGGAGTACCTGTCAAAGAAAGTGGAAGTGTTTCACTCCACCACTTCCAAGTGGACAGAAGCGAGCGACATTCCTGGACCCTTGTTTGGGCTGAACGAGCACCAATCAGGTGTATGCGTGAACGGAGTATTACACATCATTGCATTTCTAGATGGCAACGGCCGCCGAGGTGTGGCAGCATTTGACGTGGAGAATGGGAAGTGGTTGGAGGATATGGCATGTGCAATCCCATTTGCTACGTACTCACCAACCTTACAGTTGATTGAGTGCGAGGGGAAGGTGCACTTGTTCTCAGAGCAAGAGCGTGACGGATGTGTGGAGCATTGCATTGATGTGCTTGAAAAATCAAAGGTGGACGGGAGAGCCTATCTGGCTTGGCATTGGAGGAATTTGGTTCGAGTGAAGAAGTGTGGTGGACGTGGATTGCAAGTATACCCTGAGTATACATGTGTAAGCTTCGGAGATGGAAAGCTGTGTGTGTTCAACACTTTGAGTCGTGATGGAGTGGTATATGACATGCGAGATGGAAAGCAAGTTTCAATTTTGGCGGCACCACATGGGAATGAGATGGGCGAGAAGTTTTTCAGCTTGAATCCTGCATCTTTCAGTTTGCAGCCCAACTTTGAGAGCGATCCCATGTCATCAACTAGTGAGGCAATCTAAATACTAAGCTGCCAATTGTAATACTTTGTATGTAATTGTATGTGTACCTGGCAATATTCCTTGCATTTTCAAGGCTGTCTAGAGAAGCATTGTAGATTCAAGACATGGATATTCTTCTTTCAAAAAAACTTTGGCAGCATAATCCTTTGATTTAGAGGTAGCAATTGATATCAATCCAATTAAGGCAGCTAATTTAGCTAGAGTCTAGCTAATTAAGGTAGACACGCACAGGGTAGATTGAGCTGATGAGATTATATGCTCATATGTAGAGATAAAAGCAGCATCCCCGCATAATGATGTGGATGATTTCAATATATGATTTCGAAAGAAAATCACTAGTCGAATTCTTGGAAACAGGGACGCGATTAAAGACGCTGCAGACTGTCTCTGTGGACTCCGCTGGCATTAAGCGACTTGGAAATTTCATGTCGCAGAGCTCATGTCGCTCCTTGCGATGTGTCGCTGCGGACCTTTTTCACGCAGGGGGTAAATCACAAAAACCGGGAGCACAGGCAGTCCGTCAATCTCCTGTACGCTAACAGAATGACATCTTCACGTTATGAGGGATACATTGCCTGGTTTGAATATCTTCGAAGTTCACAGAGATGTGTAATTGCGGTAGATTACTAGCATCCATGTGTTCTGCTTGAAATCTACCAAGCTACGATGCTTCCTAGAAATTTCTGACAGGGCGTCTCTGGTTTTTGCGAACCGTATGCGTTACACGTGTTAGCAGATGGGAAGAGTTGACTGTTCGATTGACTGCAGTTACGTTTCCATTCGCTTTGTCATCGTTCGACACTTGTTTCAATTTCTCATTTTTTCAAAAAAATGCGTATATTTATTGAATTTGAATAAGCGCTTGCCATTACGTATCCGGTGAAGACACGTGATATATACAACATCCATGTTCACATTGAAACGGAGATCCAGACATTTAGTGATCCAGAAATAATACTTTATTAGTATGTGCTCTCACATATCACTGTACCCAGCATTTGATAGACGTTGATCCACATTCATAAACGAGAACATTGAGAATAGAATGATTTGCAATGTGCTAAAGTACACATCGAGAAAAAGTCTTCTCAGTCTCATTCATGTTTCCATTACCTATCCTAACATGAAACTTCTCTCTCTAACATCTGTTTGCAACAGACTGCATCACCAAAGTGCAGTCTCTTTTGCTTCTACACTACAGGAAATTTCTGGAACTCAGATTCAGTATGTAGTGAACATCACCTCGTATAGCGCCTTGAAACGCTAACATGAAGCTAAGGTGAAGGCGAGTTTGGGTGTGCCTCTTCTGCATTCATTCAAGGGGGAATGTTAGCCCCTTGAACCATAGAACGCTTGATCCGATCGCATCATTTAAGTTGCTTTGGTCCGCTTCGTCAACAGGAATCATTAGAGGAATGTTCACCATGACGCTTTCGAGATTTACTCGGATGTACTCAGACGGTACTGGGCGATTATGAAACATGCCCTGGCCCCCGAGGCTCATAACCTTGCCAGTTGCGACTCTCGATTCAGGGTCCAACGTATCTCCTAGCCATACTTTGTCGCCAACTATAATCTGCATGTTCAGAAAATCATAACACTGGTGAGGAAGGAATGTGAGTTTTTTTTCTTGTATATAACACAGTGGTTATGTGTCTGCACAACGATGTTTCCGTTTTTTCTATCAAGTCAAGATCAGGGCATCATAAACTAGTGCCGTGTACCTCTCTGTTATTTTTGGATACCGCTCTTTCCTCTTCAGGTCCCGCATAATTCATCTGCACAAAAAAGCATTACCTAGTTTTAGTGGTCTGATAATGGACTAGGACATATGACAATAATATACTTGCAAAATTTGATTTCGCTCACGTCTTCTTCCACGCTAGTAATAACTGTCACATTTCTTTTCTTCAGAGTCTGTACAGAATGACACATGACTGTACGAATCCGTTCTCAACGTAATGTGCAATTTATTAAACATAGTAACCTAAGGGGACTGATTTAATAGATTATGAAGTACTGAAGAAAATATCTACTTCTATTTCGATTTCCCGTTGTCACCGCTGAGCACAATATGAGTTAAGAACATGTCATCGATACTAACCATTTAAAACGTGCCAATTTAACACGGCTTAGCAAAACACACATGTCTACTCTGTTAAAGGTAACAACCAGTTATATCATTTGCAAAGGAAATGACATAAGCATAAGGATAATTAGAAGAAGAACTCCTTCATCAAGCGATCTACTAAATATGCTTCCTTATCAGTCACATCAATTTTTACCCTTCCACCATGACTACAAAGACTTCGGCACGTGATAAGTATGGAAAATGTACCATTGTGGCAATTCATTCTCAATATAACAGCTGCAATTCCATTAAGAGTTACAATGGGTACAACATAATGTAGAAGAGTGTACCTTTCTCTGTGTTTTTGAAATTGTTCTTCTCTCTGTTGACCTCGGATGATTCACCTGCATGAACATCGTTGCAAAGTCAGAACATACACATAAGAACCCCTGAAATGTTTAAAAATACAGAACTTATTGTCTTCAGATGTAGTTTGGCTCACTTCTGCCACTACTCTCTTATCAACTGCGACATAATTTCCTTTCTCGCCAGTCTGTACACAGGAACAGACGACTGTTAGCCATCACTGTGAAGAGAAAAGAATTGCAATACTGAGTACCTTTCAGAAAACTTTTAAACAATGTGAACATATAAATGGACATATACCTTTGGGTATTTTCCTTTCCCTTAATAGTAGTTGGGACTTACTGAGATGAAGACAAGGAGTGGACAATATCTACTGAATAGTGCCAAATGATTGTGGGTCTAGTCACAAGCTGAACAAATGCAATCAAGATGGCAACTAGTTGTGATAATTAAGGAACTATGTGTTCAAGTACGTAAAAAGTTACGCTTAAGTCTTGGGTGTGCAATTTACAAAGAATTCATGTCCGACAGTCATTACTATTTCTTATCGTAATACATGATAGAAAAAATACTCCATGATGAGAGTATCTAGTTAGGATAAGAAGTGGGCTGAGTATATCAGATGGAAAAAATTGTAATTTAATGCAAAAACACACATCACACCAACTGACTTATTAAAATGTCGAAGCCATTCCTGTACATGGTATAGCAATTTTTGAAATCACTTGAATAATACACGATTACCTTATGTACTCTTTGGTTGCCAGAGTCAACCATTTTAGCACTTACGTTGAGTTCTTGCTCGTCTTCATCTGATGTCTTAAGAAGGACATCCCAGTAATGGTCCGAACTCCTCCTTCCACGTGATTCGTTTAAACCGTATTTCCTGTCTTCACCCATATTCTCCGAAGTTTCTCCTAAAATAGGTACCACCGGATGCGATTGACCACGATCTTCTCCAGCATCTGTGCCAGATAAATTCTTCAGTACAGTCTCCAGCATGCTCTGTAGGCCTATATTGCTCTCGATCACATTATCTAACTTCCGCTCCAATGCTGAAAGCCGCGTGGAGTTCTTGCGCTCTGTGTCCTGAGAATCCATATACAATCCTTGAAATCATAACCAGAACTGTGTCTATTATAAAATTAAATACATATTATAAAACAAAAAAAGCTAGTATGTGACGGCCGTATTCAACAAAAGAATTATACAGAAGAATGGATTCCCAAGCACGCTTGTGTCAAAAATCTGGAATACAGGATCTATAACAATGCCATCCTGTAAAAGATTGCGCAATAGGTCCATTCCAGAAGAACGCCTGAATCGGTGTTTTTTTTTTTTTTTTTTTTTTTTTTTTTTAAATTACTGAATTCCAATCAAATGGTAACAACAACTACATTCATTACTCTCTATCCTAGACACTCTTCAGTTAGAAACCACAACACCATCATTAACCACGCATGACTCCACTAGTAAAGTTGATTTCAATACAAGAATGGGATGACTTACTGCACTTATTGGACTGTCTTCAATCTCTCTCATTTCACCTGCTAGGTGTGTCATGGAATTTGTACCTTCCCGCTCCAGCATCTACCACAAATCAAAATAACACTTCCAGCGTGACAATAAGCCTTCCTTGAAATCATAATCTTCGTGAGTTATATGGAAGACATTAAATTCAAAACCAAAACCATTGTTATAATAGTGAGGAATTTCACAAACAATTCGACCTTCCGAATAACAGAATGAACTCACCATTTTGGTCTCTTTTCCCGCGTACCCGTGTCTTCCTAGTCGTGGATTGTATGCAACCTTCTTTCTTGTCTCAGTCATCTTCTCAGATTTCTCCTTGTGTCCAGGTGTGTCCCAGTATTTCCTAATCGAACCCCACTCTTCCTCACTGATACTTCCCGGTGCCTTCAAACTCTTACCGTGGAATCTCTTCACTCTTTCACGATATCGTCGCAACCACGTTTTAATCATCGTCTCAAATGAACTCTGTGAGACTTGGTTCTCTGTGAATTCGAACTTTGAAAACAAAATGTCTCGTAACATGTCCCTGGAGCTCTGATTTTGATCCTCATATTTTATTATACTTAAGTCCAACATCCTAGGTGTAAAATCACGCACAGACTCCTGCCATTTTAAATGTCCAGTACAACCACTATCTATAATCCCGGAGGACCGTACCTGAACAACGTATGGCCTTAACCCCTGTTCCTCCCTTCTCCGAGCCTGCTCATCCGCTTCTCGCTTACTTGCCCTCTGAAACCTTTTCCTCTTTGAGTCTTCCTTTATGGTCGATGTCATTGAGGGAAGGTTAGAATTCTCTTTCTCGCCTTCATTCCCCTGCGCTACAGCAACGTTAGACTGCAAATTCACTGGATAATTAGACTGTGGTACGAAACCCATTCCGCTGAACATGCCTGCCGTCGCCTGATTTGTAGGTACAGGGACCCAAGTATAAGAAAAAGGTGTTTGCATGCCCAGAGTAGAAGATGATGGTAGTGTCTGTCCCAACTGCGGCGTACAATAATCCACGAACGCATTTCGTGAGTCATATCCCTCTGAAGTATGCACACGGCTTCTTCTAGAATTTCCGGCTTCGTGTCCAGCATGTAGTGACTGCAAATTTCGGCAACTCTCATTGCCGCTGAAAACCTTGCGTTTCCCTCTACCATCGCACTCGTCAGCTTGTTTGTTACAATCATCTTCATCTGCAAAAATTCATACAGCAGTAAAACATGATTTAGGTTGTCCCTGTATTCACGTAACGCAGACTCTCATCGATTTTATGAGTAACAAAGACTCCGCGTATTCTAGCTCTACCAACCACATGTGGCCACAAGAAATGCATGCTTTAAAACATAAAAGGCCTTCTGTGGAGAATGTAACCACTACATTAATCGGAGTGCATATACCCCAGTTGGATTCATGAATGCCGCAATCAAATTTATCACTAACCTAATTGTAATACAGTCACGGGATAAGCACATATTCATAAATTTTGTTTGCAAATTAGGGTACATACTAACCGTCGTATTCGAAGCCGGATGCGTCTTGACGTTGGCCTGCTGAATAACCACCTGTATGACGAATTTGTTCTTCACGTGATTCACGTAATGACTCCTCCTCTGGGGTCACTGTGTTCAGTCGCTCACTACGCCGACTTGGTTCCAAATTTTTGGGAATTTGCTTCCTGACATTCTTCTTCTGCTTCAATCCATTCCCACGACTTCTTCACAACATAGAGAAACAAATGAGAAGAAGCACTAACAATGTTGAGAGAAAAATAAATGAGTAAACCCTCTCGCACAAATTCCAAAGAAGTCCATAAGAAACCTAGCTAGGATCATCTCCACCGTTGGCAAAGACACGTGTCAGTAATCGAGATGACTTTAACGGCGACATGTAGGGTTTATAAAAAGACTCTAAACTTACAGGTCATTCGCTGTGTCGAGGCACGGTTGTAGATACTCTAAATTTCTACGCATGAGCGCTTCCCTGAAGAGCAAGTACTCGTTCTGCTCCTCCGATTCCCCGACATCATCTCCGCTGTTTGATTCCTCCATGTCACTCCCATAATTCTCACGAGACATTTATTCCTGAATTTCACGGTGTCTCTCTATCAATGCTGCGACTTACAAACCACTCTGCGACGGCGCTACTGGAAGAAGGTAGTGATTCGTGTACTCACGAATGCGTACCTGAAGCACGGGATTCCTACTACGCCAATCTCCCTACACGATTGTGAAGGTATGTGTGTCCGCAAAATGTCGAATTCAATTTGCTTGACGATGTGTAGGGTTCTCGCAATTTCGTGAGTCATAGATCACTGCAGTTAAATTTAGCAACTTTCCTTCTGTGCGAGTTCAATCCAGAGGAGGCTCGCTTTATTCGATTCATGAGCCCGGAACGTGAAGTTCATCTCAAGTTATCTAAACAACGCAGACTTTGCTTTTGTATCATCATCTTGTTGCAGAAACGAATCACATTACTTCACAAGTAAATAGTACTATACTGTTTTCGTTCTGTGATACTCTTAATTAGAGCTTTTATTTTTTTCCGTATCATCTGCAATTATACCCGTTTGTGTTCTTCTCTACATTTCCGTTCTTGATTTTCTGTCTGCATCACAGTTTCCTCAGAAACGTGAATCTACAAAACTTATATCGTGCAATCCTGTACAGTGTTATCTGTAATTGTGCATTGGCATCATTGTGAGTTACAGTTCAATCCTGATTTCACAGAAACCTATCTGGCGTTTCATTCACTACTGCACTGGAGTAAACGGCGATCGTATATTGTAACATTCAGTAAAAGTGATTATGGTATTGCAAATCCCTCCTACCGTGCTCTCAGTATTTGGATTTTCTAAACCTTTTCCTTGATTTTCAATGTGTCTTTCTTCCCTTAGTTTTCTGATCTGTTTTACTCTTCCACACATGAATTAAAACTTCCTCCACCATTGATTTTTGTGCAGTTGATATACGACGGGATTTTAATGAGGAATAGAGAAACAGAGAGTTATTGAGATACCAAACTAGTTCCAACAAGTACCATGGGTAGGGAATCACTTGCGGATTAGATAACTGGTTGAGACAAATGGAATTGTGGCAACATACAACTCCGACTGGGTTGTTGGTTACTGACATGTCCTACAGTAGGTCGGTTGTCTTCTTCCTAGTAGGTGCAAGACAATAACGCATCCTGTATCGTATTCCAGATCACGACAACTTGACCCACGATCAAGGTACGCAGAATGATGCGTTAGTACACGAAATACCTTGATTGTGATTACATAATCTTACTCTCTTCAATGACGCATCTGGCTAATCGTGTTGGTAATGGCTGATACGCACTCCTGTTTTCAAAAGTAGAATTGTTTACTTGTATTTTGGCAACGTTAGATACCTCGTGGAAACAATTGATAAATGTTTTATTTTTACTTAATTCTCACTTTTCAATGACAGAAATGAACTGTGGAAATGCAGATTTGCATATTACTTATTTGCATCTGCGGTGTTGATAGCGCACGGTATATGCTTAAAATTCCACATCAACTTTCCCACCAGATTACTTTCTGAATTTCTTGAAAGAGGCATTGAACGCGACAAGACCTTCATCTTCAAAATGTAAGACCCATTCTGCACCTAGTATGAGGTCTGAATATGAACCTGCTAAAATCCGGTTTAATGATCTACAAATTAATTCATGTGCATGTTGGAGATGAAAAAACATAGAATAGAAGGCACCACTGTGTGAGTATTTAATGTGAAAAAGAGAAATCATTTACAAGAACGTAGGTAATCATGCCCTATGAATCGCTCAGTGTATATTTTAGAAACTTAAGGTGACTTTCGAACAACTGTATTGCATTACGATTCAATAGACAAATACAAATGTCATGGCATATTACGGTACTCAGCTCTAGTACTTAGTTTCTTTGCCTTGTATTACGCACTTCTCGGATACATAAATTTACAAAGACTTTTTAAATGGTGCGTCGATGTCCATAAATGATACTGTTAAAGCTTAGGGATGTACTGTTGAATTCTGTATACTTATGTTTTCGCAACTTCTTCTCAGGTCTTCCAGCAGGTTACTTATAACGGATATGCAGCGGATCAATGCACGTGATGACAAGCTGTGGTTGAGGGATAGAAGGCGGGCTGCAATGTATAGTTTTAGCAGGATACCATGTCCCTGCAAGATGCATAAAGGGATGGGTACACCTTTCAGCATCGAAGAAGTTCGAAAACATTTACTACGGTATGGGAGGTCAAGCGACTGTAGAACGTGGCGTGGTCCCGAGGACCCAGACTCCTCAGACGAGGAATGGGAGTCTCAATTCACCGCCAAAGTTGCTGCCTTAACAAACCGTCAGGAGAAAAGAGATAGTGGAATACAGGTCCGTGAAATGGTTCAGCACATGTACGAACAGATACAAGAAATTGCTGATACGGAGGAGATAGTGAATGATATTACACTAACAGCATTAGAAGAAACCGACAATATCACAGGACTGAATAGCGACAGCAGAGGTGACGATGTTCCGAAAGCAGAGGTTCCAACAGATTTTCAGCAGGACGAGGCTGTCAACACAATCAACGGAGCTGCGAACATTCAGCACGAGGATAATGGTTTGGAGGGAGGGGAAATCAGGGCTGAAGCAGGGGAGGCAAGCGGGGACGAATGTGCACTGGAAGAGGAAAGGCAGAAGGATGCGAGGGCGTTAGAAGAAGCCATGCGCCATCTGTACAAAGGGTCACGCCACTCGAAATTAGCCGCGACTGTTATGATCGTTAACATTTTGGCAACACATCCCGGAGTCACAGACCGAGCAGCAGATGACATTTTTGCCACTATCAAGAGCCTTTTACCGGAAGACAATTGCCTACCTGGATCTCTTTACCAGGCAAAGTCCTTGACAAAGCGATTGGGTTTAGAGTTCGAGAACATCGACGGATGTCCACGTGGCTGCGTCCTTTTTGACCTCGAAGAAACCAAGCACCTCGATAGATGCCCACGGTGTAATGCGGCAAGGTACAAGGATATGGTTCACAGAATCAGACCTCTGAAAGTGCTAAGGTTTTTTCCTGTAACGCCTAGATTACAACGCTTTTTCCGAATACCGGTTCTATCAAAATTAATGAGGTGGCACCGTGAGAACCTAAGTACAGATGGCAAGGTGAGGTACCCGGGAGACTCCAAAGCTTGGAAGAGGTTGGACAACATACCACCTGAAGAATTCGACACCAAAGGCTTTGGGCGAGACGAGAGAGACGTCAGGATACAGATATCCTGCGACGGCATATGCCCGTTCAAGTTACACAAAAGTACCTGGTCCGCGTGGCCTGTGTTGGCCACTTTTTTGAACCTTCCCCCCTGGTTGATTACTAAGAAATTTTTTACTATGCTTGCATTGTTGATTCCGGGGCGACAACAGGTACCCTTCGAGTTTTTCGACGTCTGGATGAGGCCATTGATTGACGAATTAAAGCAACTCTGGGATGGTGTACCAGCATATGACATTACTAAACCTGAAGGGGATCGCGCTTTCACTCTTAGAGCTGCTGTACTCTACACTACTCACGACTTCCCAGGCTACGGAACAGTCTCAGGTTTAGCACATCAAGGGTACTGTGCTTGTCCCCCATGCGGCCCTCAATTACGTGGAAAATATGCATATGAGAGTCGAAAGTTAACCTACAGGGACGCAAGGAGATGGGTCCGCCCCGATCATTACATACGCTCTGAGAGATATAACAAGTTCTTTAATAATCTTCCTGAGAATAGGCTAGAACCTGTATCGATTACACCCCAGGAACAGAGAGTGGCGTTGGAAGAATATCTTAGATTTCTTGGTCGAAGAAACGATACAGCTACAAGGCGAAACAAGTCAACAGCTGCATCAACATCATCGGCTAGGGCGGATACTAATGTACCTCCGGTGAATGCTACTCAGCCAGACTCCTCTGTCTATGGTGGCCGCAATGACTCCAGGTCTGACATTTCTGGCACGCCTATCCGGCAAAGTCAAAGACATTTCAGAACAAGGAAGAGGGAATCGGTCGGTGGTTCAGCGGGAGGAGACTCGGTGAGCGACGGAATTCCAACGGCTTCCCGAAATTCCGAACATGCTGAAGTTCCAAATGCTGGCATGTCACGTAGCCGAAGAAAGGATAAAATTGTCGATCCCTCCAAGATTCATGGTGTGAAGCGTCGGAGCGCATTCTATGATCTTCCATACTGGGAAGTGAGTATACCAAACCCTTTGTAGTGACCACATAATTTTTTTTTACAATTCCTTGGTCGTTTTCAGTCGTCGGTAAACGCTGAAACTTCTCTTCCGATCTACATCTTTATTTCGTTTCTGTATAGTTTTTTCAAGTATCATCTGCTCTGTCTGTTTCTCCATGTATGATCATAAGTGTGTTTGCGTTGCCATCTACCAGGCGTATTTGAATAAGTGTCTGCGCAAATCCTTCTACGGTCCATGTATCAGTAGTTACAGAGGAACAATGAGAGACCGATGATATGAGGATATGCTTTAGTGTGTGTTTTCGCAAATACCCATGTCCATTTACATGACTGAAGTCTCGCTTAATATTTATTTTTTTATTTTGACAGATTCGGATGTTTCTATATTTTTTTATTTTTTATTGAACACCGACAGTTTGTCGCTGCTTATGGTAGGGATTATTGATTTTATTTTATTATTTAATTCAACACAAATACTGTACTAGTGCTTTTGGTTTGATTTTTTTATATTTTTTATTTCTTAACTTAACAGATACAATGCGTCTCTGTTCTTTTTTTAATTTCTTATATTTTTTCCCTTCGATAATTGTGCACGAACAGTGTCCCACCTAGCCACTGGCTTTCGTCTTGATGTGCACTGCTAAATTTCAGAATCCGTTTGTATTCTAGACCAACAATTTGTGTTGAGCACTGTGCTATTGACGCTGGTCTGATATGCACTGCAATGTATTGTCTGTTACCTTCATTACGTACGAAGCTGACAGCAATGTTTTATATAGCCCTCAGAATTGGATTCACTCGGTTTTGACTGATTCTTTATGTCAATTTGTATTTGAATTTTATCATTTCGTCGCGGATGTAGGTCTGTTTTTTTTTTTTTTTTTTTTTTAATTTTTAACTCCAACACGAACAATCTGTCACTGCTTTTGGTTTGTTTGGTTCCTATCTTTCAATTCTTAATGCTGCACAAACAGTATGTCCCTGTTCTTGGATTGATCATTGTATTTTATTTTTCTTCAAATTCTTAATTGTACACGAACACTCAGTTACTGGTTTTTTTTTGGATGTCCAACTCTATTTTTTAGAGTCCACCGCGAATTTTCGTTTCGTTTCGTAATATGTTTAGAGCTGACCTAGGTTGTGCTCTGTCTGGACGTGGGTGTTTATATGCTGTAGAATGCAGCTTCTAATTGACGTATTTAATTTTTGACCTCTTCGGTTTCTCTATCTATTTCGGAGATCGGTGATTTTACTTTGATCTGCTTTTATATGTGATCCTTTGAATTACAATAGGATTTGGGGGTGTATAATTAGAGAGAACATACTCTATTACGGTTTAAAACGAACAGATTGACACTGTTTTCCGGTTCTTTGTGCATTGCTGAATTGAAGAATTTATCTTTATTCAAAACCGATCGTGGTGCATTTGTTTGTGATCACTATGCAACTGATGTTGTCGTCATATGCAGCGCCATGTCCTAGGTCCCCGGTAGATTAGAAAACGATTTAATAGCGATGTCTGGTAACTGCTTTCAAACACTCACAAGTTGGTTCTCTCGGTATTGCAGCATCTTGAAATTCGCAATACATTGGACATAATGCATTGTGAGAAAAATATTGCGGAAAACATACTGAAGACAATTTGTGGATTTAAGGAGAAAGATGGGATTAAAGTGAGGCGGGACATGCAGAGGGAGGGGATCAGGCCACACTTGTGGATGACCAGGGACCCTTCGAATCCCTCGAGGATGCTTAAACCGAAGGCGAACTATGTCCTGACACCAACAGAATTCGACACATTCTGCACGAGGTTAGAAACTCTGAAGGTCCCTTCTGGATACTGCTCTGAGATGGGTGCAAACATAAGAAATAAAAAGTTTGGTGCATTAAAGTCTCATGACTATCATGTATTGATGCAAACACTTCTACCAATGGCATTACGAGGACTACTGGACAGGACTACTCGGTTGGCAATTATGAGAGTGTCCCGCGTATTCAGGAGGCTCTGTGCGAAAGTGTGGGACCCGACTCAAGAAGAGAATTTAAAAGAAGACGTAGCCATAACCATGTGCCTGATGGAGATCACCTTTCCTCTGACATTTTTTGACATTATGTCACACTTACCTATGCATCTGGTGAAGGAGTTGGTAATCCTAGGACCTACCCAAGTGAGGTGGATGTACCCCATTGAGAGAACCATGATGACCCTTAAGAATCATGTACGTAATCGTGCTCGCCCCGAGGCGTCCATTGCACATGGATATTTAATGGATGAAACTATGGGTTTCGCAACTTCTTACATGCAGGGATTTGATGTGGTGCGTCGGAGAGTATGGGATGCGGATCCTGAGGATTCTGAAGAATTTGAAGTGCTGGAGGGTGCTTCAATGGACTTTTCTTTCGATAGAGCACAGAGAGACGCAATCCACAAATTTGTGTTAAGAAACAACACTCTAACAGCTACCCTGTACAGGTATGTCCTGAAACGTTCGAACCATTTCATGTATCGTATCTGAAACAGACATCTTTCTTTACATTTCTCTGCTTTGACCATGGTCGCAGGTGTGTAACACTTCACTGGTCGTTTGCTGTAATGCTCAGCATTTTCACTTGGTGGATACAGCATGTTCAATTCGAATTTAGAATGGGAAGCTTTAAGTGTATAATCTCCTTTCTCAACGAATCACAGAATGTATTACTAATCCGCTGTTTCACATGTGTCTTATGTTTGGTACGTCGCTCTGGACAGCGAATGGGAGCAGGAGTGGGATTCTTCGGGTGGTGCTGTTGGCCCAGTAGAAATATGGATGAAGAGAAAGGTTCATAGTCTCAGCTTGGACATGTCAGACGCAGATGACCACGATACCGTTCTTCTTTCCAGTTCACCGTCAATGGTTTGTAAGCGTTACGCCAAAATGAAAGCCTATGGCAATCATTGGAGAGTTGAAGATGAGATCACTCCCTCTCTTGGAACCTACGACTGTGGTGTAGCGTGTGTCGAGGCCAATGAGCAATCGTCCGGTTCAAGGAATAACTATATTGGTGTACTGAAGGAAGTTTTCCTTCTGGACTATGGCGGACTGAAGACTCCAGTGATAATCTTTTCTTGCACATGGAAGAAGCGTTTCGACAATTTGAGGAGGGATACCTATATTAGAGACGAGGATGGTTTCCTCATTGTGAACTTCCGTCATAACACACCAAGGTCTGTCGATCCATACATTTTTCCCTCTCAATGTTCGCAAGTCTTTTTCTGTGACGACGATTTACAGCCTGGTTCTCAGTGGAAAGTAGTCATGCGGAAGGAAGCTAGGTCCAGAAGAAAGGTTGAGGAAGAAGACGACACTTACATTTCCACAACTCTCGACACTGCTGGATCCGTACCAAGCAGTGCATTCATCAATCCACCATTGGAACCAGATCTAGCTGGTGCCATTGTCTTGACTGACGTGGAGAATGTATTAGCCCTTCAAGAGTTAGAAATGGAAGGTCCTCAAAGCCAAAGAAGACCTCAGGAACACAGACAGCGTGCCAGAAGTTCAAGAGGGAGACTCAGTTTCAAACGCACTCAGAGATCGTAGACTAGAGGTATACGTCAAATTTGTTTTCAATTTAGTCGGTTCGCATGCTGCTGTGAAACCTTCTCTAGAACCTGCGAATCAACTGCAATCCAGTGTCCGTTACTTAAGTCCGGATAATATCGAACTTTGACAATGTTGCTGTTTTTGGTCGAATCACTGTAATTGTCAGTGAAATTAGATGTTTGATCATCTGTGTTGACGCTTTTGTAGCGTGTTCCTCTTCATAGGGCAATTGATGCATCGGGATCACAAGGTAAGAGAGGAATTCCAGGCGGTGGGAAAGTCATATTCGTTAAGCAGTGATTAATTTTTTAATTTTTTTTTTTTTAATTTCTGGAATTTCCGGTTACATGTTTCAAAATGAACATTGTTGTTTGGATAATCTTCAAGTGTACTCCAGTTTTGTTCTTTCATAGGTTACAGGTGTTGTTCTACTGATGGACATCATTTTTTAGACTATTTTTGAACATATAATCGGTTCTGTAGAATGTGATATTCATAAATCTTGCAGAAGTGTGTTAAACAAGAGAAGTTGGAAAACATAATTATGAATGCACTAAATTACACGGAATGTACAATAAGAAATTGATACACCCAACCGATACTGTGTCGAGAAAAATGAAAGTCCCAAAATGTAAAATTAAAAGTAAAGGCAGAGTAGTATGATTTTAACCAACCACCGGTTAGTGGCACAATGTGTTGTAACGATTATAGAATACGTATTTCCTTAAACGATTATTAATTATGGCGATCATTAATGTTAAAATTTGTGTATACAGGATTCTCTCTAAACTAAAAAACAGTGTCATCAGTGGGACATGCCTGATTTTGAAAAATACAGACGACGAGGAGGAAGAGATGATTACAAGTTTGAACAATTAGGGAAAGAATAAAGTGGAATAGTCCAATGGTCTTCGCTATCAGTGAGTTTATTCATTACAAATACTCAGGTTTTCGACCCCGTTGTTTAAGTAGGTTGATGCCAACTATTATAAAAATACATTGATTGCGGACAGTTTATGCGTTATATAAGAGGTTTTAAGCAAAAACGCTTCAGTAGGACACACTAAGCTCTTCTGTTACAGTCGTGTCTAAAAGTGTGTTTCATGAAGGTGAGGAATGCCGTTTAGGAAGTAATATATAAGTGTCTGCTCTTCTGTACGTGTCCTTAGAAACACAAATTATGTACCGGACTAACCAAAATTTATTTTGACTTGGTGGTTGATTTTCAGGTTTCAAACTCCTGCTCGATTACTGCACGGGATTCGCTGTCCTTAGGCTCCGAATCAATATATACATCAATCGTTCTGACTTTCCGCATTGTTGCTTCGCATTTTGTACTACCTAAATAGTGTTATGGATCTCGTTCGCGACTCCTGATACTCTGGATATGTTCAGATTTTACTTTCTTTTGTATATACGTAAGAGACACTAGGTCATGTCGTCGGTATAAAACGTCACTGTCGTGGACTGTTGTTGATTTTTGTAAGTTCAGGCTTCTGTATTGTACATAGGTCAACTATGTTCCGAAAGGTTCTGTGTTTGGTAGGATTTGTTTTTGGGATGGAATGTTACAGACTACCTCAGATTTTTGTATAAAGTACCAACTTTTGAGTTCTCATTCAAGAGTATTGAATGAAGTGTCTGCAATGTCAATAATGTTCGTATTTGATTTTCACCTGCTGTGAGACACAATCATGTACTTGCCCTGTGTCATTGCCTCGTCACGTCGGTAATGGCGCTCTGTCATCGTGCGCGTGTTGTACAAAGCAGTGTCTCAGGTATGTGCATGAAATCAACTTATTCGATTTGCTCAAGTCGATTGCAGGGTTCGAATGGTAAATTAAATCAGAACTTCTAATATGTTTGTACATTAGATTATTTTTCCTAGGCAACAATTCAAAGCGTCATGTTCTGATGACATCGAGAAGTAACCATAACCCAATGATATACCTAAACTTAATGTTCTGCAATTGATAGACAGAGTCTGCAGACAAGCGTAGAGGTCCAAAATTGACACAATTTTAGCCAAGTTGTAAACACAACAGTAAAGTAGCATTCCAGTTTGAACTCAGCTCGTTCACGAGTTACAATCCGTCTACTCAGAAGTAGACACAGATAGAGTCCACCAACAGTCCATGATTAGTTAAAGAGTACAAAATCACTACTACACGAGTTGTTATTCACTTATCCCTGTTTGCTGATTCCTGGTCTGTTGCTTGTCCAGATCCGAGCCAGTTCAATGATGGGTTGATGGCAGTCTTCCCTGGTAATTTGTTCGACGACCTGGAGACTCTCCAGCTCCCGCTCAGACACACGTATGAGGTGTCGAAGACTCTCAAGTCTACGGTGGCCACGGTACCAACGGTTGAATGCACCTTCCTTCTCCTGCCTGGCGTTCATAACATCATCCAGCTGCCTCTTCAACCTCCTGTCGACGTCAATAACACCACGTCTATAACGTGTTGGAGCAAACATTTGGAGGAGGTTACCAAGCACATCTAACTCATTCTCATACTCTTCCTGCGCATCTCTCATTGCTTCGTGAAGAATAGGTTCCTCTCCCTCTAGCAATTGTAGCTCGAATTTCATGTTGTTGAGTTCTAGCCTGACTACAAACGTCCCTGTTTCTGCGTGCAAAAGGCGGTCAACAGACTTCACCAACTCGTCCATCTTGAATTCTCTCGTGACTCTATCCTGATCCCGGACTGAATTCTTACGTTCAAGCGGCTTTGTTATAGCCGGCACTGGTACGATTCGACAAGGAGGAGGCGTGCATGGCAAGCATAACAGAAAGGAAAGTCCCTAAACAATTGTAAACTCGTATCTGAAGTGGACTGAGAGTTCTACATACTCTGCCCATATTCACAGATACTCCTAGTCCATAATGTTACACATACTTTGCATGCATAAAAGGACTTCTGGACTAATGTTCCGTGTGTTGCAAGTGTCAGCAACAGGCAGTCCGTTTGGTGGGAAATGGAATTCTGCATGGGCAAATGCACTCAATGGTTCACACCCACCCAATGGTTTAATTGCCCATTGTTGTTTGTTTTCCGTTGTAGTGCCTGGTCGATATTCGTGTGATGTGTATTCAGATACTGTAGTAACCAGGTGCTTGCGCTGACTTGAAGATGGCGGACTCGGTGAAATTAGACAGTGCTCTAGAGGAATGTAGTAAGGCGACGGCTGATGGTGGTAGGAGTTTGGAGGTGGATGTAGTCTCGGATGGAAAACCTATACCTGGAACTACGTCTCCTGATAGAAATACAATTGGCGACCCATTCCATCTTCAAAACGAAACTGTATGCTCCGGATCCGGTTTCTTTACAACCAAACCGCCGTGGTTGGAAGAGGAGTTACGATTCAAGACAGACTATTATGACAAGAAACGGAGTAAAGAGAGGGAAAGAAGAAGAGCTCTTCGATGTCCCGGAAGGAAAATTGAGTCCGAAGGTAACAAACCAAAATCCACTCCTTCTTACTCCTCAGTTTTATTATATTTCAAATTGTATGATGCGTATCTCTTAAATTCTTTTTCTTTTCATTGATAAATAACTTGGTGAACACACCACGAAGCATGATGCTCTTTCTTTCAAATCCTGCCATCCCAGGGACTTCGAAAGACGAGGAGAAATCAGCCGTTGATATAGGCAGTTTGAAGAATGAAGAGAAAACACATGGTGGGATAATTCTTGGTGACACTCTGACTGATCAAGAGAATAATGCAGAGGATAGAGTATTGGATTCTGTAAAGCCAATGAAGAGAACTCGGGAAACTAAATCTGATGAAGACGAAAGCGACGACAACATCGGAAAACCAAAGCTGCCGAAGCCAGCAATGTACATTCCAATTCTGCGTGGCAAATTTTTAACTCGACCCAGGAGATAAGGAGACGTGGATGTTGATGTACAGGTGAGCTCCGAATAATGACTCCTCTAAGTATAATTGCAAAGCAATGATATGTTATATGCCGTTGTACATTGCATTCAAAAATACATGTTTCTGGAGAATAATAAGAGAATGGAACTCAAGTTTGATTCCTCTGTATGACAGGTGATTTTCCTTCAGGGAGATCGTTACATAATCTCACAATGAAGGATGCATTCTGGAGAGGAGGTTTTTGTTTACTACTGTCACAGACGATGTATTGACTTACATGTTTCTAGGTTTGCAGAGCGCTATTGTGATCAACATCGCATGCGCTGCGTTTGTGTCGTTGTATTGAGATTTCGTCCAGTAACTTAACAACTAGCCGATTTTCTCCTCTGATGAAAGACACGTGAGTGTGTTTGAAGGTGAAAAGAAGATATGAAATGTATACGAAGTTACTAAACCTTCCTGTAATAAATGTTGTTCGTCAGTGCTTGCTACAACTAGAAATGACAATTTATAGAATATGGTTTGTGTATTCACATACAACTTTGTGTCTTTTTTTTAACCTTGGCTACTACTTCTCAAGTTATTTTTTATAACCTACGATATCCAATGTTTTTATAAGTATTCTAGTTTTTGGATTTTAATCTTCTTATCATATTATTTTTTCATTTAATTTCACAATTATCCATGGTGTATTTTGGGGTCATTCTCTATAATTTATTTTGTTAATTTTATTTTTATTGTTTAAATTTTATTTTATTTTCCAGTTTTAATTGTACATTTTTTGTTTTATTTTATGTGCCATACTATTTTCAATGCGATTGACAATGTACATTTATTTTGCAAAAACCAATGAGCAATTTCTTTGTTATAATTATTGACATGAATTATCATAATAATTTGTACTTGTTAGTGGAATGTTCAATATAAACTATTTTATAGAACCTCTTACTTACTAAAAAAAGGTAATTGTATTTAAATTAACAGTATTTCACCAACTATAATTAATTTCATTCAATAATATTTATTATAATAAAATCATTTCGCATCTTTCATTTTGTTTGATTTTTTTTGAATTCCAAAACTTGTACTACTATTTGCATATCTCCGTAAAGACTATTATCTGACATTATAATTTTTCCTCTTTTATTATTTTCTTTTAACCAACTATTCTCTTCTTGATTTTATGTTTATGACATGTCTTTATATATTTATTATTCACCTTCTATGTCCACCTAATTTGTCAAACTTGATTAAGGCGGGTGGCATTCCTTCTACTGAATGGTACACACCCTACATATTTGCATTTCTTCTATGTGGATCGAACTTGGTCTGGTGAGTTGCAAATTGTAATATTTTTTTGCATATACGAGGCTGGTAATTTTGACCTATTGTAATTCCTATATCATTTCCAGTTACAGATTTGACACAATTGCATTGGAATCTTGTCGTTGGAGCACCATTAAGAGTATACTTGAGCTACTACTTTTCTGGTAGTAACAAATTGAGAAGAGAAAATTATAACTTTTATGAATGATTGTCCTGTAGGGGTTAAACATCCACGTAAAATTTGTAGAAGAAATTGAGGGTGGATTGTAGAAGGCCAGGTTGACGAGGCTCCCACCTATGGGCTCCAACCTCTATTCTAAAAACGAGCTTGAATTAATCACAAGGCAACAGATTGGAGCATGGTTATGTGACCAGAAATGACGGCGGATGGAGGGGTGGACTGTGATAGCAAGATTGCAATTCATTTAATGAGACCTTGTTAATAACGGTGTTCGGGCAACCTCCTTATCAAATTGTAGGCTATTTATGAGGTTCATCATAACCTGGCCTAAATAGTATCCAAGGCCAGCAATCTGTACCGTTGTGATTGGGAAGGTCTAATTTATAGGATAAACTATAGCAATGTGAGTGCTGTTTGATTTTGTAGATTTACTTTTTAAATAAGAAAATTGATTAAAAAGTAGAATAAATGAAGACAGGAGAATCCGTTGCAGTTGATGAGCAGCTCTGTAGTCAGAAATTACCAGCCTCCAATAGTACTCGTCCAATCTTATGCAACCTATGTCATCTCACAGTGCCAAATGCCAATGGTTCTTGTGAGACTTTGCAAAATATTGTATAGCATGCACTACCCTTATTACAGCTCCTTTTCATTAGAAGAGTTTGTTATGAATACAAGAATGATGATGACCAATATTGGGCTAATTCATGTGGAGAGGACCAGTATTCCAGACTAGATTCAATGGTTCACATAAAGAATTGCCTTTCAAAATTTGTTAGACCTAGATGATTGAACACTCTTCTGTGTTTACGCTAAACTATATGACCCTTTACAACTACTCTTCTATCAAATAGGAGTACATGCCAGTCTGAAAATAAGCAAAAAATAATGATGGTACAGACAATTTCATATGAGGGGATCAATTTTCTGCTGAGTGAGCAAAATTTTAAAAACTCAACATCATTCCTTCACTTATATCGAAAACAAATGAGGCAAGTGTATTGCTTCACTTGTAAATGTGACCAGTACGTTTTGCTACTGAATAAAACTCAAGTTTACATGCATTATTTCCCCAACAACTAGTGGTCCTGTTCTACATCTCTTGACCCTTTTTCCCTCTGTAATTCAAAACGAAGTAATTGTACACCTTAGTTTAGGTTAGTTTAGCGGAGCCTGCAGCTGCACTAATTAACACTAATTAACAGGACGAGGCCTGGGTTGGGTTCAAGTGAAGTGGAGCCTGGCGGGAGGTTGGGGGTTTGGGCAGGATAGGTTGGTAAGCAGACGTGCCTCCACTTTCTCCTCGTTTGGGGTTCCGAAGTTGGCTCTGGCATTGTTGAGGAAGAGCGACGACATTGTCGTGGAGTAGCTTTGTCATTGTTGAGAAGCTGTGACGAGTGACGACATTGTTGAGGATCAGTGTCTGAAGCTCCGCATTGTCGAGGAGCAGCGTCTGAAGCTCCGCATTGTCGAAGAGCATCGACGACACCAGTTTAGCACTCACTCACTACACGGAACTGCAACTTAACTCACTCTCGCAACCAGGCATAGGCGAGCAATACAGGTATGTGGATAACTTCCATTGCGTTCACTTTCAGATACAACATGAGTGTGATGTAACCAAGTATCAGTTTGCTGGCTCTGAAGATTGTGTGCAGTTGTGACCGTTAGAGGGTTCTGCTATTGGTGTTCATTAATCCGACCCATTTGTTTGTATACATTGCATTGCTTCCACATTGGCATCTTTGTCCTGTGAAATGAGCGCATGAGGGGTTTAGGGTTTAAGTTGGTAATTTATGTGTGTGTGCTGTGGGTGGGATAGTTTTTTGGTTTCCTGAAGAAACATATCTCCTGAGTATCAAGGAGCTCACTACTGACAATCTCAAGTATCTGTCGTCCAAGCAGGCCCTCTTCGATCTAGCATCCTTCCGCAACTTCTACCAGGTATTCTCTCCCTAAAACCTGAGCTTTCGTTGCCTGCCGGTACATGTTTGGCTGCATTTGAGGAGCTCAGTAAAACTACCACACTTGTAGTTTCAGAATTTGGGATTGCACTTGTCATGTGAAGGCATCCGTGTGACATGCTATGTGATCTGGAGAAGATATCTGGGACCAGCATTGGATGAAACCTGAAAGCCCATCCTCATCGTTTGATCGCTGTTTTGTGTAGGATCTGGTCAACAAGCAGTTCAACAGGACCACTGGAGAAGACAATCCTTGGTTTGTTTTCGGAGTGTCGTACCCGGGAGCCTTGAGTGCCTGGTTTCGGTTGAAATTTCCACACCTTGTTCGTGGTAGTCTTGCAAGCTCCGGAGTGGTTCTGGCAGTACACAACTACACTGCGTTTGATGAGCAGGTATGGTTCTTCGATTGTGTTGTCCGTCTTGGATTGCATTTAGCAGAGGGTTCGTTTTCTGATGGAATAACCTACGGCGCGCAGCGTTGAACCCTTGTATAGGGTTTGCAGAGGCTTGCAGGGGTTTGCAGGGGTTGTTCCTTGGCTCGTAGGATGTAACATAGATGGAAACGTATTATCCCAGGTTGCAGCATCGGCAGGACCAGCATGTGCAAGTGCACTTCGTGAAGTGACTCGACGGGTGGACATAGAATTGGCCAGCAATCCTGTCAAGATTAAGTCATTATTTGGAGCGGAACAGGTCCGTCCTCTCTTCATGGCCTTCGTTTTGATAGCATGGATATCTTGTTTTTTTGTTAAACCTGAATGGTTGGCTCCAGTGCATCAACACAAACATTTAGGTCACATACTGAACTAACAGCTCTAAGTGACGCTGCATCTGCAATAATTAAGTTCACTTGAAATCACCACTCATTTTGCACTTGTATGAAGTAAATCTTTTCTGTTGCGTCTTGGTTCTGCATCGACTTTGCGTTGCATTAAAAACATTAAGTACGTGATGCTCGGTTCATCCTTAAGTTTTGATATTGTCAGCAGTATCTCATCTAGTGCAATGTTGTTTGGTGAAGCTCAAAAACGATGGAGACTTTCGCTATCTGCTTGCCGATGCAGCTGCAGAAGCTGTAAGTTTGTTTTTGTCTAACTTACGTTGTTGAAAGTAGAACTGCTTGTTCAGTTTTCTACCAGGATTTTCGAAGAATTTACCTGCGATTGTAAGCTTGTTAGATTTTGCGAATCATTTTCACTTTTGCTCATTCTTCAAATGTTGAAAGAGCTCTCTTACCCATGTTAAGCCATGGTTTTGTAAATTTCCTCTCATCTTATCACTCAGACTTTTGGCATATTTTGCAGTTTCAGTATGGCAACCCTGACATCCTTTGTCTTCCTCTAGTAGCCGCACATACACCGGGTCAAGATGTGGTGGTAATACTGCACTATCCACATGATTACCATTTATTTTATTTTTTGTTTTCTTGCATTGCCATAAGTGTCCTCGTCCATGCGGTGCTTTCAGAGATGTGCTCTGCATCTCAGCACATGTTCTTTTTCAGTTGACAGTGTTTAATGGAGGAATAAAGAATAGGCACTACCAGGGTATACAAGAAGGGTAGCATTCAAACAACTTTGTTTGTAGCAGAAAGTGTTAGGCGAAACTGCGAGGCCCTAGGTTATTGAAGCTGGTTGGAGGTGGTACCGTTGTCCTCGTCTGATCCTAATCCAGTGATTGTGCATGGCATTGTAGGATGCATATGCTGAATTTGTGAAAACATTCTTTTTTGGCACCTTTGGTGCAAGTCCCCAGGGCTACAACCAAGAGTATCTGAAACTCACTAAATCTGGGCCAGATTCTGGTTAGTGCAAAAATCATCAGTGTATTTGCTTGGTTGTATTACTTAACGATGAGCATTGCACGTGAAATTCTGGTTGTTTTTACATATAATTTGAAAGTGAATAATGCTAATTTTTTTGTAACCATCGTAGACTTATTACTCTTCTTTTCGTTTTCATCTTAAATATACTGTGGTCATGGAAGGTTCATTTCTTTGGCTTCATATATCGTCGTGCTATGACTAAAACATTTGTGATTGTTTTCAGGTGACCGTCAATGGTGGTATCAAGTCTGCACGGAAGTTGCATACTTTCAGGTTGCACCTTCGAAGAATAGCATTCGCTCTCCTGGCGTAGATGAGAAGTGAGCAACATTTTTAACACATGCTTTATTAAGTTTAAGGAAATCCAAACAAATTGTGGGGACAAGCCATTGGCATGCAAGATGAATCTTAAATCATTAAGATAGAAGTGGAAGGTTTGGTTAGCTTGGGCATTTAATTGTGCCGATACACAACATGAGATGGAAGTGCTATTCGAGGTATTTGAGTCGAAAATGTAACTTTGTGGTTCCCTGTGGTTCCCTGCCTACGTTACACTGTTGACAGTTTTCAGTGATCGGTTGCGAAACGTCGATTATCTCCTTCACAGTCCAAATATGAATTTGTTTCACTCTGTCAATATACAGGGCGTGCTTATGAATATAGGATGCGCGCTTTAGCTTGACGACATCGTACTCAGTTGCACGGCCCTTTTGATCCCGCGTACTATGTAAACAAATCCGTCATATAATGCTTTTATGTGATACTGGTGCAGTTGTTGGATTACATTCTTGGACCTGGGGAAACAGCTCTATTTCGGCGTGCTGAACTCAAAACCTTGGTTGCATTCCACGGGAATGAGGTAAGCAATTTCAGTTGGACAGGAAGTTGTATTTTTCATACTATTGGGATCCACGTTAGCTTGGCACTCAAGTATCTATGTTGTCGTTGGTAGAGAGGTATTCTTCTCGCAATAAAAGTACATCTTCTTCGTTTCAGTTTCATGTTTTGGCTGTCAGATGAGGCCTGGTTTCTGGAATTGAATAGCAAACCACTCATCTAGATCCTTCCATTTTGACAGGCTGGTAAAGGTGGAGAGTTGACACATGACGAGACAACAATAATTCCCGGAGCTCTTGAATTGATGGAAAAGACTGTAGTTCAAGCAATGACACCCATCAGCTCCGTATTCTCTTTGGATGTGAATGCTAAGCTTGATCTGTGAGTTACTAAACATTTTTGCTGGTTGTCGTCTACTTTTTTAATGAAGACCTGAAGTTGTTTGTGTCTACTTGTGACTTTGTAACGGGACGACGGACGTTGTGGTTTAGCACGTAACCCCGGGGATCTAGTACATAAAGAACTTACTTTCGAATTCTGTTTACACAGTGTTCTCTGGCATTTTTGTCAACTGAATTATCCTTAACATCAATATGCGACTTTTGGTTTGTAATACTACACAGGTACTGGATTAAAACCATCTGATACTTTATGAAATACAAACTCTTCAATTATATAATCTCTTTTGTGCTTACTCTGAAGCAATGTTAACTCGCTTACTTGATCCTGGAGAATTGTGTAGGCTGAAGGCGAGTGCAAAGATGGTGAGGAACTGAGGATAAAGGTACCTACACGAGCTTAAGTGGACGAGCTACTGAAAGAGGTTCGTCTATTGCCCCACACATCATTCCCTTCCGTATCGCATTAGATAATAGAATCTGCTTACATGAACTCATAGAACTTCCTCTATTTGACGCACATGTTGAATGTTTGTTGGGTCAACAGAGAGGACACTGACGTTCCTAGATGAGGTTTAATTTTCCTCGGGCACGAAGTTGTAAAGGGAGCTGGTGACGTCTTCTCGCTAATTTAATGACATAGTACTTTTAATGGACATCCCGGCTAGCCAGGTGAACGAGTTGTTGCGGTGTTATCTTGATCGGACCTGATCTGCCAGCTAGCAATTGATTTCCACTATGTCACGAGGCTGCTGCAGTTTTCTGCAACGAAGACGAAAAATTTGATGTCCTTGTTTCAGAGCTTCAGGTACGTCCCGGTACTGAAGTCTCATTTCTCGTGGCTGGGTTTCTGGGTTTTTTTTCTTTTAGATAGCAGGAGGTCAAAGAGTATATTATCCAAATTCAAATATCTTGCAGTGGGAGGTTCAGAGGCTCCTATCTGGACTATTTTGTGAGGTGAGGTAGAGGCTTATGTTATTCTAGTGTTGTACAGTTGTGTTGAATATATCCTTCTACTACACCTGACAGATTAGGTGTTAAATCACATCTAAGTTCCATTCGGTGTAAACATTGTTTTTACCAGATTGCGTTGGTATCAGGAATTACGTTCAAGTGTGCAAGTTCCTTGAGAAATTTATGTTTGGTTTATTTATATTTGCGAAGGTGTGATATTAGAAAGTTCCGGTGACCGGAGACTTCTGCAGTTTCATCCCACTGAGTGAGGTACTTCGCACCAACAAGTCGTTCATTATGAATTAGATGTTCTATAATTTGGTTCTAATGCATTCACGCTGGACGCTACTTTTAATTCATTTCATTTATGTGAGCTGAGAACTATGTCATAGACTCTAGTTTTCAGGTTGCACTAGCATTTGATTGATGGCTCGTAGTGATACTATGATTGTATGTTCGGGAATCTTGCACTATATGTATCAAATTCATTAACAGAGATGATACTATTGGCATGCTTCAATAGGTCACCATGGGAGACCCGGTTTCAGGAACTCTCATGCAACTGTCATCGTCTATTTAGCACTTGTCATAGTTCTCTCCACTTTCAAGAGTGAGGTTGCAGGGACTCACGGAGGTGCGTTTGGGTGCTTGCTGTGGATGGTGGCATTCTGTGGGTCCACTGCTGGGTGTTGTTCCACGTGTGTTGTGGCTACGGCGGTTTGGTGTTCAGTGTAGAAGGTGTGTGCAACAGTGATATCGTCCTTTTGTTTTGAGGCATTTTTTGATTCTTAACTGTTAGCTCGGGCAACTGGGCAGCTTTTTTCGGGGTTCTCTATTTTGTGGAGTAGCGTTTCAGCTGCGCAGGAACAAGCCTGCATGTCAATTGTTGAAAATTATAACATTAATGGATTGGTGAAAATTGTTCTTATGTCATGCTTGTACATGTTTAATTGTAATGTTTATAATTAAAGAAAACACTAAGTGGCAATTCCTTGTAAACTCCCATTCTCTTCTCTTTGTTGGAACCAAGGCAGGCGGGACACAGGTTGACCACAGCGTCCCTGATGGGACGCTTTTATGCTGGAAGTTCTTCCTCTGTTCGACTTCTTTATGTGTTCACTCTTCTAGTTTTGCCACTTAGTGTCTTTTATATCTACATATACTAATTATAATTAATACCATAGTATCATGAAAATAAAAAATTAAAGGAATGTATAATTCATTATGTTATTGTTTGTTGTGAGCAGGATGACGAGGGCTTACCCACTTTGAAGAAACATTTTGATTGCATTCCCTGTAGGAAATGCATCAAATGTTCAATTCAGTGGGCGGAGCATATCGGATCTAACAACCACAGTAAAGGTGTGCAACGGTATTCGTTACAGCACAAGGTACCGATTGATGAGGTGAGACGATTAGCATTTGAAACTGTCACTTCCAGATCTTCTGATGAAGATCTAATTGATGCTTTTCGCTCGCGTGGTGTATCCATACCTCTCTCTGTTAAACATGTTGTACATGTGCAACGTGTCAAAAAAACGTTGTTAGTTAATCAGTATGAAGAGCTTAAGTACAATAGTCTCCTTGTTGAAAATGGAGACCTTGTAGGATTAGTCATTTTGGATTTTTTCGATGAAAGAGTTAGTGACAAGCATTTTGACACACTCTTCAATATAACTAGGCATTCCGGGGTAGTAGCTAGATCAAAAAAGAAGAAAGGAGGGTTGATGTTTATGCAGGGGGCTCGGATTTGCAATGGTGTGTTTGACCGTTATAGGCACACCAACAGACTTTGTGGAGTAGAAACTGTAGAGGGATTGAAACCTGCTACTGCTGAGGAACTAGATAGAATTTCTAGTTGTTTTGCATCATTGGTTTATGCAGAGATGGTGGAGAAGTTGCCATCATGGACAGCTAATTTCGAAAAATTAGTTCCTATAGATGTAGGAACCAGCTTGGCAAGATTGGGGACCTCTCCATTTACAACAATGGGGGCCACATTGAACTATTGGGCGAGCAAACACATTGACGCATCAGATTACGGTTTTGGGACAATCATGTGGTTTGATGATAATCACGCAAATGAAACATGTCAGAGGACATTGTTTCGTTTGTGTGATTATGGTGTATCTTTTACACCTCAACATGGGACCATTACAATTTTTAAGACTAATGACATAGCACATTCGACAAGAAGGAATACAAGATATGGGCAAGTCGGTGTTGCTTTGGCAATCAAAAAGTTGGTGTTGAAGGCGTCTGAGAAGCGACTAGTGGAATTAAATTTCGGAAGCCAGAACGAAGACTTGGAGACTTGGATGTAAAAGCTTTAGGTAAGTTCCAGCACTTTTGAGTGACAGTTGGTATGCTGTTTTGATTTCTTAAAAGATGTCTCAGATGATTTGTTTTTAAAAAATAAAATTAATAACATCTGATGTTCCCCTTTGCAGGGTAGATCCGGTAGCTAGAATGGTGATGCGGTGAGCTATGGCCTCAGAGCACTGTGCAGTTTGTGACTGGGAGAGCAATCACAATAATATTGGGTTAAAGTGCCTCGTGCTGGTGCTGTTTGCGGGGGTGATGTCGGGCCTCACGCTGGGACTCATGTCGCTGGGCATCATGGACCTCGAGGTGCTCATCAAGTTTGGCAGCCCTAGCGACAAGCTGCACGCAGGTATTTTGAGCTCTGAATGCCCAGCCTGATTGATCAATCAAATGCACGGTGTTTAATTGCTTCAGGATTCTTCGTGACTGATCATCATTCACGTAACATAACTTTTGTCACTAGCTAATTAGCGGCTGGATGTTTTTGTAGAAAATTATCACTTCGGAATCCTAAACAATGCACAATGCTATGTGCCCCATAATCTAACCCTTCGCTTACTCTAATCTGTTCAGCTGAAGTGCCCATTTGGTTTCAGATACCGAGGCCATGTATCCATCAATCAAATAGACATCAAACGAGTACATCACATCAGACATACACAGTCGATGCTATTACCACAGACGAAGTTGGAACGATCCGTATTATTTTAAATGCAGAACACCGAACAGCTCCGTTTTCGGTGATAATTTCTGAAATCGCATGCAGATTAGATTCTACTCCATGCTTCTCATTCACTGCTTCTGCCATCTCTCAGCAATACAGGAAAGTCAGATTCTCAATTGAACAATGTGTACTTCTCATTGACTCTGAGGACGAAGAGCCACATGGCAGGGAATGAATTTAGCTCCATCTTCGTTGATCTGGGAATCCCGGGAGTTAAATCGCCGAACTGAACACCGAACTCGACAGATATTTTGTTCTCAATGTGTGTCATTCGACCTTCGACTCTAGAGGATGGATATCAGGGAAGTAACTTCTACAGGTGTGCAAGGAAGTGGTAATAGTTGCAATAAAAAATGGGTTAGATTTTGAGGATTCAGAGAAATATGAGAAGCATTTGACCGAAAGTGCTGTAGTTTTCGTTGCCTTGAAGTTGTGTGTTGCAGAGGTCGGTCATGAGAATTGGTAATAATGGAAGCAACACTGCTGAAGTCGTCATTCACCTGCTCGGACAGTCCTCTGATTTCCAAACCACGTCATAGCCAAGCTGGGCTTCGCTTCCAGACCACGGCAATTTCTTTCTAGGCCGGCTCCATGCATAAAGCTGGACTCTTATTGTGGCTGATTCCACATCTCATCGCCCCGGAGCTCAAACAATCGTTTCAACTCCACCAGCTATATCTTCACCGCGGTATTCTACTTCAAAGGGCGTCGAGCTTGTGTGTTGGTAAGTGCAATATTTTGCATATCCTGTTAACTTTTTGGCACCTGCGGCATGCAAATCCGAGAGTAGCTCAAAGACTCTGTCTAATTGATTTTGCCTCGTATTATATATTGCTCCTCAAAACGCAGCTTCACGAAATGAAATATCAGATCTACTAACTTCTGGTTGTTCGGATGCAGGGATCTGAAATATGATGCAAGAGTTGAAAGATGACCAACTGCTTCACAGTGCCGATGAGGCACAGTTTACCAGTAGAAGAATCGGAACGGATATTTCTCTCAATGAGCTACCGGATTATGTACATGCGCACCGAATATTCTCGCCTTGGTCATACATTTTTTAGAATCAATGATGCGAACTGCATGTGGTGTTGAAGCTCCATCTGATGATGCTTGGTGTTGTTTTTCGATGTGAATGTGTATCAGGTAGCTTGTTGGAAATCGGAGTCTGTCGAATTCCTTGAATCACAGTGATTGATCAGAATGAATGGGTGCAGGTAGTTATGAACAATGACATTGTCCAAGTTACAATTTCCAAGCCTGGTGGGATCGTTACCGGTGTCAAGTATGGTGGCATTGACAATCTTCTCGAGTACAACAACACGGAAACCAACAGAGGGTGAGTCTTCGCTTCAGATTATTTCTTCACGTTCATCCTACGTGTGATACAGCAGACTGTTCCGCCAACTAGATGATGTTTATGTTCGAGAATTTCAACAAAATCGTGCATATATGCTCTAGGTGATGATAAATAATATCAACTGTAGAATCGTTAGTTAACGCTTTACCATTACACGGTGAAGAATTCTTGTTTCTCTTATTTAGAGGTATAGTGCCGATTATGCAAACTTGTGTGACAGCGGTGATAACCTGGTCCATCGAGAGGTTTGCAACCGTCAACCTAGACATGGATCCGATTTTGAGTTTTGACATGGCTTTAACTTGAGCATTCGGATTGCAGATACTGGGACATGAACTGGAGTCAAAACGGTGGGAAGGACAACTTCTATGTGTTAGTTCCTTTCACCTAATTATATTAAAATTTAACGTTCTTCTTATTGTTAGATTGACCTGCTCAATTGATGTTTAGCCAGATTGTAGATCACGTAAATTTGCGTTCTGTAAGCCTTGTTCTGTCTGGAAATTGTTTGCAGTGTTTCTGGAACCAGCTTCAATGTGGTGTACAAGGATGCAGATAGGGTGGAGGTTTCATTTGTGCGTCTTTATGACCCCAAGTCTGGATCAGGCGTGCCTCTCAACATTGATAAGCGGTGACTGCTTTTACCTCTCTCAGACGCACGATCTCATGGTAGAAGTCATAATTTTTGCAGATTTTTCTATCTCAACCAATCTCTTGCTCAATTTAAATCCGGTCTGAGGGTTCGATTGTGGCATGTCTGATTTGATCTGCAGATTTGTGCTCTTGCAAGAGAGTTCGGGTTTTTACTCCTACGGCATTTACGAACGACTTAGCGGCTGGCCTGCCTTCCACCTCAACCAGACACGAATCACGTTCAAGCTCAGCAATGACAAGTATTGTGCCAACACATTCTTTCTTGCCTGATTGTTTAGGTCAGGCCATGGATTTCGTTTTCTCTTAATTAGAAGTCCATTCTAGTTTGCTTGAATATTTGCGTACCTACTCCGCATATAATTCCCCTGATCTGAAGTATATGACCTCCCCACAGGTTCCACTACATGGCCATAGCAGACGACAGACAGAGGTTAATGCCTCGCCCTGAGGACTTGATGCCGGATAGGAGTCAACAGCTTACTTATCCCGGAGCTCATCTCCTCACAAATCCCATTGAGCCTGATTTCACCGGTGAGGTACGGTTTCTGTGCAACATTACATGCTTTGCCCTGCTCACCCATAAACCTTATACCCTATTGCCCATGTTGTGGAGTGATTTGAATATGACGAAGGTTTCGAATGTTGGTCCGCAGGTAGATGACAAGTATCAGTATTCGATGGAGAACAAGGAGCTCAAGGTGCACGGTTGGGTGAGTGCCGACCCGATGGTTGGTTTCTGGATCATTTCACCCAGCGCCGAGTTTCGTAATGGTGGTCCTATGAAGCAGAACTTGACGTCACACGTCGGCCCTACGTGTCTGTCAGTGAGTTTTCCTTCTTAACCTTACTATGTATGTGTCTCTTGTGATTGTTTTGACTACAAGATGACCCATCTCAGATGAGCTTCCTGATTTAACAGTTCTTTTTCATTACATATTCCCTTGATTGCTTGATTACTTGCTTTTATTGTAATGGTATACATATCGGGGTTGTTGTGGATGTGTTTTATAGGCATGACATGATAGGGAATACTCTTGTACTGCAGATGTTTCACAGTGCACATTATGCTGGGTTCGAGCTTTGCCCTGGCTTTGAAGAAGGGGAAGCGTGGAAAAAAGTTTTTGGTCCGGTGTTCATCTACCTTAACTCTGCACCTACGGGCACTCCTTACCCTACCCTTTGGCAGAATGCTCAGGCCCAAGTAAGCATCTAACTTCGATCATTTGCTGGCAGTATCTTCTCTGAGCTTGAGTAACTCTAGGAGCTAGGAAGCAATCAAGGAGAAATTATGCCAACCTGATTAGGACTACGCTTACTTCTTTGAAATCTTGTGATCTGCGTAGGCAAAAACTGAAAGGAAGGCTTGGCCTTATTCCTGGCCTGCTTCAGCTGACTTCCCGAAGGCAGGGCAGCGCAGCTCCGTTTGCGGTCGGCTTCTCGTTTCTGATCTGTGTGTTCCACACAACCCTATGAAGTCATTTCCGGAACTGAATCACGTAAATGCAATGTTTTTCATTGAAAGTTTTGAACTCTTACACATCTGATTGCACATGCTGGCAGGTTCCAGGCACCGTATACATGGGCAGGAAAATGCGCATTCTTAGGGTTGGCAACTCCTGGTGAGACAGGGTCATGGCAAACTGAGAGCAAGGTACATTAAGTGTTAGGGAGGTTAATAATTTGCTTTGTTGCACACAATGTCAAAGATTAAAGTGCATTACAGTATTTATGTTTAATAATCATGTCTGGTAATGGTGAACTTGGCAGGGCTACCAGTTCTGGACCCAAGCGGATGCTAATGCAAACTTTTGCATTAAAAATGTTCGTGCTGGCAAGTATGACCTCTATGGATGGGTTCCTGGTGTTGTGGGAGATTACAAATTCAAAAACGGCCCCATCAATATTCAACCAGGTTGATCTCATTATACTGCATGTTTGACGAAAAGCTAGCGTTCTGATTCTTCAGTTATGAAAAATATGCTTTTTTACCCAAGAGAGAGGATCTCTCATTCAAAAGTCCATGTGTTGCAGGTGTGATGATAAGTCTGGGGGATATACATTACAGTAGTCCTCGAGACGGGCCTACTGTGTGGGAAATTGGTGTTCCTAACCGCACAGCAAACGGGTTTTTCGTGCCGGATCCTAATCCAAAATACGTCAATAAGCTCTACCTGAACAGCAGCCGAAAGCAAGTTTTATATCCCTGTTACAAAGCACTCCAGTTAACATTAATTCCACCACCAATCACTTTTTAGGATGATGAAATCATATCCATGCCTCAGTTTCTTTGCAATTTTTGAGATGAAATCCTAAACGACCTTGGTGGATATTCTAGGTGGCGTCAGTATGGCTTGTGGGAAAGATATACTGATCTCTATCCAACAAATGATTTGGTATACACCGTCGGTCAAAGTGACTGGCGAACTGATTGATTTCGACTTCTGTTTTCTCTAATTCATTTGTGTTGGTGAGTTTATTGCATGCAGAGAAGATACTGCCTGTAGTGAGGAACCAGCACTTGCTGCTGTGCACCTTACTCGTAGGCAACGCAATGGCCATGGAGGTCAGTCTTCATTTGGAACGCATAATACTTTTCTGGATTCTTCATTAATTCTTATGGCAAGAACCTCCTCTTATGATTACCTGAACTTGAGGTTGTTTCACTGTACCTAATTATAATTTGAAGTATAGGTCCAGGGCCAGCGTTGTTGCTGACTTTTCATCTTTGTAATATCTATCCAAGAGTAGACCTGTTAAATCAACCATCAATAATCGAAATCGCCATGTTTTGTGTTTTATGAGAGTCAAGTTCCAAATGTGGAGAAGTTGAACCTATGCACTTCTGGTTACAACACTCACCTTTTCGTTGGAAAAGGAGACGGGAATTTGATTCCTCCTTGGTGCTCTGATGCGTAGGCACTTCCAATTTGTCTAGACTCCTTGGTTTCAGCTTAGGGTGCAGTTCTCATTTCCGTGACCTTAATCTTGATGTTTGGAGAGGTGAGCCGATAGGTAACCTTTCCTTCATTGATTCATTTTTGGATATTTGTAATTCTACTATACAGTTTGTCTCCATTGTAGCTAATCATCCGTTGCAGCATACTGGACTTGGTTATTAACAGTCTCTTGATTTTCAAGAGAACAGCTTTGATGGGATGATGCTACAGATCATTCTCCAGGCAGTGTGCTCGCAACATGGACTGGCAATAGGAGCAGCTATGGCCCCTGCAGTTCGAGTGCTTGTAATCGTCTTCCTCCCAGTAACCTATCCCATTAGCAAGGCATGTCCAATTCTGCTTTCTCCATTCCTTGTAGGGCATTGTTTGTTGAGAGGAAAAGATGAATTTGTTTCACTCTGTCAATATACAGGGCGTGCTTATGAATATAGGATGCGCGCTTTAGCTTGACGACATCGTACTCAGTTGCACGGCCCTTTTGATCCCGCGTACTATGTAAACAAATCCGTCATATAATGCTTTTATGTGATACTGGTGCAGTTGTTGGATTACATTCTTGGACCTGGGGAAACAGCTCTATTTCGGCGTGCTGAACTCAAAACCTTGGTTGCATTCCACGGGAATGAGGTAAGCAATTTCAGTTGGACAGGAAGTTGTATTTTTCATACTATTGGGATCCACGTTAGCTTGGCACTCAAGTATCTATGTTGTCGTTGGTAGAGAGGTATTCTTCTCGCAATAAAAGTACATCTTCTTCGTTTCAGTTTCATGTTTTGGCTGTCAGATGAGGCCTGGTTTCTGGAATTGAATAGCAAACCACTCATCTAGATCCTTCCATTTTGACAGGCTGGTAAAGGTGGAGAGTTGACACATGACGAGACAACAATAATTCCCGGAGCTCTTGAATTGATGGAAAAGACTGTAGTTCAAGCAATGACACCCATCAGCTCCGTATTCTCTTTGGATGTGAATGCTAAGCTTGATCTGTGAGGTATTAAACATTTTTGCTGGATGTCGTCTACTTTTTTAATGAAGACCTGAAGTTGTTTGTGTCCACTTGTGACTTTGTAACGGGAAGACGGACGTTGTGGTTTAGCACGTAACCCCGGGGATCTAGTGCATGAAGAACTTACTTTCGAATTCTGTTTGCACAGTGTTCTCTGGCATTTTTGTCAACTGAATTATCCTTAACATCAATATGCGGCTCTCTTGGCATCTGACGGTTTTTGTCTGTCGTGTTTCAGTGAAACCATGAATCTCATTATGGCGATAGGGCACAGTCGAATACCCGTGTATTCTGAAAAACCCAGCCACATTATTGGTCTTGTTTTGGTAGCTGTCTTAACCCTTTCAGGTTTTGCTGTGATTCCGGCATCGGCTAATTTCCTCCTCACATCTTTTGTTTGTAATTTTGATCGGTTCACCTATTTGTGATTTTCACTCGCATATGAATTTAAGCATATTAGCAGCTTCTCTTTGGTCTGTGTATTCAGCTATGTGGCTTCCTAAGTTTTATTTCTGTGATTTAATGTGATGAATCAGCGTCAAAAATATATTCCAATGGTTCTTGCTATCCCTTGAACTGGCATTTGAATATGTAGACAACTGAAATCACATGATAAGTTTTTGAATGCCTCGCTGCCGCTACTCTGCCGAACTGACGTTTCTCGTTGTGTGCAGATCGGACCATACCCACTGTAAACATGTGGACCACCATTCCTGACTTTGATATCGCAATTGGGAGTGGACATCAAACAATAGGTTCCAACAAAATCTCCGACCATAGAATTTATTTGGATTTCAATGAGCCAATCACTACAACTGCTGAAGGACTGTTGGCATTGTTGAATGTGAGCGATGGCATTCTCAGTGCAACACATCGTAACACAGCCGCAAATAGGCGTTTTGGTTACGTGGTAAGCAAGAAAGCAATTAGCTTCTCTTGTGGTGAGAAGTGTAAAGTGAATCTAGTACTTAAAATCATTTTCCGAATGAAAAATACTCTAACAAGAGTAAGCAGAGCTTAACAACAAGGCCATTTTAATACGTGATTTTAAAAACTAGAAAGAGTGCCGTCGACTCGGTAACGTGTAAGTGACCACAAATGTTAAGCTTATGTCGTCTGTGTGCAGCTGAGGAACATCGACAAGGTTTCTGTGGTGACTATCAGCGTTCCAGGAAACGCAGTTCCAAGTAGGTCTGGCACAGTCGTGCCGAAATCCAGCAGTACCACTTTTCTATTTGGTAAATTCTCGAATCATGCTTTGTCACTTCAATATTGCAATGAATGATTTTTATTCAAATAATCCTTAACAATTTGCAGCCGACACAATTAACCCTAACACAACGGCGGTTTCACATCGCTAGCATCAGAGATGACTAACTTCTTGTAGTGGCGTTTACGTTGCAGATACCTAGAGACCACAAGTACACAGTAGTACTTCTTATTCAGCAAAGTCGAAGAATCACATTGTGACTACCGAAGTACACTTTACTGAAGCGGTGTTCGGGTTTATCTCATCTGGTGTGACGCTCTCAGGAGGATCATTGACAAGGCAGGTGCATAAAGAGGCTCTCTAATTTATCATTTTTTAGAAGAAGATAGTGTTGATTGAAGATCATGTTGTCATGGTTCAAGTATATTCTTCATCGTGCACTTGACATGTTGCTGATGCACTTCAACTATGACGGAGTTGTCATGTGCATCATTTGATGTTGTAGTGATTCTTTGCCAGACTCAATGAAAAACATGCATTGCTGCATAGTATTCTGCTAACTTCCAAATCTTTCTTGCAGCTTTAGAGAAGTATCTAAAAGCACATACATGCTGGAGGTAAATGTCGTCGACAATACCATGGTTGCAGCTTTTGTCCCAGATAACCAATGCGTGGATATTGCGGGGAATCTCAACTTGGCGTCACCCACACTGCAAGTGCGACATTGTAGGTTTCATTTTCCAGAAGCAGTGACTTAATTGCTTGAGCAAATGCAATTTTGTTCTATTCTGTTCCCTCAGAATTGAGATTCATCTCAATGTTTAAGGATTTTGTTGTCTCGGATGTGAATTGCAATGACCAGTGTTCTATTCTGTTCCCTCAGAATTGAGATTCATCTCAATGTTTAAGGATTTTGTTGTCTCGGATGTGAATTGCAATGACCAGATTAATTTACATCCGAGTAATTTACATCCGAGACATCAATGATTAAGACGTGAATTTTTCAAGCGAGAGAAACATGTACTTAATGGCTGCCACTGTATGTGAATTGCAATGCTCATCTGTCTATTCCATGGTGTACGGAACAATCAAGATTTGAACATTTCGGTTGTGGAGATGATGTAAACTGAAATGTGCGAGTCTGTTCCATTTGGATAATCTCCGAGAACGTGACTGTTTTGGGGATTGACGAACATGTTCAGAAACTGAAGAACGGGTTGACATGGTGGATGTGAGAAAAAGTGTACATACACGTTTCGAACAATATCTTTTGAATAAACATAGAATTTGTGAGCATGCACGGATTGTGAACATGGCAAATCCGGAATTTATTACCCGGGACCAGGTCGAGAGCTGATTCCGAGAGGGTAAATCCGAAGACTAACCAGTAGCTCGACACGTAAGTGCAGTGCTTTCCGAAACTACTGTGGATCAACCTGAGTCGTTATAGGTGACTTAAAAGACATCATCCGGACACTGAGTCCTATTCCACTGTGCCTCACAAGACAAGAATTCTACTAGTGAATGCTCTTCCAAGATCAGAAGATGCATGTTAGATTTCAGTTGCAAATTCACAGTGCTTGACATCCCAAATGCATGTTGATCAACAAGCAGAATTTATTTGTAATTCATGTTCGAAGTGGTTCAATGTCTGACAACAGACATTGATCATCAAAAGCCTCCAAAACTGTCGAGTGATATGCACATTTGGCTATTTAACTGAATCCTACCATGCGCCGACTTTCTCATCTCCACAGAAGAATCCTTCAGGTTTAACGACATGCAATGGACACAATCCTTCCAGGCACTTGCAGTAATGAGGATAATGGACATAAAACTGGTGAGTAGGCAAGTAGCCGATGACCTCACATTCGCACATGTACACTCGCCTGTCGAGCTCCGGTGCTGTGTCTTCCTGGAAGGAGAAGCTGTAGAGCTCGTCGTTACACAGTTTCTGTAGGCCAAGGTCGATGATGGGAATTGGAGGACCACCCCAGTAAGCCCGGCAGTGCACATTCAACGTGGTTGCGTCTCCCATCTCGCTCTTGATGCTCACGGTCACGTTCACAGGAGGTACTGGCACGAATTGAGAAGTGGCAACGCTCACCAGCAACATCGCCAATGGCAAGAGCACGAAGAGCTGGTTTGGAACCAACATGGCCATGGCCGATTGAGAGAGAAGAACTTGGAGGTAGAAGAAACGTGAATGTGGAGTATGCTTGCCTTCAAAAGAGTTATATAAGTAGCATTTCGAATGCTCAGCTGATTCAACAGAAATCTCCATTTTGCGATGCTGTCGAAGACTATGTGAGCAGATCTTGATTTGTCGGGTGCGGATTTCAATGTCTCCAAATTATGCTGGGGATGGCACATATGCAGGGTAGATGCTTTGGACGTACCTAGCTCATGTCAAAGATGCTACGAACATTGTTTTCAACACTTGACTCAGCAGCTGTGACTGCGAAACTGCATCGTAGTCCTTGATTTTATGTGACCATTGCTCATAACCATCCGGATAGACAAGTGTGTGCAAACGCAGGCTCAGCAATTAGTAGTGAGATACTGAAGAAACTGTTTTCTTGGTGGAAAATTAGTGTTCTTCTGAGTGACAAAATGTCGAAGAGATTTAGTGTTCCTTACTTGAAAGACTTCTAGTGGTTTGAGGTTGTATGATGATATGGTTCCAGACCCATGTTGAAGTCACTACACTTATTGGTTCTGAGTCTTATTTTCAGTGCAAGGTGACGCTAATGATTTTGATGATTGTTCTGTGCACTGGGTGATGATAAGGATGGTGAAGATTAAGTATGGGTTGCACAGATTTACAGAATACCCTTGTGATCATAGGCTTCTCAATGAGCTTCATTAATGTATGCCTCGATAAAACTATGTGAGTTTGTCATTGAGTCATCAATAAGTATTTGAGTGCATCAGCTCAGAACATTAACACTCGTGTTCGATTCTACCAATATTTTATACATGCGAGATTATGGTTGTTACTGCACCTATTTCAAGCCGTGGTAAGTCGTGGTGGATAACAATTTAAGAAACAGTTGATCATTGAAGGGTGATAAATTAGTCAGTGCAAGTTGTAGGATAAGAAACATGTGGTAATAAGTTATTGTCTGCACTTCCAAGTTCCAACCTGTTTGGGAGCATCAAACAGATATTGGAAATTTGGAACACCATGTTAGTACGCTGAGGTCATATTTTGGAATCTTACGCTCTTAGAATAGTACAATAATCCTGCCAGCTCTGCCAGGATACAGTAAACTCGAATCCCGGTGCAGACATCCACTCATACCATCTATTGTTCATCATCGATGTTCGTACGCAAATGATATGTGCAATCCGATATAATAAAACTAGTGCCAGTTTAGTCCAAATCGAAGCAACATCGACTGCTTTGGATTCCAAAACCAGGATGCTCTTGCGTATAGTTGGGTCATTCTTTCACAAACCCATTTACAGAGAGAGAGAGGCAGCTTGCTTGCTTCAAACTTGAAAAGATGCTTCAGGCACATTGGACAATACTTCGTCTTCACAGGGTTCTAGAGAATCCATTCCAGACTTGGATGTAGTTGATTTGGAGCGCAACCAACGCCGTCTAACAAGCAAACCACCGACCCCTGACTCTACGGCGGACGCAACGGTCCCCTCTTGTTTGATTGGGACCTAGAGTGCAGGACCAAGGCCAAGAAATTTGCGGAGCCACAAGTAGCACAATCGAGAGGTTTCTGGGAAACGCAACACGGCTCCAGCACTGGAACGAAAAGCTGTTCAAATCGATGCACAAAACGCTCATCAGTCCGGGCAACTGCTCACGGAGTTCATCCGAGAAAAAATCAAGTCACAGCGAACGGTTAAGTAATTACACATTAATCTCTATAAAAAGGATGAGTTGGTATGTTAAGCATGGTCATAATCTCCGCGTTCCTCCCACGAGAGACATTTATAGGGCGCCAGTCGGTGGGCAGACTAAACGAGGAAAGCAACTGGGTTCGAGTTACTACATGAGGCTCGACGTGCTTGCAAACTTTGAGGAGCGACCCGTTATACACGTTTTCGCTCTTTATTACTGCTCCACCTCGCGCCACTGTTACGCGTTCTGTACAGTGAACGGCATATATGGTTGACTACTGTTCCTGCAGTCATCCGGTGCCACGGTACAAAAATAGGGAGGAATCCAAGCTCGGAGTGACAAAGTGCATCTTCTTAATGAAGCAGTCTTGGAAAAGTATGATTAACTTAATGCTACAGTGAGGAAGAGTGACCACCTTGACCCAGGAATTGATACAGATATTCTACACCTGTGACCTGTGGTGCCATGAAATATGATTTTCTTCTGCAAGTGGCTCGCCATGAGCTTCAGAGTCCAGAGATGTCAGAGAACTTAACAGCTTTTCAATATGATTTCGCTGGGTAGCATAACTATCATATTGCAAAGTATTGCGTATTACTGAGGCTACCAGAGATTTTTGCAGTGAGGCTATGACACTACACACCTTTACCCTATTGACGTCTGCACGGGAATAAGGGAATTAGGTTGACCAACAAATGTATGGGGGAAGCTCCTAGCAGATAGGAATGATGGGTGGCAGTGTACAAATTCGAACTGTTTTCAAAAATGTGGTGAAGAGTGTACCATGGCTATTGAGTCACAACTGTGTACAGTCACGAACTAAGTGATCATCAATGGTGCGCAAGTCCACAAATGTACTGTAGTAACGGCAGCCATTGCACGAAGCCCCAGAACATCGTGACCTGCTCTGTGAAACCAAAATCAAAAAACAGTAAGAAAATTCACAAGTAAGATAACTTAAGCCATTGCGCGCATCAAAGTTGCAACTGGTTACAAATTTCAACCGCGTTCTGACACGCGGCTTGGTTTCTTTCCAAGCCAACCGAAGCATGGTCAGGGCTGAACCGAAGAAGGCTAATGCAGGACGTTCTCGGAATCGGTGCAATAAGTGTTTGTCTACAGGATTTGTCACATTGCTTTGCCCGTTTCGGCTTGTCCCCTTGCTTGCAAATGCTTCTGGATGGAAGAATCAACACGGCTTCTGCTCGCAAATGTATGCCAAGTTAGGTGAACTCCCTTGTTGATCAAACAGCCTATGTCACTGTGAGTACTCTCTCGGGATGAAATTCTTGAGAACAGGAAGATACTGTAGATACAACGTTACGTAAAGCAGAAACGTGTGATGCAATCCATATCCATCCCAGGACTCACAAACTATACACACACTCCAGCCATTACTTGAGACCCACTTTACCACAATTATCGAATTAAAATGCAGATGCTTGAAAGCAGCAAACATGCTTCGCACATTCATACTACAAACTTTCAGCTCAGAAGGTACGGTACTTACACATTAAGCTCAAAACCACGAGCTCTACCAGATAAGATAACTGCAATGTAGAAGACACAAAAGCACAGCCGCTTAGAGCACAACAAAAGCAAACGAGCACTTTGGCAGCCAAATAATTTGATGGACAGTACACTGCGTCACTGTTTAATCGGACTCAGTATAGACAGTGAAAATATCACAGAGCCGGTTTGCAACTTACAAGTATTAATAATCCAGAAGGTTATGATGAGATTGGTAAAGAAGAGAACTACACAAGGGTAAACCTGAGCCAAAAAATTGATACCAAAAGGAGCCACGGAAAAAGTATGTATCGTACGCATCCATCTGCGATCGCTAGAGTCTAATACAAGAACTAAAGTAGTGCTAATGTGTCTAAAGCCTGCATGCTAAAAGTGCCATGAAGATATGGCCATCACTTTGCGGCAAGTTTACCTCGTCTCCTCATATACTTGCTGCCGGATAGTTAAGCATGGTGGAAACCAATGAAGCTCAAGGGAAGCACGTAACACAGTGTGCACCCTGGCTTTGAAGTAATATACAATCGTCTCATTGATTTAGTAGAAATGGGACACAGCATACCTCGGCATGATAAAGCCCGCACTTTACCCGCCATTACCACCTGTTCTCCATTCTCTCGCCGTCCTCAAAGAGCCTTATCCAGGCACAGAGTGCTAGTGGATCGGCAAGCCACAACCAACATAGATGTGCAGGTTGAGCGAATGAGAACGTTTAATTCAAAACTTCAGCACAACCCCCAAAATGAACACGTACTGAAGCAGTGAAACATGCTCTTTTTATTCTCAGCTGCAGGGTCGGGATCAGAGAAGGAAGGGTCCTTCTTAACGTTGTCGTCCTTGGTAACATCCTTGGTAGCGACCACAGGTTCCGGAGCTGTTCTCTCCAGGGACTTCTTATCTGACTTCGGCGACTCCTTACCCGCCTTAGGGGACCCCTTGTCCGACTTGGGAGATCCTTTCTCGGCCTTGGGAGAGCCCTTGTCTGCCTTAGGGGAGCCTTTCCCCCCCTTGGAAGATTTCTTATCTGCACCCAGAGATTTCTTCTGCACATTATCAGGTTTCGTATCAGGGTCTTTGAGTGTGCTCAGAAAAGCGGTGAGCATTCGAACCACCTGTCCGAAGTTAGGTCTAACATCCGGATCCTCAGCCCAGCACGACTGGAGGATAAAAACAAGGTCCTCAGGAAGAGTCTTCGATATCGTCGGCCTTGTGTTTTTGAAGGCTGCCGCATACGCTGCCTGCAAATTGGACATACCCTCGAACGGCATCCGATTTGACAGTAGCTCCCACAGCACAATTGCAAAACTGTACACGTCCACTTTGTGATTGTAGTGCTTCTTCTCGCCATGCCGAAGAGTCACAGTGCTGTAAAGCTCGGGCGCCATCCACCTGTAAGTCCCCGTCTCCGCGGTCATCATCTCCGCTAGGGTTTCCTCCCTCGCCAGCCCGAAGTCCACCAATTTCAACGTCTTCTGATCCGCTGTCAGCAGCAGATTGTCCGGCTTCAGGTCGCGGTGGATGATCCCATTCACATGCAAGCAGTCCATGGCCTGCGCAATGTCCAGCGCAAACTTCACGCTCAACCTCAGGTCCAGCAAATTCGGCCGCTGCGCCAGCATGAACTTCTTCAGCGATCGCCCCTCCATGAGCTCCGTCACAATCACCATCACGGGCTCCATGCACGCCCCCACGAACCTCACCAAGTTGCGGTGCTGCACCCGCGCCAGCATCGACACCTCCCGCGCAAACCCCGCTTCCAGCTTCGCATGGTCATCAGGATTCTCCGTCGGCTGCAGTATCTTCACTGCCACCTTCTGATCCAAATACTTCCCCTCGTACACCTTCCCATGCGCCCCCTCTCCAATTTTCGGCCCCACAAACAGCAACTTGGGATTTATCAGAAACCTCTCCTCCAAATAAAACCCCTTCCCTTGCCCTTGCCCCTTCCCCTGCCCCCCCACACTCCCCGTCTTCACCTCCCTCCCCACCCCTCCCCCTCCCCCCACTCTCTCACCTCCCCACCCCCACTCCGCCCCCGGATCCACCCTCGCCCCCGGAAACACCATCCTTCATCACTTCCAATCAAACCCAACTCCCCAAACCCCCTCCACCATCCCCAACTCCTCCCTTAACCCCAAAACTCCCCCAAACACTTCACCAACATCAACATATCCGCTTCTCTAAACATCAACATATCCTCCTCTCAACATATCCTCCTCTCAACATATCCTCCTCTCAACATATCCTCCTCTCAACATATCCTCCTCTAAACATATCCTTCTCTCAAACATATGCTTCTCTAAACATATCCTTCTCAGCATATGCTTCTCCAGTAACCACTACTCCAGAAACTTAACCAAGTTGAACAATCAGTAACGTGATTCTCCGGCATTCACATTCAGAAACAACTACTAGAGAAGAAAGCTACCACCACTTAACCCTGATTGCTGCAATGTGATGTCCACCATGAGCCATGTGAGCAAGGTGAGCTTACAAACCCCGGTGATGTTGAGCTTAAGGCAGTGTGTAGAGTCTAGACTATGACTATGAGCTTGGAGTTGGCAGTGGGGCCAGTGTGCAATGGGAGTTTTCACATGGCTGGGGGATGGAGAGAGGAGGGTGAGGGAGGGAGGGGAGGAGGGAGTAGAGCTAGAGTGGGGGATGGGGAGGGGGAGGGGCTTTGTATGTATGCGCAATGCAGAGTTGGGAGGGGGAGGGAGAGGGGGGAGTTGGCCTAGGCCGCGTTGGAGAGGGGGAGGGGACCCGTACAGAATGGCAGTGCGGAAGCTGTGACACGCTCTCCCTCGCCTCCAGGCTCAACCCACTGAACCCACCCAAACCGTGTTGCATCATCCCCACTGCCCCCACCATTTTAGACACAACATCCCTCCCTCCTCTCTCTCTGCTTCCTTCCCCGGCCAAGGAACCAACTCCCTTTCTTCACTGTGGATGGATGTATTTTATGGATGGTTGAATTAGTGGATGGATGTATTTTATGGATTATTCAATTAGTGGATGGATGTATTTTATGGATTATTCAATTAGTGGATGGATGTATTTTGTGGAAAATTGAATTAGTGGATGGATGTGTTTTATGGATTATTCAATTAGTGTATGGATGTATTTTATGGATTATTCAATTAGTGGATGGATGTATTTTATGGATTATTCAATTAGTGGATGGATGTGTTTTATGGATGATTCAATTCGTGGATGGAGGGGATGAATGGGGGAGGGGAGGGACCAGCCATACCTAAAGTGGCTAAATTTTGCTTGGAATTCCTGCCAAAATAGTGGGGTTGCTAAATCTACAAAGGAAAAATTTAATTTTAAAAAAATTGATCTTTAGATAAAATTTTCATCACGCTAAAATATGTAGCAACTTTGTGATATGATTTCTATGGATATCATCTTGGTATTACCTTGATATCTCAAGGATATTGGAGGATATCATGGAATCATCATATGTAGTATATGCAACCGCTAGCAAAAGTAATTTATAGTTTCGTGAAAAGGAACATTATATGTTATATGTCATAAAATGGTTTTAGAATCATTGAGACTGGTGATCGTAAAATCATTTTATAACATGTAATATAATATGCATCCTCCTACATAAGTTAACTACTTTAGATACTTGGTGCGTATACTTCACTCAATAATTCTATGATATCGTACAATATTTTTGAGATATTAAGGTGATACCAAGATGATATCCAGGGAAATCATATCACAAAGTTGCTACATATTATAGCGTGATGAAAGTTTTTATAACTATCATTATTGTATTTATTTATTATTTTATTTTTTTTTCCTTTGTAGATTTAGCAACCTCATTAATTTAGCAGCCACTTCCTTTGAAAATTCACACTTCTGGGATTGCGGGTGGAGAGGGGTGAGGGATGGATGTTTGGAGTTGGTGGATGAGTTGGGTTTAGGGGGGACAGAGGTTAAGTTAGTGCTTCTATTGCAGGGCTGGATTTGGAGTCCTTGGCCGTTATCAAGCCATTGCTGGCTGCAACCATTTTTCCTGGATTGATTGCTCTGTCGGATTAATTTGGATCGTTTGAGGTTTGATTGTTAGGTAAATTGGGAGGGAGGAATGTGGTGGTTGTGTTAATTTTATTTGAAAGTTGAGTTGTTTGTAAAGTGGGAATAAGGGATAGGTGAGGGATATAGGTTTGGCGCTATTTCTTGTTGATTCATGGTAAGTGCTAGAAATTATCTTGTACTATATTATTTCAATGTTGGATCAGTATTAGGATGTTAGTTCTTAAATTTTCACTTGGACTTAACTTAAGTGAAATGAAATTGTTTTGGACAAAATTTATCAAGTTGGACTAATTTTATTTTTTTAAAAGTAGTCAATCTAAACTAGCTTTCTAAAAGTTTAGGCATCTTTTACATGATTATTGATATGTGTAGTTAGGCACTTTGGAATTTTATTTTTTTAAAATCTTGTCAATGTTTTTAATTCTTAAACAACAACCCCAACCCATCACGCTTGGTTTTATTTTGGAAGAATTTTGCTCATAAATTATCTTCCATTGCACCAAATGGGGTTTTTAAATGCTAAACCAAGCACCTCAAAAAAATCTATATTGTTTCCAAGTGGAGCCAAAGCAAATTAAAAAGAGAATTGTGCTTTAAATGGTGTTTAAAAAAAATTAGGTGTGGTATTAGGCAAAGAAATGTTGTTTAAGGGTTAAAAAAAAATCCAAAACAAGTTGTATATCTTTAGTATAATAAGAGTTGATTTTTTGAATTTTAGTAGATGGACATGAATTATTGTGAATTAAGGTATTATTTCAATGTGAAACAATTTATGCAAAAAATGTCATTAATTTCTCAAAAAATCAGGTACCTTTCAAACTAATAACTTTGTTGCCAAAGTTGTTGGAGAGCTATAGTAGACCAGTTTAAATTATTGTCAAAGAAAATTCTATATTATTGATTGTTAGGTAGGATGAATCTCTTTATGTAGATTGTTCAATTCAACAAATCGTTATCGATAAAAAAAATCATGCAAGTCGCACCAATCATGCAGGTTGAATCAATTATACCAACCACAGAAGCCTTTATCAGTACTGTCATCCGTAGTAGTCATATTATTTCTGCCAACCATGCAGATTGTATCATTTATGCTAGTCATGCAGGCTGTATCATTACTGTTTGATATGTAAGGATATGAAACAGAGATTTATACATCATGTTAGATACGTTAGACAAGCAACAATCACATCAATCAGATTATAATGGAGTTTCTTGGTGGGTCCATCAAATTATGAAGCTACATCTATCAGTATAATGTTGTTGTGATGTATCTCCAACCAATCCACCAAATGGGCCACAAAAATCATGTTGTTTCTCTTCACATATGAAATCACCTATCTGAGAGATTTTGGACTCAACCGAGCTAATATCCTTTCTTCTCTGAACTCATTTGGTAAACGTAGATGATACATGGATGATAATTGGACAATATTTGGGTGATACCCATGTGAATATGTGAAACATCGATGAATTTTAGATTTTTCAACCAGAAAATATCCCAAGACAATCAAGTTTTACCAGCTGAACATCAATTTCAGTCGGCTGGTCTGTTGGTCTGTAACAGATTGCCGGTGCTCCGTATGTATTGTATGAAATCAATTCATCAACGAAGTTATAGTAGATTCTACCTTGTTACGTGCATTAAATTTACACCACCAAGATACGTAATTATTTTTACAAAAAAATATAGAATTTTACACCAATAAGACTTCAAGATTGAAATCCGTATGTATTATTAGTACATAGTTGTTGTAGGTATATTCATCCTATTAGGATATATATATATATTCATTCATTCAGTTTAGATGAACTTTAGTGATTGAAACTCTCGAGGACATTAGCGACAATATTTTGAAAAAACAATAGTTAGTGTTTCCTTTCCAAAATATTGTGGGTCACAATATTTTATAATATCTCCTTATCATTAGAATTTAGACCCTTCTATTTGATTCATTGCAATGTGGTCATTGTTTTTCTTAAATCCAATGTAAAAAAAATCAATGTCATATTTATAATATAATAAAGATGTGTCGGCATTCATATGATATAAATAAGAATCAACTTCAAATACCATTTATAAACACAAAGCAATGTCTAATTGATTTCATGTGAATATTATAATACTATGGTTAATTTGCCAAAAACATATTTCCAAAAATGAAAAATTACATGATGGCCTACAAATTATTGCAAACCAAATCTATAAATGATAATAAAACTATTGAATAAAAAATAAAAAATCTAGTATATTTATTTTATTGATGTATTTTTGCATTGTCAACAAAATTATATATTCCAAGAAATTTATGTCATAATAGGACAATTAAAATTTATTTTCTATTTTATTTGATATGAAATTTTCTATAATTAAGATGAAAACATAAATGCATGAAAAATGAAATGTTGTAAAAATATGCATATAAATATATGAAAATTTCATGATGTGCCAAAATGTTGTAGTATCTATTATTAATTCAAATTCAAATTTCATGTTTTAAAATTATATAAAATTTTAACTATTTTAAGTTTTTAAGTTTTTAAGATTCAAAAAATAAATTTGAATGCATTTATAACGTGCACTGTGTGAAGATGTACAAAAATATGTAAATAAAGAGTTGTCCTAAAGTATACATTTGAAGTAATCAAAGAGTTTTGAATGACATATAAATAACTCTCCAAGTAATAAAAAAGGTTGCACATTTTTAAAAGACATGCAAATTTGGTTTCATGTAAAGTTTTTGTGGAACTGGCTTGTGATGGACGAACAAACAAAGAGACAACTAGATACCATTTTTTTATAATATAAATTTTCACATAATGCACATTATAATGTATTCATGATTTTATTTATTTTTAATTCTTGGAATTGTTGAAATTGAAGATTTACTTCAAATATGAAATGTTTTAAATTGTTAAATTGGAACCTATATCTACTTTGTTGGTGCAAAAATATCTTCATAGCATATGTGTAGTTTTGTTTTGTCATATAAATTTATAGGGATGATTATGATTATACATTGGTGCCATAAGTGCTGATGATTTAGAGTGATAAGTAGATTACCATATAATCTAGTTAAATATATTGTTTTTTGTATTTTTCCATATTCCCATATGTATCAAAAAAATTCTTCTTTTTGGTGAACAATATTATTATTATATGTTAGAATAATTCTTTTACATGTGTGAAGAAAGAAGAACCATTGTCCATTTTGATGATTGTGAATAAATCAAGTGTTCATTTGTCAAAGTATTTATTATTTACCATATGTTTCCATGCATGTGTAATAGTAATAGTATTACTTTATTTAATGTTTTCAAAATATTTTGAAAATTCTATCATTATAATTGCAGAGCTCAATTACTCACTACCCAAGTATATTCTTGATATACTATGATAAAAAGGTAGAGACACCCTATTCCAATAACTTAAACTATCTAACCATTTCTAGACTAGTCATTAGCAACATGATAATTTTCAGAAATTGGATGTTAAATTTTATGGAGAATCCAAATTTTACATGATTTATTTCTCAATACTGAAATTTGTATAAACTTTGAAAGTCAAAAGAACTCGTGTACCAATTCACATAGTCATCCCTTTGTCTCATACTCGGAATGTGCGTGACATTTCGAAAAGATTAAAATGTCTTTGATTAAACTTGAATTCCAAGCTGACCCATCTAAGATACGGTATTCACAATTTCTGTGTCCCCAAGGGACTGCTGTTTTGGGCACTCTCGGAGACCGGGGCATAATGGGTTAAATTCGGAAACATGTTTGTCATTTCGTAGTGGACTTGTTGTGCTGACTCGTAAGTTAGAAAACAGTGAACAGTGTGTTTCCCAGTTGTCAATGTCTCACATACGTTTTTAGGTGTTTAATTTTTTGAGACATTTATGCGCTTAAAACAGATGCAGTATTTAAAAATCAATGATTTTTTTGAATTTTTTCCAAAGAGTTGGAGTATTCAACCGATCATGCCATTTTCCTGTTGAAGTTTAGCTGTAATCAGGGGTCAACCCTACTACGGTAGCCGGCTACTGCAATCAAGTTGCAAGCGTTGATTTGTGCAAACAATTGAACAATATTTTTGTTTCATATCTTAGATCATGGAAGTTTCTTGACTCAGTGTTCCTTACTTATTGTTGAACGGTTACTGGACATGCATTGTGGTTCGGTCAAACTCTTTGAATGTCATCCCCTAAATTTTGCAACCGGTGAAGACTCTTATCTCGTACTTCCAATCTTGTGGAAACCATGACTCATGGCCACTCCCAAATTTTCAACGTCCTCCATCATTGAAGAGCAAATTCTCTGCAACTTAGCACACAAGGGCTACTCTGCTGACTATTCCCTGTACCAAATGTACATGGCTCACTTTTCAACTACACTGAGTAAACCTGTAAATGCCCAGGCAGCCATGGGCTGGCATATGCTGATTCAGCAATTTTGTTTCTCACGCGGGAAGGATGATTTTCATCTATTTGGTGTTCACTCGGTACGGATATTTTTCATCTATTTGGTGTTCTAAATATTTTTTGGTGGTACTCTTTGTGTTAATACACTACTTCAAATATTCTAACCATTCAATTTTATAAAAAAAAAATTGCAATATTTATCAAAAAGATTTTACAAATCTAATCATATATTTTTATGGTAAACTTGATTCCAAAAGGAAATAGACCTTATGTACATTCAATTTGAACACATTTAACACATTTTGTATATTTTATTTCTTTTTGTTGTAATCCATTTTGAGTTGTTTTGTTAAGAGTTAGGTTGCAAATATCTGGAAAGTTGGATTTGAAGATAGGAGAGAAAGTTGGAGTTGACAGCTTGTTATATGTCATACAAGGGTCTTAATTTTTCTTTTGGAAATTCCATGTGGCCCCTCCACAAAATCTTAATTCCATTATGTGCTTCACTACAATCGGACATTCATTGTTGTGTTGGTTTATTTTTGCCTACTTAACTTTAGATCACTGGAATGGTACCCTTTGAGAGTCTCAAAGTAGAGACGTAAAGGCAAGAGAAAGGCAATGAACAATTATTATTGATAAAATTTTGAGTCTCAAATTTTTAGTTTATTTTCATTTTCATTTTTTCTTCATTTTCGTTTGACATAGTTTAAGATATACTTTGTTAAATCAAAGTCAAGTCTTGATTTAAAATTTTCATAATCATTAGAATTTTTAACATAAAATTTAAATCAGAATATCAATGTTATGCATATACACACTTTTACACAAAATGTTGTTAGAGAATATTCACTATAATACATTTGACTAGAACACATGCATCTCTAAGAAGGCTATGTTTTGTTTCTAATGAACTAAAGTAGGTTATTACATCTCCCTGTAAATTTGAGCGAGACGAAGCACCCATGCTACACTCATGCAATTTGCATGCCAACATTTGGATTTCAATTTGCCATTGTTGTCGTAGTGAAATTGTGAAAGTTATCTAGGTGCATGTTTGTGTGAATGATTGGAATACAAACCGAATACTCCGTGGAAGCAAACACATGAAGTGGTAAATTATAAATCCAGTTTCATCAAAAGTAGGTCGAAATGCAAACACAAAGAATTTTGTAAGTATATGCATTGAGATATTTTAGTGGCCATTTTTAAGGTATAGTTGTAGTTTTTTTGTAGTCACAAAATTAAATTACCTCCTCGAATCTTGAAAATGCATTATATATATTATTTGTTATTATTATTATATATATATATATATATATATATATATATATATATATATATTAACAACTTAAAATACGGATACAAAAATCTTAATTTTTTTTATATCTCAATATTGATGAACAAAGACACTAAGTTATTCAGTTTATATAGTGTAAATTCAAAACCAACAAGGATCGTGTAAACTAATTATATAAAGTGTATTAGTTTTAAAAACAAATATCTATTTTCAATTGAAATACATGTACGTTCACCTATAACTTTTCAACAAATGAAGAGACTTTGAACACTTATAGATGCTATATATAACAAATAATATAGTCGTTACATTCTAATCACCTTAATGTTACACTTTGCAATATTATATTTCTATAAGAGTAATTGTTTTTGACAACAAATGTGTTTAGTTTGAAGCTCATGGATAAAAATGTATAATATTTATGTATGTATATATGATGAATTCCATTAATGACATAATATTTTTTGAATATTTAGAATCTAGATGAAATAATTCCATACTATGTGAATATTATTCAATTGAAAAACACATTACTATAAATAATATTATATTTTACTCATTCGTAGTGTTACAATTAGTACAATGTTAATTTCAACGTACACAATTCCATATTAAGTTTGTTTTATATAAGAAATGAAGAACACGCAGGAGCTTTGGCATGTTCAAATCTACAAAATTGACAAGGTCTTCATATGATGAAGTCAAGACCATTATTTATAATTCATCTTTTAATGAATTAAATTATATTTTAATCCAATGAGAATAATCTAGTATGGCATATACTTAAAAAATTGGATTAAACATAAAATGAAACATTACTTATTCTTCACTTTTGGAGTTTTCTCCTTTATTGTCATAAAGTTACATTTCTTTTGAAGGCCACTTCTTTAATTTAAAACCTTATAACTATTATCACAAGCAATTAAATGTGTGATTCTAAAGAAATTCAAATATATTAGATTTCTTCCCTTAAATCACAATTCAATTCTGTTAAAATAGATTATCAAAAACATAATACACAATTAAAATGACCTACATCAAATATGCTAAAGATTTCAATTGATATGAATTATTAATTTGTATATTAATCCACGCTTCATAATGATATATTTACCTCAAATTACAAAAATAATACAGCTCATACTTCACTCAAATAATAGAAATAATCCGACCAATAAAAGAGTTTCCAAACAACATAAATTCCTCAAATACACTCCAACCATTCTTATCTCACACTCATTTACATCACAAACCTACATAAATTTACCACACTACATCTAGACATATTTTCACATACCAAACCTATGTAGCACCAAGTCACATACTAAACCTATGTAGCACCATTCCATAAGTTTATCTCCATTACCTTACGTACCCAAGAACACAATAATAACAATAGTTTAGTGTAATCTAATCCACACTAACTAAGAATGTGATTATAGCAAGATTTCAGTGCAACACAATCCACACTAAATAGGCATAAAAATATATGATAATAAGAAGATTGAGATTAGCATAATATGGTCCACACTAAGTAGAAATGAAAAAAGCATCCAATAGCATAGATGATGAAACTCTCTCACACACTCCCAATGACATAAGGTAGAGATGGGTATTCCCGTGAGGGTTCTAATTCCGTGGCCTATCAGTGCACCAATATCTGAGCAGACAACACCTGACTACCACACTCAGCAGATTGTATAACAACCTATAATGTTCTCCATGCAAGAATCTTTGTATTGCATATACCTACTCACGAAAATAGTGGTCTAAAATGTTGCACTTCAAATATTCATGAAAATTTGATAAATTTCAAAAAAAATATAAAAAAAAAACAGATTTGTGATTTTCGACCTAACTTCTATTTGTATAAACTTTATCCCCATAGTTTTCTCAATCCCAAATATGGTGAATGGCTTAAACTAACGGAAATACCCATCTCTACCAAGGTTACCGGAGTACAGGAATATTCCTATATTTGCAAATTTTAGCTACGTACTTCTGGCTAGATTTATACGTACTTCTAGATTATTTTACGTACTTGCAAATAACCATCATCAGAATATTCTAAATACTTTAGAAGTACAAAATACTTGTATGTATGTGAAAGATTCCTGGAACAAATACAGCATATTCTCTGTACTCCGGTAACCATGATCTCTACCTTAACATGACTCATGAGTGGTGGGGCGAACTTGAAGGTGCCCTTCCCTGCATTCATTCAACCAACCTGGAAACCCTAAATTCAGGCATTCCAACATCCCACACAATTCCCTCCCATTCTTCCCATTTCCATCTCCATTTCCATGTCCATGTCTCTCACATGTTGCTGAATCTGCTCTGCTGTGGCAGCTGCATCATCCTCATCATCCTGCATCCACACTAGTCAGGAAGCAAGGAAGCAGTGAGTGAGTGAGTAGTGGATGTCATACTGAGTGAGTGGATTCAAACCAAAACAACATAATTAAAAAAATAACAATCTTGTTCCTTGAGTGAATGCATTCATCAGATGGTGTGGGAATCATCACACCTTCTGGCTCTATCTTCCTGTTTTGTGGTGGTCTGATTTGCGTTTTCTGAGGTGGAGTGAACTCATTCACCAACCTGTTTTCCTATTTTGATTAGGGAGGGGGGGAGGGAGGGAGCTATGGCGTCTTCTGGAGCTGCCAAGGAGCTTCAGCTGCAGGGTCTGCGCACATACGAGCAGGAGCCCAGGCGGAGTGCGAGTCTCATTGTCAATTCTCAGGTGGGTGGCTTTCAAACACTGGGTTCTGGTGGTGGATTTTGTTTTTTGGATTATGGGAGTTTCTTAGTTCATGGGTTTTTGGGTTCCGGGTTTCTGGGTTTCTGGAATGGGTTGGGGAGTGGTGGTGAATTGAGGGGAGGGATGGAGGATAGAGAGGAATAGGAGGTCTTGTTCGCCCCCCAGAATTTTGTGAGTGGGTTAGTGAAATTGGGAGCTACAATTTTCATTCGATTTTGGGTTCCTTCTGCTAATTTGATGCGGAAAATTTGACGCTGAAGTGTTGGGTATCATTTTGTGGAAGTCATGGCCTAATTCGCTACTTTGACACAGTGCACTAATTCTTCACTGAAATTGAGTATTAGCGTGTATTAGTGCATCTTGTAAGCCAATTTGAGTTAATTCACTCATGTGAAGTGAATGTACGATGAATGCCAGTCTTTGAATCTTTCAAGTCTTGAAATTAGATTATACATTTGTCATTACATGCAGTAATTAGCAATTTCAGTTTGCATTAGGTTTACCTTGACTATATGCTATAGTTTCAGGGAATTGCTCACCGTAGTGATGTCATGAAGATAGACTTCCCATGATCAGCTGTTCATTCAGGACGGAACGTTCAGTTTTGTGGAAAAGGCTATAGCTAGCTGAGTGAAATGTGTACGCGGTAGCATTTATGTCTGGTACAGTGTACGTGACCTTTCGAGAAGAATAGATGGATGAGTAGTGAAAGTGTATGGTGGAAGATGAAGATTCGGACAGTCCTTACGTGGACAAATTTGTGGACTCCTTTTATACACATTCCACATGGGTATATTTTTATGGCGAGCGATTGTACAGTTTAAATTATCGATCATGTTTAGGTCGGAGAATTTTTTTTGCCTGAGCTCAATGATGATAGGTTTTACAAACGGGTTTTGTTGATGGGTACAGGGGAGCAGGCTTTGCTCTAAGGTCCATTCGAATACAAGTTTTGACTAGTTATGTGATTCGTGTTGTTGGTGATAAAATGCGTAAAATGGAAACAGGCGTAAATATTATTTGGCATTATCCTATGAAAGATTGTCATCAATGTATATCCTGATTGTCATGATATCATCACTGGTTATGCAGAGTCCAAGTTCATGTAACTAGGATAATTTTGAAGTTGGGAAATCTTGTTAACTTTCTGTTGTTAGGTGCTTTCTGCTTTGTCCTGGTACCTACGTTGCTTCTCTGCATGCTGATTATACTTTAGATAAAGTGAGGGTGTAATGAAGAAATAATCTCGTAGAAGTTTCATAATGTGAACCGTTGAGACCATTTGTATTTGGACTCTATTTTTTTCATCTTAGAAACAGATATGTGATGGTATCATAGAATCATGCTGAATACTATATCATCGATTTCCTCTTTGCGCGAGGTTTGAATTTTGCTACCGTTGTCTATTCATGCTGAATGCCTTGGTGGTTTATTGGGGTTGTGTGTGTGTGCTTTGTGTTTTCCAGGAACCTTTCAATGCCGAGACTCCCGCGTCTGTACTTAGCTCGTCCTACTTGACAGACGAGGATATGTTTTATAAGCGTAATCATGGACCTATCCCCATCCTCCCCGATCCTTCGACGTACTAATTTCCCTCTCCTACATTTTCCTCTTCTTGCAATTTGAATATTGTTCTGAATTTCATAGCTACGTATGCCTCCTATGCCTCATGGATTTGTAGGTCTATGCATGTCCTCACCTGAAACTTTTATCTATTTAGACATTGTACTCACATATTCGTCGATACTTTGGAAGTCTAATTGAAGGAAATGAATTCGTTCTTCTTGCAGATACAACCTGATAGTGACAGGAGCTCTGCCAAATCCGCTCTCACTTTCGCTCGATTTCTTAAAGTAAGTACAGTTTGCCTGCGTAATTGTTTGAAACGCATTTGGATCTTGAAACTTTGGTTTGCAAGCCAGGTTCTTCTAAGCTCTTCTATCATCTTTTTGCATTACTAAAGATGATTGCAACTATACATTGAAGTGACTCTTTCAACTTTCTACAGGTCGCTCCCGAAGTATACGGTGGTGGCAACATTGCAAGTAAGGTTTGAAGGCTGTGTGCACGTTGGATTTCTGGCTTACCTTTTTCCAACATATGTTTCCAAGAATGTATATCATAAATAGCGCAATCGAAGAACCTATTTAAGTTATTTGGCAAGTCACGGGAAATGATAGTCCCCTTTGAGAGCATATACTTTGTCACATGGGATAATTTGCTGGAAGCTTTGATGATATTACGGGGCATGTGCAAGAGTTACTGACGTGACGTTCACGCAGTGTGCAGGAAATCGTAGGACGGAGATGAGCAAGGTGCGAAAAGTTAGGGGTGTTGGTTGGGGAGCTGCGGCTATTGGCACTGGTATGTGTCAGCTACACTAATTTACCTTGGTCGTTTTTTACCGAGAGCTTCATTCTTGATTTGTCATTGTTCAAAATACTTAAGTTGATATAGATTTAGAGCATGCTATTCACTGGTTGCACTTTCATTGTCCTTATTATAGGAGCTTGAGACTTGATGCAATTCTGTTATGTTGACTTGCTTTGAATGGAGCAATTGTAGACTCTCACAAAGGACACTCTTAAATTTAATTTTCAGTTGATTTTTTCAAAGATATGATATTTGCTATAAAATCTCTGGACATGAATATGATGTGTCACAGCTTAGAGATTCTACATTGAGCAATCTAATATTTTATGATATCTTTGATGATGGTTTTTCTTCACTGTTGTGACCAGCTGCATGGGGAGGAGCAAAGCTTTCAGATGTGCTCAAACTTGCCGGTGTAGATCATTTCTCAAACGTCACAGCGGAGAAGGGAAGGCATGTTGAGTTTGTGAGCTGTGACCTTTGTAAGGTATTCAGAGCATTTACAATTTTGGTGGTCTTGTTGGTTTTTAAATCGGTAGTTCCAGGTCCTTACTCCCGTAGTAGGTCGTCCCTGGTTGACTGGGAGAGCTCAAAGCACTAGGAGATCTTGGGACTGCGAGCAGAGTTAGGGTGTGTCCTTTGTGCGGGTGCCTCATGCTTGTATGTTAGCAATATTCAGATTCTAAGGATATATGCTCATTAAGCAGAGTGTGTAAATGCTGTAATTATCTGCCTCAAGAGTACGTTAAGAGCTCTTTTTGCTGTGCAGGAAGAAAATGGAGGAGCATACAAGGCTTCAATTCCCTTGTTACATGCAACGAATCCAGAAGCAGATGTTTTACTGGCTTATGAGATGAATGGAAAGGTGCAAACTCCTGCATGAGACCGTATTCTTTATGTTTTCGTACAATCCTTCATCTACCTGGTTCTGCTTTTAGTGCTTGATGTAAATATTGGTAACTTTATGCATATCCATGATCTGCGATTGCAAGCCTGCAGGTACTCAATCGAGATCATGGATATCCACTGCGGGTTGTAGTCCCAGGGGTTATTGGAGCGCGGTCTGTAAAATGGATCGAGAGGATCATTATCTCGGAAAGGGAGTGCCAGGTAAGGCGTTGTTTGTAACAAAAGCGGAGCTTGAAATTACTTAATTGGCCGTTAACAATCAAGAGAACTACTGATGCTATGGGTCGCTTGTCTGGATGCTGATTTATCCGTTTATTTGGAACAGGGGTTTTTCCAGCAGAAAGATTACAAGATGTTCCCACCACGTGTTGATTGGGACAACATTGACTGGCAATCAAGGCGTCCATTGATGGACTTCCCTGTTCAAGTACATGTTCTTATCTTCTAAAGCAAGCTAGAGCCTCGCAATTTTTAAAATGTAGTCTCCTTACAGTCGGGTGTGCGAGGATCTCAACTCGTTGTAACGCTTGAAATTAGCTTGTTGTCTTCACTTATATTTTTGTTTGGCTTGTATGCAGAGCGCTATCTGTGAGCCACAAGATGGTGTTGTAGTGAAGAGTGGAGATGCGGTGAGTGACCATAGCTTTACTTCTGCAAGGAGCTCCCATGCTGTAGTTATATTTTCTTTGTGAAAATATTTGCTGTTACTGAAATTATTTCATTAGTCAACTAACTCAGGTCTAGACTGCAAGAACAAATTTACAATCGTGAGGGCTGGAAGAAAAATTGCACCAAAAGGGAAGCTGTCCTTATAGACTTATTCGGAACCAAAGTACCACTTTTATATCAGTTGAAATATTGTTCACAGGTGGATCTCTATGGTTATGCTGTGGCTGGGGGTGGACGTGGTATTGAGCGGGTGGATATATCAGTTGATAATGGAAAGTCGTGGATGGAGGCCCATCGGCTGCCTAAACTACAAGTTGGTTCTGATGGATATGAGGATGATTCCCAGCGTCCCGATTGGGCGTGGACATTGTGGGAACTCAAGAATGTCAATGTCGAGACTCCATGCACAGTGATTGTGAAAGCGGTATGTGACTCCTCACCACTTTCTTTCTAATTTGAGACATAATTGCAGAGACTCCAAGTACGTTTAGTGAAGCAATTTATTGTACAGCAGCTAGTTTTGGTAGCTTCAACTTGGAGTTACAAGAATATTTGGCATTGATGTAGCTGCTTTGTAGACCTCTGTATTAGAATATCATTGCTACTTATCATCAAGGAAATGTTAATACAAAGCGTTGGTCAGCCGATGACGAAGTACTAACTTTCTGGAAGGCGAAGAATTCGGAGTTATTTGGACAAGAGAATCTAAAAGCCTTGCTTAATTGCGGATTAGTCAATGGCTGTTTCTGGATTCTCTGCTCTGATAGAACATTAAGCTGGATGTGGATGGCATTGTGCTATGTGCTTCTTTCTTGACATACTTGTTCTGCAGGTGGACACTGCTGCCAATGTCCAGCCTGCTGACGTTGGCGACATCTGGAATTTGAGGGGCGTCCTGAATAATTCCTGGCATAAGATTACGCTTCAAGCGCAGCACCCATCGTCTATGTCCAAGTTGTAAGGATCCCTAGCGCACACATCTCCAGTTTTAGATCTACAAGATTTTGTCTTAGTGCGAAATAAGTTGCCTGTTCTGTGAGCACCGATTTTCAATACGTGCCAGTTCATCTGTTTTGAAATGGGTTCAATAGTATTATGGTTCCGTCATAGTACACATCTTGTCGCAGTTGTACTTACTGTGGTAGGTCGATTCTACATTTGTGGCTTCAATGATAATAATAAAAATTCTAAGATATCTCTTGATGTTATCGCTTGACATAGAGTTCAGTCTCTGGATTTTTTAAACCACAACTTTTTCATACAAAGTCTGCAATATATTTCCAAATTCTAAAAAAAAAGTTCAAAACTGAATGTTCTACACGATTACAAAATTTCAAAAATAATCAAGGGTGATGTATGCAATTGTGCTCCAAAAGATTAAGTCTACAAATCATGTTGAAAATGTATACACCCGGATTGTTGATTTCTTTTATTCACCTCAATATGTCTATGGAGTAGAAGTAGCTGGCCACTTACTCATAAGAATCATATTTCAACCTGTAATTTCTGTGTGACCATTATCCAAGTTCAAATGAACTGTAAACCTGATTGCAATTTCTTTGTAGGATACGGGTGTGGCATTTGTTTCATTGTGCCAAGGCTACAAACTAGCATCCTGGCGTGGCCCTGTATGAGTGAAATCCTGCAAAGGGTGGCCTGGTCTGACTCTGCAACAATGGTGATGCAAGAAAATCTGAATTAACTCCAAGCTACGCAGCAAATGGGAAAGTATGAGAACGAAAATAGCGAGTCGAAATGGACAGGCGACAAGGGGTTCTCTAATATAGTCTGTTTTGTTCGCTTTCCACGTCATCTGGCCTTCTCATCGGTCCGCCACATCAGCAGATTCATGATCTGATGACGTGGAATGCGCTGATTGGATAAGACCTCCGTTGGATAAGACCTCCGTTGTAGTCTAGATGGTTAGGATACTCGGCTCTCACCCGAGCGACCCGGGTTCGAGTCCCGGCAACGGAAGCTCCCGAGTAATTATGACTACCCTCTTTTGTGTCATTTTCTCTCATGGAGAAAAAGTATTTGAATTTCATATATTTGAATTTCATATATTTGAATTTCATATATTTGAATGATTTCATATTTGATATATTAAAATACGTTTTGATATTTTGGCACTCTCTTGCTCACTCCAATTTTGCTCATCCATTCCAATAATGATTATATTAACTCTGTCTCCATGCAACTCTGATTAAACAACCGAGTCCATACACTGCCCAGACCCTGTCTCTTCAAAATGATCAAACCGTGTCAATGTGAACACTAGACTCCTACAAATTCACAACAGGTAAAAAATTGAGGAAGAAAATTTGCAGCAGATTGTGAGAGACTGAGAGACTATCAATCACTACTTACGCAACACCACCATATAATCCACATATAATCCAGATATAATCTAGAAGTAAACCACACTAGCAACCACTACACCAACCGGACAAAACAAAAACACCGCCACTGAAATAAAACAAAATTCTAAGCAAAATCAACTAACCAATCTTTAAACCACTCATAGCACAACATCATCGTGTAAATGAAACACTAATTTACATGAATAAAAAGATATATGCCGACAAACAGACGAGCTACTAGCAAACCAGATGCGAGAGAGAAATATATGGCGCCACCTCACAGCATTGCACCAGATTACAAACCATGCACCATCCACTTTAGCCGAGAGACCATGCCGTGTACACCATGTATAAAGAAATGCTGGAAGAAATACGGAGCTGCGGAAAGAAAATTGGAACAAGGTCTATTTGTTGGGTAAGAACCGTGGAGGTTGGGTAAGAACCGTGGAGGTTAGGTAAGAACCATGGAGGTTGGGTAAGAACCGTGGAGGTTGGGTAAGAACTGTGAAGTAGGGCTTCACGTAAATGAGAGGTCCGCCCTCGGCCTACCAGCCTCTGCGTGCTCCTCATTTGCGTAAGGCCCTGCCTTGCGGTCCTTAGGGCATCGCCACCGTTCCCCCCAACGGCCACGCCAACGGTGGGTGGCCGGGGTGGGTCCCGGTATAGCCGCCACCGCCCTCCCGGTAACCCTAAACCCACTGCCGGTCACGCCATCCCAGCTGCCTTGGACGGCAGCTTGGTGTGCAATTTTCTCACCCACCAAAACTTGACTTTTTCAAACTGACAGTGTTGGAGATTTTGTCAATGGCTGGTCGGAGGGAACGAGGTGGTGGAATGGGATCACCGGAAGGGGGGCCAGCAAAAGTTGGTTGCAAAGGGAAGAATTTTATGAGGGTGGAAGAAGAGCAACTTTGCAGGAGTGTGATGCTAGTTTCGCAAGATCGTGTAGTGGGGAATCAGCAGAGGGCAGGTGTGTTTTGGGAGAGGATTACTGAGCACTACAATGCAAACCGGCCAGATGGAGTGCGGCCATTGCGAAGTCTGGAGACAAAGTGGGGTTTGATTAAACACAATGTATCAAAATTCTGTGGCATTTACAGTCAGATTCAGCGCATGCACAAGAGTGGCAGCAATGCTGCAGATACATTGAGAGATGCAAAGGAGCTGTATAGGCAGAAAAGTGCAAAAAAGTCAGATTTTGTCTTTGAGCATTGTTGGCTGTTGCTCAAAGACTGTCCTCGTTGGGCAGACGGATGGACGCAGTCACCTATGGGGAAAAAACGAGCAGCTAATGAGTGTGAAGGAAGCAATACACAAGATCAAGATGGTGGCATTTCAGAGGGTGCAGCAAGGTCTCAAACTGTGTACAATGAGCGGCCAGGGGGAGTGAAAGCAGCAAAGCAAGACAACATGCAACAAAAGATGAGAGAAGGAGCATTGTATGCTCAAGCTGAGGCAACAAGGAGTATGGCAGCAGTGCAAATGAAGAAAGTTGCTCTTATTGAAGACCAAAATATGTTACTCTTGATGACCATGCCAATAGAAGACAATGCAGGAGAAGATGCACGAGAATACCTGAGGCTTAGGAGGGGAGAAGAGCTAAAAAAACTGAAGAAAAGGTTGTCTGAAGAGGAATCCCGAGAACAAGCAGAGGAGGAAAGGAGGGTTGAGAGAGCCGCAGAGGCTGAGAGAGTAGCAGAGGATGAGAGAGCCGGCAGCCGCAGAGACGAAGTGCCGCATGAAAACTCGCAGGTGACTCATCGGGGAGGGACGTCGGTCAGGGAGGGAGGGGTGCTGGGCAGAGAGGGAGGGCCGTCGAGGAGAGGGGGAGAGGCATCGCAGAGAGGGGGGGGTGCTGTAGGAAGAGGAGGAGGGAGGGCAGGGAGAGGGGGCGGTGCTGTAGGGAGAGGAGGGGGTGCTGTAGGGAGAGGGGGGGTGGCGGCAGGGAGAGGGGGGGGTGCGGTAGGGAGAGGGGGACGTGCTGCAGGCAGAGGGGGAGGTGCGGCAGGGAGAGGGGGAGGTGTGGCAGTGAGAAGGGGAGGTGCGGCATGGAGACGTGGAGAGGAGTCAGTGAGAGGGGGAGGGGAGTTGGAGAGGGGGGGTATGGCCTCAGAGAGGGAATGGGATCCGGAGTTGGAGGGGAGGGATTGGGGCGAGGAAGAGGGACCGTTTGTGGGGGAAGAGAGGGAGGACGAAGACGTGTGGGAGGGATCTATCCCTGTCGAGGAGGGAGACCGCCGAGGAGGGAGTCGGCAGAATGATCGGGAAGACAGCCAGGTTCGGAGCGGGGAGGTGCCGAGATGCCGGAGTTGGAGCGGGGAAGTGCCGTTGGGATTAGGGTTTGACGATGGTGGGAGGGGCGCCACGCTGCAAGGAGGAGGATCTGAGCGGGGAGCAACCATTCCGGAGGAGTACCGTGAAGATTCAGGTGAGGATGTTGTGGTTTTTTTTTTGGGTTTTTTTTTTTGGGTGTTTTTGATGTGGCTGATTTTGGCCTTCCTCTTCCTCGTGCTGATCGTGGTCCTTCTGGTCGATGGTGATGATGCTGGTCGTCCTCGATTTTTTGGTGTTGTGTGGTTTTTCATCTTCCCCTTCCTCGTCTTGAATCTTCCCCTTCGTCGTCTTGATCTTCCCCTTCGTCGTCTTGATCTTCCCCTTCCTTGTTGTGAGCGGGGACCTTCTTTTCCTGTCGAAGCTCATCTTGAAGCTCATCAAGTTCGGCCTGCACCTCGGAGAGCAAGACTTTAAGCTGCGAAATCTCACTGAGTATTAAATTCATGTTGTGCTGAGCAAGCGAGAGAGTAGAGAATCCGGATGTTGCAGCCTTGAGAGAATCCGGATGTTGCAGCTTCAAGGTCTTCATAAGAGAAAGCAGTGCAAGGCAGGTCTAAGCAAAGGCGATCTACTTCCTGAGATAATGACAGATTAGGGTCTCGAACCCTAGTCTTTGATTCAGTTTCCTCTCTGATGAAGTCTTTTGGTGAAGGGGATGGATCATGCCCTCGCTCGGGTAATTGTAGAGCCCACTTGACTATGGACAATTCACGATCTAACATTCTTGGAGCAGGTTTTTTCTTTTCTTTCTCAAATCCTATTGTGTTGTTTAGAAGGGGCCATCCAGGCACAAATGCATCATCTGAGTCCTTGGCATCTTCGAAGTCTTTTGAGCAAGGAGAAGAAGAATCCTCGGTCTTGGCTGAGGCTGTCAATTCTGCGTCACCCTGATGTTGAAGAAGAAACATGTCCGATCTCTCAACTTCTGCCTCCGCATTAGTGAGCCTGAGCTGGGCGGCTTTGAGTGTCCCCTGTGCACGGCGCTTGGAGAAGGATATGCGAAGAGTGGATCCGGATTCTCTCGTCTAGTATTAAATTCATGTTGTGCTGAGCAAGCGAGAGAGTAGAGAGTGATATTAATTTTGGATCGAGGTTGTGATGGTTTTTCACGGTGAGTGATGGTTTATGATGTGGGGTAGATTACTGGGTGGTTCGATCTCCTGGTGTGCCGGTGGTTGTGAAAATGATGGATTAGCGCATTAAAGGTTTGGTGCAACAGTCGATTTGAGCAGTTAGAGACCAAATGCCCTATCTTGTTCAGAGTGGACCCAGTTTCTGTAGCAGATTTCACGTGGGTTGGGTGGCAATAACTTTCTTGCTCTTCGACTTCGTGCCTCATCTGTAAGTTCTTTCGACGTGAGCGACGAAGTGCTTCTGCTGTGGACGTGAAACTTATCAGCCCGGTTTTAGCCGCGTTTGCGCACTTGTACTCCTATTTTTCTCAAGGTAACCCGCTTCTGAGATCATCATGTTTTATATTAGAAAATTTTAAATATAAAATGAATTCAGAGAATGCTCAAGCAATTTGCTTCCTGCTCTTCAGCAACTTTTTTGGAATGGACCACGTGATATAACCCTTGATTTAAATTCTCTCTGATATTTTTCTGAGGTTGAGGTGACTTGGTTGCAGGCTTACGTTTGTCATTGTTGAGTGCTTCCTGCTTGCGGGTGCAATTGTGAACAATGTCCGAACGACAAGATAAGTAGACGTGGGAGTTACAAGTGCAGATGAGGTTAACTGCCGGATGGTGAAGAAGGCTGAACAGTGTTGATCTTGGTCTTGATCCCCTACCTTGTGCTGATCGTCGACTTGATAGATGATGTGTTCGTCATGGTGCTGGTTGGTTTGTTTTTTTTTTTTTTTAATTACAGGATTACATGTCCTGCAATTGTGGCAATTTACAAAACAGAGAGTGCCTCTTCCCCTTCCTCCTGCTGATCATGGTCTTGATTGATGATCTCTGCTGCTGATTGTCATCCCCTTTATTTTTCTGTTTTGTTCTTGGTCTTCCCCCTTGTGTTGATTGTTGTCTTCCTGGTCATACTAACCTTGATGTTGTTGCTGATGGTCTTCGTTGTTGCTGTCCCTTATTTCTTGCTCATTGTTTCTTGCTCTTTCTGTTGGCCTTGATGTTATTGCTAATCTCTATCTTGGTGTTGTAGGTGGCGAATTTCATTTGTTCCCTGGAGGTGTTAGTTCGTGGCTACAAATGCAATCAGACAATTCAGAACGAAACCGCGTAGTTGGTAGGGATTCATGTCCAGTAGAATTAGATGATGAGGATGAGATGGTAGAGTTCAGGCACGCAAATGGATGTATCCAATATTATTGAAAATAAAATGTTTTAATCCTTTCATATAGAGTTTGGATCCTTAAAATCATTATAGCTACTTGAAAATTTTTGAAAGACATAATATTCTACATCAATTGCTATTTATCAAGAAGTACCATTCAATGAATCCATTCTCTGTGAAGAAGTAAATAAATCCTACATAGAATCCAATTAACTCCATTTACAACTAACAAGTTCAGAACTTAAAACTGAAGTCATCATTTCAAATTTTCATAACCAAACTCTTAATAAATAAGAAGAATATAAACAGGTTTGAACTAGAAAAAATGACCATGCAAAAACAAACATGAAATTGCCCAAAAAATTAGGATAAATTTGCTACTTCATTTAAGTACTTGTAAATTTTAAAAAAAAAGTTTAGCATATGACACCATCCATTAATTTTTTTTAATATAAAAATTCATTGTTGCTTGAGTATTCCATATTAGTACTTAAGGTGCCCAAGTAGCCCAAGAAACTACTATTGCTAGGGACCCTAGGTCACTGGGTTGGGGACCCCAGGTCACTAGGTTGGGGACCCCAGGTCACTGGCTTGGGGACCCCAGGTCACTGGCTTGGGGCCAAGAATAATGTTATTCTCTATATCTTTCTGTGTTTCTCATTTTCTTTTTATCTTTTTGTTTTTAACTTTTTGTTTGTTTTAAATTTTTTGTCTAGAACTTTTTGTTTAAAATTTGTGTTTCTTTTATGCTATTTTTGTTTTTATTGTATGCATGTTTCTCAATCTCACTACTTCAATTTTTTTAATTTTTTAAAAACCTTTCAGTTTTATTATCTTTGGTTTGTTTTTTTATATTATTGTGTCCATATGTGCATTTTTTTCCAAGTATGTGAGAGCCCAAGTAGTCCAAGTAATTACTTGGGTTGCCCAAGTAGTCCAATAATTACTTGGGGTGCCCAAGTAGCCCAAGTAATTACTTGGGGTGCCCAAGTAGCCCAGGTAATTACTTGGGGTGCCCAAGTAGCCCAAGTTATTACTTGGGGTGCCCAAGTAGCCCAAGTAATTACTCGAGTAATTACTTTTAAAATAAAATTAAAATGAAATAAATTATACTTATGAAAACATAAATACTTTGGGGAAGGGGTGGCGATGCCCCCCCTACTAGGGACCCCAGGTCACTGGGTTGGGGACCCCAGGTCACTGGGTTGGGGACCCCAGGTCACTGGCTTGGGGACCCCAGGTCACTGGCTTGTAGACCCCAGGTCACTGGCTTGGGGACCCCAGGTCACTGGCTTGGTGACCCCAGGTCACTAGCTTGGGGACCCCAGGTCACTGGCTTGGGGACCCTAGATCACTGGCTTGGGGCCAAGAATAATGTTATTCTCTATATCTTTCTGTGTTTCTCATTTTCTTTTTATCTTTTTGTTTTTAACTTTTTGTTTGTTTTAAATTTTTTGTCTAGAACTTTTTGTTTAAAATTTGTGTTTCTTTTATGCTATTTTTGTTTTTATTGTATGCATGTTTCTCAATCTCACTACTTCAAATTTTTTAATTTTTTTTAAACCTTTCAGTTTTATTATCTTTGGTTTTTTTTTTATATTATTGTGTCCATATGTGCATTTTTTTTCAAGTATGTGAGAGCCCAAGTATTCCAAGTAATTACTTGGGTTGCCCAAGTAGTCCAATAATTACTTGGGGTGCCCAAGTAGCCCAAGTAATTACTTGGGGCCCCAAGTAGCCCAAGTAATTACTTGGGGTGCCCAAGTAGTTCAAACAAATACTTACAATAAATATAGGTTTTCATAATTTCTAAATATTAATATTTGATTTTACTTTTAAAATAAAATTAAAATGAAATAAATTTTACTTATGAAAACATAAATACTTTTCCGTTTTTAGCTATATATAAATACAAGTAAATACTAACAACTTTATTGTGGACGGTAATAAACATCATTATACGAATGTAATTCATAAAAAATCCAAACTCACGCAGAACCAAAAGAAGGTGATATAATGTCCAATAAATTCATGCAAATGTATCCATTTAGTACCATTAGGAGGTTATGGATGCTTTGGATGATTGTGCGAGTCAAACATGTGAGTATTGGGGAAAATTAAGTATGCTGAGACTAATGTGATTAATGCCTGAAAAAGGCATTAGTAACATTAGTTTGAACCTACTAAATTTCTTGTATTTCTCAAACCATTAGTTAGTCAAAAAAATTAAGAAACTTGAATACTATGTATTACATGTTTGTGTAAAGTTTTGATAGCATTTGATATTTTTAATTTTTTTTAGAAATTCAATTGTGGAAACTGCCAAATTCACATAAAACCAAAAGAAGGTTGTATAAAAATCAATTTTTTCCATTTTTTAAAGTATCACCAATTCTTTGCATGACTTGCTTTACTTTGCATTATTCTATGAACTTAAGCTGTTAAAAAGGTTTGGAAGGTTTGTATTAATAATTTTCCAATAGAAAGTTTAAAAGAATTAAAGTTCCATAGTACTTCTGGACCATTTTGTGGCTTTATTTTTAACTTGGAATCTTATTAACCATGCAATTCTTTAAAAACTCATTTATCATTTCATTGTTGCTTTTATATATTTTCTATAGGCACCAATCTCTATCTTCACTAAAAAGAACAAAATATGAAGCTTAAACCACACAAGTAATAAGGCCTTTATTCATTTGGTTAGTCTTTGAATTGCCTAGATTGAATATATTTTAATGGATCATAAAAGAGATATTGCTTTCAATTCATCATTTCAAAGGTTTTGTATGAATTGCTCAAAATATAATTGTCAAATATGATGTTTGAAATTACTAGAAATATTAGAAGGCTTTAAGGTTTACTTTATTCAAAATTAATTTTCTCCATACATGTTTTGACCCTTCAAAGCCCACAAGTGCTCAATGAGGTCTCCTCTCAAACTGTAGTGTATATCCTCATCTTCTATCTCCTCTGTGTCTTCTACCAACTGCTCAAAAGTCAATCCTCTCTCCATGGGCACATTGTCTTCAAATGCAGCCCCTAGCACATTTTCGAGACCCTGTACACCACTCTCATCATCAAGTATCATGTTATGCAAGATGCAACAAGCAAACATGATGTCTGCAACCCCCTCCATCCCCCACTGCCGGCACGGGTTGCGAATGATTGCAAACCGGGCTTGAAGAACGCCAAAACACCTCTCCACATCCTTCCTACAAGCTTCTTGCCTCTTTGCAAAGTGCTTCCTCTTCTCATCCTCAGGGTTGTGGATGCTTTGAACAAAGCAACTCCATTGTGGATAAATACCATCAGCCAACAAGTAGTAGCGGTTGTACTCTTGGCCATTTACCTCAAATGTCATGTCACATGCAGCGCCACTTAGCAAGTCATGGATCAAAGGGGATCGATCTAAGACATTTAGGTCATTATTTGAACCAGGGAGGCCAAAATAAATGTGCCAAATGTGCAAGCTCTGGTCAGCCACAGCTTCGAGGATAATGGATTTTTTACCCTCTCGATCTCCAAAATCACCCTGCCAAGCCACAGGGCAATTCTTCCACTCATAATGCATGCAATCTAGAGAGCCAAACATACCGGGGAATCCACGGGCCTCATTGATGGCAAGTTGTTTCTGATAATCCTCATATGTGGGTTTCCGTAGGTAGTACTCCCCAAACTCCGCCCGCACTGCAGCACAAAATCTCCCCATGCACTCCATAGCTGTGGACTCACTCGTCCGGCAATAGTCATCCATGGCATCTGCACACACTCCCAGTGCTAGCATCCGTAGTGCAGCGGTTACCTTCTGCCGTGAAGACAACCCTATCAAGCCAGTCGCATCCCTCTTCTGTACAAAATAATCATCCCGAGCACACACCCTCTCCAAAATATAACAAAAAAGTGACCTCCTCATACGATATCGACGCCGAAAGAGACGTGGGCCATGAGTAGGACGATCTGCAAAATAGTCCTTGTACATCTGTACATCCATAATCACTCTATCTCTCTCAACGTTAGCAGTCTTGCCTTTGCGCGAACCACCTGCAGCTCTATGTGAAGGAGGTTCATAATCAATGAACTCCTGGAACTGGTCAATGGCCATCTCCATGTTCACGTCATCCTCTTCATCGTCCTCTATGAAACTCTCCCGGGACTTCCTGAACCTGGTACTCCAAGCCTCCATCCGCCTAAGCAAAGATAAACTCAAATTTCAAAAACCCCCTCCAAACCCTAACCTAGACCTAAACAGAACTCTCCTTAAACCTCTACAAAATTCACCTAAAACTTTATCAAACCTCTCATATGTCAATTCAAAAGCGTACTAATATATTTCCTTCCTTAAACCTCTCAATAATCTCTCTAAAATGTCCCCACAACCACCCAAAAACTCCCTCAATGTCTCTAAAAAAATTTAAAAACACCCTCCCAAAACCTCTTTAAAAAATGCTTCACCAACACCCGAAAAACCTCATCTAAAACTCCTTCAAATATCCCTAAACCTTCCTAAACCTCACCCCCTACACTCCTCCAACATAAACCTTGAAACTTATTTCAAAAACATCACACAATCCCCTGAAAATAAACAAGCAAACCTCTTTGCAAAAGTTCCAAAAACAAGGTGCTCACAGTTTTGGTGAGCACTGATAAGGGAGGGGGAGAAGGGGGAGGAGGGGCGGAGAGGAAAGTGTAGGGAAGGGGAGGGAAGATGGTGGAAAGCACAAGGAAGGGGGCCTTGTCAGTGGACCCCCTCCAAAGTGTGCCATGTGTCGCGTTGGCGGGCCACTGCCCGGGCCCGCTGGCAAAGTGGGAGGGAGTGGTCCCGGCACAAAGGCCGGGCCACTGTACTGCCACCCTCCCCCCGTTGGCGTTGGGGGGAAGGGGTGGCGATGCCCTTACCCTACATATGAAAATCCGACACCAATTTTATTGTATGAGTAAATGGTGCCTTACAAGATAAATCATTCCGCATTGCAAGATGCAAATGGTCCTCTATGCTGAATTTTTCTTTTCTTTTCAACTCTGTGATTCTTTCTACTAAGAATGGTTTCTAGCAAACGTACTTTAAAAATATCAAAACCAACTTTTAGATAGAAGAATAATTTCATGAAATATCTACAAAAAAAATCTTTGGTGGTAAACAACTTAATGGAGAAGGAGATTTGTAGATGCAAAATACCAACAACCCAATATAGATTAAATTAAAGTTTTTATGATTAAAATTTAATTTTTTTAAAATTTCTTTTTTGTATCTTAGCATGTTAAATGTTCTTTTAGATCACAATACACGAAGAATGAAGGATGTTGGTGCTTTAAAGATTCAAAGTTATAGTAGTTTATGTATGATATCAAAGGTGGTGCCATTTGAAACATGGGCATTTAATCATGAATTTGGTGATCTAAACTTCATTAAATAAGATATTACAGGTATATGCGAAGATTAACCCTCAAATGGCCAAGAAATCAAAAACCATCTTATAGCAACAATGTATAAAGTAATGGTTTATATTCCCGACTAGGCCCAATCGATCCTGACCCTTATAATTGGAGGGTCCGGTCCAAAAATGTTCTAATTACATCCATGCTTGGAAAATTGAGTGCTACTGATTGGTGTAGTAAATGCACTATTTTCATAATCGATCTTATCATTAAAGCCAGTGGATGGTTAATGAACTCAATAAACTCAATGCTTAGACTGCGGAAGCATGCTTTAGCTTCTTAGAAAGTTTTTGAAAGCTTTTGGCACTCCACTTCTAATGAGCCATCACTTGAAAGATTTAGCAACAAATAAATTTATAATGGCAAGTTGAATTTGTAATATGTTAAGGAGGAAAAACGTAATTTCTAATGAAGCTTGGATAACCTAAGAAATGAGCAAAGGCTGTTGCTGCTTTATATAAGGGGGACTTATAGAAGTGCATGTTGGCCACCACAATGGTTTATTTCCACTATTTATATTTCTCTACCCTACGCTATGGTCACTTTCGTACATAATTAATTCAAAATGGAAACTTGTCCAAAATTTTGGAAATTTCAAGAGATTTGGCTAGACAATACCTATGTAATACCAAGGTGACACCCGTGCAAGATTTAGGTAATACTTGTGCAATACCTATATGATACCTATGTGATATCCATTGTGTCAAACCACATGTGACAAAATAAAATAAATGCTTCGACACTTGCCTGCCGAAAGTGACCATAGCGTACGGTAATAGAAATTATCTCTACAAATGACTTTTCTAATTACGTATGAATTTTCTAATTAGGTCTCATGTACAGTTTTTAAATTAGGCTTTTTAACTAGGTTTTTATCGTAAAAATAAAACAAAAAACAAACTTCCAAACAAAAAAAAATTCCACATGGTACATGTCATGTATCAATAAATATCTTCTGTATTATCAAGTGCTTGTAGTATTTTGGTGATTGGTATTTCAACAGTGGCACAACTCCAATTTGAAATTCAATTCTTTACAAATTCAATTGGGCTCATCAAACTCCAATTCTGCTCATCAAAATTCAAAATCCAATTCCTTCCGAGTATTCTGTTATTTGGTTCTCTGGGCTGTAAAGGGTTGAACTAACTCTATTTGGCTGCTAACATAAAGCAAGCTTCCAAGTGCAAGAAATCCGTGTTCATATTGTAGCAGAATGTTTGTTTCCAAATGATGTACTATAACTGGACTTCAATGATCATACATGTCAGGACCATAAAAGAAGCCATGCGTGTCTCATGCACGTCCAGGAGCAGAAAAAAGAGGCTTGCAATAAAAAAATGGGTGAGTCCAGGATGAAATTAATGAGTCCTCCACAATTGTGCTGCAACGTCTGAGGCAGCAACAAATATTGACTATCAAAATAAGCTAGCTTAATTATCTTGAAAATATCCATGAATGGAGGCCAATGATGGACACATTCAATGCGCACTCCCCTAAGCACAACAGCCTCAGTGGATGTAATTAGACTCCTCGTCCTCTCTATACAACTACTTTCACCTATTGCTGGCAGGTACTAAAATGGAATGAGAAATAATTAGCAACCACGGGAGGACCAAACCTGGTAGTCGAGCAGCCAAATTAGCGCCTAGACAACCGAGTCTCTACGGAGTTGCCCTCTCCCAAATCCGGAAAGTCATGTCCACTTTGAATTGATCAATTTACTACCTCACAAGAACACTTGCTGAGAAATGGTGCTCCTCCAGAATTAATTCGCTATTAAGAAGTTTCCCAAAACTGGAACCCCTTGGACAGTATGCTGTTTAAGCCGATTTTAGCTTCCTGGCTTGTCGCTCACGTTGATTCATTCTTCTGCCTACAAACTTCAGCCCTTCATCTATCAAAATCACTGGAAGTGACACAACAAGAACCAGGAGCCACTCATTCACGCTAAGAGGTACAATGCCGAATATTGTAGCCAGAAAGGGAATGTAAAGAATCAAGAAGTGAAGGGAGAAGGAAACGGCCATAGCGAGAAGCAGCCAGGGGTTAACCCACGGGGGCATAGATAGTAAGCTTCCGTCTTCTGACAGGGCGTTCAGAGAATTGAACATTTCGATCGCCACAAGGACAGATAAGGAGAGAGTAGTGGCCTTCACTTTTCCTGTCGTGAAATAATCACAAGGGTTGTCGTCGAAGGAGAGTGTTTGGTTGCCAGCGGTAAATGGTGCGACTTTAAAGTCTTTCCATGTTGAGCACTCACCCCAGTGTCTTAGCTGTGAGAAGCTCACTAGTGTGTGTCCATCACCTGCTAGGTTAATTCCAAGGAAGGATGAATGCGTGTACCACAATGCAAAAGAACCCACAGTGGCACATCCCACATACAAGCCAATGACCTGCAAAGGCAAAAGACCAAGGTCAGTTACTGGTCGATACTCGATTATTACCTATCACTACCATTTCAGATACGAAAGACTAGAGCAGGGTCGTTTACACCTTTCCAATGAAGGTGTACACATTCACATACGCGCTTTCTAGCTTTGCAGAACCAAGAAATTAGATACCTATATACACGACTGATTCATCCCAAGAGCATCGAAAATGAAAGGACACTCAAAGCATCAAATCTCTGACAGAAACGATAGTGCTTCATACACCTTGCGGGAACCTCCCGATAAGGTTGTGGATCATTACAATCAGAAAAATGCGTGAAGTTGGCCCAAAGAGTTCAAGGTCAGGGGTTGAAGTACCATGTAGCGGAAGAAGACCCAGGCGTTGATTAAAACATCATCACTTTTTCGTGGGGGCTTTTGCATGATGTCCAAATCAGGAGGGTTGAAACCTAGAGCCGTAGCTGGAGGACCATCAGTGACTAGATTTACCCACAGCAACTGCACAGGAACCAAGCCCTCCGGCATGCCCAATGCTGCTGTCATAAATATCGATGCCACCTCTCCTATGTTTGACGATATCATGTATCTGCAGATCCGCAACTAATATCAGCCTTCTGATTCTCAAGCTTCAAAATGTTCAATCAAAACAAATGCACTTACTCATGAACCAAATCACGTACCTAATAAAGGCCTTCATGTTGTTATAAATAGAGCGTCCTTCTCCGACTGCTGCAACAATAGTGCTAAAATTATCATCTGCAAGCACCATATCTGCAGCCTCCTTTGCCACCTGTCGAACCACAATTCACCACTCATCACACAGGTTCAAGTTGCAGCCTAATTAATTCACTAATTCACTCAAGATACCAACTAGAAACTGAACTATAAAGGCGGCACTCTTAAGTTGACCGTCTACTCTTGTAGACAACTTAATAATGACGTCGAAATAGTGCTTCAGGACGTAAATAAGAAAGAAAACATGATGTGCAAGGATCTGCATTAGTATCAATTGACATACCTCGGTTCCGGCAATACCCATTGCCACACCAATGTCAGCAAGTTTCAAGGCTGGAGCGTCATTCACACCATCACCCGTCATGGCGACAACCTCCCCTGCCTCCTTCAGAATGCGTACAATGTCTTGCTTATGCTTTGGCTCGGCGCGTGAGAAAACACGACCCCCCGTTCCACCGAGGATCCTCTTGCGGCGCTCTGCAGGAAGTTCCATGAACTCACGGCCCGTAAAACTCTTATCTCGGATATCCTCACCCTCCCTGAAGATACCAATCTCACGGCAGATGGCTTCAGCAGTGTTCTTGTTGTCCCCTGTTATCACCATCACGCGAATACCGGCTTCAGAGCAGTCTTCAATTGCCCCACGTACTTCTTCACGTGGAGGATCCTGTAGAAGTGATTTCACATAATCAAAACCTAAAAAAAGAAGCAGGACTAACCGGGGGAAAAGCACGTCAAATGAAAGCATATCATTTGAACTTTGAGGCAACCTTCAAAAGCCCAATAGAGTAAAGCGAAGGTGGAACGAATTCCAAAACAGCTAGAAAATACCATGAGTTGAAAGGCAGAAGTGAGGTTCTTACCCTTAATCCAGCCATGCCAACAAAAATTAGGTTGCTCTCAACTTTATCATAACTTGAAGTGTCCAGAAGTTTTGCATGACCGGGATGAGTTTCTCCGTCGTAATCACTAAGATCTTGCAAATCGTCCTTGTAGGCTAAGCCTAAGCAGCGAAGTGCTTTGGCACTCAACCCGTTCAGTTTTGCAAGTAAAGCATCACGAGCTCCTTCTGTCATATTCACCACTGATCCATCCAAGAGCTGCACGTGTGTGCAACGTTCCAAAATATTCTCCACAGCTCCCTGATATCAATGATCTCTTATTAGAATACAATATTTAGAGCCGTAAGACAAATAAGATTTGGAAGGCAGGGCTTGAATTGGAAGCAAAAAATACACGGAGGAACACACAATAGACGTAAACATGAGCAAAATATTGAGCATGATCGTCTTGCCAAGAACAGGACTCAAACTACTGTAAATGTTACAAATTATGGAGACTTAAGCTCATGGTTCAAACTATGAGAGATTGCAACTTTCAATTTGCTTATACATACCTTCACAAGCAGCCTGTTGAGTCCATTTGCTTTGACAAGACAGCTCATTGACTTTCGAGTGCGATCAAACTCTAAAATCGCCATCCGAGGTTCTTTTTCGTTCCACCAGTTATTGCAACCTGTTGACAGAAAAAGAAGGAAAATTGTGACTTGAAGTACCTATGAAACAAAAATCCTTCTCCTCAAAACCAACTCGAGCATACTTCTATTTGCATACCCCTCGATCAGATCTTGCACTAAGAGTTGGAATCGAAACATTTTTAGACGGTGTAGGATCAAGACACCGTATACCAAGTACATCCTACAGTGGAATTTTAATTAGAACCAGCTCAAGAACTAATAACCTCAAAATGGAGAGAAAACACTTACCCAGGGGTACATCTCCCCCTTGAATAGATCCTTCTCCAGAGCGCTGCCTGTTGATAGCTGTCTGAGCAGCTGCATCTGGAACTCCCATCTTTTCCACTACAACCTAACAAATCCCACATCATAAGCAAAGGAGATCGAAGTTAGCTCCAAGTATCCAAAGCCCAAAACCAGGAGTATCTCAACATTACATAATTCGTATAGCGCCTGAAAACAACTATTCAGTCTCCTGATAAAATGCATACAGAGGCCGGCCACGTATTTAAAAACAACGAGATACAAACCAGGAAATTCAAGAGAATACCTTCAGGGCCGCTTCAGTTGGCATCCCGGTCGCTTTAAAAGCACTGCCATTATACGCGATTCCCGCATCGTTACATAGCGAAGCGATCTCAGCAAAGGACTGCATATTCTTATCCAACTTGCCAACAGTCACGCCGTCAATCTTGCCATCCAAAAAACTGTATGTGGTGCCTTCGACATGAAAATCACGTGTCACCCCAGCTGCTGGACCATTGAGCACAAGCTCAGTAACAGACATCTGGTTTGTCGTCAGAGTGCCTGTCTTATCGGAGCAAATCACAGTTGTACAACCTAGAGTCTCAACACTGGGTAGCTTCCGCACAATGGCATTCTTGGCTGCCATTTTCCTCGTTCCCAAAGCCAAACAAGTGGTAATAACTGCAGGGAGACCTTCGGGTATAGCCGCAACAGCTAAAGCAACTGCAATTTTGAAGTAATATGTGCACTTCTCAAATGAGAATTTAAAATTGCAGGGCCAACCATTCTTCATCTCCCAAGATAAGAAATATTTGTAGTTGATGACCCAAACGAGAAGACAGATTACACCAATCACTTTGGTTAAGAGCTCTCCAAATTCATCCAATTTCTTCTTCAGAGGTGTATCTGCCTCCTCGAGTGAAGCCTCTTGAATTTGGGATTGAATCTTGCCGATCTCTGTGTTCATGCCGATAGTCACTACCACAGAGAGGAAAGAGCCGTTCACAATGGTGGTGCCCGCGAATACCATGCACTCCTTGCCCTGTAACTCAATGTCCTCCTTCACTGGATGGTTGGTTTTAACCACAGACATGCTTTCGCCTGTTAGCGAGCTCTGCTCAACCCTCACTGTTGAGGTCTTCAGTTTCACTATACGCATGTCTGCGGGGACCTTATCACCTACACGCAGCTCCACAATGTCTCCTGGAACGAGCTCTCTAGCTGGCAAGTCGGATATATACACTCCATCTCTGAAAACTTTCGCATGCTCTGATTGCATCTCCTTAAGTGCCTCCAGCGCCCTCTCGGCATTGCTCTCTTGCCAGACTCCAACTATGGCATTGAGTATAAGAATGAAGAGAATGACCAGTGGCTCTACATAGGCTCCAATTCCGCTCTCTTCACCAGAGTGACCATCAACGTAGGCAAGTACGAAACTTATAAACGCTGCTACCAACAAAATCTTCACCAACATGTCCTCAAACTGCTCCAACACCAGCTTCCACATTGGTTTCCCAGGCTCCTTTTCCAGCTCGTTCCACCCATATTGCTTACGCCTCTTTGTAACGCTGCTCTCGCTCAGACCCCTTCTAACATCAACTTCAAAATGATCTAGACATTGCTCCACAGAACTTGACCATGCAGGGAACCAATCCCCCGCCATAACTGAATTATTATGAGCCCTAAATCTCAAAATCCCCGAATCGTCCACCCAGACAGGCAGTGTTTGCAGTCAGCTCCTCGATTCACCGGATAAGGACGGGATTCCCAGGCACCTGCACCAGTAACACATCTCGTCAGAGATACAATTCATTTAATTCTCTCAACTTCAAAAGACGCAAGTACGAAACGACAACAACACAACAACTATGCAGTTCCTAGGGTTTCTTCGTCCGTCGGTAGCCCACAACTGAATAAACAAAAAAGACTGCAGTCACATTCCTGACCAGATTAAAAAAAACCCAGCAATCACATCCAACAACTACACATAAACCAACACTTTTCTCACACTTTTTTTAACACTTCCTCAACCTCTTGAACCATGTCAACCATCCCGGTAACATAGAAACGATACGCAAAAGAAACCTCAAAACCTAATAAGATTTCCCAACTGACAGAGAACATTACTCGAAGAGATTGTCACCCAACTATCCTAGAAAGCATCACTAACAGTATTGACCTAAAATTCTATTCACATGACCAAAGAGACCCCAGTTCAAAAATAGATCAATGGCGATGATACCAGAGGGAAAACAAATTCCCGTCCTCCCCCAACCTTGATCAAAACGCCAGATCTACCTTACCCCCTACACCCCAGAATCCAATCCAAACACCAACTACCAAGCAAAGCCATCACCCTGATTCCGCTACGTTATCACCACTACGTCATCGACGCAACCGAAAGGCTAATTGCACCACAAGCTTACTATCCCAATCCTGAGAAACAAAAAGAGAAACAACAAAATCCTTCTCCAACACCCAACCTCCCAAAGACGAAGCTCCACTAACCGTGCCGATCACCCCGAGAGCGCCTCAACTAAGTTAACCCACCAACGAAAAACACCCAAAAAGCTCGAAACACAGAAAACCTCCAGAAAAACGTCACCCAACAACGATGCCAACTGCGGCAAACCAGTAACTATATCGTACAGACATCTCAAAGTCCAAGTAAAGTAATATCAAAAACCATAAATCCAAAAAAAAAAACAAAAGCAACACATACATCTCATCACAAAGAAAAAGACCAACACTCACAACGACTGTCTGTCACTCGCTGATGATGCCCAATCCCCCAAACTTAGTCACAAAACTGAAGTCCAACCCACTATTCCAAAAGCCCTAATAATCAGTGGCAATGCAATGAGTTAATCCTGTCTGCCCCAAGGTTTGAAGAAAGGCTCCACAACACGGCACCGAGGAAAGTGATACCTCACTGGCCCAACTCAAAAAGGAAGAAAAGGACACACAAACATGCAGACAGAAACCTGAGCTCCCTCCGAGGCAACTCCCAACCTCAAAATACACAGCATCATCACTCACATCACCTTCCCCAAACCCTAAATTCTCAACCATGGCTCCCCCATCTCCGGCAACTCTCCCATCACACCTCCCACGTAACTTACATGGAGCCTATGTCAAGAGATCGAAAGCTCAACCAACTTGCTACTCCGGCATCATCAGCAGCATATTCTCCCCGGACCATCAATCAACCAACACAGACACACACACATCTTCTTAACCCAAACCCTGCCAGAAAATTGGAATATAAGTGAAGTGATGAGAAGAGAATGGATTTGTGGGAAGGCTCTAGTAACTGTAAGTTTAGGATGATGGTGGCAGAAATAGGCCAACTATGGGACTGCAATCACATGGTGCTGTTGTGGTGCTTGCTTGGTGCGAGTGAATTCAATTGGAATCTTTTTGGTATATTACGTGAAGATTCGATGAGAGTGGGATGGATGAGATTCTTGTACGTAAGTTGGGTGTTGCCAGGAATGGAAGGGGGAGGCTGGAGTGCCGAATTTGGGGGCACCGCTGGACACGCTACTCTTGGGATCACTACTGTACCGTCATTGCGTGAACCGGAGTACCAATACAGTACACCTTTCTAGAAATAGCGGGTGGGCGTTTGATGCCGGAACCCGTCACCTCTTCTAATCTACCAATTTTTGGAGTCGGTTGGATATAATCTTGACGAGATGTAGATTTTGACGGTTTTAAGAGCGGCGGGGGGGCGTTGGTGGGAGTATAGTTTCGGTAGAGGACGTGGCGGGCGGGGTGTAGTTGGACCATCGGTGTGAGCGCTGATTGGTTGCGTTCAGTCATAGAGCATTGGTTCGAGGTTTGGATTGGTTCGTGGGTCCGTTTAGTTGGCAGACTGTCGATTGGTTTGGGCTTTGGTTTGTGACGAGTGCTGTTGGAAGGTGCGGTCATCGGTGAGGTGGGGTTCGTGGTAATGGGGGAGGGTTCCACAGCGGTCACGGTAGTTTCCTTTCTCCTTTTTTTCTTTTTGCCTATTTTTGGTTTTTGGTTTCTTTTGGGGACTAAAATTGGGTGTGCGTCACAGGTGGTTTGCTTGCTGATGAAGTGACTTCCATCTGATGATGTAGCTTGAGTTGTGTGTGAGTTTCCTTGGCATTGCTATTTTTATGTATTTTTCTTTATAGAATTTGATACAGTGCGTGTTCGTCCTAAAAAAATCTAAAAACAATAAATGTAAAAAACCAAAATATTATGAAATTTTAAGAACTAGAACAAATTATTTTTTGAAATATTTTGCTACTTCTAAGTCATTTAAGGTCATCATCATTAATATGTTGCTTAAAATAAATAAATAGATAAAAATTAAGAGGAAAACCTTATTCTTCCAGAAAAAAATAATAATGATAATATTTGTTTGCCATGTAGCAAAACTACTATGGTGTTACAGTATGTTGATAAGATTTAAAAAATTTGGTTTTCTATTCTTTTCTTCCACATTGTAGTCTATTTATTTTTAGTTTTTCCAACTTAAACAAACCATATCTTGAGGTTTCCACAAACATTTATATACATGGTACATATAAGATGTGTGGATTGAATTCTGTGTATTCAAAAATAATATTCATTTGGTGAAAACTAATTCAGTAACAAGTGTCTCTATAAGTATTTATATACCTAAATACAAGATTTTTTAATTTTTAATTTAATTATTTAAAAAAAACAACCATGTTTTATGGGGTCCATCTTGTTTTTTGTAAGATTATCATTTTATTTTTTATTTTATTTCCAATTCGTTTTTTTAGAAGCACGCCGTATTTTATTCAAAACTATGTTCAAATGTAGCCTACTACTTATAGGATTTATTATCATTGCTTTGGAATATCTTTGATTATAAAACAACACGGTCACAAAAAAAGGTTTTTTTTAAAAAAACTAGTACAGTAGAACTTGCCTAAACTAATAATGTTGGGACCATTAGATTAGGAAATTTATTAGTTAAGGAAGGTTGGATGTACTACTTGCTGATGTAATAGTACTGCTGGGACCATTAAATGAGGGAGGTTATTAGTTTAGACAGTAAGTTATTAGTTTAGACAGTATTAGTTTAGACAGGTTCTACTGTAGTTATTGATGAAATATTATTATAAAGATTTTGATCATATCATAGTATAGAATGCAATAAAATGAAGATATTAAAATAATGAATGGATGAAAGTAGTTATAGTTAAATACAAGAGATTTCAAAAGCATTATGTTTTGCATTGACAATATGAATGCTTGTAATTTAAGGAATGAACAAGGATTGGAACTACAACAATGTCAAAAAAACTAAGCATAAAAAAAATGATATAAATGTCCTGGCTTCATAAATGACTTGTATCTTTAATCAAAAAGTTTCATTCAATGAAAATATCATTGAAGATGGAGTTGGAAAGGGCATTTGAAGAATACTCTACATGGCTTTGTGCACATAATTTTTTTGAGTAAAACCATCAAATTTAGTGATTGAATTTGTCTTTGTCCCATCTTTTGTTCCTTGATGAATTTTTTTGAGAATTTGGACATCCTTCCATGATGGTAATTTTAAGTTTTCTTTTATTTTTATTATATTTAAATTATTTTTAAATTATTTTATTTGACAATCTCAAAAACATTCATATTAGTTACTTGTATAAAAAATTCAAGATTGATAAAGGCTTGTAGCAAAGATTATAGAGCGGCCTAAAGTTGAGAGAAATTAACTTTGGATAAATTAACTATTTTACTACACAAATTGTCAGAAGAAAAAAAATGTCCTTATGAAACTACTTCCTTCCCGCATCTCCAAAAATTGTTTTTTGAAAATTCACAATCAAAAATTGCCATATGGGTGGCTACCAATATTCTCGAAAAACCCATTTTGGAAAGTCAAAATGAAGGGATTAATTCCGGACATATGATTCTGCCCATATGTTTCTGTTTTATATTGTTTTTTCCTCTTAAGAATAGAAATAAAAATCATAGGGCTTCACGGAAATTCCATAGCAAATGTTGTTCTTCAGACATTTGCTAGCCAGTCAGTATTCCAGTACAAAAAGTACATACTTCAATGATCTGTCTTGTGTCACAAATCTGATCAACGTTTTTAGTGCGGTCATTCATGGACATATCAAACAATGATTTAAACCAATGATGGAGAAGCATGTGGGCATTGTATGTGCCTTTCAAGCAGACGTCGGTTAAGTTATAGGTTGAGCATGTTTCATGTGGGACATAGTCATACTCTAAGTAGTTCTGTCAACTGGGTTGAATCACAAAGCGGTTTGACATGGTCTAATAGTGATTGTTGACTCCTTGCCTGATATGCCACGCAGCACATACTTCAACTAATTCTGAATCACTCATGAACCAAGTGCTCAACTTCCAAGCTCAACCACCTTCCAAGATTGTACTCCAATCTCCTCATCACAAAAATGTCCTCCCCTGTAGGCCCATTCTACTCTATAGTGCTCGCTTCTGTAGTGCCAAGCTCAATCAAGCCCACATCAGTTCTAAAATTCCATCTCAAATTAATTTTCCTCGAGAATTTATTAGTGCAGCAACATAGTACCAATTCTTGAATTTAAACCCGGGTACGGGTATATACAATGGTAGTGGGCATGTATCATTTGTAATCCTAATCATATGAGGAATCTCCACCTCTCTCAAATCTCTTTTTCAATCACAGGAATAGTCAAGCTTCATTTGACCTCCGAATAGAGTAATTTGCTTGTCTGCACTTTGGACTTCCGTTTTTAATACCAAATTTTACACAGAAACAGTCTGCCAAAAAGTTATTCCATCACTTTCAAAGGTACGTATTTTTCCGAACTTGCTTCAGTCTGCAAGTTGGTACAGGAATGAAGCTTCCTAAGTCTGTAAAAGTGGAGCAGCATCTCACCCTTTGCCCCCTTCAAAGTCCAATCTGAGTGTCTCACCAATGACCATCACACCCATGCAGTGGTCCTTGCAAATGAAAAGAAATGTACAAACTCAACAAGGTACAGCAGTTACAATGACCTTTATTGGAACTTCAGCCCTAGGTATTGCCCAACTTTTCTGTTTCCTGATAGCGCTGTTGGTCTTATCTCATTGAGCTCATTTGTCTAATCTCACTGAGTTTATTCAGTTCATTTGGTTTTATCATATCAAAGTGCTTATTGTATTTTTAAATTTTTTGAAACAAGAGGAAATTAGTGCTAGGTATTTTGGATATAGTCGGCTCAATTAATCATTAAACCAGGATACGGATATAGAGCAACAATGGACCTTTGTCATTCCTACCCCTTAATCCTGTGGGGGCTCTTCACCTCTCTCGAATCTCTCTTCCAATCACATGAGTAGTGAAGCTTCTTTTGACCTCCGGATAGAGTAACTTGAAGTAGGTCCCTGTGTGCACTCTGGCCTTCCGCATTAAGCGATATACATAAGGAATGGGCATTTAAAAAGCATTAATTGAAAACATTGACGATCCAGGTACTTTTCCCTTGATGTTGGCTCAAGTTACACAATGGTAGAGTGCTGGCACTAGTAACTTGAAAACCACAATGCTTTGAAGGATCGATATGGACATTGCTTACAAGAGATGCAAAGGCCAAGTAAAGATTGCTGGTGGATTATCTGGATGGAAAACCAGTTAATACGTATGGGAGGTACCGTACTCCACTGTGCTAGCAGACGGTGCACAAAGGTATTCAGCTGTATTTGGTGTATTGTAGTTAATTACAAGCTAGATGTAAACAAGCAATGTATCACCAAAATTATGTTCACAAGCACCTAGAACTTGAAGTGATCTAGTTTAGCATCTTTAGAGTCATCTTTAGCAGTCAGATGCTGTATTTGACACAGTCATGATAAAATATCAACAAATCTTGAGTTCTGGTTGTTGTACAAACTTCTGAAGGTTTTGAGTCTGCATGAAAATTTCAACTTGGACTACCATAATCTGCGCCTAAAGAAAAGGAAATCCGTGCCCGCATCCTCTCCTACATCAGAGGTGGAGATTCTTTGTTCAGAGGTTAATCTGCGTGATCCTACAGAACTGTCTCATCGGTTAAAAACACAAGCGATTCTTCGTAGTGGTTTCCAGAGCTCAAGACACTCGAGGGTTGCAATGGCGATCTGCACAAAATGAATAGAAATTGAACCAGAAAATCATTGGTTAGCTCAAATTACACCTTCACATTCACAACAGATGTGGAATAGGATATTGATATAACCAACAAGATGGACACAGTGGATTAAAGTCTCTAAACAGCCTTATTGTTGTGCATCTTAAATTGAATACTTACAGGAATGAAGTACTTACAAAGGGTGAGCCCTGGCCAGAAGAAGTGGGGCCAAGCCCCTTGCAAACACATCCAGTGCAAAAGACGTGAAATAGTTGTACAATCAGCTGAAATTTGCTGATGCCTTTGGATGAATGTAAAAATCTGTATTTCAACAAGAGAATTGGAATCAGAAGCAGAAAGCAAGTGTCCATACTTCAAACATTCAACACAAATATCCCAAGGCAGAGAAAGCTAGAGATGCGAAGTAGTTTGTGGATTCATGCTCAAGAGTTTTCGATTTTTAATGGAACCTGGATAGCAAATATATTAGGCCTCAATCAGAAGGAGCTACTCACCAAAATAAAAATAGCAACACTAACTATCACCACCAGGAAAATCTGTAAACCTGTATAAACACAAAGAGTATTTAGCACGGAATATAGATAATTCACGAACCAAGCATGAACAAAACAAGGCTGTACCAGTACTGCCCTCTAGATTGGATATTCCACTTATCCTTCGAACTTGACAAAATCAAGTTCTTAATTTTGCATACCTATTCATTCTTTGGTAATCGGAAGGTCTTCTTCAAATACTTTGAAGCCGTGTCATCGCCTCGATAACATAGAACTCGCAACAACGTATCAGGATCAGATTTACTCCAATTGCCCGTTGTTTGAGGAAACGACGGCTTTGCTCCACCTTTGCCGTTTCCATTGGCAGTGTTAAATCTCTGAATCAGCTCATTAGTTGGAAGAGAGAACAACGAAACTATTTCAGTTGCCAAAGATGCTTCTCTGTCCACCTTGTCTGCAGGCAGTCCATCTCCATCTGCTATGAACAGATCTTTCAAACTCTTAAGATCCTCCTGTAGCATACTTGCATCACTAACGGTAAAACATCGGGCTGGACCAGCTGCCATCAGAACCAGCATAAGTCCTTCGAAGCATGCGCGCATGAGAGCACCGATTACTCGATTCCTCAACCGCTCTGCTGAACTCTCCGAAATAACGCCCAACTGGATGTCCAGCTCCTCAGTTACTGCGCTTATCCTGGCATTTGCTACCCCTCCAATATAAAGCCCGTTCCACATAACAGACTTCAAATCAACGAAAACCACCCTGTATGCTGCGATCTCCATAAGCTTGTCAATACCCTCCTTCAATAAACCCCTGGTCCGATACAAGTTACTGTCAACTGTTTCTTCACTTGGATGCATGGAAGGCTGGTGGTTCGACAGAGTGGGTTCCTTTTGAAACCCAAATCGTACCTTCTTCTCAACGGAATCGATTTCTGCATTGAGATAGTGAAGTGTGTTCATGCGCACACAAAGGTGCGGTAAGTTGTAAATTTCGTTAGAGGTGGGTGCCGTCTTCCGTTGAGGGACCCTAGATCTGTTGCTTTTCCCCTCACCTTTTCCCTTGCCGAACCAAGACTTTTTCGTCTTGCAGCGTGTGAGAGGTGGGATTGGTGGAATAAGTGCATCTTTGGAACCTGGAAAACCAATATCAAATGAAGGTTTGGTTAAGACAACAGGGTTTGCCTGGTTGAAGAATTTTTGCAACGCAGAGAAATACAACCATTACAAGAAGGTGATTTTTCACCACAAGGATTAAATAAAGACTACTTGAATTGGGATGAAACGACCAGATGACCGAGTAAATGAACTGCACCTGAACTGCAATGGAAATAAGACAAGACATACCATAAGAACAATTGAGAACCTAAACTCGTTCCACTGAATATTGGGATGATTATTTTTGTTATTGCCCTGGACTTAACAGAAAGCGGTGAAATAGACTTACCACAAGAACCAATTGTTTCGGTGGCATACTTTTGTAGCTGGATATCTATGCCATTTACTAAGTCCTGGAGCAAATCTCGGAACTGAGACACAGGGAGTGCAAAATACGCGTCGAGTGTTTCATCCACAATACGAAGAAGCTCCACAGCCGATGGAGCATATCGCTCTTTCAAAGAATCAGGCTCCCACCTCTAACACAAGTCAAAAGAACAGCACCGAGGTGTGAGGTACGTCAGTCATTCAAGAAATAAGATACATGATTTGTTAAGACCAAACAACACCAATTGAGCAGAAACTGCAGGAGCAAGAAGAAATTACCTCCTGCTCAATATTGCGGGTCACCATTTCTCCCAGCATTTCAAGCCTTTCTTCAACCCATTTCCTGGCTAAATCGCCCACTACTCTGTCAGCTTCAAAAGGTGGCATTTCCCTAATCAATGCCTTCCCTCCATCCTCCGCTTCCACTCCCTCTTCAACAGCGATTTGAACTAAAGACTTCTCTAACTGATCAGCAGCCTCCAAGACTTGCACTGTATCTGGGGACAAGGCAGTCACCCCAGACATAAACTGTTTTATTTCCCTAGTGTAACAAGCATGCAGAGTTACTGCAGCAACACCTCCTGCATACGGATGCCACTCCTTCAACGAAGGACTGTAAACATCCAGTTCCTTATTTGCAAGTGCCAAAGTGTCTTTCGCAAGCTGTGCCAGAGCTGGTATGGGCTCCTCAGCTGCCTTCCTCCTTGAATCCACTTCCTCCATCATCTGCACACATGGTCACAATCGATTATAACTAAATTCACAACTAACACAAAACAACAGAGCGCTTGTGAAGTTGACGACGTACCTGTGCAAAAGCAGTCCGGATGGAAGACCGGACGTATAGATCCACTGTACCAAGAACAATATTAGGGGGAGTCTTTTGTCTGCGTTTCTTATCAATAAAGATGTCGTAGTCGCCTATAATCTCAGCAGATTGCACAGCCAGAGATAAAATCTTCGCCATAAGGCTGCCTGCACCTTCAGGAAATGAGTCATGATACGCCAAGAGACGCCTCTCCGCCCACGACTGGATAGTTGTCAGAATCGCATGCAACAAGTTCCACTGCTCAGGCCGTGAGCTCTTGTAATCTTTCACAACCTCTGTCATCTGGCTCTCGGCGGCACCCAGAAGATCCACTTCCGTTTGCCCGGTGTTCACGTACTGGCGGAAGAGAACCCACATGAAGAGCATATTATGAGTGAGGTTATCTATTCCCAGCACTCCCCACGTCTTCTTGATCATCTCCATCAAGTCATCAAGCTCTTCAAGGACGGTACCTTCGTCGACAGTATCAAAACAGGCCCCCAAAAGAGCAGCATAGAGATTCGCATTCAACGGGTACCCGTCCACCCAGTGGAGAATGTCATCATCTGTTTCGCCATTGTAAGGCCTAGTTGCGCGCGTCATGGCTGCGCTTCGCAACGCTTGAATGCTCTCGGTGTTCTTCCCGGTGTCTGAACCCCTGCTGTACATCTCCTTCAGGCATTGTCGGAGGCGAAGAGCATCCACTCCTTGCGAATCGCCGCGGACGAGCGGATGGGCCAAAAGCCCCGCTTCCAGTACCCGAAGCTGTCGTTTCAACCAGCGCGAATGCTCCGAATTGTCGGTGAAAGTCGATGCTGGAATGTTTTGGAGTAGCTCAAGAGGGACCAGCATGAGTTCGGTGCGCTTGCTAGCCTGGTGAATCCATCAAAACATGGCCATGTCAGACCAACTTAAGAAATCTCTACTTCACCTTACAAACATGCTTTCTAATCCAAAGCCTGAATCCACTATCAAAAGGTTTCAAGGACAAAAGAAATAATTAGTCAGTGAGCTCCTCTTACCTGACCAGCTGCAGCACGAGACAGAGCGCGCCGTGTCCTCATATCAACAGCCTCAGGGATCAGCATCTGATCTCGCATAAGCTCGGCCGTTGTGCGTGCTTTGCCTGTTCTCTTATATGCACCAGTTTTCGTTTTCAGACCAAGGGCTTTTTTCATACGACTAGCAGCTACCGCAGTCATGGATTTTTCAGGTTTAGACCGCGCTGAACCCACACTCCTTGCGCTTAATGCCGTAGTTCCAATGTTCGCCAGCAAGATCTCATACGCTGATTCTCGGAAGTCATCATCTGCACGTTCGGGAAATCAATAAGATGAAGTAACCCCACACAAAGCTTGCACCTGGACCTAATCATAGCCTAAGAAAGAAAATTCAGATGTATCCATCTACCTCCCACACCGGCATTGTTGCAAGGAACTGAATTATCAATCAATAAGAGTGGTACAAAAGTGAAAAGTGAAAGAAGAGAATGACATTCTGAAGAACAAACATGTGACCCGAAAGTTAAATGACACAAAAACATGAATTCTTTTCAGCTACCTGTCAAATCAACCTTCACCCGTGGTATTGGATTCCCGAGCTCGCTCGACTTAGTTCTCGGCCTTGCACCCTCCGACTGAGGAGATGCTGATGGTGCCATGGTTGGTAAGCTGAAACACGCTCGATAAAAACAACTTCAATGAATTCAAACACTTGGTTCCTTCTGCACACACGACGTGCTCCGAATGTTCAGAGCCCTAGTATCTCCGAACCAATATCCCAAACTAAGATGGTAAAAACCGGTTTGCTGAAGAATCTATACCCAAGTAGCTGAGTGCAGACACCAGAACTGCTACCGTTTTGTAGCATTAGTTGATCATAGATAACCAACGCACTAGAACAACACGAGCTTACCACACCATCAAATGCCCCACTACTGGATTTCGACCGACAAAACTATGCCATAAGCTGCGCAATCCAGAGTGAGATAACCGACGAGACAATGCTCCTACTCTGACTGAAAAGAGGAGTCCCACTTTGCGCAAGGCACATGTAGATCAAGGCAGGATTTGCACCTCAAGAGCGAGAGCAAGCGGTTCCGGTGATCGCCCGTGGATGAAGAAAAAACCCGCCCACCGCCAAAACACAAACCCAGTGGAGACGAAGAAGAAGTGCCCTACTCTACAACCGCAACGGAATTCCTTGTCGACAAACAGCTATCGTCCCACTCCTCCTCCAGCTGATGGTGAGCAAAAATCACGTCTACCTTCTCCCGCAGCCGCATTGGTTTGGGATCCCTATCAACCAGTCGAGCAAACAGGGTCAGATCCCTCCAGCCGCTCACTGCATATCCTCCTCCGCCCAAATGATGCAAACCTCGCCTCGCCTACAAACCTTCCCAACAATGCACACTCCACTGATGCCGCGCAACATGCAGAAGAGATAATACGACCCTCCTCTCGTCCACCCAGAGTCACTCTCAAGCTCTCAACCCCTCCCTGACAACAATCATTGCCCAAAAGCCGACTTCAGATCTACATCACCACGGTTTTTCTCCCCCATCTCCCTGTCAGACATCCCACGTCTAACACTCAGCAGCTTCACACGCACGTCGTAAGACCCAAATAGTCTGCCACGCGGTGACCCCACCTCACCCACCCCCACAACGAAGCCTCGAAGATCTCTCCCAGAACCCGAAAAACAACACTCACACAGCAATGCAGCAATGCATTCAACACGGCAACTGTGGATCTCACCTGCCCGAGCCCCGAGATGAATGTCGGTGGCGCAGACAAAAAGGAAGGATAAGGAGAAGAATCCGCCGCAGCAACACAACAACAACAACACCAACGACGAGATGGTGGCATTCACTCTTCAACAGTGCAAGCTCCCAGCAACCACACCACAGCAACCAGGCAACACCAAAAAAGTTGGTAGCTTTCGGGGGGCTTAACGGATCCCCCGAAAGTCCCCTCCTTGAAGCCTCTAAACACAAAAAACACAAACCTTGGGCATGATCCTAGGTTACGCTAAGTTTAGTTTTGGTAAGTGCAGTTGCCAGGATGATGGTTTGCCATGTTGCCGGGGTCAGGGTAAGGTCCGGTTATGATCCGGCATAACTGCAACAGTTTGGGCGTGATGGTGGCTGGCACATGTGCCAACTTGGAATCATGATCACCATGCTGTAACTTATTCAATTCGTGGTTAAGTAGATGCTCATGTGCGCTGAGTGAGCGAGCTGACACCGAGTTGGTGTGAGTTCGAAGGAAGATAAGAGAATCTGGAGATGGTGAAGTGGGAGGAGTTTGTGGAGTTTTGGGCGGAGAGATGGAGAGGGGAGGAGTAGTGTTGGTGGTGCTGTGTGTGATTTTCGTGTGTGTGTGGGGAGTGGAGGGGAATGGGGCTCCGCGGCCGAAGTTGTGGTCGATTTTGGACGAGGATGGGGAGTGGCATGTGCAGGCGGGGACGTATGGGATGGAGAGGAGGGGGGTGGGCAAGGAGGAGGACGGGGGCGATGTGAAGATCTGGCCCATGCCTTACTCGGTGGCGCATGGGGATGGCACCGTGATGTTGGACCGGGGGAGCTTCCAGTTCGAATTCGATGCTGGCAACGGGAGTGCGATGCCGGACACTCTTGCTAAGGCGTTCGTGCGCTACTACGATCTCATCTTCTCGCAGCACGCGCCGCGCTGGGATGCGTCCCCGTCTGACCACGCGCTCGTGAAGCTCGTTGTTGGTCTTGGCTCCAGGAATGAAGAGGTAGGGAATATTTTTTCCTTGGTGTGCGTTGTGGTTGTGTGGCTTTGGTGAAGTTTGGGTGGCTTTGGAAGCAGAATTTTTGAGGCGATCGTTTGGCTCTTGAATCAGTTGAAGTTAGTGCAGTTGCCTTTCAAGCATCGTGGTCCTCCAGGAGTAGGAAATGGAGATCACCTGGCATTTGGTTTGGTGACAATTCCAGTTGATTGGATTGTGTGCAGCTCCAATATGGAGTGGACGAGTCCTACACGTTGGAGGTTCCTGATTCTTCAGCGAGTAATGTTGCCTATCTTGAAGTAAGTCACTTGGGCTGATGTTGAAAATTGATTAATTTGTGATTTGAGTTGAGCCTCTGTCATCTGAGGTAGTTTCAGATTTGCAGCTATAACATTACGCCTTACGTGTGCGAATGATGACCTAATTTAGCGCAGTCTGTATGATCTGTGTCAAGGTTGGAGTTGGTGTTTTTAGAGCTTGCAGAGATTTCTTCTCTTAAGATTAGCTGACAAGTGGGTTACCTTGACAGGCGCATACTGTTTACGGAGCACTTCGTGGTCTTGAGGTTTGTTCTTTACCAAAGGGTTTATGAACGTCATTTCACGTTTTTAAGTTTTCCATTCAACTGCTTTGGGTATGATTTTTGTTGTCTGATTCTCTGGTTTTTTGACAACGAAAATTCGAGTATTCGTTTTGTGTGTGTATCTGGGCTGCGTAGCATCAGGAAATGGTCTAACTATGCACCTGTAGGGATTGATCTATGTGTAGACGTTTAGTCAGCTGACAACCTTCAACTTCAAGTCAAAGAAGGTACAAATCAGCAACACGCCGTATGTTATCAAAGACTTCCCCCGATTCGCATACCGTGGGCTTCTTATTGGTATTTACTTTCTCTTCGCCATTATTTTTCTTAATATTTGTGTGTTTTTACATTTAAGGATTGGCCTCGAAACGAGTTAATTTACTTACCATTTTTTTGGTTGCCTCTGGTGGCGTGGTTGGGGTAGATTTGCTAGTGTCTCTTGTGTACTCATTCAGTGATTATGAACAGACACTTCTCGCCATTATCAACCTGTTTCCTCTATCAAACGCGTTCTTGACTCAATGGCATACTCCAAACTCGTAAGTCAATTTCTATTTCTGTTTTTTATTAAAGAATGATGCAGCTTCTCATTAGGTGAAAAGAGGAGACTGCGATTTCCCAATTTGCCTTGTTCAAGATGGTGAAGAATCTTGGATCACTCACATCTGTGGAAAGAGACCCTAATATCAATGGAATCATGATTTGCAGAATGTTCTGCATTGGCATATTGTAGATGAGCAGTCCTTCCCAATTGAAATCCCTTCGTATCCATTACTTTGGAAGGGCGCATACTCGTATGCTGAACGTTACACCATGGATGATGCTCGTGACATTGTGGAGTAAGTATTAAACACTTTCTGCTCTATGAAGAGATATGAAGCTATTGCACTTTCTTCCGTCTTTGATTTTTGAACTATTTGTATACAAAGTAGCCATATTGTGCTAGAGCTCTTATCTTATCTATGTTACTAATAGCTTGGTTCTTAGAAGCCAAATTTCTCTTTTGAAAGAATTGAAGTTTTGAACACAGTGAGCTATGGCGTTCACTGACTCTGAGTTTTTCCCAGATATGCGCGTTTGAGAGGCATAAACGTTATGCCGGAGTTGGATGTGCCCGGTCACGCAGCATCATGGTGAGCTTGGCTTGTGAATTATGTCTTTTTAAAGTGTTAAATGTGCCAATTACTCGTATTAGACAACAAATCTACACAGAGTTATCACTAACCATTTCAATTTGGACGTGTGGACATGTGGTCCAAGTTTATCCTCCAACGCGTTGAGTTAATTCAATGTGATAATTTCTTAGTGTTGGATAGTGTTCTTGGAAACTTTCCACCGAGTTTAGTATTGTGGTTTTTAGAGGTTACTATGCCAGTGTATTAATTTCAATTTTATTTTCAATTGTCTCGTTTGTGGAGGATTTCTTTTGTGCATGTGTCGTCATTTGACTCTGTTGTACTGTGCTCGGTAGGGGTGTGGGTTACCCAGATCTCTGGCCCGCTTCAGAGTGCATTGAGCCGTTGGACGTAAGCAAAAACTTCACGTTCGATGTGATCAATGGCATTATTGGAGGTTTGAATTGCTCTCATTACCGAAATTTATGTTTTTTTTTTGTATCATCAATGTTGTGTATAGGTTTACAAGGGCGTAAACGTGTATCGTCACCTGAGACATTAGACATTATGGAAGTGTTGAACATCCTTTTGGAAGTGCTGTGAACTGGAGTCCCTACTCTTGTTGATCTGCCCTCAGCAAGTAGGTGCGTGAGCATTATACAGCATATGTAAACCTTCAAGTATGTGCAGATCTTGCTGCCTTCAGAAGCCTGTTGCCCTCTTCTCGTCCCCGCAAAATTATTAATTTGACCAACGCCTGCTCCGTCATATTTGCAGATTTCAGAGCAGTCTTTCCTTTCAAATTCGCCCATTTGGGTGGTGATGAAGTTGACACAAGTAAGTCGTATTTCCTCGCACGTTCGTCCACGAATGGACGCTTCCTTTGTGGATTATTCCTATTCCTTGAGTCATATAGTTGTTCTTCCATGGGTTGTTCTTAGGAGCAATATTCATCATACTATTTCTGGCTCAACCAAAACTTGAGGCTTATAAATTCAGTGGATTCAATTTTTTGTTGCCAATCTGTTACGTGGGAGTGGTAACAAGCTGATTGTGTATAATTTTCGGTAATCTTGTTCCTATTGGAGTAGTAGTTAAGGTTGAAGTCAATTACTCGTCTCACATTGTGTTCAAATGATTTTAGGTTGCTGGGAGCAGACTTCTCATGTCAAGAGCTGGTGTGTATACTTTGTCACGAACTGACACCTAAATCTACACCTGAATGATATTGATCAAGTAATTTAGAATAACGATTTATTCAATGTGAATAAAGTGGACCATTTCTTTGGGTTTTGTCTACAGCTGTGTTATGTAGAGGCCTCATGTTTAAGTCCTTAACACAAGATGAAATTTGGTTCCAATCCTTTAAAATCCTACTAACCAAATGGGTCACAGTTACTGTCTTGGTAATAATTTCAAAAGAAACATGTCATCTGGATGCATGGTTTCATATGTTCCTCATTTTTTCTTGTTAATAGTAAAAGTTTTGTGTTCAATCAGAAACTGAATCCAGATGGCACTCTATCTGTGCAGGTTGAATGATAGAAATATCTCCACTAAAGACGCATATGCTAATTTTGTAGTTCGTGCTCAGGATATTGCAATTAAGCATGGCTACGTACCCGTAAACTGGTGAATCCCTTATTTTCCCTTATTTACAGCAGCAACTATTTGAGCCATTTGTTAACGCAATATCAGAAACCTTGAACGTATTCACTTCGTTGTTTGCATGTGAACGTAGCTCTATGCCTCGAACTCTAGAGAATTTCCATTGCTGGACAATCTTTCTCAAGCTTTAATTAAATGTTTAAACAGGGAGGAAACTTTCTATACTTTCGCATCACAGCTCAGGGAGGAGACGGTTGTCCACAATTGGTATGATATTTTATCCTTAATCATTTCTTGTAATGATTCATTTGTATGTAATGCATTTTTACTCCACTAGGTTCATTCATGAGGTGTGTGCGTATGTCTGAGATAGATCTGACACCTGAGAGTTTTGAGAAAGTTCACATCATGGTAATGAAGGATGCGACAATCAAAAGTTTTTGGTTGTGATGGTTGATTTAATACCTGTCAGCATGTACCCTAATTTATGAAAGACAAATATGAAAATCAGGTTGCGAGGTGGGACTTGCCGGAAAGCTGTGAAGAAGGGATTCAGGTGTATAATGAGCGATCAAGCGACCTGGTACCTGGACCACTTGGATGCACCTTGGGACAAATTCTATGATACTGAGCCTCTCCTCAACATAACAGATCCAGATGAGCAAAGTCTTGTGATTGGAGGGGAAGTGTGCATGTGGGGTGAAACTGTTGATGAATCTAATATCTTGCAAACTATATGGCCTCGTGCTGCAGCTGCTGCAGGTATATCTGAACGTTACCGTGAAGTCCCTTCCGTAACTTTATGGGCTGTGTTTGTAACAGACTTGTTGCTTATTTACTGAACATGTGCTGGGTTTTTCAATTCGACTTAGTTGCTTATGTGCTTTCTTGCTCATTATATTCCTGTTGTCTAATGGAGAGATCTAAATATTGTTAATACTACAAGACGATCTAGAACTAGAAAGTGGGTAAATCTCTGCGTAGAACTAGAAAGTGGGTAATTTCTTCGTATGCAATCTAGTCATATTTCCAAGAACATTGCCGAAGCTCAAGTACTAACCTACACTCTTTTGTTTCTATTATTGACTAGAACGTCTCTGGAGTAGCCTTGATTTCACGAAGCAAGGAGCCACTACAGCTTTGAAACGGTTTCAATATTTCCGGTGTCTGCTGAATAGACGTGGAATTTCAGCTGCACCTGTATTTTATGGTAGCTCTTATGCTTTGGGTCGGGATTCACCACGTGATCCGGGATCTTGCTTCAAACAGTGACAATAATGAAGTTTTTTTGTATCTCTTCCTGATGAGCCGTTCATTTAATCATTTCCATTGAAATTGATGCAACCTCTAGTTGCAGCAGTGCAATGACCAGTTTTTTTTAATTTGAGTCATTCATGTGAGTTGTCAATCTTGGTTGTTGAATCGTTCATGTGAGTACCTCATATCCACAGTATATTTTTCAGGGTCTGATGTTTGCTCTGATATTGGTAGTTGTTAATCTTAGTGGATATTTGGAGGCATTTCGTATCTTTGAGTGGTTGGACATGAAACTACAAGTAGAAGAACAATCTGTGCAATGCCGAATCACAATCATAAAACTTCCGAATGTTACCCAGTCAAGAAAAGTGAACACTGGTCTAAAGGCCGGTTGTAGTGCATTAGAAGTGCAGGATGAAGACAGTCGGTTACTAAGCTGGAGGAGAGGCGAAACAATTAACGTGAGCCAATTAAGAGCACCAAGAGTGTTGCACCATTTTTTTCTTTGAACAGTAAAGTATATACCTGTCGAGCAGTCGGCAGGGCTCTACGGCATATACAGTAATATGAGTAATGGCCTTTCGACATTATACTACATGCGAAGTTTCTGCCCCAGATTGTCGGTTTCAGTGGCATGCCGACTGTAGTTGCCGTCTGGACGTTGCCAACTGCTTAATGTTCACTTCTGTGCAGACAACGTTTTCAGGGATTGTAGAAAATATGGTACCAGATTTCCACTCTTAATTGCATTGTCTGATTGTACAGTACATGGAAGTGGGTTGTGCATATTGGTGTTGCTGCGTTAGATATTTCCAAGACCCCCCGCCCTTGCAAGGAAGGAGGCTCTAAGTCCCACAATATGATCATCGCATTACAAATTTAGAATTGAAATGTGAATGCGAGGAACTTTTGAGGCCAGAACGTCAATGCAATCCAGAACTGAAGAGATGGCAGGCAACCATGGGATAAGGACAGGGTTATTTTCCATAATTCAGGGCTCCTTTAAAGTTGTAACGCCTTTCTTTTGTGACCCTTAATTGAACAAGATCCAACCATTCACATTTTGTCCACTTATGTGCAAGCAACTATTGGTTATGGAAATAGCCTTTGCTTGTGCAAGATGCTTACTTTGGACAATCCATTACAAGTGATTCGAAAGTCCGTCCTTTCAAAAAGTCAGAATTGAAGACTATCGTTGCACAACAGCTAAAAAACCATTGAAAAGACACAGAATGACAACCCACCTGATCTATAGAGAGAGCTCGAGGGAGTTGTAGAGCAGAGCAAGTTGAAGCAACAAAAGCAAGAATTAGCCTACTGTGACAAAGCTGTATTGTACTCATCATTACTTTTCTGGATCACCATTATCATAACACTGACATATGCATCAAGAAGCAACTCCAACATCCATTCCAAATCCACTTAGAAAATAATTAACAAACCCCCAAGCCGCAACAGACACCAATTGTGCAGTGTGCACCATCCATGTAGCAATGTAGCACAGCTCTCATTCCATCCGTCCTCAATCACACCCTCCTCTCCTAAGACATCTCACTCAAACATCATTCCATGTAAACACGTGGATTAATGTTCAAATAATAATCAAGATATTCCTTGCACCAATAGTCTCTTTTCTCACTAACACCAGCATCATTGATCTAAAAAGCTTCAGACTTTTAAGGCATGGTTAGCTTTTATTACATTTCGCCAAATACATCTTATATCTATGCCTAAGGTAGTGTAAACATACTCTATCTAAATAAACAGACAAAAGACTACAGAAAAAAACTTCCAACTGAGATATCAATTTCCCAATGTACCCACATTCTCTTAGATTCCAAAAATGAGTAAAGGAAACTTGAGGAACTCAGAATTGAGAGGACGTAGAAGACTGAAACCAAAATAAAATATGCAAAGTTTGTAAATCATTTTTGGGTTGAAATCATTTTGTTTATCCTATACAGTAATTTTTTTTCATGTATATGTAGCCTTTCAAACCAGAATATGACAAATCCATCCATCTACAGCTGCCAATTACTTCCCCCAAAAATCAACTTAATTCCCATAAAACCACAACAAATCGAAACGCCAGTGTGAACAGAGACAATGAGGAACGCCGTAGTCCCACAATACCGCGCGGGCCATTGGAAATATCCGAGGAAACGAAGCCAGCGCAAATGATTTCAACCCAAAAACGTCGGCACAACGTCGGCACAACTTCGGAACAAGTCCAACACGTCCTTTCCCGAAACGAACCCTCGCCGAACAATCGACGCTGCGTCGTACACACTCGCTGATCGATCTTTTGCCGACACGCTTGCCACCTCTTACCCTCCCTCCTTCCTCGACGCCCTCCTAAACCCGTCACCCACCCTAACACCACCACCATCTACCCCTCACGTACATAACCACCCCCGCATCTACGAAACCTGAAGTTGTTGCCGCGTCAGAGTTCTTCTCCGTCACGGCACTCGAAGTGTCGCTTGTCATGTATATATGCCTAGACACGCTACCATTTGTTTCATCATTTGGATTCAGTTTTGTACAATCGACAGCGACGGATTTGATCTAGAGGAGGTTTTGGAGCTAGTGAGAGTGATAGTTGGGAGTTTGGTTCAGTGGATTGAGAGTTATTAATTTCTTCGATCAGAGATGGGGCAGCAGCGGGAACTGGAGGTGACGGTGCTCTCGGCGCAGGATTTGAAGAACGTGAAGCTGTTGGGGGGCGCGATGGATCCTTACTGCGTAGCGTGGATCTACCCGCACATGAAGCTAGCGGGAGCTGTGAACAAGGGCGGAGGGTCGAACCCGACTTGGAACTCGATCATCTCGCTAGTCGTGGAGGAGAGCTTGTTGGAGCAGGGGTCTGCTGCAGTGACGGTCGAGATTTATAACCACGGGAAGATGTCGAACAAGCTGATCGGGACGGCGACGGTGCCGCTCTCTGATGTGATGAACGCGCAGGCGAAGCCTGCGTCGTATCAGGTGAAGACTAAGTCTGGGAAGGCGAAGGGAGTGATCAACGTGGCGGTGAAGGCCGGGAAGGTGTTGTCGGAGGCGGACGCTGCTAAGTACGCGGCGCCGAGTGTTGGCGTGCCTGTTATGGGGCAGTATTCGCAGCAGCAGCAGTACCCGCAGCAGTATGCTGGACAGCAGCAGTACTACCCTCAGCAGCAGGCCGCGGCGCCGAGGCGGAGTGGGTTAGGTGGAGGTGCGGGCTTGGGCCTGGGTGCGGGTTTGTTCGGAGGGTTGTTGCTAGGGTCAGCTCTGGACGGCGGAGGCGGGTGCGGTGGAGGATGCGGAGGTGGATGCGGGGGCTGATAATTGAATGTTTACCCTAGCACATGCCAATTTATGTAATAATATTCTGAATTGTAGATCCCGAATTGTGACAATCTACCCGTAGTTCTGTAGCTTAGCGCTTTTGTACATAGATTTGTGCTCTTAGATAGTCTGAGTAGCCTGAGAATCGGGTGATTGTTGGAGCATGATTCGTGTCGTGTTGTATCGTAGTTGAGATCGTGTGTGATCCGACAAAGATTGGTGAATTATTTTTTGGAGCTTATGCACTGCAATTAAACGGCTGGATTTCATATATATCCGCATTCCTTATGCCTCTTCGTGCAATGAATGTTATTTCTCGGTGATTGGGTTTTGATGAACTTAGTCCATTTGGCATGCTTTGAAAGCATTTTTTGGCCCTGGTGGGCATATGCTGGTGTTGGAATCTGGAAGTAGGGGCAGAGAAGTTGTCCGAAGCTGGTGCAGATCGTTTCAGACTGTTGTTTTTTTAAAGCGGTGTTGTACTGCAAATTTGTTTTGATGTGAAGTGTACTTCCTAATTCTACTATGCATTTAGATGCCTTTTTGTCTTTTCTGAAATGGTACTACGTGCATTAAGATACCTCCTGGAATAGGATTGCGAATTCTTAATATTTATTTTTCTTAAATCTTTTTTAGTGTGGCGTTTGATTTCTATTGTGCTCAACGTAAATCAAAGGATGCTCCTCGATCCATGGAGAATAGAAAATAGTGAGGGAAGTAGGAGTCATAGCAAACTGGAAAGAATAGCTCCCCCTATATGTAGTACTCCATAGTTAGGTAGCTAATTTTTAGCTACTGCGGATAATTGGAATGAGGGCATCAAAAGTTAGGACATGCCACAGTTGTTTGAATCAAGGTACAACCATATCACTATGGTTTCGTAACCAAGACCTAAAATCGGTTTTTACAATACTCGACTCCGTCGCATACAACAAATTTTTCAGCAGGATCAACCCCTTTCTCAAAAGCCAAATGCACATCCGAACTATGGGTCCGCTTACAAATTCTTCATATGACAACACTAGGATTGAGTGCCAGTTCAACAGCACTCTGGCAGATGGCAGCGAAGGGGTCTAGGGGACAACGATATTCTCACCATAGCCCCAAATGATAGTTTCATTCTGTGCAACTGATAAGGCGACTCTGTAAATCCTCCCACCAACACGAGAACGTTCACCTTGCACCTCCAGTTTCAAACTCGATCCAACAGTAGCGTCGCTCACTGCTACACATGTTAATATGAGGACCGCGCTTGGGATAGGCACCATCTTTGCTGTCAAATAAGAGAGCAAGTATTTGGCAACGATTACTCTTCCTATAATCTGCTTCATACTAGAGTTCCTTCAAGGTTACCATTTCCGTTCACCTTCTTACGTAAAACGTAGGAGGAAAGAGATTCAGGAATATAATGCAGAAGCTCCTATGTTTGGTGGTTTGAAGCCGTTGTACAAGGTCATTGAAGCGATGGATGTTGACACTGGCAATAGGATGGTCAAGTGTAGATTTAGATTCAATCATATTTTCTGTTTCGGGTTTAAAACACCATTACTCACCTAGTATTTCATGAACTAAAGTTCGACCTTGATTCTGACCGTTCCTGCGGTTTTGAACCCGTTGAAATGGCAAAATAGCCAGCCTTCTTTTTGTAATGCAGGTTTTTTGGAGGAAATTAAGACAACCATAAAGAGTCCACTTTGAATCTTTGTACACGAATTACCAATCGAGGCTTCGGACCGACGACTATTTCACTTTAGACATTTAGATAAAATATTATTGAAACTGTACATGGCGGAAGTTGCGAACCTAGAGGCTGGCATTTCTCGGCATGCCTAAGTTCCCAAACTCAATTACCTAGTGACGGTAACAAGAAATGGTGAACCTTAAGTTTCAAATCAAATCTTCCATACTTTAGAATTGGTGTCTAAAGAAATGTGATGAAGTGGAGGTTGAGGATGGAGACAGTAAACCACAGCTAGAAGAGAGACGAAACCATCGTAAAGAACATCGAGAATATTGCACCACTAACTTTGTCTTTTGTACAATAAAGTATATACTTCAGAGACTTTTTGACGAACTCATGACGACTAACACCTGCTACAAAGTACACTCACCATCTATCCTCCCCTTGAATCTGAGGTGAGAATCTTAATAATGGGAAAGGTAACCTATAATATGAACCATGCAACTACCTAAAACAAAGTAGAAGAAACTGTTCTTCAAGTTTCCTGCAATTGTGGGAAACAATGAATGGCAAATCTACACAGGTATTTCAGGTTCAACGTAATCCGAAGACTCGGGAAGAAGACGCTGAGTCTTGGAGTTTTGATCCACATTTAGGTCGACATAACGCAACCCTGGATGCATGTATGCGTCTCGAATTTTGTTCAGTACCTCATCCTTTCGCCCATCTTCCTCATCACTAATATCCTTCTTCGCTGTGCTCTGCCATCACAGTGTATTCAAAAGTGAGATCGATACAAATTGAAACAAGACGACTAAAAAGCAAACCTTCCATAGCTCTACTTATGGACTGAAATTTGAGAAGTTCACACACGAGAATTGAAAAGATACCTCCAGATTGAATTTTTTGAAAATGGGAAGAAACCGTTGCTGACAATGCTCATGGAAGAGCCATGTCAGAAACGGCAGCGGAATAGACGCAAACGAGGCGGCTCTGAGTCCTTTGAGTGAAAACAACCCAACGAACGCTACTTGCATAAACACTAAGCATCCTATAGTTCTACTGTGAATCTCAGGCCAATATTGCCCGCCAGTCTCATATGCCGGCTCGTACACGTGCAAAACCTGCATACACACGGCCAGGGAAAAGATTAGTTTCAATCGATTTCGAGTATTCAGACATGACCGCTGTAGGTTAACAGTGTGAGCATTTACCTGATTTTTGAAGACGATGTATCCCAAGAGGAAATACATGAGCAGGAACGGTAGAATAAGGGGGTTGACGATGGAATAGACCAGGCCCAGCAGCACGAAGAAGAGCACTGTCGGCAAGGTCCGGTAGTATGGCAATGAGAGCACTTGGTCCAGCAGTGGCTTGTTCTTCTCTACTGTGTGACGCTTCAGGAAATTCAAAATCAGACTCCCGGACTGCAGAATCTCCAGCGGCATGCCAGCCCATCCTGTCGTCATGATGTAGGTGATAAAGAAATTCGCCTGCATGAACAGATTCAAGCTATCAGATACTAAGAGCCATGATATGAGATTTTGCTTCACAATTCTATTTCGTGTTTCTGAGTTTTCAAAAGAATGCTACAAACTGGAATAATTGATAAGACGTACTTGTGATGGCACTTTTTCTGCAAGGCGTCTTGGGATACCCTTGGGATCATCCGAGAAGGTCTGACTGATGCTGATGAGGGAGCCACCCAAAACTCCAACAAGGAAGACATTTCCCGCCAGCAGAGTAAACATTTTCGACGCCGCCGTTCGCTCCTGGCGGCTCACAGACGGATGCCCTTCAACCCGAGACAGGAAGAAGAAGATGCTCGGTACCACGTACAAAGCTGCTGTCAGCAGAAGCGCAGGAAGATAACCTTGCACCAAGGATTGCACTATTGGACTGAAACACGAATACCACCAAACACAAGTTTATAAACCAGGAGCTTGGAAAAGAGTGCCACTGAACGTCGATACCACAGATCAGAATAGGATTTGGGGTTTAGGATTGAAGAGAGCGTACATTTCCAAGACGTTGTCCACAACGACCTGTGGCAAATATTTCTCCAAACTGTCCAAACTGCCAAGAGCTTTTACCGCCGCCGTAATTGGCACGTAGATGAAGGTGAGTGTAATGGCCAACACTGACGACAAGATTCTTCGAAAGAAGAGCTGATCGTAAGGAATTTCCACATTGGGCCAGTCGATATCGCGAGGCTCTGGTGCCCACTGCGTCGCCCAATGCATCGGGTTTGTTGACTGCTGCGACTGGGCTGTCACGGCTGCACCCCATCGCGTCCGCATTGTCACAAATGCAGAAGGTACCTCCTGCACAAACCAAAACAGAAAGACTTCAAGGTTTAGGATTCACAAAAAACTCGAATCGAATAGCATGCAGCAATGGCATGATGCATTTGATGAAATTATATACAACGGCTTGCCTTCTTTTTCTGTCGAAACTCCCTCTGACATTCCCGAATCTGGCGATGGACGTCCTCCAGTTTCTCCATATGATGCTCAACGGGGTCGACAAGCGGCCCATAGAGCCCACACAAACCTGCATGGCGAGGCGCTCTTTGGCTCGGCAACTTTTGCTTCAGTGAGAATATCTTCAGCTTCAAACTCTCCAGCTCGCTCTGTCCCAAAATGTACAACAACCCTGGTTAATTTGACTTCGTAATTGAATGCCAAGATCAGACCACTAATGTACAAGAAAAAGCAGAGTTCAATTCTATGGTTGATGGTTCGATTCTCGTGCCGGACATACCAGCAGGCTTGTAACATGACTGGATTTATAAACCATATGGTGCGACAAGTACTCAATGGGGTGAAAACGGCGGAAGAAGTAGTCCACATTGTCACTGTAATTTAGTTCTTCATTCTCTGGCTCTGGTATCGCCTGAACGAGCACTGTGAATTGGTCAGGTTGGGGAAGGACGTTCGCAAGATAGTCCAACCGCAAATTCGCGATATGCTTGAACTCCTGCACATGGTAAACATTCCGTTAGAAGATGAACAAGATTCCAATCAAGACCAGAAGCATTAGTCTCATTAAAAAAAACATAAACAACCTGAAAGAAAATTCTGAGCCCTTACAATGTATAACAACGCGTATGCACTGAAGGAGATGAAGTATAGAACCGCAAAATGAATCCACAGCCTGCACGCACCACATTGACGAAATAAAAAAGAATTACACAACCCGAGCATAAGTTTTATTCTACACATTGCGTTCCTCTATCATGCAATGCTATCAGCAACACTGAAGATGTTCTTGCACAGATTGGAAACTGAAAGTTGGGTCATTCTTAAACCTTCGGGGCTCTCTAGCAAACTAATTTGACAACCCATCGTTGAGTGGTGACTCAATTTTCAAATGCAGGGTAATCTGTACAGACCCTCATGTCAAGCAACACAGAAGAAGAAATTCCTATTGAGTCGATACAATTTGCACCTCAGCAGACGTACCGCATGGAGCCGTAGGAGATGTTCAGAATCGTCAGCTTATCCAGAGTCCCATATTGATTCTCCTCCTTCTCACCCGGGTTATCAGCCAGATACGTGTCCGTGAAGTTGAGGGGCGCCAGTATCCCAAACCCTACCACGGTGCAGATCATAAAAAACCGCATGCTGAAGAATGTACAACACACAAGAAAACATAATTAGGTCATCCGAATCCATTCAATGCAATTCGGCCACACCAAGTCTGTCTAATTGCACACAATTTTGACAACAAAGGAGACATGTTTGAGGATGGCACAATTCACCAGAAGCTGAAAATCCTGAGAAACACGACGGCGTCCAGACCCGACGACTTGAGAATGTCATCCTCAGTCGGATCCCACGCACGCTTCACCCAGCCGGCCGAGGGCACCAAGCTCTCAAACGTAAACGTCTCCTTCTCATCCCCAGCATCCTGCATCCGCTGCCGCTCACGCAGCAAGTGACGAGTAAAATACACTCCAGCATTCGCATGCTGCTTCCTAAACACAGAATACAAAGCAAAAAACAACACCGCCAGCCCTATATTCACCCCTGCCGAAGTAGCTAAATCCTGAAGCTCCATCTCCACCAACCTAACCCAAATCCAACCCAAACCTCCTCACAAAAACCTCATAATCCTACCAACCATCACAACTAATTCACTCCCATTCCACTCTCTGATCTTTCTAGCTTCTCTCCGGCAAATCTAGATGCTAGACATCGCTCCTAACCTTGCATCTCATGAATCAGATCAAGATTCAAAGCTCTAAAACTCAAGTCAGTGATCTAGAGAAGCAAAATCTAAGCTAGATTATGAGATTCTTGTTGTCTAGATTCTTGCAGTCTAATTACTATCAGTACTAAATACACCTAACAGACTTGATGATGATTCATTCAAGGTGAAGATGTTGGTGTTCCGGACACTGAAGGACACAGTCCTGCTAGACATGTAAGGATCAAAGTTAGATTGTGGGAGCATGTGGAATCTAGATGATGGTTGTCTAGGTTCTTGATCTATTTAGTATCAGTACTAAGTCACTCCTAACAGACTGTTGATTGATGATTCAAGCTCATGTTTAGGACACTGAGGCTAGATCTCTGAGTATGTGTATCAGTACTAAGTTGCTAGCAAACTGTTAATTGATTCAAGCTGAATATGTTGGTGTTCAAGACACTGAGGATGTCCGGAGTTCAGCTGTGCAAGGCTGGATCTCTAAGAATGTGGGACTCTGTGATAAGTTAAGGGGAGTTGTGGAAGGGATGTGAGTTAAGTTGAGTTAGAATTTGGGGATGGGTCAGTGATGGTGGAGAGATTTGGAGTTTGTGAGTTATGTTGAGTTGTGTTGAGTTGAGTTTAGATGCTAAGTTGTTGGTGTTGGTGAAGTTGGAGACGATGAGTTGAGGGGTGAACACGTTGGAGGGCAGCGCTTGCTTCCAGGTGGACAGGTGATGACAGGCGGTGGGTGACATGGCATGGCCAGGTGGCAGGATTGGGTTTGGGCGAGTTTTCCTAGATGAGTGGTTTTGGAGTGAAGCTTTTTCTGAAGTTTTTGGTCTTAGATCCGTCATTGGTTAGTGGGTAGGTTTACACTTTTTGGCAGTACGAGTAGGGAGCCTACTGGATTTTCTAGACCAAAAAGTTGGGTTTTTGCGGCTTTTACTCCGGGTGTTGGGGTATGTAAAGCGGAGATAGCTTGTTTTTGTTTGGAATTTTAATTTTGTATATCCTCTTTGCTTGTCAATGATCTTTCTCGGCTTTTATCTCATGTTAAATGTGAGTCATACTACTTTGATTTACTATAAGAAGTAACTCTCTCAACACCATGGCCATAGGATTGAGAATCACTAATTAAAGTTGCAGTGTTGAACCCCATTCTATATAACACTAGTAGAAATATGGTCCCTCTTACCATAAGGCAAAGATAGTATATTTTAATTTGAAGGGTAAAGTGGGATCACAAAATTTTGAGAATATAGAAGGGTAAAATTACCATACGGCAAAATTAAAATATACAATTTTTTTTTCCCTGCAAAAAAAGGGGACAGTAGAGTTTTGAAGGCCCAAATAACCATTTTTTTGCATTATGGACTTTGGTGGTTTTGATGCACGTCAAAGAAGACTAAGTTAGCTAATTGTACTAAGAAAATTTTATTCAAAAAAGTTGTGGAAAGTTCCCAAAAAAATCATTTTCTGCTAGGGGGTATACTGAAATTCACAAACAAAGGCCGTTTTTGGACAATAAAAATAGCATTTGTAAAAAATTTGGATTAAAAATCCGAACGGTGGGAACATGCTCTATTGCCTTCTCTATACATAGAAATTTTTATTTTTGAAAAATATCAAAATCTCAATTTTTGGTGGAATTTCAAAGTTTTGTCTTTGGGCAGTTTTGGGCAGAATTTGCTGCATTCACAGTGGCTTAGAAAAATTCAGCAGCTGCCCAACGAGCAGAGTTTGACACTTAAACCTTTATAACTTTTGATCCTGATGTCGGAATTGAAAAATAAAAATACCCACACAAAGATCTCCGAACGGCCCACCTTCAATAAAAATTTCAGAAAATCTTGATATAAATTACATTCATAGGTACATGCCCAAATTCCAAAAAAGCCCAAATGTGGCAGATTGTCCTTTAGGGGTTAAGTAGCAACTAGGTGTAGTTTTGAGAAGGTCTACTGAATCAATTTTAGATTGTAAAGTACTTTCATATTTAAAAATTTGTATCTATTTGAGTATTGGGAAGAAAATTCTAAGAAAATTAAAGAATGCATTATATTAACAAACAATTTTTCTACATAGAAAAAATACACTTCCAAAAAAAGCTCATAATCCTTAAGTGATTGGTTTTAGGTGGGTCGACCTTACTCTTAATTTAAACTATGAATTTAATTAAAGGGCATATTTTCAAAAAGTCTTTTCACTCTCATTAAGAAGTACAAATCTCTTGAGTGACTTTAATTGGCTAAAATCAACGTTGGAAACTCAAGCCCATGACCTTTAGCCATTTTAGAACATGCATGTATAGTAAATTTAGAGATAATAAGTTTTTTTTGGTAAGGTCTTTTATGTAAAAAGGTATTTAAGATATATTAAAGAAAATCTTTTAACAAACAACTATATATATAGTGTTACTAAGTTGTTAAAGTTTAAAGTAGGAGTAGGCTTTGCAATTCAAAATAAATCGTATTTTAAATAAAATACTAAAGTAAATTTTTAGATATTTAAAAAAATTAAAAATACCTTTTTATATTTTTTTAATTGATTTTAGATCCATAGACATGATAAAGGGTTTTTTTGAGTTTTGGATTCTAAATACTATGAATTAAAATAGCATAAATCCATTTACATATATCTAGCAAACAACATGTTGCAATGCAACAAAAAACGCAAGAATTGTATTGGCCATTAGGAAGTGGGAATCAATTGAAGACATAAAAGGGACATGGAAACCCTTGTTATTAGAATGGAATTGTAGATGAAAGATATGGATGTAATATTTGGATGATTTTGTAACTTGGTATTGTGACGAATATCATGCAGGGTCGTGAAACGGTATTGTGACAATGTTTTTTTAATAAAATATATGATAAAATTTAGGTGTAGACATCAATTTTTGATATCTTAACCCCTAAATTTCTGAGAGTATTTTTCATCAAAACTGCCTTAAAACAGCCCCTCTTCAAAGCAAGGTGGATTTTGCAAACTTGGGGTCTTTTTTAATACGTCTAACCGTAAGATCTTGTAGCTAACTTCTATGTCTACATTTCTACCAAATCTCACACACTCATTCCTCACAAATTGCTACCAAATCTCACACACTCATTCCTCACAAATTGCTAGATCGTAACGTTCAAAGTAGAAAAACAAGTTTTTTTCCCTGCAAAAAAAAGGGACGACAGAGTTTTGAAGGCCCAAAAAACCATTTTTTAAAGTAGATGTGGAATGATTCTCTCCATATTATTGTTCCTGAGTGAGTTAAGTACATGTCCAAAAAAAATCATATTCAAAAAAATTGTGGAAGGTTTTCAAAAAAATCATTTTTCTGCTAAGGGGTATGCTGAAATCACATACAAAGGCCGTTTTTTGACAATAAAATAGCATATAAAAATTTCTTGGATTGAAAATCCGAATAGTGGAAACATGCTCTAATGCCTTCTCTATAAATAATTTTATTTTTATTTTTGAAAAATATCAAAATCTGAATTTTTAGTGGAATTTCAAAGTTTCGTCTTTGGGCGGATTTGGGTAGATTTGGGCAGTTTTGGGCAGTTTTGGGCAGAATTTGCTGCATTCACAGTGGCTTAGAAAATTTCAGCAGCTGCCCAACGAGCAGTGTTTGACACTTAAACCTTCATAACTTTTGATCCCGATGTCGGAATTGAAAAATAAAAATATGCACACGGAGCTCTCGGAACGACACACCTCCAATTAAAATTGCAAAAAATCTTGACTTGAATTGAAGTCATAGCCACTTGCCCAAATTCTAAAAACACCGAAAGGAGGTGCATTGTCGTTTAGGGGTTAAGAAAGTGAAGTGTATCTACAATGTTTAGACCAAGTTATCCTCATTTATAGCAATTAAAAAGGAGTTTAACTCATTTTAATATGAATTATTTAGACATTATAGAAATGAGTCATGAATTTTCCAAGTCCAACATTGCAAGGAATGTATTAGACTATGATACCAAACTTGCTATTTAGTTGGTACATATTACCTTTTTATAATCAAATCCTATATTAGCCAAATTTAGAAAGAGTTGTATTTAATTTCTTTTAATTGCATAAACAAAAGGATTATATCAAATTATAAATAAAGGTTCTTCCACTATTATATCCTTTAGAAAATATGTCTACTTTCATTAATTGCCTTTTAATACAAACAATTGACTCCTCTCGCTTGTTTAGAAGGGAGACCTTCAACAAAGCTTCAATTCATATTAGTCATATCGACCAAAATTACCCTATTTTTCTTACGGTAATTGGTGGTAAATACACTTGAGAGTAATGTGTTTCATTTCAACTTTTTGTCTTTGAGATATGTGGAAGAAAAAAATAAAAAATACAAAATAAAAAAATAAAAAAATCTGCTAGAAAAGACTATGTTCAATATATGGAGTTAACATTCAATCCATTAAACATATGGTCTAAAGATATAATGAAGGGCTTATTCATCGGACTATGTGTATTTGTGTACCTACTTGATTATGAGCATGCACTTCCACCAAAAGAGTGTTAAGGTAAGGCCTTCAAATATTGTTTGATTCTAAAAATTAGCAACTATAAATAGAATTAAAGAGGATTAAAAAGCCTTCAAAATAATTATATGAGGCATTCAATATCACTTTACAATTTTGTATTTAGCTAATCAAAAGTTGTCAAGTCCATGTACTTAACATAAGCACCTTATTGAAAGAAACATAAGCTTTTAGAAATATATATTTCTAAAACATATCTTATTCATCTAATGTTAGAATAATTTATTTTTTAATTTGTAGAAATCCTTTTGAAAAATTCTAAAAGAAAAATAAAAAAAATTGTAATTTAAAACACTAACAATCATACTTTGCTACAAATTGAGTTAATTTCTACAAAAGGTCCTACCTTACTGTATTTGATTTAGTGGATCACATCAAATGAAAACTATGACTAGACATCATGAAACTTATACATTCTACACGGTCAATTAATCTTGAAACAATGTAACCTATAACCATGGATCAAGTTGTACATTTCATGCTTGATTTTATCACTGCAAGCATGTTCAATAATTGTTTAGCACTTGATTTCATCCTTGTAAGCATGTTCAACCATTGTAGCTGGACCTTGTAGGAAAATGGTGTCCAACAGAATCTTGACTTTGCAAACCAATATATTTCTTATGACACACAGAACATTGATTTTGATTAAATCATTGGTCTTCTCTTGGCCTTTGTTTCATATTCTGGTGGGAATGGGTGCTCCCACCTTGGCTTAACTTCAGAATGTGACACAAAACAAGGCTCTGTGATTTATTTTTGGTTGTGAGAATGAACATGTTTCAATGCAAAACCAATGCATGAAAATCTGTTTTTTCGGAATGAGCAATTTTAGATGTCCTATCAAAGCCCTCGTTTGTTGATAGATACCACTGCATCAAAGAGTCAAATTTGAACTTCCAATAGTATCAGTTAAATTGTCACAGACCTAACAAAACGGAGCCATAGGTGTAGGTTCGTCACTGAACATTCTTCATTGAGGTGTAGGTTCAGTGTCTACGCGTAATGGTGTAAGTCAACAAAATTGGGATCCAACTCAGAGTCACAATTATGATTAAGGTCAATTGTCCTAAAACCACCACCTTCTCCATTTCTGACATGTGGACCTTTCTTTGGCCATTGGGCCACCACACTTAAACCGGGTGTCTGGGTATAAGGTGGAGGCACCTATAGCCGACCAGGTACTATAACTAATCACTAGACTTCTCCATTTCTGACCTCCATTTCCAACCACTTACTGTTCAAAATCTTGGGAGATCTAGAAGAAAGTATCAAGCACGATTGGTAAAAAGGGAATCAAAGGGAATCAAAGGGAATCATATGGGAATACTTTGGTAGTAGCACAGTGATCAAGTTTTGGTGTCATGGTGGTCGGTTTTAGGTGGGCCTACATATCGGTCATATATATTACAAAAAGAATGTCTTTCAAAATTCATAGTAAATTAAATATTGAAGTAAACATGACATTTGAAGTTGCATTCCTCCTTAAACCTATTTCCCCTTCAAGGAAAAATCTCCCTCAACTTATACACCTCCAATCTTAGTGGCAAATCTCTTAACTGGTCGGTTATAGGTGCCTCCACCTTATAAATCGGGGACAGACTCTGCACCATTTGGAACCGTATTCATGTGAGGTCTCTCCACCTCTCTTGGAGCTCTCAAAGAATCAGAGCAATAGTTCAAAATATTTTGACTCTGAAGTTAGAAAAGGGGAGGTAACCTTGGAAGTGAGTGGAGGACTACCGGTTTAAGACCGAGAACCATCAATTTCACAATTCAAATTGACCAATCATTGCAAAGAAAAGCTGATGGTTTTGGGTATCATCATGAGTGAAAATTAGTACCACATGGTGAGACAATGGGAAATCCTATAGATCAAGTTTGGGTCACAAAGTACTTTTGCCTTTAGAAACTTGTATCTATTTCAGTATTAGAAAGAAAATTCCAAAACAATTGGCATTCTGTTAGAAAAAAACTTTCCTACATGGAAAATATATACCTCAAAAATAACCATGCAAAAAAAACTCATAATCCTTAACCCCTGAAATTCTTCGCGATCATATTCAGGTCGTTCTACTTTTTGGGCAACCTCCATAGACCCCATACTTTTAAAAATTTCAATGAAAATTTTAGTGTAGTTTCCAAAAACTACACTCTACATGTAGCACTTCGTTTCACGTCATTCCGATAAGTATCGCAAAACTTATAAGCATTTGAAGTTTTTGAAGCGAGATAGGGCAGCAAGAATTATTTTATTTTTTACTTTTTTTCGGAATTTTTCTTTTTGATTCATGATTGGTTGATCTTTATCTACTATTGAAGCTTTAAATCAATCCATTCTAAGCAACGAAATAAAAGTTATGAGGAGATATGTTTCTTGGGCAGTTTGGAAAAAATAAAATATTGAAGCTGATTTTTAAACTCAATTTTAAATATTTTTTAATGAAATAAAAAGCACTAGGTGAAGACTTCTAAGTACAACATTCTCACCGTTAAGATTGACATTTTACAATTCCATGTCAAACTTATAAATGATTTTCTATTTCCTTCCATTTTGTACCCACTTCTAGTAATTGTTTTATGAAAAAAACAAATATGAGTTTTTTTCTTACAAGATTTTATACTTGAAGACCTAACTCAATTGTTAAAATGGCCTTGCCATTCAATCAATTTCTAACCCATTCAAAAAAAAGATATTAATTTCTAAAGTTCAAATTTGTCACTAGATTGAACCCCAAAAATCTTCTTTTGCAACTTTGATCCTTATAATCTAAGAATCTAATGGTCATCTTGCTCTCAAGTTTTGTGCTCACATGAAAAATCAAGTTGGGTATTAGATCTTACGGTTGAATGATGAAAAAACTAAAAAAAATATTATTTCTTCTCCAACTTCCAAATGCTGCGTTTTTCATGGTCTTTTGTGAGATTACATTCAAGGAATTTAAAGGGTTAAGTTGGTGGTTTTAGGACAGTCAACCTTACTTTGCTTTAGCATATAAATGCACAAAGCAATTATGCATAACCCAATTTTTTTTGAGATATTTTTCTCAAAACTCTTTGTGATACTATTTATAAAATTTGATCATATAAATGCAAGCATATCTCAATCAAAGGAGTGCTCCTTAAACCTCGGTAAGAATGGATTGTTGAGTTGGAAAATTATAGTATGTCTTTAAATTGTATAAAGCACATTCAAAAATGAAATTTAGGAAGGTGTGTTACTTCAAGTTTAAACATAACTTTGGTTAGAATTTTAAAAAATAAAAGTCACGGGTTCTAACAATGTCCTATGCCAACACCTCTCTATTGCAACATTCCATGTGAAGAGACTTACACATGATTATTGTGAATTTTATGAGTTAAAGTGACTTGTCAATGAATGGTTCTACACAAGAAACTATACATTAAAAAGACAAAGAAATCACCATATTGGTCATAAATTTATCGAACATAAATAAATAAAGATAACACAACTTTAAAATTCAAGAAATACCACTTAGTGCATGTATTGTATTCATAAGCATTTTTCATATTTCAAGTGTTTGCAATATTTTTGTGTTTTGTTTATACTAGGTATTCTAGTAATTGCACAACTCCAAGTTAAGATATTATTCTTCTAAAAGATGTATTTTGTAACTACTCAATCGTGAAATTCAAACTCCAAACCTAAATCCTTACAAAATTTCAATTATTTGCATTTTTAACACTGTATGGTCACTTACTTGCAGCTTGGGCATTAAAGGATTAAGAATGTAATTATTGTATCCTTGTTTTGGAAGGATAAATCTACCTTTGAGATGGAGCATTAACATCAACATGTAGTGTATATGTAATGGCGGTCTTTGAAGTAGTACCACCCCAAACAAACTCTTAATTCACATTTGTCAGTCTGACTACAACTATTCTTATTCTACTGTAAATGGCATACTTGATACCAAATCAAGAAGTTATAAGTAAATTACAACTCTAAGTTTTAGTATAGATTCAAATAAAAAAAACCACAACTTATGATCAAAAATTAAAAATTAAAAAACATAAAATTAAGAAACACTGGCAATTCCTAAAAACATTTAAAAATTCACTATCATATTGCTGAAATTTTTTATAATCCAAAAAACTACATGTTAGGTGACGAATATTTTTTATAAAAAAATATAGATAAACTTTACATTCTTAACCTGAAGTGTACATCCATCCATAATATAAGAATATTTTCCACTAATATAATTTTTTCATTTAATCGACTACTCCATTTCAGTTCATATTGTGGAGTTCATATTGTGGACAACCTTTAATTATATTTTAGCTGCTTAAATAATTGCCTATCATATATTTTAAATAGTTTGACATGTTTAAACTTACATGATGTTAATATCCAGAAAAAAATAGTTTCAATTAATTAAATATATACTTTAAGCAATTTTTATTACTAAAATTCTAACCATAATCTACCTTTTTAATATCATTTTTTGCAATGATACACATTTTTTGGTGCACCGCCATAAGTTTATATAAAAAAATTTCACATGTATTGGCTTATCATATTTTTACTACATTAACCCCTCAAGGCCTAAGTGGCTTAAAAGACGCCCCTCAAGTCACACTCAAACTTGGTCCCCAAACCTTATATGCTAGGCATCTATATGGTGAATCCTTCCCATTTTTGGACCACAATTGTACACTACAGTTGAGATGCAAGATCAACGGTGAAGTTTTGAGGAAGTCCTTCTACTACGAAGAATTGCACATTTAGTGAACACATGTATACAAACAAGCGATTCAGGCATGGGCCTTGAGGGGTTAAATGAATGATATAATCTACTAATGATACATAATTTAAATCTTTTTTGAAGATATATATTTTTTAAATGTTGTTAGTCTATCTATATCTATAATTATTAAAGAATTGTTGTAAAGATAGATCAATCAGTATATATAAGTGAAATATATATACAATTCAATACAAACCAATATGGACCTAATATTATAAAGTTAATATGTTAATATAATATATTTAAATGTGATATAATATTTTAAAAATATCTATATCTTGCAAACTTAATTTGTAGATGAATTTTTAAGATATATTTGTTTCTTGTATAATGTTAATGATCTCCAAAACACTCACAAAATAAGCTAGAAGAATGTGACTTGTTCAATTTGAGATGAACATAATCTTGTAGTAGACATTTTAATACACATGATAGAAAAAATAATGTTATGCACAGTACATTAATTCTTGTGTGTCGCTAAAACTACTTAAAAAAATCATAGTATAAATCAATGTATATTATTTTATGTGATGATACCTACTGGAAGTAACATCAATTAAAAAAACCACATTAAATGATTTATCTAGAGTAGGCTTGAATTGAAATTTCATCGAATATGTTTTATTGAAATCAGACTTCAGATGAAGAAGAAACATTTCCTCATAATAAAAAGTCTTCATTATGGATGTTACTACCTTTGTGTGTTATAAATTATAGATAAGTGTTAAATATTAGTTTACTTATAGAAATATTTACCTTATAAAATCAATCATTCATTTAGATAAAATTATACATCTTAAAAATAAACTATTATATGAATCATATGTAATTCATTTAGTATCAAACTCATCTACTTACATTGAAGTAATTTAATAAAGTTCACACTGTCATTGACATGTCTCTGATTCTTTCACCTATAACGATGGTTTACATGTAAGAGGTAGTTTTACTAAATGCATGGCTCTGATATGAAAATTTTGAGATCCACCAACTTCCTCAAAAAGAATAAAATGAAATTTGGAAGCTGCCCATTGTACTTCCAGACAAAGCTGTACACTATAAAAATATTGAGATCCAGCTACTTCCTCAAAAAGAATAAAATGAAATTACGAAGCTGCCTGTTGTACTTCCAGACAAAGCTGTACACTGGCATAATCCAGCGTTCCAACTCAAGACGTCACCCATCCAGCTTTCATATAAAGTTGTACATTGCCGTAATCAATTACAACTCAAACTGTCAGCCATCCAACTTGACAAAGCTGTACACTGCCGTAATCAAATGAAACTCAGACGACCATAAAAGCGGCGGCTGACACCTACAGCTTCGGCTCAGGTTCATTCAAATCCTAACTCTCCGCCTACCTGGTCAATCCCCCACCATCCAAAACCTCAATCTTTATCTCTCTATCAACGACTCTCCTTTCCAAAATCAACACCCACACAAACCTTGCTCGCTTCATGTACACTCCAATCCACTTCCAATGCCCCCACCCCTACCTACTAATTTCAAACCCCGTGTTGACCACCTAACCTTCCAAAATCCCTACATTTTACTCCACCCTCAATTTATCCCCATCTTGATCTCTCCATCAACGACTCCCCTTTCCAAAAATCAAACCCACGCAAACCTCGCTCGCTACACGTACACCCCAATCCACTTCCAACGCCCCCACCCCCACCCACTAATTTCAAACCCACTAGTTGACCACCAAACCCCCGAACTCCGTAAATTTTACTCCACCCCCAATTTGACCTCCAATTAACCCCCTTAAAATAATACCACCACCTCATTCCCCCCGCCTTCCAGAACCCTCCCAAACACAAAAGTACCCAAAACACCTCCCTCCAGGAAAACGGTACAGACAAACAAAGTCACTACCGGCACCCTAACAAAGTCACCAGTAAGAACTAACAGCGCTCTAGACCTACTAGTAACTTACTACTATCAGCTGACAGAGAGGAGACGTAAGAGGAAAACCCGCGACCGCGTTCACGCCGTCCCACGCGACACCCTTGCGACGCACTGCGACACTTGCGACGGGCTGCTAGACCCCGTTCTCACCGTCGCCCGAGGCCCTGCCCGCGTTCAGCAGACTGCTGCTAGATTGCTGGCCGCCGAACTTGCGCCAACGCTCCGGTATGGTAACCGACGGATCGACCTTTTGTCCGCCTTCTGTCTGAAGCTCCCACCAGGCCAGGCGCGTCTGGGCCTCTGCAGACATTCTCCCAGCATAAATAGCTGCCTAGTCTCCAGGTTTACTGCATTGGGCTCTCTCGAGTGTCTAGTTTTGGATCAGAAGATCAGGCTTTCCTGTTTGAGAGCTTCTAGTTTGGGTCCTGGTTGAGTGTCTGGTGGTTGCAGAGGAGATCGGTGTCTGGTGTTCAGGGGATTGCTTTTGGTGAGTGCTAGTGTGGAGATCTAGTTGCCTTGGAGGGAGGGTTGAGGTGTCACTGGTTGTTGTGGATTGAGGAGGAGTGGGAGGAGTGTGTTTGGTTTGTAGTTTTTGGTAGTTGGTGGTTGTTTGGGAGAGGTTTGGTGTGGTTGAGTTGGGAGAGAATTTTGTTGTGTGTGTGTGTGGATCTGTTTAGTTGGAGGGAATTGCTACATTCATAGAATTTTATTCTCGAGAGAATTTTAGTGTTCTCGGGTGTGTTTGTCTGTCTGGAGGCTCGAACGTTGTGAGGTTCGAGTGTTGTGATCTACACCATGGTGTCGCTCAGTGAGGTAGGTACAGGATGAACTATACGTTGTGTTTTGTGCTTTGTTGTTTGTTGATGAGGAGCCCACGTGGTTCTGGGATGTGTTTTTGGTCATGCAAGGCTTTGTTTGTTTGGCTATGGAGTACGAAACAGGGGATGGACAAGTGGCTTTGAACACTTGATTATTAGTGAGATTTGTTGTGTTGCTATACTTACTCTGCCTTGCGTCTTACCCACGCAGGTGTTTGAGCCCAAGGGAGCGTATACTCCTTTTGTGATCCCCACTTACTCTGCCAGTGAAGGAGGAAACATGGATCTGACATATCAGGTGCGTGTAAGTGCTATCACTACGTCTTGACATTTTTGTTTAGGCTGAGTTTACTTGCACGGTTACTTGGGCTCCAAGATGACGATCATAGATCTTCCAGTTGTAAAGACTTAACTTTTCTCTGAACTTCTCTTTGATAGATTGTTAACATCTGGTAGATGAGAATTAAATGTGTTTTGTTTTGCCAACTGTGCAGCTCGGGATGACAGTGAATGCCACCGTTCAGAACCCGGCAAAGCGGGAGATGTTGGTGAATTACGTGAAGAATACCATGGGTACGCGTTTCTGGCTCTCTGAAAGAATACTCGTTGAATTGACACTCACTGGTTGCGAAATAAAATGTCTTCTGCTGAAAGTTGTCATTTGAGCGAAAGGGTTGGAAGCAGGTCAAGTCAATGTATTGAGATAGAAAAAGCTTCGCATCTTGAGCATTGCTTTTTAAGACAGATGCAGCCGTTGTTGGGAGAAGGCTTAACCAGTTGTCAAGCATGTCGTCTAAATTGTGAATTCATGTCTAGATGACTGTGACGTCACTTTTCTTGGTCTGTTGGATAAGTTGAATGATACCAAAGCTCACTATGCCTACCTTTTGCAAATGTTTGATAATGATTGTGGATAAATCGAAGGAAATTGGCCCTTTGAAAGATGTATTGCTCTGTTTTTCTGACAAATTGATTGTTGTGCTGATACCCAGGTTATGACACCTGCGATATTGACTCACGCAACAACACTGTCCGGGTCTACAACCTGGGTGGCCTCAACACAAGTGCCATTCTCAAGTTCATCAAGAAAACCATCGACAAGAATGCAACTGTGCAGCGAACGGAGTGAACAGGGTGGAGTCGGAGCCTGAGCACAATTTCTGGTCATGGAATATGATGCTTGGAAGTAGTAGTAAGTTACAGCTTTGTATAAAACAGTTGGATATTGTACAGTTGTTCAAAGGATGTAAGTCGAGCCTTCGGGATTCGTGCACGGCGGAGATCAGAAAGGAGAATTTGTTTTTTCCGGTCTGAATTATAGCTGACGTCACCAGACTTACCACTACGCTCATTTTCTGTATATGTGGAACATGATCTGAACATTAATTTTGTGGAATACTACTCGTTTCATAAGAAAGATCGATATATTTGTGCATGTGACATTCTCAGTTGCCATACCAAATTTATGTGAACACTTGAAATTTCTGTCGAACATGAAAGTTAATTGTCCTTGTTTTTCTTCGCATTCTGCCCAACACGGCAAAGCTTCAAAACACACCATTCATGCTCCAGCCTCTCCAAGAGTGAGCAGCCAGCCCAACTGGCAGCTGCAGCTCATGAAGATATTAAACTTGAAGTAAAAATCTAGAATTTTATGGATATGGATGATGCATACTTTGAGGATTCAGGAATTGAACTGTGTTACGGATTAGAAACTTAACCCTTAAAGATTGCAAGCAGCATGTTACAGACTAGAAACTTCAACAGTTGAACAGCAAATAAAGTTCAGATGACATAAGTTCATTGCATCATTGGTGTACAAGTTTGGAAGTGAACAATCTGAAATGATCATCCCAGATTCCAGAAGAAAGGTTGACCCTTTAGTGCCCACGAAACCTCATTGGAGTCACTGACCTCGCGGTAATGCCGCTTGTGAGAAATCAGTGAGGTTCATATAATGAGAAACATGTTGCACATCCTTTGGAATAATCCACATGCCAATTGGATGCCAGCTATTGGGGAAATTTTGGACTTAACCCAGCTAATATCCTCTCTTCTGTGAAGTTATTTGGTAGAGGTAGAGTAAACATAGATGATACCTTGACAATATTTGGAAAATACCCATGTGATACTTGTGTAAGATATGGATGATTTTTTAGTTTTTTAACCGGTAAATATCTTAAGACATTCAAGTTTTACTGGTTGGACGTCAATTCCCGTTGGCCAATCAGTAACTAGCTATTGGTTCTCCCCGTGCATTGTTGCATGCTCGAAACTAAATGCAAAAAAGTAACGCAGTCCAAATTGTGAATACACAGAGAATGTTTAGAAAGATTTTAGAAATTTGTGTGAAAGAGGAATAACACCTAGAGCAATAGTGTGTTTGGAGCCCCATCACGCAATTCTAGTGATTGTTCTAAATGGTATTAAAAAAGATGGGACACATGTAAAAAATACATAATGAATATAGCTAGAAGGTAAATTTTGTATGAAAGTATGATTTGAATATAATCCGTTTTGGTAGTTTATTGTCGATCTAAATAAAGGGCTCTTTAACCTCTAAAGATGTTAAGTGGCCTATTCAGGTTCTTTTAAGGTTCATAATTACTTTTTAGAAGTAAGAACTAATCATGGTCGACCCTTACGATGATGTTCATCTTCTTAATAGAGAAGTACACTGTCAATTCCACATCAAACAAGCTGCTCTTATTAAGTTAGTGGCAGGGCACATCAACAGGCCATAGATAGATCCTACTTTAACTTCAATAGTCAAATATTTCTTCTAAATCAAATTGTGTTAGCATACTTTTCTTATGCAATCATTTTAGATGGATTGTTGTACATTACACATTCAGCGTATTCAATGATAAACTCATGTGACCAATTCAAGGATACCAAAATATTTTAAGAAACACAACATTAACAATAAAAGATTGAAAATAATTAATACAAAAAAATAACAAAAAAATGAACTTACCAATAAAACGTGCATAATCATCTTCCACGTTGAGGTTGGTTTGCCATGTCGCTCTAGTGTCTTTTGCCACGAAAATATGCGGCCACAAAATTCCAACCTCAAATTCGCATCCATCTCTCTAATTTTCCTTGAATTAGGGAAAGATTTGGGATTCTCCACTATGCTCCTCTCAATCATTAATGTTTGTAATTCTAAATACATCTCGCCGATGTCATATAAATTCATTTCTTTCAACATGAACGTTGCATCATCTTCCTCAACATCATCTTCTTTTACAAAACCCCCTAGTAACAATAAAGGTTGTAAATTTGACAAATGTGTTGCACCACGGCACTCACTAGTATTGGATGATTCTAGGGCCTCATACGTCCTCTTCTCCATGCGTCTCTCATTTTTCCTCTCATATTTTATGTGTTTATAAATATTATTTCTTGCCCATTTATATGGCTATCATCTATCTATGAATTTTAATTCTTATAAACCATCTATATTTTCATTTGTTATCTTGTTCAAAGCTTCCCTAATTCCTATGTCCTCTAAATTAAATGTGCCATGCAGAATGACCCTTCTATTTTGTACATCAATTATCTGTTTTTAAACTATTTGTAATTATCTTTAAGATTACTATGTTGAATGGCTTAATGTATTTGTAGTGACAATTTTCCAAACATTTTCTTTGCACAACTATTTTTAAGAGGTGGGGATTAAAAATTGTCTTATAAGATGGAGCTTTTATGGTAGGATTAACAACCTGAGACTCTATATGAAGGGGGCCTCTAAAATCTGGAATGGTCTAATTTGTTGCTTCTTCCGCTTTCTCATACTGATCTCTAGAAGTTTGACATTTAATACAAAAATTAGCCAAATCATTTGCAAATGTAAAACCAGACCTTGCACAAAAACGCCCTTTTGCCATGTTTTAAAAGTTCACCTATAAAAAAACAAGAGACTTCAAAATTCAGACCTAATCAACAAAATAAGAGAACATCACACAAGGGAAATGCACACAGGTAAACCATTGTGAGCACTTACTTCAAAATGACAAGATAAATGATTTAAATTATAAAGATGAACTATGCGCCCTAATGAAAAAGATGTCGTTTGATTGAATAGGCAACCTTGAAGGACCTTCTTCAACACTGTCTTCTTTTAAGCGGCTGATTGGTTTATATAAAAAATGGGGGTTGGTTGAGCCAAAATGGTGGCGGATGTTTATGGACACCAAAGAGTACTCTAACGAGCCTCTTATCTTACCATCAATAGAAGAAGGTACATGCGATCGCAACAAATTCATGAAACGATCATGTGTTCCTTCACAAGACAAAAGTATATGTTCAAAATGTAGAATACATTGTACTCCATTATGGAATCTAAATCTTAATATTATGAATTATAAACAATGTGGAGGAATTGACTTGAATGGTTGACTACGAATTTGCAGCTCCCCAACAAATTACACACTTTTGGAATAGTAAGAAGGTGAGAAAATACTGAGATTTTTGGAATCCACATAGCCAATGGGAATTACCAATAACATCCCAAATGACAAGTACCGAATGTTATATTGAGCATTTCCAACAAAATGCAAAGAAGTGCTTCATAGATGCAATAATGAATTAGGATTTTATAATTTCATGTGTTGGAGGTGTAAAAGTTCTATCAAGGCGCCTAGAGTTATTAAAAGTGGGGATCCTCGTAACATAGCTTTTGGAGCACCTTGGAATGGGTTCAACATATCAAGGAAGAAGAAATGAGGTTGTTAGGCAATGGAGATTAGTGTATTGAATGCACGAACTGCATCAAGTATATCTCTCCTACCGATTCTATTCATACCATTGGGAGGTCATGAAGCATAGACTATGGGCGAGTAAAAAAAAATATTACCGCGTTCATTCAACCATTTGTTGAAAAACTTGACTTATTCTTGGATGGTATTAGTTGTCAGTATAACTATCCATGTCGGCAAATTATTAACATTCTTCCAAACTCTAAAATACCAAAATTAGAGCTACATCGATGCTGCTCATAGGAAATCACCTGGCGTAGTGCAAGATCTCAAATTTGAAATCTTCACGAAAATCTGGATGTAAACGATGCAAAAAGGAATTGACGCTGAACGTAGAATTAATCAGGACAATACATTTACGGAAACAATGAATGACAAGTGCAACATCCACCTGCAAGACGAAGTACTACAGAACTTTACGAAAGTGTTTGCAAATTATGAAGATCATTGAAAAATCACAGGGATGCAAGAACACAATATAGTTTGGAGTCAGGAGTGTCCAACAATTCTAAATTGTAGCAAATATCATTTGAATAAGTTCAATTTGTCGCGGGATTTGGTATTTGATGTGATGCATATCGCCGATCTTAACCTATTCAAAAATTATAAAATAAAGTTATTTGAGGAGATCAAAGGACATCGGAACATATCATATAATGTGCTTTATATGATATGGTTACAATGTGTTGTAAGAATGTCACTGAGGCTCATACCTTTGAACAAAAACAAAGTCATTAACCTGATGACCACAAAAGTTATAGTGCTAAAGAATATCAACAATTTGTTTTTTACATGCTACATATTATACTTAACAAACTAGATGGAGTACTCTCTGAGAAACAAATTGTGGTGGGGTGACTCCTTGAAGACATTGGATATTTCTTATTTGTTCGCACTAGAGGTGAAGGTTGGATAGGAGATGATTTAAATATTGTTCAATTTTTTTTTCAAAAGAGGCGTTTATATTTTGAAGCACTCGATGGTCTAAACGGAAGGCCACTTGAACATGCAGTAGGAGCGGGTCACATTTTGGAAGATGTAAGACGGTTCGGCCATTCTGATGTATATTGGTGTTTTCAGTTTGAGCGAGAAGTGCAAAAATATCATAACATCAAAACAAATCAAAAATTAGTGGAAGCGATATTTATAAAGTATTGTTCTTGTAGATTGTTTCAGAAAGAGAAGATATGCATGCAGATTAAAAGTGATGAATTAGAAAATTTTGAAAGGGCATTAGTATAGGTCCACGATGTAATGCTTTTTCTATAAGGCACTGTCCAAAACCATGAAATATGAAACATTATATATATTGTATGAAAGTATGATTTGAATATAATCTGTTTTGGTAGTTTGTTGTTGACCTAAATAAAAGGCTCTTTAACCTCTAAGGATGTCAAGTGGCCTATTCAGGTTCTTTTAAGGTTCATAGCTACTTTTTAGGAGTAAGAAACATATGACATTAATGCAAATTAGATACTTAATTATTATTTTTCAAACAAAGGTTTTTGAAATTGTTGATCTTCTTATGTCCTACTTTTGTGTTTTTATTTCTTTTGTAAAGACTTTTATTAAAGTGAATTATAAAAAAATCGCATGTTGATTAATTAACAGAATTCTTGATGTATAACTTGCTCGTGACATACTTGGAATAAAAGAAATCCTAAAAATTATGTAACTGTAAAATGAAAGCAAGTAATGAGTGTTTGCATCAAGACAAAGATGGATACTTATAAACTCAAGATTTAAATCAATGAAAAACTAGAGCTACGCAATGTTATGTACAACCGTCGACAAAAATCATAATTTATCATGTCATTTGATACAAACTCTACAATTTTTTATCTGAAGATAAATTAAAATACTTCACAATGAAGTTTCTATTGCGGCACTTGCAAGAGAAGTGTGAAGTCTCACATTTAGAAAGTAAATTGCTAAAAGACGACTTTGTGAAAAAATTCCAAAAAAAATCATAACTCACAAGTACGAAATGAAAGGTGTTTATATACAAATGAAATAAAATAATATTTACACAATAAATAAACGAATGAAGTCGAGCTTTGTTTTTGTTTTTAAAATATATTAATTGATTTTTAAATATTCATTGAAATAATTTTACAATAACTTTTTGAATAGCCATTTACATAATCTACATAACCTTTCAAACAACATTTCAAACGATGCTTGATTTTTCTTCATATTTTTTTGGAGTAAAACCCTCTCCGAGTTCCTCGTCGACGGAATTATTGGCAATTTTATTATCACCTTTATTTAAAGATGCTAGATTTCTAAAGTAAATGTAGGCAACTCATTTATGTTGTTGGTTTTTTATATTAAAAATAAAACTCTACTTTATATTACTAAATTATGCATAATTTAATCTAAATTAAAAAGGCATGAATCCATAAACTGTTATGATTTAAAGGTTTAAAGGTGCATTGATGGTCTAAGATTACTCATCCATGTGTTGATTTACAAATAATTTCTATGTGCAGCCTAAAGTTGAAAAACCTTCAAACTGAAGGTAAAAAATGTTCAAACTATGAACTGAAAATCTCAACCGTCCCCTCTCCGTGTGCGCCGGCATTCCTAATATCTGTTTGAGGTCCGGATCACTCACTCGCCCTGGATACTCATCGGACCACGGCAACACCAGTACCAAAACACTGGTATCAACCACCTCCAGTACAGCGACGCGGGTATCAATCACCTCCAGTACAGAAACACTGGTATCAACCTCCTCTTGACAACAAACAAAAACCACTGCAGACAACTTCAGTAACTTCATTGAGCATCAAGTGCGAGAAACTTGCAACACAGAGTCCCTCCAAACTTGCACGATCTGGATCTTCTCTCGGACATAATTCAAACTCCCAGGCTCAACATCACACACACACACACACACACACACACATTCACACTCTGTACATACACATACTCATACACATACACATACATTGATATTCACATCTTCAAATTTGCAATCTCCGAAACTCCAGCTGCTGCACATGAGGATCTCATGACAGACATAGCTAGGCTACTCGTCTTATCTCATCTCATCTCAATTGGGCCGGCACTGATCACATGCTTTTTGAATCCTACCTTGAATTCCAGTAAGGTATGTGCTGACTAGTTCACACATATGGGAAGATCCAGACCTGGGAGCAGCTTGTGGAGTTGAGGAGGAGGAGGAGGAGCTGGCGTGCAATTGGGTCAGTTGCGAGGGGATTGGTTGGGGAGGGAGTCGATGCGTGATGCGTACGTAATTCATATGTGTCGGTGAGTATTGGGTTTTTGTTTTTGATTTTGGGGAGAGGAGGATCTGTTGAGTTGCGTTGTGATTTTTGAGGTTTTAGGGTTTATTGATTGATGTGAGCTCTGTTTTTTAGGTTATGTGTTTTTTGAGGTTAGGGCATGATAGTGGGGTGGGGAGGGGAGTTTTGGAAGGATTGTAATGCTGGTGTTGGACTCTCCTGTGAGATGGTGTGGGGGTTGTGAGGGTGGTTGCGTAATTGGGTGGTGATTCGGAGGTTTGGGGAAGAAGGAAGCTCGGTTTGGGGGGTGTTGGTTTTCTGGAGTAAGTTTGAAGTTTTCTGGGATTTCGCTTCTAGGATGATGGGATTGCCTATCTGCGGTGCATTAGGGGTTGTTTGTCTGAGTTTCTGCAGCATCGAATTTAGAGTATTGGCAGGAATTCATTGAGGTTTGAAGACAGCTGGTGATTTTAGGGTAAGGATTTGACCTGAAGGCGTTCAAGATTGTTGGAGGGGGGAAATAATAGCTAAGGCTGGAGAAAGATCGTGAATTTTGAGCAGGGAGGGCTCGTTACTGAAGGTGGGATGTTTTTATAGTAGATGCAGGAAAGTCCGTTCACTGTTTCTCCACAGTTGTAGCTTTGTTCATGACGAGGGCCCTACCACAACTTTGTGTGTGCATTCTTTACTACGTGTGCCGATTAGGACAATTGTATCCTTTACCTTTTTTGACAAATTCGAAGGCAATATTTGGGTGCAGAGCTTTCGGATGAACAATTCAAGGGGATCTCCGACAGCCAGTGATTTGTTTGAGAATATGGAGCTTCTGCAAGGGGACTCTGACGATGGAGAGTATCGTCCTCTTGGACATGCAGAAGAGGATCCGGGGGATGACCTTGAGGAATTCAACGTTTCACAAGTCCTACGGCCCATACCGTGGTCCAGTCAGTGGTTTTGGTGGCCGGGACTAATAAGTCTTGGTATTGTGTGTCTTGTTATTGCAGCTGTGTTGATTCACTGGGTAGGTCCTATATTTATAGACAAGGTAATCTTTCTGTCTCAGTACTCTGCATGGAAAGAATCAGTGAATCAAGTGAGTAGCGGTTAGAGCTTGAGAGCATGAGACTACATCGTGGGCTCGCTCTTTGCTAGTGTTTCTATTGCTGCACTGCGAATTCTGCATAAATTAAATCTTTGGGATAAAATTTAGATGGTTTGCTGATGCACTGCTAGCGTTGTACCGAAATCATCTTTGTAACTCGGCAAGGCCACTGTCTATGCACTTTGGACTTAAATTACATGTCTTTTCGTGCAGGTTATTATTCCTTTGATGTTGTGGGAGTCAACCCAATTCTCAAAACCTGTCCTGGCGGTAGTGCTCGTATGTTCACTTGCGATTTTCCCGACGTTTATCTTTCCATCAGGGCCATCCATGTGGTTATCAGGCATGATGTTTGGCTATGGTTATGGATTTCTGATAATTATGGGAGGAACCACAATTGGTCAGACACTGCCCTACTTCGTCGGGCACTGGCTGTTGCATGATCGAATACAGGTACGTCATTATGTCCGTTTTATCATCACAAGCTTATTCTAATTTTTGTTAGGCCATAAGGGATCATGACTATATTGCAAACGAGATTTAGATCGGCTCTATCAATAGCAGTTATAAGTATGGCTCTGTGAATTTATGAGCCTGTTTTTAATCGTGTTTCAATAGTCATATAAATGTCGTGTGATATTTGCTGCATTCATACTTTGTTTTACTTGATAATCAAAAGAGTAGCTCTTGTAAATTTGTCAACTATGGACCTCGTGCAAGCATATTATATCCCATGACGAGTCTAGATGATAACTATTTGATATCCAGGAACTTGAAAGCGCGATACATCCATTTCTGATTCAGACAACAATCTGAAGTTGATTGTACTTTTTTTGTAGATGTGGCTAACAAAGTATCCAAGAAAGGCGGCAGTGTTAAGAGTTGCCGAACAAGGCGGTTGGCATCAACAAGTTCGTACGATTATGCTGTTGCGAGTCTCCCCACTTCCATACCCGTTGTTCAATTACATTGTCACTGCTACAAACATCGAATATAGTCCCTACATCGTTGGCTCCATACTTGGTATGGTTCCAGAAGCTTTTATTACAATTTACAGGTAATTCTACTGTCTCCAGGTCTGGCAGGTACATTGTTGACTGTATTCAGCATACTTCGCAATATGTTCAAGAAGGCATGTACCTACTGGCAATGAGCAAGACCTATTGGCAGTTGTTTATTTGTCCCGGTGCTTTTTGAAGTTTGCAAGTTATCAGCTTAGAATGATGTTTACTATCTGACGAGGGTGTACCATAGTCAATGATCATTTTTTGTCACAAAAATGTAGTGGCCGTTTGCTTGGTTCAGTTTCCACCAACATGCTTATGATTTGGATTACAACTTGCCTGCAGTGGGAGATTACTGAGTACACTGGCCGACATGCAACACACGAAGCGGGACATTACACCTGTGGAGATTATTTACAATGTCGTAGGTGCATGTATTGCGGCGACAACAGCAATAACGGCAACCGTGTACGGACGGAGGGCTCTTCAGGAGATGGAGCTAAGGGAAGCAGCAGAGCGTGAAGCCTCAGAGCAGCTCTCTCACTCCTTGACAAATGTTATCACAGAGTCACCCTCTTTTAAGCATCCACTGACATGGACTGGGCATGCTTCACCGGAGGTATCACAACCATTGACTCGCTCTATGGACGACTTCCCCCCTCCTGTGTGAGAGCTTCCAACCCATACAAGTAGACAATGATGGCATTACCGTCAGACACGCGTTGCCAGTTATGAGGAAACATCAGTAGCCTGCACCCAATGCTTTCGTGGTGCGTTTACCCAGAACACCATCTGAAATGTAGTCAAGTTGTTGCAGCGGCTGAAGTTTCGATTCTAGAGCCTTCCATTACGTGTATGTGCGAATGGAAAGAATGCTGGTAAGTCGTGTTGGAGATTCCAGAGCAACAATGGTGTGCGCTCCAAGAAAGTAAACCGAAATGAAGCAATATGAGTAGAAATAGTGCGGCCATTGATGACTGAAGTCTCATGCTTCTTTGTACAGTTGTAGACTCGGAAAGCCTTGCATACTTAGTGTAGAAGCTCCCCGAGTAGAAATTTTAGGTGTCTCAGTATTTTAGTGTGCTCGTCAGAATGCTTAGAGCGTGAGTTCTGGGCTCATTCCCAAGTCTGGTCAACGCAACACTTGGAAACCGAACCCCGATGTCTTGGAAGGGGGATGACTGCAGGCGGCAGAAGATATTTTTTGGGTGAACTGCCATTGTCCTGGTTTTCCGTGATTCATTTGATAAACTGGGTGCTTTGGAATTGAAGGGTATGCACAGAACTAACTTTGCTGAAAGAAGTTCTCTGTTGCACTACCCAATCAGTTGAGACAAACATGGAGAGTACTCACAATTCAGTCTCTCGCGGCTTGTTTCTGCTATTATAGCACTCACGGACGTACAGATGTACAATTGCCAGTTTGATCGGCAGGCAGATTTTTGTAAGGTAGACACGGATGGAATAGTTAGGACCTGTAACAGTTGGAGCTCTCATGTCAATTTTTCATATTTGCTATTTGGCATTTGGAAATGAAAACTCGAGGACGACACTATAATAAATCGAGCTCAGAACATGGGCGCCCACTGCATTACAGTTCAGATTCCAAAGTAACTATCAACATCTTAAGTGTATGGTACCAAAATAATCAGGCACAATTCTTGTCTTGAGTACTCCCAACTCTTAAATCTTGATGCCTACATCTATAAACTCAAAGCTCAATTGCATTCATTAGAATGTTTCATATTGTCACTATAAGAGAGTGATACTATTTACCATCTATTTTTCCTCAAAACGTTCTCAATACAGTTAACCAAAATTCAAATTGAACAGTGATTAGCCAGAATTGCGAAGACATATTCCACGGTATTCCGAGTTTCACAGTTGAGACCTTGTATAGAATCCAAAAATAACCTAAAATTATTCCAAAAATCTTAAAATCCAAACCATATTGATTTAAAACAGAATTCTGCACTCAAAATGTTTTTTGCAAAACATTTTAAGTTTTGTAAGCACATCGGCTAGGTTTGACTGATGAGCCACCGCCTTTCTGGATGCTTAGGATAGGAGGAGTTAACAGGCAGCAGAGTACCCAATTGCATGACGACAGTACCAGTACATACTGCTAAAGTCTTTGAGAATTTACAAGCTTGTTGTCAACAACAGAGGAGTCTGTAGTCAATAATATGGTAAGATGTGCGTGACTCTGGGCGCTTTGCTGCGGTGGTCAAGCTTTGCTGGGAATGTTAGCCAGTGAGCAGAGCCTCTGACACGACTGACACGATTACTGACATGGTGGAAGGGATGTCAGATATCTGTGCGTCACTGACAGCGGAGATTGGTTTTGAACGTTTCGCCCCGGATTGGGACCATGCACTACTCAGCTGGGTACCGTAGCAGGGCATCAGGGCTTGTCCACAAAATCTCTCTTAAAATAAGGGGAAAAACTAATTGGGATTTTTTAAGGGTAAAATCTATCGTATAATGCAGCTCGGTTTGTCTTACTTGGTTGTTTTGTGCTGGAATCTGTCGAGGAGACATACCAAGTTGCGGTCAATGTGCTCAATGGCATGGGTCCTCCTAGTAGATAACTAAAGGATGAATTATACTTGAGTTTTGTTGGCTTATTTAACTTCTAAACGACCAAGGGTCGTTTTGCTCAAAAATGCCTCCAAATAGTCCCTTTTGAAAGCAAGCCGGATAGTGCAAAATTGGAACCAATTTTAGTATTTCCAACCATAAGATCTTGTATCTAACTTCTATACCTATATGCCTATCAAATCTCACAGTCTCATTCCTTGCCATTTGAGAGATTATAACATTCAAAGTTGAAGAAACACTTTTTTTTACCCTGCAATAGGGGGACATGAGTCTTTTGAGGTTCCAAAAACCAATTTTTTGAGTAGATTTAGAATGAACCTCTTTAGATTCTTGTTCCTGGGTGAGTTAAGTGCATGTCCACAAAATCTCATGCCTATGCAAGGTGTGGAAGCTTGAGAAAATCATCATTTTCCACAAGGGGGTATGCTAAAATTCACATACAAAGGCCGTTTTTTTGCAATAAAAATAGCATATGGAACATTCTTGGATTGAAAATCCAAAGGGTGGAAATATGCCCTACTGCCTCTTCTATATAAAGGAATTTTTACTCTTTAAAAAAAACTAAAATCTCAATTTTTTGTGGAATTTCAAAGTTTCATGTTTAGGTAAATTTGGGTAAATTTGGGTAGTTTTGGGTAGTTTTGGGCAGTTTTGGGCAGTTTTGGGCAGAAATTGCTGCATTCACAGTGGCCGAGAGCCTGCCCAAAGATTGGCTGAAATCTTAAAAATTCCATAACTTTACCTCACTTCATCCCAAAATAAATAAAAAATAAACCATCCCCATAAACCTCTTGAAAAAACAAAAAAATTCAAAAAAATTCAAAAATACTTGCCCAAAGTCCAAAGTCCAAAAAACACTTGCCCAAAGTCCAAAAACACCCCCTCTAGGACTATGGCCATTTAGGGGTTAAATTTATAATAGTTTATAATTGGACATCTTTCTGAAGAACGCAAAAATCAAAAATTCATATTTTAAAAAATAAACCTTACTTTTTCCCAAATTGTTTTTGGATGGGAGGTGCATCAACTAAGTGTTCTACTGTAGTATTTACTTAAACTTCAAGAGTTTCAACAACTTTTTAATTTTGGAAGTTTTATAAAAAAAAAAAAAATTGTGATTGAAGCCAATCAAGGTTTGACTTACTATATTTATCACTTTTGTTAGGTTGAAATGCTATATTGTTATATAATAAAATGATTGTAAAAGTATATTTTAATTGGATGTTTTGATAGAAAAAAGTGGTTTGATGATTATAACATAGTAAATTTATAGGTATAGTGAAATCTGCAATGAATTTGATGGTCTCAAAACATTAAATTTATAACATGTTTGCAAATCCATAATTTATAGAATTATCTTGTAATATATAGCCTATCAAGATTATTTTGAAAGCAATATAAGATTATTTTGATAGCAAAATTCTAAAATCTATTACTTTTTATATTAGATTTATACTATTTATATGACTATGTATTAAAATTGATACCTATACGTGCGTAAAATACTAGACTATATGCAAAATATATAAAATTTATTGTTATAGAAATTCAAAATGATTTCATATGTAAAAATATAATATTTCAACCATATATAGTATTAAAAATATGCATATATGAGATATAAAGATTGAAAGACACATTTTTCCACCCTTTATTTCATCTTGTAGTCGTTTCATCAATATACCCAAAAAAAATGTAATTAAGTTAATGGTTAATGCATTAATTAGGCTAGCTCATAAAATTACAATTAAATAGTTTATCTTTAAAATATTAGTTTTAGAAATAAAACACTAAGATTTTCAACTTCTAAGTCTTTATAACATATCTATTCCTTTTGATCATTTCTTTATCATATTATTTACCTTAGATTAATATTTTATTGAAATATAAATTAAAAAATATCATTTGAAATTTAAATATTTCATTATAAGTATAAAAATAAATTTCGAATAGAACATGTGGAATGTTTTATAATACAAGGCATTCAAATTTTGTTGAAAGTAGATTCAAGTATTAGAAATGAAACATTTGTATATTCTTTATTAGGTGAGCGCGAGATTATCTTTTAAAAAAAATAAAAAATATATATACTTTTTTTTTGAAAGAACACGTATCTAATGACTTTTAGATCTTTCAAAAATATCAATAAAAATCCAACATTAAAATTTACTAACCAACCTTTTAAATTATATAAAAATATATTCTTTATATCAAATACAACAGGGTGAAAAATAAAAATAAAAATATGAACCATGACCCTGAGTGCTTCATCCCCATGCCCTATGCTCCAACCCACATCTTCCTCCAGATCTCGATGTTCCATGCCCTCTTCTCCCACCCCACTCCGGGTCACTCCTTGCAGCAGAATTTGGAAACTCAACTCATAGGATGGAAGATCTACAACATCTTCTCTAAACGACATCCATCATTTGAAGTGGAACATAGATTGAGTTGGGGTTGTGGTGAATAGTTGGGTAGCCTTGCCACCTCTCCTTGCATTTCTTTCCATTCAGCTCCCTTCATCTTTTTTCCCCGGGCCTCTTGCAAGATTGTCCTTCAATAAACAGCCCTTTCCAGCTTCCGCATATTCAAGTCTACATTGTCATCCTCAGGGGCGCTTATGGGCTTCCCGATTTGGACCATGAGGTTAAATGACAAACAACATGACAAGGTGGCCTGAGGTGGTCCCACATACAAGAAGATCAAGAGCAGACAATACCGGATGATGATCTACGGACATTTGACGTCCTAACCAGACCTTGAATCTGAGGCTGGCTGGTTGCAAGGGATTACTGTGGCCTTTGTATTTGAGTGCATATATAAATCATGTAGTGACATTATGACGTCATGTGATTTCTTTGAGGTGCACGGAAGACCAATCTTAGAGTAACATTTCTAAGAATAGTATGTTCTAAGGCTATGTGCCACATGGGCTTTTCCAACTCCGAGACCTCATCCATGTACTAGGCTACCATCAAAAGAGCGCTTCGTGCGGACCATAGTGTTTGAAAATTGTATCAATCCAAGTGATATGAGTGAACACATGCTGAACACAGAACTGCAAACAAAAAACATTGAGTGAATCCGTAGTCATAAAAAGTTTCATGCAGCCTACACCCAGGTTCATCATCTGTACTCAGATGGGAAAACTGTGTGGCAAATCATAGTGTTCATTTATTTGAGCTAAAATGTGAAACAAAGGATATGTCACCATCTTCCAGCAACTGTGGAATGAGATAGGTACGGTGATTGCTGATGAGCTCTTATTACTAACTTACATGTACATTCCTGGGCAGTAAGGAAGTTTGCTCAAGGATTACTTCATGCTCGCCAAAAGCGGATGGTCACCGGCTACCATTGTTTTGTCAGGCAAACAATTGGATCCGCGAAAACAATGCACAGGCTGTGAGTAAAGAAGCTGACAACTCCAGTGTACAAACAACATCTGTTTCACCAATACATCTGCAACCCAACGGTTACAGCACAACTAAACTGTAAATTCAGAAGAAAAATCTTTGTAGCATTCCTGGACACGTTCTTTCCTACATACAGGTACTGGTGCCCTGTATAGTAGCACAACTTTTCATGCTGGTCATTTGACCAATGTTACAGCCAGTTTGTACCCAGAAACTTGGACTCCAACCGAAAGACCTTGTTGTTAGAGCCGGTTTAGACTATGCCCAAATTTTGAGAGGCAGTCGGTTTGGAGCAATGGAAATGTTGAAATGCCCAAAGTCTGGCCTCTCGGCCTTCATACTAGGGGCTAAAGTCCAAAGAACGTCGCATTCAAAAAAACCTAGGAAGTTATGGCGCGAAGGTGATGGTCTCTCCAACAATAGTTTAGGTCGAGCAAAATGCTTGATCCAAACGTCTATAGAGAGGCTGCATTTTTTTTTAATTGGGCTTAGTCTCTTGACATATTTTGGTCCAAAAAAGTGACGGTCGTCCTCTCATTTTGGACATACTCTAAAACCGACCCTTAGATGAGAACATTGCAAGTTATAAATGAGTCGTGATCCAAAGTTTTACAAAAAGAAAGGTCACAACTCAAAGTTAAGTAAAGATAACAATAAGAGAAATGAAGTTCAAAGAACATCAAAAGATTAATAAATAAATAAAAGTATAATTAAAATTAAAATTACAAAAGTCTTGACTTTCTACATCATTTTTTTGAAAATATTTTACTTTTAGATTTCAAATTTTTTGTAACAAGAGTTAAATGAATAGCAAAAACAAATATGGAATTTAACCCAATTTCTTTTGATATGAATCCAAAATTAATGCACAAAGGCTATTAGTAAATGAAAATTCTTAATTTCTTTGGTCTCCAATCCAAAGATTTTTGGTGTAAACCAACCCTTATTCTTCTGTTACTTGGGTGTTACTTTTAATCAATGATGATTGTTCATGTCTCTCATTCTAATTACAAACACTTCTAATGGATAATATAGTTCTTGATAATTAAATTTGTGAAAATTATATACATCCATACAAAGTTCTTGAGAATTGGTTTCAGTCATTTGTTGTATAGTTTTCAAAATGAGGTGGACACTCTATGTGTGCAATGAGGTATTTTATCTTATAACATGGTAAAATTATGGATTTGAATTTTTTTTAACCCCCAAATGCTTGAGCCTATGACCACAGAAATAGACTTTGACTTTGGATGCTCTATTTAGCTACTAAAAATAATGAAAAATCTGAATTTTTAATTTTTCTTAGCTAGATACACATCTTATCTACAAGCAACAATTTTATCAAAATGAATGGTTTCATTATGTAATTATTATAAATATTCAAATCAAAACAAACAAAGGAAATTCATATCAAATATAGGTTATACTAAAAAATTATCAAATATTTACCATAGATGTATATGACAACCAAGAACCTTATACTAGTTATCGTGCTCCAAAATTATGTTTTAATTCAAAAATATGATGAAAAAACCTAAAACCGTGGAAAATCGAGAAATAGCCATGGTTATACCCCTTCATCTTATACTAGCTATAAATCACTCAATTTTAGGTATTTTTCAAAAAAATTAATTGGAATGGAAAATAGACTTGTTAACCTACATTTCATTAGTCTCCTTCAACTACAAAAAAGATCATCCTGATAGTCAAAATTGTGTTTCATCTGTCTATATTAAGCAGATTTTGAATACACACACGGTATTGATCTTTTGGACTTTAAAGAGGCACCAAAATTCATGAAATTATTATTTTTAGAATTCATCAATGAGATTAGATAGATTTCTTACAACTTTACAACATGAAAAAATTATGGATGAAAAATTGCCATTTGGATGACAATTATGGAACTTAGAAAAATGAAATCAACTAGTTTTTGGTCATTTAGGCGTTTAGGGGTTAAATTAGATTGGTTTTCAAAGTTGTTTGTAGTTTGATGTAGCTAGGCAAAGCTTATTCCATTTCAAATAAGATCTCATGCGATAAACCAATAAACAAAACTGTAAAAAATACAAAAAAGAAAAGTTTTAGAACATGACATGACAAAAAATATTCTATCATTTAATTTAAAATTATAATTTGATATGTTTTTTATATTTATAACAATTATTTATATTGTACATATAATAAACAAAACAGATTATTTAAACAAGGGAATATTTATATATTTATAACATTTGAATTTTGTATTTATATATTCTATTGTAACATTATTTAGCAAGTATAATAATAGTTACTCACTAAATAATTACATGAATGAATCTTATGTATAAGCAAACATATTATTTGTAAATATAATTTGAATCCTTTTACATGGTATTGAATTCATGTGATTGATTGCCCACCTATCCAATGTCATTGGCTTTGACGAAATTCAATATGAAAGAGAGAGTCCACAAACAAAGTCTAATATAGAAAAGTTGAAATGAGTCTTTTGACCTTTTTACCTTCCAACTAAGAATGTTAAAAATAATCTTGGATTTTATATATATTTGAATTTCATTGATCTAATTGAAAAATTCCAATCCACATTTGATACTTTTTCCAGTAAACATTTGTACTGTACTAATCACCGTAAAACCCCAAAACTATCCCACTTAAATTCAAAATGCACGCAAAAAGCAAAGCGAGATCTAAACAGGGGCCCAATCTTTCCCACATCACAGAGATGGCTAATTCAACATGGTTGTCCTAACAGCCATGACCTTGATAAGATATCAAAAGAATAAAATGTAAACAATTGAAACATGAACTAGTACAGTAACGGATGGCGTACTAAGAATTGTTCATCACTGGAACAATTCCCCCTGCTCTTGGGTACAGGTCCCATTCCCTAGGTCATGGTCAGAATGAATAAAATATTTTATCACAATATTGAAACTTTTGAGAAATTTGTTGTAGGATATTAGGAAAAAATCATTCTTAGTGTTTAGTAAAAATCTAATAATACTTCAAGGTTATGTGTCAAAATCTTAGAAAATTATGTCAAGAGTACCATATTTAATTGACTTCAACGCCGAATCCAAAAATTCTACACCAAGGTGTTGACCTGGACCTTAAGGTGTGGAAAAAATCATACCGGTAATTTTTAAATTTCATTGATTAAAATTTTGTAAGACCAAAGAAAGAACACAAGTTGAGAGCTTGTTGTACAAAAAAGTACAGCAAGCTCTCAACATGGTGACCATCATCACTAGATGCCACCCCAATACCCTCCGAATTCACACCACAGTATCACACAGGTATCACCCAAGAACAACCTCAACATAAAAAGAACAAAACTAAAAAAACAAATAAAAAACTGAAACACTGTGACGTAAAACTAGAATCACTCACCAGATAAGATAAAACCACTTGCTGGCTCATATCAATTGAAAAAATACTAAAAAAGAACCGAAAAAAAACAATTTAAAAAACAGAAAAGAAAGAAGGGAGAGTGGACCACTTGGAAACATGCAAGACGAGAGAGAAGACCACACGGTAACTATGTCCACTTACCATATGCCCACACAACACCCGCCACATACCCGCAACGGTATCACATAGTTATAGTGCCGGTATCACTTGGGCATCGTACGAGTATCTCCCGGGTATCAAACAGAAAGGGAAGTCCGAGAGAGAGGAGAGAGACGATGGGAGAGCAGCGACAGGGATGGCGATGGTGGGTGAGCTCGCTGCCTGCGCGAATATGGCACCAGAGTGGAGCCTGACGGGCCTGACGCAGTCGTAGTGCGCGCCCCTGCATCGTCGTCGACGCAGCCTGGCTGCCCTGACACCACACTCCATCACTCCTGCCATCCCTGCCTCCCTGCCTGCCTGCCTGTCTGTGCTCCCTGCGCATCCCTCGAGTCGCTCATCTCACCTCTCATGAGCTGCAATCTCTCTCTCCCATCTCACAGCTCCACCCTCGCTCAGTAACTCAACTCTCCCTCTGCAGCCTGCCCATCCCAGTCCTCATCTCAGTCCTCGTCTGAGTACGCTACTCATCTTAGTCCCTCATCTGAGTGTTCGTTTCAGTACTCATGTGAGTGAGTAAGTTAGCTCAACCCATCTCTCTCATCCTACTCACTGCACCTGCAGATCTAGTTTTGTGGGCTGTTATCGTGTAGCTCCTGTCCTCATGTGGTGGTGAGATGGGTCAGATGACTCAAGGTGTGAGCTTTGGGGCTCATTATTAGGGAGGTTGGGTGGAGTGGAGTTTCAGATCTTAGATTCAGTTTTGTGTTTCTGTCTGTGAGGTCATTTGGGTTTGAAGTTTCTGGTTCGGTGGATGGAAGAGCTCTCTCTGGTTGTCGAGGTGGAGTGGTGGTAGTGGTGAGGTTGGTGGTGGAAAGGAATGTAGTTGTGTGTTTTGAGGATACTGGTTTAGTGGATCAGTGTTGGTGTTGTTGGATCTTTTTAGGGTACTGGGACGGGTGGAGTTGGTTGGAGGGTGTTGCACTGTTGGTGTTGTGTTGCATTGACACACATTTGGCGTCGATTGCTCCGTCGTGGATTGGAGATCAGGTTTTTTGATTTGAGGATGGTGCGGGGTGGGAGGTGTGGTGGTTCATCAAGACTTCAGATGCGAATCTCGATTTGAAGGTTGGAGTTTGGAAGTGAATGCGGTGGTGAAGGGGTGTGCAAGTTCGGTGTTGAAGTGGATCTGGAGGTGCTCTCTTTGGAATGTGTTTGGGGAGTATGACATTGTTGCGGATGAGATGTGAATGAGGAGGAGAGGTATACGGTAGAGGGGGTGATACGTCTCTGTCGGAGTGTGTATGGGGTGGGAGAAGGGGTATGTGGATGTGAAGCTTTCGGCATCGATGCTTCGGTGTGTGAGGTGTGGTTCTCTCGAAGGTGGCGACTCTTAGATTGCAGACTTCGATGGCTGGCAGCGAAGGCCGAGGTGAAGCATATCGTGTTTGTCAACAAATGCTGCGTCTCAGCCTTCGCGAGTCAAGAACGGCCTCTTCATCTCCCAGGCCGGAGACCTATTTCGGCCACTTAGTCTGAGACGGATTCAAGAGGGGTCAGGACAGGCTCTTGACGGACTGCAACGTCTCTAGCGTATCGGAGAGGTTGCAAGCAGATCGTCACAATGCACGACTCACTGCCCTCTTGCTTTGGTGAGTATGGAGTACAGGTCGTGGATACTTCAACAGGTAGCAATAAAGTGACGCAAAATCTGGTCACTTGTCTATATCAAACGAAGTTGGCGGGCAAATGCCGGCCACTTTCAATCACTTGGTGCAAGAATCTCATAGGGCAAGGTCTCAGTGTCAATGTCGATGTGGACCAACATATGTGCAAGGTCGATATGAAGCCCTGGATGTTCTGGAAGAAGCAGGGATTGAAAAGTTTTGAGGTAGATGATATCAAAGTCGAGGTTTATTGGGATCTCTCGTCAGCCAAGTACATTTGCGGCCCAGTGCCCAGTGATAGTTTCTACGTGGCGGTTGTATCTGATGGGGAAGTAGTTTTGTTGCTTGGCGACATGTACAATGAGGCGTATAAGAAGACCAAGGCGAGGCCCGCTTCGATTGAGGCGATTTTAGTGTCCCGAAGCGAGCATGTTTTTGGCAAGAAGTATCATTCTACGAAGGCACAGTTCGAGGTGGGCGGAAAGGCTCACGACATCGTGATTGAGTGCCAGATTGGTCCCACAAGTGAGCCCCGCATGTATATCAGAGTTGACAGGGAGATTGTTGTCCAAGTGAAGCGGTTGATGTGGAAGTTCCGAGGAAACCAAACCATCATCGTCGATGGCAGTCCTGTGGAGGTCTTCTGGGACGTCCACAACTGGTTGTTCAATCCAAGAGTAGGTCACGCTGTTTTCATGTTCCAAACGTGCCTGTCATCAGATAAACCGTGGCTCAAGGAGGTTGCAGCTTGCTCGTCTGTGCTTCAATGGCCGGGCACTTACTCCTTCAAAGATAAGGAGACATCGGGACCCAGTGGCTTCTCGTTGGTGTTGTATGCATGGAAGAACGAATAGGCAGGCTGTCTATTCGATCGTCTGTACGTGAGCATCTTCTCTGCCCTCGCTCTTGAATGCGATGCATGTTTCAGAACTAGTCTGCTTGCACATTAGGACATTAACAAACAAGGCATTGCTCTATTTTGACAATCGACTCAGCTTTATGTCGGCCATGTGTTCGGCACGAATTGATCAAGAGTCCTTGCCAGCAACTGCACTTAGAAGATTCTTTTATGAGTTCACGCTGAAGACGTCTCAAGCGAGAACTTTCATATACTTTACGGTGTGTACATTGTACTGGAGATGAACCTGTTTATTGGTCACTACGTTACCATCACATTGGATAGCGTAGGAAAGATTACAAGCGCTCTCTATCATATGTTTTTTAGAAAGCGCTCTGCATCTGGCCTTTTGCCAGAAGCAAATTGATTTTTGTTGGAGACAGGGAGCAGCGAGAGCTAGCAGGAGAATCATGTTCCTCTATGCGTTCAACTCTGCTGCATATGGTTTTCTCCGCATGTATATTCCGGAAAGAGATTATTGGATATGAATAGGCGATTATGTTACAAGTTACAATAATCCAATCAGCAGTCTATTCCCTTCGGTGGGAACTGCCTTGCTTTGCTAGCCTCTCTTGTGTCCATCTGTTCTTGAATGCATGCTTGCTTATGATCAACTGATTCGACCACTCTGATGAATCCTCTACAGCTTTTGACCATTGGTGTCATACTCATTGCGCAGAGTTATTACTCGGACTCTCAGAGCCCAAGGTCCTTCTGATGTCGAAGTTCATGTAGTATGTGCAACCGCAGAAATCTATAGATGGCGATGGTGGCTGGTGTAGGTGGCAATTGAGCATGGTTGAATAAAATCAGCACATGCGCAGTACAGCTATGTTAGACACTGGTTTCTAGTGGTAGGCAAGCAATCCCAATGAACCTGCAAACATGCCATGATATGAAGTGTGTTGATGCAAGATACGCACAAATATCTGGAGTATCTCATGGAGATCTCACTTTCCCAGGGAATTTGAAACCTGCGGCCTGTTCGGACGTTGAAGGAGTATTTACTCACTTCCGAAAGACCTGTAGAGATCTGGTACAAAGTTAGCTTAGTAAAACTGTCGTGCGCATCGTAGCTGTGAGAGCATCTGTCATCGTACCACAATATATTCAGTGCATCTTCCGCCGAGTAATAAAGTTACCATGCCCGAGCAATCGTGCATCACAAAAGTTGCTCCTCCGTCCCTGTTAAAGTTGCGCACTTGTAAGATGGGAAGCGCGAGAGGAAAGCAATGGAGGGGCTGAAATGATTGACATAAAGGAGCATTATTATGAATCCACCGGGATGGTACAGCCAGCAAATTGCGAGGTTGGGTCCCCTTACAACACATCCCCATTGTTGCATGATCCCCGGCTTGTTGCGGAAAAGAATGCCAACCGTGATCAGAACACGGGAGTAAGTACACAGAAATCTGCCTCAGTTGGTACTGCAACCTAGTCTCCCAGATTAGATTATTACGCCTCCACGATACGCTAGATTTCTTTTCTGATTCTGTGTAGGCAGTGGATTTTTCAGTACATGATTGTTCTGATATTGTGACTGTGGAGCAAATGCCTGTAAAAGGTGCATCGGAAACCTAGCAGTGTGGCAAGAGATGGCCTTCTGGTAGGTTTCAGTGCCGGTGCGAGTGACCTGAGTTTGCGTTTTGAAGGAGCAATGGACCATGTGCGTGCATGCTATGCTGTTGGTAAGTTACAGGTGTTGTGCTTCTCTTTGAACCTTTGAATGAGCGATTTGTTATTCATCAGCACACCAACAACTTGCACGGCGTTGATATGTCGTGGCACGATGGTTTAATTTTCTCTGTTCCTAAGCATTGGATGGTACTTACTCTTGACTTTTGCTAGACTGTTTCTGCATTTTCTTTGGTCTTTGCTTCTGTCCCTCATAATCTCATAATGTGGGTGTAGGTGTGAAGCTTTCTGCATAACTTTGGTCCTCAATGAACTCTTTGCATCAGTTAATCTGTGTCATTCCGAAACTACAACGCGGCCTTCTCAGTTAATCAGAAGGCGTCATTTCTGCACATTGGAATTCTGGTAGATTGTTCATGATTCACAATCAGTGTCCCAACTCTAATCCTAAACCACTGGAATGAAACTGGCAGGCACTTTGACTACACCGCGAGGGCTGCAATGTAACTGAAACGGTCTGTGTAAGGAATGTGGCCGACATTGAGAATGCTGTGTACGCCATACGGAATTTGCCTGTTAGTTAGTTCGTTGTCTCCTTTTCTACTCATTGCAGTTTGTTGTAAGTTTTTGGATGAGTGGCCTTCGCCACAAACATTGGGGTTGTTGTGGTTGCCCGTGCATGTTGTGCACAGGACGTGTTCCTGCAGCATTCAGAACCTCAGCTCACACATGTCACCTGTGAGGTAAACAAATTGTTTTTCAAACTTGAAAGATAAATTGTTCGCTCTGTGGACACATCACAAGCATCTTCACCATTTGCAAATCCTTTGGAAAAAAGCCTCATGCAGGTATCACTACCAAATTCTCCAAATATTTACCCAAGAGAATGTTCAATTAAACTCTTTAATGCAAATTCCTGGATTAAATTGAAGGAGTGAGTACTCCTGGATTTATCAACCGTTTCAACTTTCCGGTTCTTGAGTCAGCAGGTGGACGTTGTGTAATTCACCGCATTAATGGAGTCCTAATGATTTGTAGCATTAGGGCTTGTTTCGAGCTTGTCGCAATATCAGTAGATTACATTTGACACATGACCATGCATTACTCCACATCCATTGAAATGGCTTCAACTGACAGAAATGCGGGAGAATATAAACCAGACCAATCCACAATCTCAGACAAGGAGAAACCACCAACCCTCGCACGACAAATAAAATTTCATGAACATGCACTACTCCACATCTGCAGAAGTGGCTTCTACCTAGACCAAAATGCGGGAGAATATAAACCAGACCAATCCACAATCTCAGACATGAACCTGCTCTCATGACAGATAAAATTTCAGCAGCTGATCAAACATGTCAGAACAGCTTGTAACATACCAGGACAGCCGCTGCGAGACGTAACGCTACAACAGAAAAAAATTACCAAAACACTTCCACATGGTGCCTGAGCATTCATGGAAGGCAATTACTGACCTCCATGTAACGAAACTCGACACACTCAACTTCACACAAAACTTCCAGGATAGGTCAACATTCCTCAAGTACCTACAAGCCCTAGAATCACACACCATGATCACCAGCAATGTGAGAAAACCCAGAAGCGAAATGATGCAACCCAGAAACTGGCTGCAATGATCACCCTCGACTAATTCTTACACCAAGTACCTGGGTTATTGCAAACGGATCACTGCTCTGTGTCCAACGCCATTACTCCTCGCCACTGTCAAAGCGAACTGTTACGTAACCAGAAAACCCACAGAACTCAAAAACAATAAACCCAAGAAAAAATTTGCTGCAGAACTGCAGTCTGACTGATCCTGCGCCTGCTTCCGTCCAAATCAGAATTATTCTTGAAGGAATCTCTGCAATTTCGGGAACCTCGCACCCAATGGAAGCCGTCGGATGGGCGACGCGGCGATAGCCCACCGTGGGATTATGGCACCAACAGACCAGGTGAGGGTGTATTAGACAGAGCGCCAGAGAGGGCGCCAGTGTTGTGACTTGTCCTTGTTAGGCTGCGCATCTGGGAGGAGTGGAATCAGTTTCTGTGCGCTGTTTCGCTTCGCCAGATCCAGCCTCCTGGTCGCCGCACTGCCCTCCTCGATCCATTGGTGAGTTTTTCGTCCTTGTCATGTAGTTTTTTTCATGGTTTGGTTTGGTGTAATGGGGTGATGTTTTGGGGTTTTGGGATGGGTTTTCTTTTTTAGATCCGTCTCCTGTTTTGTGTGGTTTTGTGATGGTGGTTGTGATGATGGTGTGGTTAGGGTTGTTGTGTTGATAGGTTTTTTTGTTTCGCATTGTTTGGTTTTTTTGAGTTTAGCCTCTGAATCTGGGGTTTGGGGTTTCTGATAGGAATGTGGGGGTGATTTGTTTTGTGGTTTGTTTATGGTTTTGTGGGGTTTTTTTGGGGGTGATGGTGGTTTGAAGGTGGTTTGGTTTTCGTTTTTCTATTCATGCGAAGTGCGTCTGTAGGTGCCCATAGGAGTATCGTTAGGGGCTGGGAGAGGGTTTAGCACTCTGTGGCTGGATGAGGTGTTATGTGTTGTACAAATGAGGGTCGTGGATGGGAATGGGAGAAGGGGTTCAAGTCGGCTTCCTCTGGATGGGTTTTTGGATTTCTTATTTTTGGTGTAGACGGATGGTATAGTCTTGCAGAATGTTTCACCGCTTTGGATGGGTAATGTGAGTCGGTTGGGCATGTTCGTCACCATCGCGACGCTATACGAGCGTAGTGGTTGTGCTACATTTTGTTTACATTTTTTTCTGCATTGCACTTGACGTATTATCTTAAGCTGTTTAGCTTCTCTTTCTTAATTCTCCTCAGATGTACTCCAGACCGTTTTTTGTACATGTATGTAGTTTAGGGGGAAGTTGCTGAACCATTCTCTTGATATAACATGTGGTGTAGTGGTGCGGAATTATTGAAATTTCTTGCGATCTGTAGCCATGATAAAGATTTGTACTGTGGTGATTTTGTAGACCTAATCGATCCTGCGATATCGATTGTCTTTTGTTTATTTGTTCAAGAGAAAAGAATGCTAATCCGCTTGCTTGATGTGGTGATGCTGCAGAAGTTAAAGGAGTATCATTATCACCATGGGTTCGGAGGCAACCGAGTACAGTGTCGCGGAGTGGGGCAACCAATCCCTGGAGGTTGCAGATGAGGAGATCTACAACCTGATCGAGCACGAGAAGGTGAGGCAATGCAGAGGCATTGAGCTCATCGCCTCCGAGAACTTCACATCGCAGGCTGTCATCGAAGCCCTGGGGTCCGCTCTGACCAACAAGTACTCGGAAGGGCTTCCCGGTGCCAGGTACTACGGAGGAAATGAGTTCATCGACCAGATCGAGAACCTGTGCAAGGCGAGGGCTCTCAAGGCGTTTCACCTGGAGAGTGACAAGTGGGGCGTGAATGTTCAGCCCTACTCTGGCTCCCCTGCCAACTTCGCAGTGTACACTGCATTGCTGAACCCTCATGACCGCATCATGGGTCTGGATCTGCCTTCGGGTGGTCACTTGACTCACGGGTACTACACCTCAAACGGAAAGAAGATCTCCGCCACCTCGATCTTCTTCGAGAGCTTGCCATACAAGGTGAATTACGAGACTGGCTTCATCGACTACGAGAAGCTGGAGGAGAAGGCCATGGACTTCCGCCCCAAGATGATCATCTCCGGAGGAAGTGCGTACCCACGGGACTGGGACTACGCTAGGCTGAGGACCATTGCTGACAAGGTCGGCGCTCTGTTGATGTGCGACATGGCTCACTTCAGCGGCCTTGTGGCAGCTCAGGAGGTGAACCAGCCATTTGAGTACTGCGACGTGGTGACGACGACGACGCACAAGAGTTTGAGGGGACCCCGTGCTGGTATGATCTTCTACAGGAAGGGGCCGAAGCCAGCGAAGAAGGGACAGCCCGAGGGTGCAGTGTACGACTACGAGGACAAGATCAACTTCTCCGTGTTCCCATCGTTGCAGGGAGGACCTCACAACCACCAGATTGCTGCTCTGGCGGTGGCATTGAAGCAGGTAGACACCCCTCTGTTCAAGGCTTACGCGAAGCAGGTGAAGGCAAACGCGAAGGCCATCGGGGATGCACTGATGAAGAAGGGGTACAAGATGGTGACTGACGGAACAGAGAACCATTTGGTTTTGTGGGATCTGCGGCCTCTTGGACTGACCGGTGAGCAGCTGATTGTGTTTTTCGTTTCTTGTTGGCTCACGTTGCTGTAATTGCAATTGTGGTTTGCAACATGTGGATGTTAAGCTTGCACGTGAATGATGGTTTTCTGTGGCTGTATAATGCAGGTAACAAGGTTGAGAAGGTGTGTGAGCTGGCTCACATCACATTGAACAAGAATGCTGTGTTCGGTGACAGCAGTGCATTGGCCCCTGGGGGCGTACGAGTTGGTATGTTTATTTGTTTCTGCTTATTTTTTCGCACCTTTTTCATAACTTTGAGAATCATAGAAATGACATACGTAAAGGTTAGGATACTGACAGAATTCGACTTCAGGGTCTGATGTTAATAGGATTATGTTCTAGATTAGGGGATGGATTTTGGTGATTGTGATTGAGGGTGGCATCTTTTTCAGTTTCATCGACAGTATGCTGGTTTGATTTGAATTGTGTTGCAATTTCAGGTGCTCCCGCAATGACGTCGCGAGGTCTGAAGGAGAAGGACTTCGAGAAGATTGCCGATTTCCTGGAACGCGCCGTGAACATCACGTTGAAGGTGCAGAAGGAGAGAGGCAAGCTACTGAAGGAGTTCAACAAGGGTTTGGAGAACAACGAGGAGCTCGCAACCCTGAAGGCAGACGTTGAGAAGTTCTCGATGTCGTTCGACATGCCCGGATTCGACGTGAACAACCTGAAGTATGGCAAGGAATAGAACTGCATATTGTGTACTGCGTATTTGTGATGCCAGCTTGGCAGTATAAGTTTGAGAGGGGCATGAATGTATGGTCGGCCATGGTTCTCCCCGTTGTAATCTGTTTACCTTTGGAACTCTTGGTCAGGTTTTTAACTTCTGACTCCAAATTTTGTAGCGGTAGGGACATTTTTTTGGCATGATGTCAACAAAGCTGATGACTGCCGGAAACTCTGAACTCGTGCATCATATTCTTCTCTTGGTTAAATGGGAATGCAGTACTGGGCAAGTCTAGTAATTTCCTTTGCCCACTCAGTGGCAAGGGCTAGCATGCATTTGATACTGTATGCGGTCTCTCTTTCTTCAGTTGTCAAGTGGCAAATGCCGTGGCTATCTAACCCAGAAAGGAGTGAATTTACAAGCGGTATTTTTCCTAATCGTTTGCCTCTTTTCTTTTCGTGACAACCGTAACGGAAGTTCTCGATTGTCCAACCATTTCAGAGTTTCAGTTTGGTTGGTGCAAGTTAGGGACCTTTAGGAAGCTTTACTCCAGCTTCTAAAAGCAACGAGAGTGCTACTTCCAACCTCTGCAATAATGTTTATTGACTTCTCAGACACATATTTATACCGTATGTAGCATATGGGCCCTAATAGCTTGAAATCATATGCTGTGTGTTGGCAGTAATCTCTTAGCTGCTTCTAACTTGTTCTATTTCTTCTTACACTTCTAAACCCGAGTGCTTCGGAGTGTCACCACACTTTTGTCGGAAAAACCATGTCTTTGTTTCTTCCCAGTCATTTCATCTTCTAGGTTCTCCGCTGTAATGATGATCCGTGGGGCAGAATAAAGAGTTATGTTACAAAGCCCAATTTGCAGCAATATGATGTGCCTGATCACGAAGTCCAAGATGAACAGTCAGTCCAATCCAATATTTCGGTCAGTATTCATGTGTTACATAGGACCGCGTATGACTATGATATAGGAGTAGAAGTTTAAGGGAAAGGAGCGACGGAGCAGAAATGAGATTCTTCTTTGATTTGGGTTTACACTACACTCAGGATACCGGTACCTCTGATGGATAATTCTATGGCATTACTTTTGCAAAGAGAGTTCATTAGAGGTCAAGTTTCTTGTGCATCCTCTCAAAGCCTTGAACAAGAAACTTGACCGTCAAAAACCTCCAACTTCATAAAAAACACCTCTATTATTCCCAATTTTTAGTTCCTCTCATATGTTATTTTTAGTCAAGGTCATTTTCAAGACCCCTTGAAGTACCTTTTGGATTTTCTAGACCTTCTATTTATACTAGAAAATATGGTGTCTTCCCATGTGCTAATTACCTACGTTGATGGTTATTTTCAAAATTTTCAAGCATGTATTGGGCCATTGGAGTTGTCCTTTGGATTATGGTGTCCAGTGAACTTCTCCTCTAGGTATTTACATAACGATTAATCAGATACCCTCAATATATTTTCCAATATTATTCCATCTTGTCTGGCATCTCATCCTTTGCCTCGCCTTGACAATAATTTTTACCCTGTTGCATGCACTTCTCCGGTGTAGTGTAATGATACCCTTAGGTCAAACCACAATGATTGTGCATCACTACATTTACATTGATGAGTATAGGATTGAACATGTCTAGACATACCTAAGCTAGTCCTTCTGTATACTGTTGTAGAGAAAGGGAGTGAAACAATGCTTACTTTGTACCACTGACGTCTTCACAAATTTCCTCAAATTTGTTCGAGATCCTCGGTCAAGTGAGTTGCTTGTTTTCTCCAACCAGACTTGGATTCGGAGCTCCTTCTTCAGCCTTGAAGCAGATCAGGCTGCATTAAAATTTGGCTCCTTTCATAATAGATTGCATCTGTTTCTCTTCTCTGAGAGCTTGTCAACTCTGCAAAAATTAATCAGCTGGTGACATGAATCTAGTTTAAAATCTTAATTTAAAGAGGCCAGAGCTTTCTTCCTTCGATTGAATGACCTGGTCAGCAAACAAATTTGGAGCTCTTTCAGGAAAATATTTTCTTCCACCAATTAACATTACATGATGATAATATCAGACTAAACAGCAGGCCCAGCAACAGGCCCAGGAACACGCGGTATCATTACAGGCTGAACAGTGGTTAAAGTATTTGATGGCCCAACAGGTTCAAGAAGTGTAGCCCTCATGTTTCCATCTTGATCCTGAGGATGTAGGTTAAACCCGGAGTTTGAGTAAATTTCTTTCAATTTTGTAGCATTATATGCTGAGGATTTTTGCAAGTGTGGTGATACTGGTATGATTTTCTTCAAATCAAAGTGATATTTCACAACTCTAACATATGTATGTCCAATCTTAATTAATCTAATGTCCTTTGCAAAATCACAATCTCGTATGCTTGTGTTATCATTTGCAGGTTGGGCACGCTTGTGTACGTTCCAACTCATTAATTTTTGGACCTCGGGTTGCACATTTAAGGCTCGATGGATCTCTTTTTTGAGGTCCCTAACTAAAGCTTCGCGTCTAACGACTATGGTGTACATATTGCCCACCCATTTCAAGTGCATTGTCATTTCTTCGACGTAGTAAGGCCCTGATTTGGCTATCTCCTTGGCAAATTCTATTCTTCGAGTTAGGTGGTCTGCAGTAGCTTCAATATCATGCAGAATTTCACAAAGCTTTGCAAGTCTAGACATAATAAAAATGATGAATCTACTCATTGGGCACTAAGGTACTTTCTTTTAGCAAATTTATAATGGTCAATTACATTCATGTAAAATAGATCTAGCTTTGTTGATTTAATTGTACAAGATGATTTGATACAATATTAATTCTAGAACATGGTTTTAATTTTATCTAGTGATAAATACTTGAGAGTCTTGTATATAATATTATTATCAATGGACACTCTTGATTGTGAAAGGACATATCAATGTAATAATTGTTCATTTCTTTTCCATTCTCAATTTCTCTTTCCAAATCTGTAATCCTCTCTCAATCCCGTTAGTTGATAATGTCATTCGTTGTTTTTAAATCGATTTTTATCGTTGCTAGTTTTTTCGTTCATGAATGGAGAATGAATAACAAATAATTTTTAATAAAAGCATACTTATATTGAATAATTATTTTCAAATTGATATAATGTCAAGATTCTAATCTTATCAATGTTAATGATGTATATTACATGTATATATTGTAATACATTCAAACATAGTGATTATCAACATGGTATTTGAATGTGCTTCATAAATATAGAATTATAACATAAGAGTGTAAAAACTAGTTATTGTTATATATAATATGTTGAAACCTTTGCATCAAAATCAATCTAGACTAAATTAACATACGTAAATTTTCGTAGATAGTAATTTGTATTTTGGGGATGATATATCTTTTAAATGTGACAATTAATCATCAATAGATTTGAACATGACTATTTCTATATCATTGTCAATTTTTTAAATTTAATCTTTAAATTTGATTTCCTATCTTGTTTTGAAGTCTTGATTTAGTGTTTTTTATTTCTAAAACATTTATTTTTTAATTTTTTTTATTAGCCTAAAAACCTTAAGACCAAAATTATGAATTTAATCTTGGCATTCACATTTATTAATATTTACCTACAAGTGCACAAAAACTCGTTGCTCTATTTTTAATAGATGAAGTATACATTAATTGTGTTTTTTTGAAAAACTACAAATTTTGATGAAAAATTAAAGTTATTAGAGTCTATTGAAGTGTATATAAATAATTTTATTTTAACTCAGATGTTTTCCACCTTAGCTCTCATATTCTATTGTCATATGATATTTTAACCCCTAAAGTTGCTTCACTATGTTTCACCAAAATACGCTCTAAACTGGCATTTGTAAATAAAAAACACGAATAACTAAAAAATTATTACTTTCCAATTCTAATTGTAAGATCTTCAACTAGATTATTGTTATACCTAGTTCAAAACATTTCATCACAATCGACCTTAGAGATTAGAATATCATAACAATTGAAATTTGAATTCAAACATTTTTCACACAATTTTTAACTAGGTTGACACACTTTAACTTTTTTTTTCCTTAAATTTTCTGCATTTGGGATTTTGGGGTTTGGTGCATGACAGAGAAGTCTAAGCTAGCTAATTGTATAAAAAAATTACATACAAAAGTCAAGTGTAGTATGTTGAAAATAACATTTTTATTAAGTTGAATTTAAGAGAAAACTAATTCATCTTTCTTTCTTAGAACTTGCACTATGTAATAAATTCCCCATCCAAATGGTCAAAGAAAAGATTGATGTCTATCCTTTAAGTGAAAAAATAAAATAAAAAAACCCTCAAAAAACTAATTTTCTAACTTTTATGAAAGAAGCAAAAAGTTTTTTTGCTACATTGCCTGAAACGGTGAGAAAACTTTGATATTTTGTGGAGTGAACACTTTGTACTAAAAGAAGTTTTTTTTGGGAAATCTCAAATATGACAACATTGAGTATTTATAGAAATATTCTCAGAGGTAACATATGTATTTAGCATGGCTATTCGAATTGCCCACCTAACAAAAAATTCCACTTTGGATACCATAATTATTTTTATAAATGTCAAATTGAAAAAAAAAATTCCCTCAAAGTTTTTGTTACGGCAAACATTTACAAAACGTTCCAAAAATAATAATTTAAAATTAACATCACAAGTAGCACCCAAACTTTCAAAAGTTCAAATGTGGACAATTGTCCTATGGGGGTTAACAGCTCCTATGGCCGTGCCCTTCTTGAGAATAAAATCTCAAGGTTATTACAATTTATTTTTAGCTTAAAAGACTTTTTAAACTAGAGAACTAGACGGACAGAAGGAATAAAAAACTCGATAAGGTTCTTATTTTTAATAAGTTTTAATTTTGATGGATTGGAGCCCAAAGAAAATATGATCTACTTCTCCTACATAGAATTTCAACTAAATATTCCATCTGTGAAAACAAAATGGGCTCCAATCCAATTTTTTCTTGTTCTAAATCCAAAAGCTTGGTACCAAGGTTATTTATAAATAAAATCTCTCCATTTTTTTGAGCTCTAACTCATTGTTTTGTCTCATAAATCAACCCTTACTTTCCTTTACATACATGTTCTAGAAGGTAGCATCCACAATTAAAAAACATGTAAAGATAGACCTCCCGATTTATTACAATATCCATCATTAACCCCTAAAGGACAATCATCCACATTTGGGCTTTTTTGGAATTCGGGCATGTACCTATGAATGCAATTTACATCCGAATTTTCTGAAATTTTTATTGAAGGTGGGCCGTTCGGAGATCTTCGTGTGGGTATTTTAATTTTTCAATTCCGACATCGGGATCAAAAGTTATGGAGGTTTAAGTGTCAAACGCTACTCGTTGGGCATCTGCTGAAATTTTCTAAGCCACTATGAATGCAGCAAATTCTGCCCAAAACTGCCCAAATCTGCCCAAATCTGCCCAAAGACGAAACTTTGAAATTCCACCAAAAATTGAGATTTTCATATTTTTCAAAAATAAAAAATTCTATGTATAGAGAAGGCAGTAGATCATGTTCCCATCGTTCGGATTTTCAATCCAAATTTTTTTCATTTGCTATTTTTATTGTCAAAAAACGGCCTTTGTTTGTGAATTTCAGTATACCCCTAGCGGAAAATGATTTTTTTGGCAACCTTCCACAACTTTTTTGAATATAATTTTCTTAAAACAATTAGCTAACTCAGTCTTCTTTGACGTGCATCAAAACCCCCAAAATCCATAATGCAAAAAAATGGTTTTTTGGGCCTTCAAAACTCTGCTGATCCCTTTTTGCGCATGGGAAAAAAACTTGTTTTTCAACTTTGAACGTTACGATCTTGCAATTGGTGAGGAATGAGTGTGTAAGATTTGGTGGACATGTAGACATAGAAGTTAGCTACAAGATCTTACGGTTAGATGTACTAATTAAAATCCCAACTTTGCAAAGTCCACCTTGCTTTGAAGAGGGGCTGTTTTGACGCAGTTTTGATGAAAAATACCCTCAGAACTTTAGGGGTTAAACAAAAATTCTACTTATATAAAGCAACAATAACCTCTCATGATTTCTAACCTTAATTATGTGACAACTCTCCACTTCTCTCGGAGCTCTCTCTCCATTCACATTCCTTATCAAGCTACTTTTGACCTATGAATAAACTAAATTCTAAGTAATTTTTGTCTGCACATGAACTTCTCCTTTCAATACAAAGGTACAATACATTGTCGTAAAGAACTTTAGGTAAATTTCTGTGTGTAAAAAAGTTGGGCTTATATTTGATAATCCTAATGTGTGAAAGCTCTCCACTTCTCTTGGAGCTCTCTACAAATTACACAAGTAGTCAAGTTCTTTTGACCTTCAAATACAAAAACATTGAAGTAACCTCGACATTGAGTTCAGATAGGCGTTCTAACTATTGATTTAACCTCTGAAGGTTAGACCAAAAACATGATTTGTCATATCTCTTACCTCACTTATTGGAATGGACTCAATCAAAACTTCTTATGCAAACATGAATCTGTACAAAATGATGGTATTTTTAATTATTTAAAAAATGCATATTTGAAGTTTTTTGTGATGCATATTAAAATCTTCAACCATTTATAACTTTTGCATTACATATCCAAATTCTATGAAACAAAACTTGACATATACATAATGACCTAGAGAACCCACATACAAAATTTCAGAACTAGATACTTATTTTGATAATGTGAGACCCTGCCCAAAATAGCCGGCGACCACGTTTTGGAAGCTTGGGAGTTTAGGGGTTAATCCCTAAAGTTCTTTGACTATTTTTCACCAAAAATTGCTCCAAAATCGCCATTTCCAATGTAAAAGGCATGAATGACTAAAATAATATTATTTTGCAATTCTAACCATAAGATCTTCAACTAGATTATTGAAGTAGAGAGCTCAAAATTTTTCATCATATTCGACCATACAGATTAGAAGATTATAGCAATTGAAATTTGAAAACAAATTTTATTGACAAGATTTTTGACTAGGTTGAAATACTCTAACTTGTTTTTCCTTAGGTTTTCTTCATTATGGATTTTGGGGGTTTTGGTGCATGTCAAAGATGACTAAGTTAGCTAATTGTATAAAAAATAGTACATACAAAAGTCAAGTGTAGCATGTTGAAAACAATACTTTTATTCAGTTGAATACACAAGAATGCTAAATCTTATTTCTTTCTTAGAACTTGCATTATGTAATAAATTCCCAATTCAAACGGTCAAAGTAAAGATTGATGTCCATCTTCTAAGTGAAAAAAAGGAAAAGACCTAAAAAAACATTTTTTCTAACTTTAATGAAGGAAAGAAGAAGTTTTTTTAGTACACTTCCCGAAAGGTGAGAAACTTTGATATTTCTTGGAGTGAACAATTTGTACTGAAAGAAGTTTTTTTTGGAATGACTTCATGAATGACATCATGAAGTATTTATAAAAATTCACTCAGAGGTAATAGATATATTTAGCATGGCTGCCGAAATTGCCTACCGAACAGCTATTTCCACTTTGGGTACCATAACTATTTTTGTATATGTCTAATTGAAAAAAATAGATTCCCTTAACCCCTAATCGGCCGTGACCATTTCTCACCAAAAACACTCCAAAAGCTATCATTTTAGAAGCAAGTGTGAACAAACCAAAAATAAAATTGCTTTTTCATCTCTAACCGTAGGATCTGATAGAAGATTTTTGAAAGATCATGCACAAAAAAATTCAGTAAATTTGACCGCGTGGATTAGAAGATTATAGAGTTTGAAGTAAGAAACATTGTTCTTTTTTATCCTTTCAAAACAGGATCAGCTGACTTTGACTTCTCTTCGAGTAATTTTTTTGCACTATACAAGTTGGGGGTTTTGTACTAAAATGATGTACATGATGTTAGTTACTTGTGCACCAAATTTTAGTATCAACGAAAATGCGTAGCATTGTGAAAAACATTGTATAAGGAACACGGGTCCATGTTATAGTTAATACTCATTCTATTTTTTTGATAAATCATTTTATGTTAGAATAAAAATCCATGCAGTCAAAACAAAGGTCTATGTCTATTACTGAAGTAGAAAAAAAGAAAAGAAAAAAATAGCAAAATCTCTATCTTTTATGTGATAAAGAAAAAGTTTTTTCATGCTTGACCGAAAAAAATGATAAAACTTTGACTCCTTGTAGAATGAAAATCTTCCACAATATAAGAATTTTTTTTGATAATCTCAAAACTAATCATGTTAGATACTTGCACTAAAAATCCCAAAGGTAGTTGAAGGGTGTATCAAAATTTTGGAGTTGCCCAAGAAGTAGAAAAAACCGCTTCGGGCACTATAAATATTTTTTTCAAAGTTTGCTGCAAAAAAAAATTATACTCCCGCAAAGCTCTTGCAATTTCCTACATCTACAAAAAAAATTCAGAAACTTACATCTAAAATTTACATCGTAGGAACGTGCCCGAAATTTCAAAAAGCCCATTCTAGAACTTTGGCCGTTTAGGGGTTAAAGTTCTTGTTATAGCCTACATTCACAAAAAGATTCAAAAACAAATATCTAAAATTGAGATTACATGCCTGAAATTTAAAAAACCCATTCTAGGACAATGGTCCTTTAGGGGTTAAACCGGGAGTCCGGGTATATAAAGCGGGAACACACTCTGCACCATTTGTAAATCTTATGTGTGAGGGCTTTCCATCTCTCTTGATGCTCTCTGTAAATAAGACGAGTAGTCAAGTTCTTTTTGACTCTGGAAACATAATCACCAAGGTAACCTTGGAGTTGAGCGGAGATCAACGCTTAAACTTCTGATATAAACCAAGATTCCGGGTATATAAAGCGGGGACACACTCTCCACCATTTGTCACCCTAATTTGTAAGAGCTCTCCACCTTTCTCGAAGCTCTCTACAAATCACAGGGTAGTCAAGTTTGTTTGACCTCAGAAAATCACAAGGTAGTCAAGTTCATTTGACCTCGGAAAATAGAAACACTGAGGTAAGTTGTAACCTAGGCGTTGAGCGGGGATGGCTCGCAAACTACCAATTTAAGACTAGGGCGAAGTTTATTGTCCTGGGTAATTATCCTACACTGATTCATGTTACATGGTGTAGTGTAATCAAATGACCTGGCCAGAGCAGGAGTCAACTGGGTGATTCCAACTTCCGATCACCAATAGCAGAGAACTTTCCAAACTCTTTCTCAGGATGACTTCAAATTGGACAGCACTAGTTCAATCTGTGCCAAAAAGAATTAAAAAAAAAAAAAAAAAAATTAAAAAAAAAAATTAAAAAAATTAAAAATTTAAAATGGGCAGCGCTAGAGTCCAGCATGGGGGATGCCTTTGCGGCAAAAATTGGGGACCCACGAAGAGCCAAGTCCGGCCACGGCGCCAGGTGGGATTGCTCATGACTCGATGTCACCCAGTCTTCTCCTCCACGTGGCAAGTCATTGCTGCGCTGGCACTAATTTACAATTCCACAACTCCCACCGCAACCCCAACAGTGACATGGAAAGGAAGTTCTCAGCTTCTTGAATCTTGCCATTTCAGAGGGATATACATATGCTCAAAACCGTCACTGGTTTCACAACCAACCAATTTTCCTACCAACTCCATGGTAGGTTGAGTTTCTAAAATCCAAGGTGGAAGACCCCACAAAGCGACATGCTCCCCTTTGCAACACATTTCTAAAGCCCATATTCTAAAATAAACAATTTAGTGGACGTCACATTAGGACGATGACCTTATTATCACAAATGTTAAATAAGTATGTAGTGAATTCTACAAAAAGAAAAGAAAAAAGAGAAGTTATCTAAAAAGAGATGGACTTATATCTTTTCAATCACCAACTAATATCCAACTACTCCAAGTAAACACTAACAATTTCAGATTATAAATACAGTCATAACTCTTCAGATTCTAAGAACAAACAATATTCAAAAACCAAACATTCTTACTTTGTAGTATACTACCTTGTAGAGGGTGTCACTATGACTGATAAGTCTTTCTGAAATGTAGTAAATTCCATATATTGTAGCCTTAACTCTAGTTGTTGAGAAGAATTACATTTAAGGAAGTTATCATACAAACTCATTTAATTAGGCAAAATTATTTCACGACACTGCATAAGGTAGTTGCAAATTTCAATCACAACACCTCTAGTACCAAATAAAGGTAATAGAGTAGGCCATATAACTCCCTACATTATAGCAAAATCCTCTAAATTATATCATAATTCTACTTGTAAAAAAGACTTACAAGGTGAGTTAACATGCCAACTCCTTCAATTGGTCTAAATTTTCTCCCCTCTCCCCACAATACACTTCATAACGCACTTGCTAATGCAAACTATGACACCCCCTAATGTCATGCAAAGATCAATGCAAAGATCAATGGATAGAAACAGGAACTTGTGAGGCTCTAGCCCCAAAACAAAGAACACACAGTGAGCTCCTTTCCCAGATGGTGACGGTTTTGGGTACGGCTCACTAATCACCGTGTCTACAGAGGCTGCTGAATCATGACCCAATTGCCTGATGACTCAACTACACCAACACTCTCTCTCTGTCTGTCTCGGACTCGCCTCTGCTTTCCTTTCCTTTCCTTTCCTTCCACAACATAGTAGATGTGGAGTATGATACCAGGTACCTTGGCAGATCATGCAAGTGTTGTGCATAGCTACTTCATCAATCACAACGCATGTACACTTGCACTTTGGGACATCAATACGTCGACGTTCTTGTTGCTGCCTTTTCAACGGAGCAGACGTACTCCAGACTGTGCCGTCAGGCTTCCGCCAGGAGGTGCTGCTCGTTCTCACGTGAAGTTGAATTCGGTGTTTTGGAGAGGTAACCTGGAGCTGCTTGTTGGATCCAAGCTGCTGTACTAGTACTAGTACTGTGCAGTTCGTGTGTGTGAGGTCGGGGTGAGCTCAGCTGCAAGTACCTTGGAAGGTCGGAGCTTCGAAGTGTGGTACTACTTGGAGAGTCTAGACAAATGGTCGGAAGGTGACTCAGGTGGTGTACTTGAAGGTGTGGGTTTGGGATGCGGTTTCTGCACCTGGGCTCCGTTGATTCTGCGTAACGGGTAAGAACTTATTATCTGTTAGCTTGTAGTTTTGATGTAGTTGCTATCTGTGAGTTATGAAACTAGCAGATCATATTACATTCTGAACGGCTTGTTTAAGTTTCTGAATCTTGAGCTATGGATGGTTGGGTTACACCTTGAGTGTACTTTGATGTCCTAGCTTTGTCTTCATGGATTTGTCTTGAAATCTTACCTCTACAATATCGATCAGCTCTTGAGATTTAAAAGTAGTACTTTCATGGTGGGCTATTCGCACAATAGAAGGATAGTAGCTTGAACGAATACCGCAGTAGGGCGGACAACATGGAAATAAGTTTCCAGAATCGAGCCAGGAGTAGTACGTGGAAGGGGATTCAGGCTGGGTAGAGTGTGATGAGGAGATGGCAGGATTGGTGATCTTATGTGAGAATGATGATCATGTGTATCATGGCAGATAGTTTGCAGGCAGGGATTTGTCGCCACCATGCTGCGGAGATTCAACTCCCTCATCAAGGGGCCCAAGGGAGGGCAAATCAGTGACGATGAGCTCTCGGAGCTGCATGTGTCGCTCCGCCCTGCGCTCTCCGTGGACTCGTCGCTGTTCACGTCCTCCCAGCACCACCATGTCAACCCCCTCCAGCAGCAGCTGGCGCGCGCGCGCGAGGAGAGTCTAACCCGAGCGCGAAGTACTCGCAGTACGGGCCAAACCTCATTGAATGCTGGTTTGTTGCAACAGGGGTCCGAGGAAGGTCAGCAAGCTGGTAGAGCTAATGGCCATGTGTTCGTCATTGGTCGCGTCCCCGAGGAGAGGTTGTGGAAGGACGGATATGAGAACGGGACCCATAACTTTCACTCTTCTTTAGATTCCAAGCTTTCGCCTGTACAATCCAATACGGAGTTAAGATCTGGGGAGAGCCATCGAAGTGGGGAGAATGGATCGCAGTTCGCGTTTCGCTCTACTCCTGCTCCAGCTGACGCTCCGAGAGTACTACGTACAAGCAGCGATGCCGTTACCGTGGATAGGGCTAATTCCCAGGATTTGCATACCATAGTTGATATTCCCGACGCGCAAGCTGGCAGCGTTGTGGACCTTGACAATGTGCGGAAGAGCGTCTTGACTACCGGTCCCGGGCGCACCATCAGCTCGTGGAGCACGGACAGCGCGGCGGAGCATTGCAGGTGATTGAGTTTTCTTTCCAGAGTTTGCAAATTGGTCGGAGATCTATGTTAACCTAATGGTCGGTACTCGTTTATGGAGCTCGTAGTCCTTACTTTTGGTGTCTGGGTTACCAGGATATGTCAGCAGCATACCGAGGAGCCGCTCATCGAGCTGGGATGCTTGTGTCGAGGGGAGATGTCCAAGTCGCACAAATCGTGCATCGAGACCTGGTTCAAGAATAAGGGAACCAACAAATGCGAGGTTTGCCAGTAAGTTTCGTTAAATTATTTCTCCACCAACTGTCGAATAGTTTACTAACACAACCACATTGACTAACCTTCTGTGATCTCACTCATCGAACTCATAAGCTAATTCTAATCATTTCTCTTTTCGATGTGATCTTGCTTTGCTTTTGCAGACACGTCGCGTCAAACATACCAGCTCCAGAGACAACACCTTCGGTACGTTATTTCCACTGAGAATGCATCGAAGCAATGTAGCCAATTAATTTGTTTTCTGACTTGCATTCTTCGAAAAGCTTTGGAAATTCTGGATTGCTGAAACTAGGTTTGTGTTGCTTTGCAACAGTCGCATTTTTGGGTATGGCGAGTGGGAGGAGCGTACGGCACAGGGCAGGCGCAGGGAGCGCAAGCCGCAGGAGCACGCAGGGTAGGGATGTCACTGCTGGTGAACCGGCCCGTGCTGCTCATGATAATCAGAAACCATCCTTTGATTCCCGTTATGTGGCTGGGCCTGCTTGCATTTATGACCTACCTCTTCGTGGATGCTATCAACACGTCCACCATCGGCTATGCTGCCATGCCGATAGGGTTCCTCTTCGGTAAGATTGAGTCCAGTATCAAAACCTTCGTGGTCATGGAGAATTCTAGTGATGGGTGGTGAACGTGTCTGTGTCGGGGGGGTTTAGGCTCGCTTCCATCCTCTTTGGGCGGCGCTTGGGATCCTGGTCGCAGGCCTCTTGTTTGATGTCCTCATCTCCATCTTCCTTGGAGCCTCCGCCTTGCCTGTAAATATAATCATCGGTACTCTCTCTTTACCCTTCCTTCTTCCCGTCCTTTCTCTCAGTACTTTCTTTCCACCAAAAAAAAGTAGGCGAGAGAGAGCATGAGGAGACGGAACGGTAATATATGTTGTGAATACATTTCGGTCTTGAATGGGATCGATGCTATCGTGGAATCTTACATTGTGTCTCATACGAAGTGAACGAAACAATTCTTTTCACATTAATCGAGATTCAGGCTTTTGCTCGCAGCGCTTGAATTCTTCATCATACATGTCATTGTACGTACTGTCTTTGTTTGTGTTACAGTTTGCATCCTATCATCCTTCACTACAAACGTTTTTAGAGATCCTCTAATTTTCAACCGACTGAAATTGTGTTGGAGGCTCACACATACGGTGATACATGCTGCACAGGCGTCTTGGTGGTACTTGGATTGGGCACGGCTGTGAGGTTAGTCTTGGAGTATGCGCAAGAAAGAAATGTGCAACGAAACATCCGGCTTATGGAATCGTTAGGGCAACCTGGGAACGAGGACTCGGTGGACGGTACCGATCGACCTGCTGCACAGGTATGAATTTCAAAAGTTTTGAGCTGTTTTTACATTCATACCGTGATATGTTGATTTAAGTTGACAAAGACAATCCTGCATCATTCGAGAATATGATATTACTAGGTTCAGTATCCAGTTAGCTACCAAGTGTTGATTGCTGTTCAATTTGGATTTTGTTGCAGAATGGACCTTCTTCTGTGTGAGCGTCGTTTTGATTATAAATACGGGGATATCGGAGAGAAACCATGTCATCAAGAAGTTGTTAAAGCGCTGTAACTTCCTTCGTTAAGCTCGTCTGAATGGATCGTGATTGTTGGACGCAACACCAAGGTTGGATCTACATGGATCGCGTCACCTTTGGTGATAATTGGTCGTGAGACTTGGCATTTTGGATCTATTGCCACGCATGACGAGCGGTAATCTCAACCGTGACTGCATTTTTCTTTGTGTCTGCATCGGATCCTGTTATTATGTTCGAGTGAGGATCTCATTTTTTGTGGCAACAAGTGAGTGAGTTTCAGTTTTTTTCAACTTTTTCAGGTAGTTAGATTCTGGTGTAGCGACCTCAATTTGGTATCATAGATTTGTAGAGAGCCTGATCCCTTCTGTACTTTAGTTAACGTGTACAAACTTCTCGGGGCAGGCTGTGACGTAGTTTGTATCAATAATTTCTGGGCGATGGACGTTGGAAATTGTTCCATGTGTTGAGAGCCCACCAAGCTCCATGATGCACACTACGACCATCCCTTTGCATCGTCGAGTCCTCTTTATTTCTCGATACTGTCTTCTTTTCTCCTCAAGAAACGAGCATGAATGTTTTTGCAATCTGGCTTCTTTTCCTATATTGTTTTCTTTTCGTCTTAACTAAAACCACCTGTATTTGGAAAGATACTATGTCGAAGATTATAGAAGGAAGTTTGCAGACAGCCAGGCAGATAGACGAGATGCAGTATTGAAGTCTGCTATAGAAGTCCATGAAAGGAAAAAAAGGAGAATCAATGAACTCCCTACTAGATCAGTCCTTTGATGCTAAGTGTATGAAGGTGCTAGATTGTTTGTGTCTTGGTGTTTGACTGCACTTAGAACAACTGAAACCACTCGAATCACTTATAAAACAATTACATTGTACTCTTTCCTGCAGTTGCTGCACCTCTGTACTTGTCCTGTAATGTTTTGCCAATTCACTTTCTATATCAGAATTATCTTGATGGTTACAAGATGGGAATTGGTGATCTCACCTAAACTACTCTCAAACTCTTTGAAATTCCAAATGAGATTAAAATTCAAGATAGATCTGAAAATTTCCGAAGTTAAATTTTGTTCATTTTTCTGGAAACAAATGAAATCACTTTCAGTGGAGCCTTCGTGGCTCCACTTTCTATGGTGAATACCCATAACAGCCTATCAACGATGCCGAGTTTTTTTTTTCCCTCCGTGACCAAATAACTCAACCAAATATAGGCTGTCGACTACTCGAACGGAGGGGCCAAGCAAGTAACATTTACAGTACTCTACTGTTTACCACTGTGTACAAATTGAATGCTGCGTCATGGCCTTAGTATTATTGCACGAACTATTCCAGTCGGGTTTATCGTAGCTCCCGACTGGTCACTGTAGACTTCTCTGCAGACAACTTTGGCTTGAGTGGTAGAGATTACTTAAGTTGCAGAGCTCCAGAGCTCACTGTGGAGGCGTGGTTTGATGATACAGCGTATGCAGTTAGACTCCTGCAGTTGGGCCAAGTTGAGGGAAGAACAATAAGTTCGTACGCTCAAATTCATGCCTTGGTTAGTACTCAGTTGGCCTTTTGTCAGTGCACGCTTGAGTTTTGCCCGTGGAGACTTGTGTTTTGCCAGGTAGACTTGCAATGCTGTTGAGAGCAACTAAGATCGCCGTGATGTCTCGACAGGATGTGAGGCCCAGAAGTTTTACGGCTCTGTCTTAAGTGCAAATGTTTTATATTGCATTAAAGAATTTTTTGATGCGAAATTTGTTTTGTAGTTTGAAATTTGATTCAGGTGACACCCACGATGAAATTTGGTGGTAGTTGAATTCGATTGACTTCCTGTTACGACACGATCTGACAGACTTTGAGCAGTATCCACTCTGTCTTGTTTGTAATTGCGGTTCATACTTGCATATTGGCCTGGTGTGAGGTATGTCGTAAAATTAAGCTTACTGACTAGGGTGATGGAAACATGATTTATTATGCATCTTCAATCTTACCTCTCCTAGTACTCTTATTCTGCTTCCCATGACGCTTCTGGTTTAAGATGTGTACACCACTGATGAGGGATCTGGTGTTTCCAATGCGATACTAAGCTTCAAGAAATGGGCTGTCGGTATATTGCTACGGCCATGGTCATTACCCTCTCGCTGACTAATATGTATCTTCCTCTTGTCGTGTGTTCTTGTGTGTTCAGATGAAGCCACGACATTGACTGCCCGGCACAGAGGTAAGCTTCTCAATCGTTCTTGCCACAATTGCTTCGGAGGCACTCGAGTTCGTTGACCTCTAAGTAACTCTCCATTCAAGTGCGGCAACTCGTATTTCCTAACTTGGTATCCTTCTTCTTCTTCTTGGTTGTTATCCACCTGACAGATCATGGAAGGCCACAGTAGCAAGCCTTTTGCTGCAAAACCTAGGGTGATAGTGGGGCTTGACTTCGGGACAACATTCTCTGGGTTTGCGTTTGCACATGTTTCCGACCCAGACAAGATCTACACCTACTACGACTATCCCAAGGCAGGTGGAGAGAAGCCATACTGCAAAACTCTGACGGCGAGCTACTACAAGGCTACAGCGAAGGGCGGGTGGCAGCTGCACTCTTGGGGTTATCCTGCTCGTACAGAGTACGAACGTGACATCCAAGCACTGCATAAGTACCTCAAGTCTCAGAGCCCTACAAGCAGCGCTCCTTCTGAAAACATCCCTACCAGTCCTAGCAGCGGCCGTGGCGTTGAGAATTTCTTCTCCAAGGTATTCAACTCTTGGAACAATTCGGCCAGCAAAGAGGCTTGCACTCAACCTGGAACTTGTAATCCTCCAAGTTCCAGCAATCAACCTGGCAAGAGTGATGCTCCTCCAACACAATCACCCAGTCTCGGAGTATTCCTCTCAAGGTTCAAGCTACATCTGGCCAGTAGAAACACCGAAGAACTGTCTGCGTCGCCACTTCCACCAGGCCTGACAATAGAGCAAGTCATCACAGATTACCTCCGGGAGCTTGGAGACTTGATCCTCAAGCATCTGCAGCACAAGTATGGTGCTCATTTCAGCAACCAACTGATCCAGTGGTGCATCACGGTTCCGTCCATATGGGATAATTCCGCCAAGGCCACCATGAGGGCTTGCATGGTATCCGCGGGCTTGGTGAGCCCCCACCCGGTAGTCATTGTCCTGGAGCCAGAAGCGGCGTCCTTCCATTGCCAGAGAGTCATGGGTGAGCTCACCCTGCAAGCTGGGGACAAGCTTGTGGTCGCCGACATCGGCGGTGGAACTTCGGACATCGTTGCGCAGGAGGTTGTGAGTGTGGGCGAGGGTGGATACCGAGTGAAGGAGGTGACGATGAGCTCCGGAGGGTTATGCGGAGGCACTTACGTTGATTCTCGGTTCATAGAGTTTCTGGAGGGCAGAGTTGGCCGCTGTTTCCACGAGTGCATTCTGAAGCACCGCAGCGTGTATGGGCAATTGATCAAGGAATGGGAGTGTACCAAATCCTACTTCGATTGCGGTCAAAGCACCACCACCATCAACGTACCGAGCAAGCTGGCGATGGAGTGGGAGAAGTCTGACCAAGAGACGGGGATCACGAATCCTGGAGGCGAGGACTATGGCGAGTTCGAGATGAGCTACAAAGAAATGCAGTCCATCTTCGACACTGTTGTGCAAGAGAATCTGGACCTGATCCATCGTCAGCTGGTTGAAGCTGGAGGCAAAGTTAAGGTTCTGGTGTTGGTGGGAGGATTCACAGAGTCGCCTTATCTGCTGCGCAAGATCAAACAATCATGTGGGGCAATGGCACAGAACATAATATGGTATGCACACCTATACCCGGACCCCCCCCAAAGGCGTACCCTATAATTTGCCACTTAAGCAATAGTGATGAATTCTGTCATCGTGCAACCGCGTGGAGGGGCAATTTGGGGAATTCATCCAACGGATTTAGGTTCAAGGCAATTGATGATGGATCTCAGCAAAACAGTTAAAAGTAAAAGGACTCTTTAATATAAGGCAGCCGCCGTCCAGTGTAACTATGCTCAGTTTAGAAAATGACGGCTTTCATGTTAAGTAACAAGTGTCCTTAACATTGAATGTAGAGAGTAATGGGTGCCGTCACCTATGCTTTTAGAACAACTGTTGTGCGATTTTGCACTTGCCCTCATTTGGAGTATGTATCTATCACTGATTGACAAAGTGTAGAGAAGAGTGTCGAATAGAGAGTACTGGAGAATTTTACAATGTATGAAAGTTTTGTTCAACTAGATTGTGCTTAGATTTCTGAAAGGAGTGAACTGAAATGTCTCTTAACAATGATGAGCATCGTGGTGCTGGGCAGTACTTCTTGAGAAGGGGGTCCACTGAACGCTCACATCACCAATACACATCTGTAAACTATCAAAGTGGAAGAAGAAGTATGTTCAATCCACTTAGTCCGCATGCAGCAGTTTCCTTTGATGAGCGTGCACATAGAAACTCTCAAGAAAATTTCAGTGATATTCATGGATCGTGTCAAGTACATTCATCAGCTCCGCTATTGGGAGGTGGATCGATAGTGTATCCTACCCCGCAGCGTTTCCTGCCTCTTGCAAACTTACAGCAGCAGAATCAAGGATGTTCATCAGATGATCAGGTGCGATCACTTCACTCATGCCTTGAACTTTCATACTCTCGTAACTTGACTGGAAGGATTAAATTTATCCTAAGTCATTTCCACAAGTCACTCTGTTTATATTATGCTAGTTAAAAGGAAACGGTCGTGCTCAATTTGATGAGCAGGTAATAGTTTTACCTAGCAGGTCATGAGTTCTTAATGCAGTCCCGCTTCTCCGATCATTTCCTGTCCAGCTTCCCCAATCGTTTCCCAGTCGAGCTTCTCTGATCGTTCCCTGTAGATCGTTGTTTAATGCCAGGGCGAGCTTGCGTTTTCTAGACTCCGTTAGCGTCATATTTCACCATGTAGTACATCTGCTTGGTATCGGCGTTAACTGGTACTTTCGTAACTTCTTCATATCCGTAACATGTCTCGGATAGTCTCATTGTAGATTTCCAACATTGAGGCCTGGATATGCGAACCTGTACGAACCAGCTAAGTTAGTGATGATCTAAAAGAATCAAGAACAACGACAAAAACTGGGACTCCTGTGAGTACAGCAATGTAGGATAATCTTCACCTTGTAACCGTCAAGAGCGCTTTGTACCAGCTGAGAGATTTCTTCGAAAACGCCACCTTGTTTTACTTCAGGTCCACAAACTTGATCGAATGTGAATGAATGCTTCCCTCCTCCTGCTGTCAATTACAATGACAGAAGTCAGACTACCGCATCTCAAGCAACGTTCTATACACATAAATTAACCGATTAAAGGCTATATGGTCTAAATGTCACATGATGTCAACGGTTGTCAACCTGATTAATATTGTAGCACAAGTGTGGACAAATTTCATGTGAAACTATGTGAAATTTCGATGTTACCTGCTGGTTGCAGAAGTTCTCAGTAGAAGATGGATATTGAACAATCGCTATCTCATTGCCATCCTAGGAGGGTCGGTTTCGCTTCTCTAGTCATACAAGAAATTCGCTGTGTATTGAATGCCATAACCAGAAGCATTCGTTCTGGCCTCTTGCGCACGATTAGTTTGTTCTAGGATCTATAGCCAACTGGAAAGCGCTCAGCTGAATCATAGGTCCACGAGCTGAAATCTAACCAGCATAAGTTTCATTTCCACTGCGTTAGCTTGCTAAAATATAATTCAGACAGAATGTCATTGATCAAATTCGCAAGCCCTACAATCGAATCATTAAATTTCTGTGAAATGAAAAGAGCATACATGTAGAGGAATCGAAAGTAATGTGACGACATAGAACATATTTGATAGGAGCTTCAAATCTACCATCCCGCAACAACCAGAACAACAAATACAAGCATTTGTCTATACATCACCTTCATAACATCTGCAATTGTAAATGTGCAGGTTCACCCACGCAGCACATTTGAGCTCCAACATCGCAACCTGCAACAGAGACTGGATCGGGCATATGAGAACACTAATGATGATGAAGGAGCTGATTGCACTGGAGTACAGAACCAGTTCTCGAGACAAGTGAACCAACGACCAACACATTCGATCCAATCACGAGGTTCTGAAAGAATGTTATCATTCAACCCAGAGAGCTCACATCCTGCAGAGGATTGGAGCGCTGATGGAGGAGAGCACGAGCAGCGAAGCAAAGACCTACAAAATTCAGAAGTAAGATCAAAACGCTCCTCCACTAAACGTAAAGTGGGACAGTGGACAGATGAGCAGATGAGAAGGGCACTGGCAGCAGTGGATAACGGTGAACCTGTGAGATCAGCAGCAGAAAGATATGACATACCTGCAAGTACCTTGGCTGATTGGGTTCATGGGCGGGTTGTGAAGAGGAAGAAAGGGCCTCCAACTGTTCTAACTGCTACTGAAGAAAGTGAACTAGAAAGATATATTTTTCTAATGCAGGAATATGGATATCCACTAACAACAGAGATGGTAAAACATAAAGTTTCAGAGATTGTGCAAGAGCGGGTGACGCCGTTCACAGATGGTATCCCAGGTTCTGGGTGGATGAGGTGGTTTAGAAAACGACATCCAAACCTGACAATCCGTCATTCACAGGCGTTAGAGTTTTCCAGGGCTAAAAATTTGTGTCCTGAAGCTGTAAGGTCATTCTATGACAATCTTGCAAAACTAAACAACAAAGAGAACTATCTACCACAACAGATCTGGAATTGCGATGAAACAGGAGTAATGGCAGGGAAGAACGGAGGTGCAAGAGTGTGGGCTAGACGTGGTTCCCAGACAGTTCAGAAAATTGTGCCAGATGGTAGAGAATGGATGACAAATCTCACATGCATCAATGCAAGTGGAGATAGCATACCTGGATTTTACATATTCCGTGGAGAAAGGATACGACAGAATTACATATCTCGTTGTGAGAATGGGGCAACGATGGCTGTGCAAAAGAAAGCATGGATGACTGCAGCCTTATTCAAGGATTGGATCTCACATTTTGTGAGATCTGTGGAAGCAAAGGGCGGAATATCTACAACAAGAAGGCACTTGTTAGTTGTGGATGGCCATGCATCACATGTGACATTAGATGTGGTCTACAAGTGCAAGGAAATTGGCTTGGACTTACTTACAATTCCAAGCCACACAAGCCATCATCTTCAGCCGCTGGATGTTGGAGTGTATGGTCCTTTCAAGCGCTACTTCCGGAATTTCAGGAACAGGTGGATACCCATAAGGGGGAAACCTGTAAGCAAAAAATTATTGGCTAAGTGGGTGTATCTGGCTATGAGAAAGGCCCTATCAGAGAGAAACATTCAATCAGGGTTTCGAGCAACGGGGATTTACCCATTTAATTCACATGCAGTTGATAAGTATCTTGGCCCTTCCCAGTCGTTCACCCCTGCAGATGAGGCAGAAGAAGGATCTGAAGTACCAATTAGCACCCAGGCACCAAACATCTCATCTTCCAGCGAAGAAAGTGATGAAGACAACGGTACTGAACAAGAGAATGTTACCAGTGGTGACGAAGCAGTGAGTGATGCAGAAAATGGACGTCAGCAGTATTTTGTTGGCTCCATCGAGCCTGGTGGCCACTCCGACGGAGACAACGGCTCTACACAGGGCGAGGGCAATCTCATGGCACCAGGTAAGGGCTTTGCACTACAAGCTTTTCATGTTATGAGCCTAAAATAACCGACAATTGGAATCATCTAATGTTTGGATAGCAGAAGTGTCACGCATTAGTCCTATGGCACAAGTAATATGGCACAAGGGTGAGTAACATCTTTCAATGATTCTCGATTAATAACACAGCCAACAAGGGTATCTTTTCAATGAACCTGAACTAAGTTTTGATCAGATATATCGGTTGTAGCTAGCACAGTCTGCAATAATCTAAGATTTCTACCATAACCAACGAAAAAGGTAGTTCATCAGAATACCTGCGATTCTCTTCGTCTTCCTTGCAGTCTGCCAAAGTTCTCTTTGATTGCCGTGTTATTTAGTAATAGAGGCTCTATTATCTGAGGACATGAACAGTTACCCTAGTCTCCCTTGTTCGACACCAGCAGCTAGAATAGCCATTCGCTTCTCGACTTGTGCGTGTGTCCTGACCAAACGATCCTAACAATGTCTTGACCTGGACACTGTCAACAAGAATGTAAGAATTTACCCGTAGGACTAAGGTGTCGATACAAAATTAATGTACATGGTATGCCCAGACTCTGTTAATTTACTGATAAGCTTCAAAGTACATTCTTCGTTAGGCATGGTCATCACGGTTCCACTACTCGTGGCAGATGATTTAAAGCATACATTGAAGCCAATAACTACTATACGCTGTAACAAAATCCTGGTTTCATAAGGACCGTGATATGTTACAGACAAAGCTAGTGAAAAGATTTGTGAAGTACCTGGAACTTGTCGGTTAGAATCTGGAACCGTAAGCACTTCCGGGTCATTTTCTTTTGCAGGCAGAACAGAATAACGATCCTCACCAGGACTTATGGCTCAGTGAGGCTTGTCATCCAGATTCGGTCCAGCTTCTTTTTTGCCATAACTAGTTCTGTAAATAAAATGAAACCTTTGGAGCTCAACCACTTCGTGACCTACAAGAGCACAAGCAATGCGGTTGTTACATTACTAGAAATTCACGTTGATAGAGCTTTAACTAATACCAACACGACTGTTGCAACAGTTGATGGGACGAATTCAAATTGTAGCAAATAAGGTAGCTCACGTAGGAGGGCTTTCAATCTTCTTGTTATACAATAAACATACCATAGGCTCCTCAGAACAGGAATACGGTAACAATTCCCAATACTTAAGTGATGGGACGAATTCAAATTGTAACAAATAAAGTAGCTCACGCTTAAGTTGTTTTGCCTGAGCTCAAGTCCCACAAAGATGAGAGATGCCCTAATGTACCTGCAACAAGAGCAGACAGATATCAACAAGAGCAGACAGAATTCTTCAACAAACTTGAGTAAAACAATTCTGCACATGATGATTTAATCGTCATGGTCAATCCCGGAGGGTACCATTAGGATCTCTAAGTCCTTGCTTGAACTGCAGCAGCGCATTCTGGTCGCTTGACTTGCGTTGAGTGCTTCGAGTAGCCTTCGACCTCTGCGCTCCGTGAACTCGTCATTTTCGAAACTACTTACAGAGAAGATTTCCTCAGATGTTCGGTGTCCTCTACAGAGTCGGTGTCCTGGTTGAGTGAGAGAGGATAGTAAGAGAGGATAGTTGGTTTGTCAATTTGTCTTGTTAGGTAAATTTACAGTACACAAACCACAATCAACCCATACGGAGTGATGTTATTCATATTCTTTTATGAGTTGGTGGATCGTTGGAATTTTTAGTAGCAAAGATCTCTTCCTAAGAAAAAACATGCATTGCAAATTTGCAAGGGTTGATTGTACTAACAGTAGAATCCTGCATACACACAGATCTGAGGCTTCAGAGTGCGTTGCAATCATACCTTTCTTGCCGATTCTGTGCAGGTGACGATGATGATGGGAGCAGCGATGGGAGCAGCGACAAAGCAGCCGGTTTAGGGTTTCCTCCTGTCGAAGCTTGCGGGCAAGGTGCTTCGGCGGCACTCGGTGGTGGAGGTTCTTCGAGTCGCCTCCAAGGGCTACTTGCCCTACCCCGCATACCTACCAAGAGGCCACGCAAAAAATACCAGGACCCCATAATTGATTACAGCAAGTCTTTGTTACTGACTTCCGAAGATTACTTGAATGCTATGCAGGAGAAAGCTGAAAAGAGAGAGGCTGTGAGACGAGAAGCAGAGCAGCGACGCACCGAAATGCAGAGAAGAAGATTTGAGAGGCAAGCTGAGAAAGAAAGAAGGGATGCCGAGAGGGCCCAACGACGAGCAGACAAGGAAGCCATGGCAGCATTTCGAAAGAAGTGGACACCCCAAGCAATTTCCGCTGCTGGAGAGCAACTGCAGCACCTTCTTAAAAATCCACCACCTCTCACTTCGACAGATTACAGAGCACCATTCTGTGGTGTCCTTCCTCCTATCTGCAAACGAAACATGGCGTTGCGATTAGAGAAACAACGAGCTAAGAAAGGTAGGAGCTACGATGCAAATGCCGTCAACTCTGTCTGTGTACCACCTCCGTGGGTGCACCAGTGCGACACAAGATTTCAAGTGGAGGGAGAAGTATCTATAGCTGAGCGCTTCAACCTCGAACCCGCACATTGTGGATCTCGTCGGCGCGCAACTTGAATCTCATCGGCGTTCTGGAGCTTGGTGGTCACACAACGGTCTGCAAGAAACGACAATCGGTGTACTCCTTTTTGCATGCCACCTTTACTGACTTGCTAACTCAAGTTACTGGACTTGTTTATTTGGTAGCTCCTCCACATGCTTGGGTTACAGGTTCCTGCTTTTGAGGCTCTTTTTTGTTGTTGATAACCTCAAAGCCTACTAATATAGTGCTCCTAGCCTTGTATATAGATGAGTCCAGCTCGAAATTGGAGTACTCTATGTTTTACTATAGGGGGTCTACTAATATTCTCTTCGAATATTTGCTGTAATTACAAATTTGCTTTTAAATGTATTTTTTTTTTCCAATTCTTTTTTGTTTGTATTTCCCATTCTACAGTAAAAATTTCAGGCCCTGAAATTCACTGCAAATAAGGTAGGCTGCTTAAATGTCCGAAAATAGGTGCTCATACCATATGTCCCCCGAACCCGGGAAGTGCCATCTGCCAGGGTGCTGTTGCATTGGCACTGAATCCGAATGCTGTGGTATCAAGGATTTGTAAGCAAACCTATGGTTTTGGGATGAGAAGAGCGTTTGAGAAAGGGCTTGATCCAGATTGGAAAATGAAGTTAATCGATGGTACAATGCTTTGCGAGGACCGATTTGAGGTCTTGGTGAAGAAGGGTGATGAGGTTTTGATCGATAAGCCCATGAGCGTGAAATGTAGTCCAAGCGAGAAGGGGCAGACTCTAGTGCCGGTCCGTCTTTTCAGCTGTGACGAGAGAATTCCACCTCGTCATACCACAGATAAGTTGATGAAGACTGAGGGGGCGTTTGTGATGGATGTGTCCGGGGATATGAAATTGGACGAATGGCGAGTGTTCGAAGTATCTTTGTTTTTTGGAGGGTCTTTCCTGGAAGTGAAAGCGAAGGCTTTGAACTTCAATGCTGAACAGGTCAAGCTTCCGGTTGAAGTGGACTATCTTTTGAACTGATATGGTTAAAAGCATTTGTGTTCATGTGATGTTTGTCTAAACGTTCCAGCTGGAGCTTTGAACTTTGAGAATAGATTATATCAAATGGATTGAGAGATGTCAAAGAATGACATTAGGCTTACATATGACCGCTTGTAGAAAACTTGAAAAGAAAGAAAATGATTATTGTGTCCTGATATTTGATGGGTCATACATATTGCTAATTTCTTGATGAGGTTTAAGAATTGAGCCAAGTCTTGGCTAGGAATCTTAGTAGTCCAAGTGGTCACATGTATGCCTGAGGATGGAGTATATCGTCTTAGCAGAGCTGGATTGATTCTGAACCATCTTGGGAATCATCTCACTACTTGTGATGCCTGCATTAGGCTCCTCTTTAACTACTTCAAATTCTGTTGCTTGTGTAATTTCTGAAGAAGGATGATCTGTAGGGAGTTAAGTTATTCATAAAGTGGCATTGAATCTGCTTGAGAGTTACCTCAGAAATGCTTTGTAAATTGGAGTAATATTAAAATAGAAAAAATCAAACTACTTTTTTTTGTAGTCTTTGAAATGGAATGTATAATGCATGTTTCATATTGCCTCCTTATTCAAAGATCTACTAAAGAACCTCTACAGAGAGAGAGAAACTATGGTCTCCGGAGGAGACCGCGGTGAATTAAGTGTCTGTTCGATCCACCCCCAATCCAATGCCCACAGGACAAAGGTATGGAAGTAAAGATCTACTCCCCCCTGAACCTCTACACTTTACTTTGCATTAAATGAAGTTATAGTTTGAAGTTTATGAATTCCATTACATATAATTTCTAAAATCCATTTTCCAAAATAAATAATAGATAATAGTTTTTAAAATAGTTAAAGAGGATTTAAGCTCCCTTGTGAAGCCTTCGACGGTAATTCAAGTGAATTCCAAAGTTTTCATCATATAATTCATATCATGAACTTTTTAGATAACTCTAAATATGTGTATCAAAGTATAAGAGCTTCATTCAATGCAAAGTAAATTGTAGAGACGCTACAATATACCTTTGGATAAAGAAAGCAACATGAGACACGCGGGGGAGAGCACAATAAAGTGGACCACATAGTGCAAAAATGTGATCACTAAGAAGTGTATATGAAGTGTGCGTTGTATCAGGGATCACAATCACGAGGAGGATACATGCGAATTGCTCAATCCGAAAATTGGATGTGACTCGTGATCCCGCCCCGACGAGTTTCACCCTTCCCGATGCCGGTAACTCCCGCCAAACATGGCGCTACAGTGCTCCAAAGTTCCAGAACGGACCCCTCAGGTCACCCTGGACGTTTAAGGGTTAAAGCTCAAAGCTGATTTTGAGCATTTAGGTGTAGTTTTTAAGCATTTTAGTCACTTTCTAGGGTGTTATAAGGTATCTTACAAGCATCTTCATAAAAAGAACATCCTCAATTGAAACTAAATTTGACCACTAGTTCTAAATCATGAAAATGAACTTTTCCAAAGTCTTGATTTCTTCATTCGGTGCCATCTATTGTCTTTAGAGGATGTTTTTTTCAATTTAAAAAACAATGTTCGGTGAAAAAAACGCACAAAAGTACCACGGAAGTGACCCTTCTAAAAAACATGATACATCCTTGCGGTACTTTCGGAACCCTAAACCAATTAATGAGTATATGAATTGACTATTTTAGAACACCTCTTAAACATACAGAGGGCACCACTTAATTAAAAGTGATTTTTTGATAGTTTTTGATTCTTTTATGATCACTTTTTCAAATGACTGCATTCATTTTGCTTGGATTTAAAGCCTTCATACAATAACTTTAAAGTGTCTACTTTGCACAAAACTTTTCCAAATTGTAGAAAACAAGTTGAGAATCCATATTAGCAAAAACAATTGACTTCAGTTACATCTTTCCATCACTTTTGTGCAATTTTTGCAAAAGGGCTGAAACTGGCAAATAGCTAATCACTTTTGTGGTCCACTTTGTTGTGCTTCTCTCCACACATATGACATCTTTAAAAAGCTTAACTAATATTTATTTGACTAGATCTTTTCGTTTTGAGTGTCACTCAAACTCAAGCATTAGAAACTTAATCCCAAAGAAACTCGTCGGCAAACACACAGCCATTTCCAAATATTTTTTTAAGTAAAATTAGAGACATAATTTGTTGTGGTAGAGAGGACTTAACCCTTATTTGCCATAGCGGACCAATATGGTCCTCGAGGGAGCCTTTCGCAGCTTTTGATCTCAACGGTGGCATTTTTGGAGATATTACCCGATGTAGTCGATTGTTTTTGCGTTGGGTACATAATCAAGTTACCTCGACATTCACCGTTTCGGATTTTCAAAAGTGTTTCATTATCTATGGAGAAATATGGCAAAAACCCAATGAGGGTGCATTTTTCTCCAAAACAAGGATGTCAATTAAGGGTTAAGCTTCCATGGTTGATAGAGTTATCTGCCATCTCAAGTTTTTCACGCTATGATCCAGTTTCCATGTACACGATATCAGACATCTCTTCAAGCAACTGTAGCAAACGGATCGAGATAATTCAAAGGCAATTAGAAAAAAATCCAGATCCAAATATGACAGTAGCTATCTCCACAAACACACACAAATGCTCAACATCGCCACATCTCTTCAAACAACCGCAAGTCAAGAAATCAGCAACAAATCGCTGATCAATCACAAGTACTTATAAAAATCACTGGTACCGTCCCAGATTAATACACATTCAAGCTGCTGCTTACAGACCAAATTCCATGAGAAAAGAATCAAACTAGCTCATGGATCCCAAACTCCTGCACAGATGCACCCTAACAAATAATATACACAGCAAGAACTACTTGCAAACCGAGAGACAATCGATTCATGCCAACACCTGATGAAAAATTGCCTCAGTTTCCTGAATCTGAACACAGTCTAGCTGCTGAAGGCTAATCAAATATTACGAGAAAATCATGTAGTTCATGGCTCCCAAAGGTAAGAAGGCGGCGGCAAGGACACAATCTAGCATACCAAGTTGATATACAGATGAGCAGATGCACTGATTATTGGAAGCAATAGTTTAAATGCTTACAAACGACTTACAACACGACTGACTGAGTGACTCATACAATTCGGAATAAATGCAAATGATCTTTAGCATAAACAACGATGTGTACAGAGAGTGTCCTGTAACGAGTACAGGTCTGAGCACGGCCTTCTTGCCTGCTTGAACTAGTCTAGCTCCAAACTGACTGAAGGAAAAAAGAGTGCCAAAGCTAGCAAGAGCCAGAATAATGCTACAGTGCAGGGACCTAGGTGTCGAAGTAATCATGTGCATTCTTGAGACAGGTGTCGTCCAGGCTTGCGGTAGGAGAGGTTGATGTAGTATGTTCCCGCCAGCGTTCCGCCTAATGATGTCGATGTTCATGTGTACAACTTACTCCAGGTGAAAGGAGGTAAGTTCTCCAAAACTCCCACTCACATCAGACATCGACAGCAGGATTCATGCCCAAAAGACTTCGCAGACCTTCAAAACGATCACGTGGAAGGGGCTTCGTAAACAGGACTGCGACTTGATCGCTGGTTTTAATATAGTCAAGTGCAATCTGGCCTTGGGCATATGCCTCCCGGATGATGTGATATTTTACATCGATATGCTTGGTCCTGCGATGGAATTCGGGATTCCTGACCAAACGAATGGCAGCTTGGTTGTCGGACCATAATGGGGTGGGATTCTGCTGATCATGGTCTAGGTCGGTGAGCAGACGCCTCGCCCAAACAATCTCCTGCGTCGCCAAGTGTGCCGCGACGTACTCAGCTTCAGTAGTGCTCCCAGCGGTGCAACCTTGCTTGCGAGAGCCCCACGATACTAGACCTCCGTTCAGCGTTAAAACGAAACCAGATCTAGACTTGTGATCGTCGAGATCCATGGCGTAATCTGCATCACAGAATCCTTCTAACACATGGTCAGTGCTACTGCCGCTGTAGGTTAAGCGCATAGAGCTCGTACCTCTCAAGTATTTGAGTATGCGTTTGACTACATTAACATGCGGAGTCGTTGGCCGAGCTGTAAACTTTGCTGCATGAGCAACGGCGTAGGAGATATCAAATCGTGTTCCAAGCTAAGCAAACTGCAAACTCTCGATCACTTCGGCATATGGAAATGTGACGTCCACCTCGCTTCCGTCTGTCATGTGTACGCTGAGGTTGGTGACACTGTTGGGATCGGCAGGCACGGATACTGAGTGACAATTGTCGAACCCATACTTCTTGAGCTTTGACAAAACATATCTGGTCTGATCAATGTGGATAGTCCTCTGCTCTCGATCCCGGACAATGTGGAGTCCAACGTAAACTTCTGGGTAACCGGTGGTAATCTGGAAGGCTTTTCCCATATAAGAAAGAATCTCATCAATGCAGTCGTTCTTGACGCATAGGGCCATTCCATCATCAACGAAGGTGGTGATGATAAGACGAGGGACAGTCGTGCTGCAGTACACACAACCGTCGGCCGAGGCGGAGACAAGATTGTACGTGTTGAGGAACGAATTGAAACGGTGATTCCAGACCCTGGAGGACTGCCGCAGCCCATACAGTGCCTTGCGGAGCCTGCAGACCATGCTGGCTTTGGCTGGATCCTCGAAACCTGTGGGCTGAGACATGTATATCTCTTCTTCGATTTCGCCATAGAGGAAGGCAGTTCGCACATCGAACTGTGTGATGTTCATATCCTCAGCTGCCGCAATTGCCAGCACCGTGCGAATTGAGTCAAATTTTATAACCGGGCTGTATGTTTCGGTATAGTCTATACCCTCTCTCTGAGTAAACCCTTTTGCCACCAACCGAGCCTTGTAGCGATCCACACTTCCGTCTGCTGCCAGTTTTATTCTGTAAACCCATTTGTTCTTGACCGTCTTCCTCCCGTCTGGCAGATTCTGGTACTCCCACGTATGATTCTCAATCAGAGAATCAAATTCTTCTTTCATCGCTTGCTCCCACTGCTCACGCTGTGGTGATCGCATTGCTTCGTCATAAGACTCTGGTTCGTTTGGGATATCAAACGTGCTGAAGGCCGCACATGCATAGTGATTCCGATCTATGGGATATATCCAATCGCCATGTCTCTAAGGTGGACGTCGTGATCTAGGCCCCTCTATTGTAATTGGTGCGTTGTTACCAACTGCTGTGGAATGCAGTTCCTCTTCGGCATGTGACTGTTCGACTGCTCGTGGCGATATGGTAACCGCATGTTCTTCCACTTCCACGGTTACACTTGGCTCCAGCTCGTTGTGCATGGGAATTGTTACCCATGATGCTCCGATGTCAGCATGTGGTATGTGCACCTGCGTGCTTGCTGTGATTTCTTCAGCTTCACCAACGTCTGAAGCGGGTAACTGATCAGTGCTAGTCTCTGGCGTCTTGTCATCATTAGTGTCGGGATTGCTTGGCACTGCAGGGCTATCGAGTTCGTCTTGGCTTTGTATAAGCCCATGCTGAGCAATGACTCGCTGCATGGCTCCGATCGCTAGGTATATAACTGCAACCCCCCTGCCATGTGCCATGCCAGCTGCTCCGTTGGCTACTCCCACTGCTCCGAAAGGTGCTCCCACTGCTTCGTGATCGGATGGCTTAGTTTGACCTAGGTGAGCTACGTCCAAGAAATCTGATACAACTCGGCCTTCACCGTTAGATGCAGGATTTTCCACCGGGGTCTCGTCGAACAATACGTCTCTGCTCTCCACAATCTTCTTGGAGTTGACATCCCACAACCTGTAAGCCTTGCTTGTGTCGGAGTATCCCATCAGGATTGCTTTCCTTGCTTTCGGCATGAGTTTGTGTCTGGTTTCTTTCGGCACATGGTAGTATGCATCTGATCCGAAGACCCGGATGTGTGCAATGGATGGCCTCCGCCCATGCCACGCCTCATAGGGAGTCATGCCCTCCAGAGTTCTTGTCCCGGTTCTGTTCAAAATGTACACTGCTGAGTTCACCGCTTCTCCCCAAAATCTTATGTGGATGTTGCTCGCATGGAGCATACTTCTCGCAGCTTCTACAATAGTTCGATTGTCTCTCTCAGATGCACCGTTCTGCTCTGGTGTATAACTAGTGGTCAACTCTTGCCTTGCATTAATCTGAGCAAGGTACTTCTTGAACTCACTGCCAAGATACTCACACCGTTGGTCACTTCTCAGAATCTTGAGCACATGTCCCGTTTCCCGTCGGAGATGCCCCACAAAACGCTTGAGGCTTCCAAGAACCTCCTCTTTGGTTTTGGTCTTGATGCACTCGACAACTCTAAACCCGGTTGCATCGTCCTTAAAAAGAATAAAATATCTAGCTCCTCCCTCGCTGGTTTGTTTCATCGGTCCGCATAAATCTGTATGGACAAGATCTCCAGGCAGAACGGATCTCTCTCGTGGGTCTTTCCATGGGAATGGATTTCTATGCATCTTTCCATATACACAACCGGTGCAAAACTCATCATCCTTTCCTTCAAGGATCAGTCCATTGACCATGCCAGTTGCCTCCATTTTCTTGATCATGCTGTGATTAACATGGGCTAACCAGCGATGCCAGACGGCCAGGCTCTGGGTGCTATCTTTCTTCGTCTCCACACCAAAAGATCGTGCCATATTTGCTTGTTCAGGTGGGGGCGGCAGAACTTCCATCTCAAGTCGATACATCTTGTTCTTCAAAACCCCCATCATGATCACGTGTCCATTCTGGATTAAGCTGCAGGGGGGGAGCACAATAAAGTGTACCACAAAGTGCAAAATGTGACCAGAATTCAGTGAATTCGCAGTGGGTGTTTTGGGGACTTTGGGAACGTCTTGGCAGTTGAACAACCAGATGACAGGGAAGGGAGCTGGGTGACACTTGTTGGGGTCGACACAGAAGTCGAGTGAGGGCTCTTCATTGCGCCCAATCTCGCAAAGGGTCGCAACTGAATGCTCCGCAGCCGTTTCTTCTTCACGGTCTGCAGCATCTCCATTTCCGAGGAACAGCAAGTAATTGCAGGTGCGCGGCCATCGCTACTGACGTGGGTGCGGTCTATGTTTGAGAGAATGCGTGTAGGGTGCAAGTGCTTGGGAATGGGTTTTCCAATGTGCTGGACACTTTACTTCCCTCGCACTTTGAGCTGGATCAAAGGAGGGCATCGTGAGGGTTTTGTCGCGAGAGGAGGTCGCAGCGCGAGTGGGGGTTTCGCTGATTTTTCGATCTATGGTGTTTGGGTTTCTCATCTGCCGTTGTTGCGAACTGTTATGTGTCTGAGTGCTTGCGAATCCCTGAACGGAGGGTACATCGTGCGTCGTCACTGCGGATCTGCTGAATTCTGGCTGTTGTGTCGAACCGGAACCCTAGGTTTTGAGTTCCGGGAGTGCGCGCATCTTCGTGCCTGCATAATCAGCATCGTGGGGGAGTCTTGCTGTTGCTCGCGGTCCGGAATTGAGCGAAGAGTTGCATTGCTGAATTTAGAGGGAAACGCAATAGCAAAGTGTGGGCCTTGCTGGGATTAGGGTTACAGAGCTTCCAGCGTTGTTCACGTCGCAAATAGTCGGCGGTGAATTACAATCTGTTTGCAAGCGTGTGCGCACTCCCGCAATCTTCATGGCATCGGAGCTCTGTGATCAGGTCGTTGCAGTGCCGAAGGTGGAGCACGACCTAAACAGGAAGAATTTGGAACGAATTAAATTTGCTAAGGCTTTGCATGAGCGTGCCAAGTGGACTGTGCAGAACTTCGCGGAGAGGCTGGATTTGGAAGACTCCGGGATCTGCGGGAAGACGGAATGCGGGAACTCTCATATCACCGAAAACCATCTCAAAAGGGTGTTTCCAACGAAGGGAGGGAGCGGTATCAGAGTCGTGCCGAATGGGGAGATCTCGGAGGAGGAGTGCGCTAAGGTATACCAGCAATACTTGGTGATCTACAATCACCCGCCCCCCAACAAGGAGTATGCGCGTTACTTCCTGAGGAGCTCGCTGGCGGAAAGAGAAGGTAAGGCAAAGATAAACTGGGCGAAGTTCGCGTATGACGTTTGTCGAAAACAGTACGCCTCCTGGGAGAGGGATGGGAGAGTGGAGGACGCATGCCGAAAGAAGTGGGACGACCTTCGGGGAGTTTACATTCCGGAGAGTGCCGGGGAGGGGAATTCGCAAGGTCGAAGTCGACAATTTGGAGCAGCCTGTGAGGGTCTGCGATTCTCATCGGAGCAGACATCCGAAGTGCTCGAGCTACTGAAGACTGCAGAGGCTGACAATAACAGCATCGGACCAAAACTGTGAGCATGCTTTACCTCGGACTTCTTGCTTCTTACAATTTTTGCTGCTAGGTTAGTCCAGCGACGGAAACTTGGTCGAGTCCTGTCAAGAGTGTTGCAGGTGGTCCGGCTCGTCCTCTCCGACTCGTGTATTGCGATGATAGAGGGAAATTCAAGATGGATCCAGATCCAAGAATTGGCCACGAGGAGAACAAAATCTTCTTTGCTTTGGTGGTAAGCTTTAGTCGTTAACCTTCGTTGTTGTTACTGCGGTTCTGAGTTATGTGCATCTTACTTTGTATTACAGTATGCGGGACTGTTTCCATTTCCCGGGGTGCATACGTACAGATGAAGAATTATTTGTTGAGTTTCTTAAAGAATCAGTTGCCATAGGAAACTATTTGCTGACTCGTTTAAAAGCTTCATTGCTCTTAAGTCATGGTTGTGGTCCATGACTGTCTATGACGTTATGTGCATTTAAAAAAAAAACAGCTGCTTTTCAATTTCATGCTGTCCAAGGTTGTGTAGCCTATTAATCGTAAGTGCTTGTTTTGTTTTATTGACTCGTCAGTGTGCTGGCGCCATTGCTCACAATGCAACTTTTTGAATCTCGGAGGCAACGGGTGCTTGTGGCAGTCTGCATTTTCTACTCAGAGGTAGGTGTTGCCTCAGAAATGATGCTTATCGCATATACTTTTGTCTAGCTTTTCTTACACAGGCTTCAGTAGGTTTTCCTCGAGATCATTTTGTAGAATACTTCATACCTTCTTTGTATGTTTTGTCAACTTGATGTTAGTGACCTTTGAATCTCGAGTAGAATTGGACTCACCGGGAGTTGTTCTGTCCAGGTCTAGCATGCAGTGAATGATGATAGAGAGGTTCTTCGGAAGCAGTATCTCGAGACGATCGTCCCACCCTTTGCTGCGCTTTTCAGGCGTTGGAGGCCTCTACTGTCGGGCATCCATGAGTTTACAGATGCCGAGGGTCAGAGTCCTCTTGCAGTTGAAGACCGTCCTTTGGCAGTCGATGCACCCCCACTTGAGGTATTTCTGCCATTTGTTTTGAATTTAAGATTAGAAATGTTATCGCCTGCAAACAACACTTTCTGGTCAAGGTACCTCTTTTTATCAAGAGTGAATTACGGCAAGGATTCAGAGGTAGCCATTGGGGAGGTGAAGGCACATCTAGATAAATCGTCTGATGTGTTATTTGCTGCTCGTAAAGCTGGACTTGTCATATGAACTTGTCACAGTCCTCTCTCTCTCGTGCTGAATCTGAATAAATGGACCTTTATATACATTGTCGATGTAGGCCGCCTTGGCCATGATTACCCCAGCCTGGGCAGCTGCGTTTGCATCTCCTCCAGCTGCTATGGCCCTAGCCATGGCTGGTGCTGGAGTAAGTGGTCGACAGTCGCAACATCCAAGATCTAAGCGCGGGTCAACATCTTCACATGCTCGATCTAATCGGCTTTCAATTACAACAAGCTTTCAACGGCCATTGGAATCTCAAGCAAACTTTCAACGACCCCAGGCAACCACACCAAAAGAGAAGGCAACTGTAAAGGCTGTAGCTCTTGCTGCTGCTCGGGATCAAGAACGAGCAGCGCGGGTAGGTTCAGTGCGCGGGCTAGGTGCTGTGGCTATGGCAACATCATGGCAGCGTAGAACTCTAACGGATTGAGAGAGGACAAGAAGAGGAAACATAGCGGAGGCTATGATTAACACTTCGCGAGATTATAACAAAGGAGAGGATTTTGAAGGAATAAATATTGGTGAATCTGCTCACTCACTCTTCGGTGTCCTTCCTGCTATGGTGGAAACGGCAAGGCGGATGCGTATTATTGAGGTAATCTTCATACATATAGTTATGTCATTCCCATTCGTTATTTGATATAATTTTTTGGAGGAAAGATCTGCATGATGAAGTTTTGCTTGTTGTTTGACCTCATGACTGAAATTTTGATGATTGAACTTCTTGATGTGCAAGCTCTTCTCTAGAATCTCATGGTAAACCGTTCTATTGTAATGGACAGGTCAACAGACGCTCGATAGCTGCTGCTGCTGACGAGTTCGGAACAACTGTGGGAGGGCGAGTTTGGCGTTCTCTTATTCGTCGTCTTCAAGAGATGGGTGCACTCTTTGGGGCCATTACGAATCAGATTGGACCCCTATAACGGGTATAACTTATGCCTAGTTCTACGGACCTTGGCATCTTATAACAGCCCTAGTACTGTCTGGGATGTCTCACGTATTTATCTTTGATGTCCGTTTCTCGCACTATGATTTCATATGTGAGGCTCTCTATCTCAGTACATAATTGCACTGGCTTGTACATAATCTCTAGTCAAGACTGATACCCCAACGTCCTTGAAGTGCTAGTGGTATGGTTAGGTTCACTTGCAATGAATTGATGGGCCTACGACAAATGTTTTTCCTTTTCTTTACCACAGGAATCGTCAAGATGATGTGGGTCATAAGTGTACAGCAGCTTATTCGTAAGTAGATGTCAGTTTTCAGGTTTTTCTGTGCAGGAAATTTGTTGATAAGTTCCAATATTTTTCATCAACTTCGCATTTTGCTGTTCATTTCTTACTTTGAATCTGGTATTACGAATCAATGAACTTTTTCTTCACTGTAGTTGGTGGTTTTCATTCTTGATCATTGCTTCTGCTTGTGCACACCTCTGAAACTAAGTATAACCCACTAGTCAGTCTTCTAACAATGCTTATTATGCTGACGAAGGCGCTTCCGCTCCACTTCTTTTGTGATAATTTCTATACTGAATGCAGAATTTTTAGCTTAGCTCCAGAATCTGGTTTGCATGCAGGTGTACTGGAAGTGGGATGCTTTTGAGAATTCTCTGCGCATGAGAAAGCGATTGAAGCAGAATTACAAGGGGGCGGAACATCAGATACCAATGAAAGGATACGAGCAATCTCAACGTACTAGTTCTGACGGTGAACTTCCTGTAGCTTCTGCCATGGCTAAGCTTATAACTGTAAATAGCACTGGTAATGACACGGGAGAAGAAGCCTCCAGATCTGAGGATGAGATAGAGGAAGCTGGTTCCTATTCGAGAAAAGAGGAGTCCAACAGTACTACTGAGAGAACTCACTCAGGAATAGCTCAAACACAGTCTTCAAATACAGCTCCAGCACCAACCAGTCCACCACCTAGCCCTGTACCTGCAGCTCCCTCCACCCCAGAGGCTAAGGAGGTTCTAATTTTGGAAATGCCTGGAGTTCTGATTCAGCCGTTAAAACTGCGAGGAGGAATGTTTCAGGTTAGAATTCTAAGTTTTAATCTCGTGCAGTGCAATATGATCCTGGAAGATGTGCAAATTCTTCTAATAAATGATGCTTTACCGAACTGGATGATCACCTTTTCAGAAGTGTAGGCTTTCAGTAGCCTCTGTCTGTTGAAGCTCCTTTGATACCTCTGCTGCACGTTTGAATTATTACTCTAACCAAATTAATTATTTCTAAAGTGTTAGTGGGCTGTTGTGCCTGATAAATTTACGTACATGGTCGGTGCAGGTTACAACAAGGCGTATTTCCTTCATGCTAGATGACCGCGTGCAGATGAATGAGACAGGTGTTGCAGTCTTAATTGGTGCCGACGGTGTGTCTGAAGTAGAGGCTGGAGGGGAAGTAGAAGGAAAGAGGAAGCAAAGAAAGGATGGGTCCAAAGACAGGCTTTGGCCTTTGTCATTGTTAAAAGAAATATATACTCGAAGGTAAGTTCAGTGCACTCGTATTTCTCTTAAGTTTTTGAAGCAAAACTTTTACAAGCAATCTGGTGGCAACCTCTGTGAGGAAGGTGATGGCAACGAGCTTCAAAACATATGCATATGTGGTTAGTACTCTGAAGTTTGAAAAGCTTTGGAGATATTTGATGTGTAGGACGAGACAGCTAACGATGACTATGGTCTTCACAAGCACGATTCTACGTTTTGTACTCGTTAGTGTGTCATTGCATCATGATATATATCGAATTTTTCTTTGCAGATATGCCCTCCGGAAGAGTGCCTTGGAGTTGTTCATGGCAGACAGATCTAATTGTCTTTTCAATTTTGGGGTAAGTCACTTAGACATTCTTTGGAATGTTCATGCCTCTTCATTACAATAGATTTCAAGAATGTGGCTATTTTAAACCCTGTACTTATAGAATAATTATTTATGCTCGGCACAGTTATCTCTTGTTCCTCAACCTTTTTTAATCTCATTGATCCAAATTGTTGTTTGTTAGATTTTAGGCATTTTTAAGGTCTATGTCACTCTAGAATGCCACAACACTTGTTAGAAGGGTCTCTTCACAGGAACTTCTATGAACAAACTTTGTGTAAGAACACCATATTTTGGCAACATTTATCCAGTTCTATGGTATCAGCTGCCGATCTCAACCAAGATGTATCGGCTTGTAGATACTGTTATTGGATCCTAACCATCTGTTTCTCTGAAGCAGACAACAGGAGCTAGGAAAAAGGTGTAGAAGGCCATTGTGGAAGCAAGGCCTCCAGGATTGGATTTTATTCATGCTGCTACACAGGTTAGTTAATTGGCAGAAAATATCTGTATGGAATCCATTTGTTATGGAACACTTCATTCGAGTAGTTGTCATGCGAGAGATTACATGTTTTCTTCGGAATTTTATGCGCATCTTAAAACCTGTGCCGGGTCTAATTACTCTGTTCTGATATGTCTTTGTTACCAGAATCCTGAACGTATACTGAAAAGGTCACAATTGACCGAGCAGTGGGCCAATAGAGAGGTATGTCATTTGGCTACTCTGTATTTGTCAGTGTTCCTTGGCTTGCCAGTGACTGTTTGTGCGCTTTCAGTAGTTTTGCACCTTTGAATTTCAGTTCGTCGGTTTAGGGTATATTATTTTGAACCTTTCGAAATGTTGGAGTTTGTGCAGGACCATTTATCTGTTTCTTTTCCCCAAGTATTGACTTTGGAGTGCCCAAGCAGGACGTGGAAGAGAACGAGTGCCGACGCGCTCATGACATGGCAAATGAGAAGTACAACCAAGCCTTCAAGAAGGATGTTATTTCTGATGAGGTGAGTCGTCAATATCTTGTTGAGTTTGGATGAAGATATTTACGGCACTCGGATGTTTGTTCGGTCTTCACTTCGTGCTGGACAAATGCATTGTAAGAAATGGATAACTTTGCGGGAACAGGCTCGTTACGGATAATGTGAAATCAAGTGCTCACCGGCTTGAGAATGTTGTTGTCCCCTGAATGTAGGTGGCTCTGCAAGAAGCCCAAAAAGAAGCTGTGCAGGCAGCGTTTTCTGTCTATAATTCTGCGGCTGTTGGAACTGGACCTGTTCGACGAAACTAGGAGACGCTACTGCATGCTGACTTCAAGCGACAGTTTGAGGTATCTCTTATAGGTGTGAGGAATGATTCTTCGAGCTTCGGTGTTGATTTCCGGTGTGTTTTCCAGGCTTTTAGTTGTTGAAATATGTAAGTGCATGACTTCGTTTAATGTTTTACAGTGCCTCTTTCCCTTTTTTGACACAACTAAAGGAGTTCAAGCGAAATTCGTCCATGGAGGCAGAGCTGAGATGTTTAAGAGCACTGGGCACGGTGGAGGAGAAGTTGAGAAATGCTTGTATTGCACCCGAGGCAACGTACGAGTCCGTTATTAAGGTATGTACTCGTTTCTTTTCTTTGGTTTTTGTATTTGTCAGAAAATTCTATGTTCATTACGGGCTCATTTGTCATATCAGGAGTAATTGCCATTTTGTTGCGAAGGGTATTGAAGGTGGGTGTAAGCACAATAAAGTGGACCACAAAGTGCAACATGTGACCACTAATAAGTGAATATGAAGTGTGCTGTTTTTTAAAGCTCAAAGCTGATTTTGAGCATTTTGGTGTAGTTTTTGAGCATTTTAGTCACTTTTTAGGGTGTCGCAAGGTATCTTACACACATCTTCATGAAAAAAACATCCTGAATTGAAACTAAATTTGACCACTAGTTGTAAATCATGAAAATGAACTTTTCCGAAGTCTTGATTTCTTCATCTGGTGCCCTCTGTTGTCTTTAGAGGATGTTTTTTTCAATTTAAAAAACAATGTTCGGTGAAAAAAAAGTCACAAAAAGTACCACGGAAGTGACCCTCTTAAATAACATCTTTGCGGTACTTTTGGAACGCTAAACCAATTAATGAGTATATGAATTGACTATTTTAAAATACCTCTTAAATATACAGAGGGCACTGCGAAATTAAAAGTGATTTCGGACAAAACCCTAAACCGTTATGTTCACTTTTCCAAATGATTGCATTCACTTTGCTTGGATTTAAAGCCTTCAAACAATAACTTTAAAGTGTCTACTTTGCACGAAACTTTTCCAAGTTGTAGAAAAACAAGTTGAGAATCCATATTAGCAAAAAAAATTGACTTCAATTACATCTTTCCGTCACTTTTGTGCAATTTTTACAAAAGGGCTGAAACTGACAAATAGTTAAGCACTTTTTTGGTCCACTTTACCATGCTCACACCCAGGTATGTTCTCTTTTTGCAGGGCTTGGACGGTTTGGTAGCTGAATACGAGGCTCAAGCAACTGGTCCTGTGAAATATCAGAAGCACGTCTAGTTTCTGCAAACAAGGTGTTTTAAAGGTTCTTTTCGACGAAGAAATGCCGTATTTATACGTAGACATGCCATGTAAGTAAGGTCACAGAATTCTCATACGTGTGGAAAGGAGTGCAGTCGATTTGATAGTACTAGGGTGCAACTTGCGTGGCTTCGTAATAATTGCTTCTGAATTGCAGTTTTGCTGGATACTAAGGAGATCTTTGAAACGAGCATGTGACAAGGCAGCAGCAGAGTATTGAAGCCTCGTATTACGAAAGGACGTTCTATGGGAGAGCGTTTGGCTTTCTCAGCCAGACAGACCGAAGCCGCTCAACGCGATGCACAAGACTGGAAGAAGCGCCATGAAACTACCATGAATGATTACAACAGAGCTTCCGAGAATGCATCTCCTCAATATGCCTTTGTACAGAAGGAAGTTACTGCTTTAGAAGAGAAGAACTGAACTCGTTCAGCTCAACTCGAGGGTGCCAGGAAGGAGTCCTATGACTGGAAGAGCAAGTATGAGCAGTATCGTTTCGCACAGAGAGCTGAGACCGAGAGACTGAACGCTGAGATTGCATCTTTCCAGGTATTACAAAGTTGTGGATTCTATTATGCATTTGTTGTTGAAGTCACGTACCTGAATCAGATTTTCGAAAGGATAAAGTACTCTTAATTGTTGTGTTCTGAACTGTTTTATTCTTGAAGTGTGCTTACGCAGTACCTCTCAGAAACTGCTTCCCATATCAGTATATTCTGCATTTAGATTTACGTTTTGGCATGTGAAATGACTCTTTCCTTGTTAATAACTGCGAACAATACTTGCAGAATCGGGGTTGATGGCTGCGGAGGCAAGGTTGTCAGCAGTGAAAGAGCAATCAGAGTCAGCTAAAGCATAGGGTGCAGAATGGCAGAGAAAGTACCAATCGCTTTCTGCTGATACTAAGGTTGCTGTTGGGAAGGCAACGTCGCAAAAGGAGCGAGCACTGAAGCACGCGCAGGCACGTGAGGATTCTATGCGAGCAGAATATGTGTAGAGAATCTCTGAAAAGGTGCTCTTCTTCGCTCATCGTATTCTACTCTTCTATATAAGAAAGATTGAAACATAAGCCATCGAAATGGTGATATTGGAATGGACTTCCTTGGATTAGGCCTGGAAATGCGTCCGTGATGTGAGTACCTATTGGAAGAGTATTTGGATATGAGAGAGGTGTATTGTACTCCTAAGTTCTCCTGCTGTGAGTTACTTTTTGACATCAGCATTGTAGAATCTTTACACCTGTGACTTACGAGTTCATTACGTTAGCGATACTTTCAGATTATTTGAATATAATCTTTCCACCTGTGACTTGGGAGTTTATTACGATGTGATACTTTGAGATTATTTGAATATATTTGTTTACCTGATTCAGCGCTTAGTGCTTCTGTGTTTTTGTCCGTGGCTGTTGTATATCAATTCAGTGTTTATTTTGCATTGTTTTTCCAGACTTTTCTCACCATATTAGAACATGAATTCCTTGTGACAGGAGCAAGAGACAAAGGAATTTACAGCGACCGTAGAGGCGTCGGAGCGACACTATGCTGGGCTGTCTACCCACCTTAACGTAGTGTACCCGCATCTTTTGCCTTCGTTTCTGAGTTGAAGCATACCGTAAAATAAACTACAATTTTAGGTCTTGGCTGTAGGAAAGTTGGAGAATTTTGAAGGGATTAGAGCTTCTGTTTAATTGTGCAGGATCTTGAATTCAAAACATCAGAGCAACCTGAAGAATCTGAGAGGTTATGGTCAGAGCTAACACATGTACAACAGCAATTAGAAGGCACTGAGTCACAATCTATCACTCTGAGGAGAGATTTAGAGAAGGCTGAAGAACAGAAGTCACACGCAGAACAGCGGATGAATGAATGTATCAGGGGGGTGGAAGAGGCAGAACACATGAGGAAAATAGCTGAACGGGATTCGAAGCGTGCCATCGAAGCTGCAGGGAAGTCTCGTGCTGAAGAAGCTGCTGAGGAAAGATAAAAGTTGGAAACTTAGAAATCACCCTGTAGAGGGAATGGCCACCGTTGAACGTACTCAAAGACGTTGTGAATCGTTGGAACAGGAAAGAGACGAAATGTTTCAGGTAAACTTCTTGTCTAGATGTTGGAGTTATGTTATAAGTTTTATACTTGACTTATCTATAGTCTTTCTCTTGTCTCTGCATGCCAACTTTATGCAATGTGTACTGCATTGGAACATTTCAGAGTCTTCAACAGAGTAGACGGATGCAGCAAGAGGCATTTGCAAGAGTCACTTTGTTGGAGAGACAATGTGAAGAAAGGGAGAAGGAGATGGAAACTTTACCGGACGACTCAGAAGAGCAGCGCGCAAAGACAGTCGAGGCATTTGAGAAGTTACTGGCCACTGCAGGAGCTGCAAAAGCTGAGGCAGGCCAAAGAGCGGAAGCTCTGTCATTGCAGATTCAATGTATGCAGGGACAGATCGATAATTACCACGGACAGCTTTTGCATATGGGCGATCACGAAATTGATGAGAAGACCCGAGTCCGGGGTTCAACGTACACTCCACCTGGCAAGCCATCAATGGGCCCCACTCGTCCTAAAAGAACCGTCCAAGACGCAGGTGTGTCTTGCTGGTTCGCTATAATACATTCTGCTTATGAGATATAGTTGAAAGGTTTGATTTATGTCCATATCCGCTTGCCTTGTATGGGACAATAATGAATTGCTGCTCCAGAGTTTGGGAACTTGTTTTTTTTTGAGTGCACAGAGTCCTTTACAATTACAGTGTCATGAGTGTAGATTTAACAAACTACATATTTAGAATGGATTCTACAAGTAGGTGCGTAGAAGTATTTTATAACAACTTGGATTGATCCGGCAGTGAGATGCGTCAGAGATTGGCTTACGTTTTGTAGTTCAGGAATGGCGTTATGATTGGAAGGTGTACATATACTAACATGTCGGCTTTTGTGAACCAGGAATGGAGACCTCTGCACAGGATATGGACACAGACGCCTCTGCATTCAAGAGAAATAAACAAGACATGAATAGAGAGCAGTGCGCCAGGAGTGAAGCGTGCCGTGCCGAGTTTGAATCTGGGTCGATGTCATAGGGAACTGAGTCGAATAGTAGCCAAGGGTATCCAAGGCCATGCGGGTGATGACAGTAGAGAGAGGAGGGAATGGATACCCTGTTGTCATATAGACGAGCTGACGGTGTGTATAATATCTGATGAGGAGCTTGTGGTTTGCAGATCTGTGCTCGAGCATCGGCAGCGTGAGGTACAGCAGAAGTGTAAGGGAGTGGACGGGGCGCTGGCGGAGAGGCAGAAATCAGTGCGAGAGGAAGAGCTCAGCTGCGCGAACATACGGCGACGGCGTGAGAGCTTGGTGGCACACTTCAACGAAGTAAGAAGGGGAAACGGTTCTGAGGATAGCGAGATCCAGAGAGTGGGAGAGACCGAAATGGAGGACGAGAAGGAGCTCCGGATACTTGATAAGGACCTGGAGTTTGGAGAACACATTCTCAGCAGGGAGAGTGCAAGGACGGAAGAGCTCCGGAAGGAGCAGCAGGGGCTGGAGGAGGACTTGAAAAAGATTGAGAGAGAGATAACGCTACGTGGGATGGGCGCAGTACGAGCGGAGCTCTGGGTGGCAAAGTTAACTGATCAAGTGCAGCTCATGGCCGAAGGTTCAGGGATGGGAACGACACCGCTGCCTATTCGCAATCCTAGACAACCAGAGCAGGGCAGGACGATGGTTGTTTATCTTGAGAACTGCCCTGTTTGTGGCTACAACTTCAAATGCCTTAATGCTTCCATAGCTGACTGCGGGTGCGTGTACCATCATTTCTGCTTGGCAGCGTGGTTAAGTGATGGGAGGAGGCAGTGTGCGTATACAGGTTGCGAGAAGGAATTCTGCGCTGACTGGATGGCGAGTTTCGGAGCGAATCAAGTCCGCATACCCCCGTTGCGGCAGCCCAAATAGGAGGGTCTCGTGGGTACATTCAACACGGTAGACTCCGGGAATGTCGGTGCAGCCGCGTCTACAAACTGTAAGTAACGAATTCCAGTGAAGAAGGTTCGAATTGGAGTGCTCGCCCTTTGAAACCTACCTCTGTTTCAGTGCCGTCCACTTGCTTTCCGCTTTTCGTGGTTTTAAGTTGAGGTCACTGGAAAATTCTACTTTGTGAGCTGTACTGTCGGACAGAGTAGTGACCACTGCTTCTTCCTTGACTGATGTGTCACGTGAAGTAACCTTCGAGAGCACCTTGAAGTGCATCGCAGGACGGGTTGAAGGGTTCTGAAGCGTGAAGTGTAAAAAATAACCGCCGGTTCACGTGAAGAGTACTGTGCGGGCCCTGATTCAGTTCAGAATGAGTGTAGAAGGGCTTTGGCAGTGTAGAAGGGCTTTGGCAGTGCCATGTCAGTGCTTAGCACGAAGCAGCCGGTTTGCTTGCCCATCCCAATTGAGTTAGTCACTTTCTCGCAGTGGAGTTTGAAGGTGGCACATCACGCAAGTACATACAGTCACTTGCACTGACGAGGTGCTGCCAGGGCACCGATTCAGTTGCAGCGTCCCGTGAGTGCTTCGTCTCGCTTTAAGGACTCCAAAGAAGTTCTTCGACGGTGCCCTGGGACTTACCCTTCGGTTTGCCACTTTGACTTCTACTTCTGGACGCTTCCCTGTTCTGTGTTTTCTTAGGGGAGCCCTGCTCACGTCGTAATCCCTGTAGTTCCACTGTGTTGCCCACTGAGAGAAGCTCTTCATGCGTCACTGTCACTGTGTACTTCGCTGTGTACTTAGGTCAGTGGCGGTGCGGTGGCCTGATCGGGCTCAGTCAATGTATTGTTTCCACTGAAGTGCCCACGTGGACACTTTGCCCCTTGTGATCAGCTGGAGAAGTGCTTCGACAGTGGCATGGCACTTTACATTCGGTGGCCATGCTTGCTTCCACTGTAGATTCGCTTGGGCCGTGGGAATTCACTGCAAGTACACTGTGGCGGGACAGCACGTATTGTAAAGTGAAGGGTAGGACTTAAATCTCTTCGAGGGACTTGCTTTAATATTGCTTCGGGATGTTTGGTTCAATGCATGGACATGTATATTTACCTGCACGATTGAATTCGAGGATCTGATGCATCAAACATGTTGTTGTTTGGCAGTTGCAGTTCAGGTGCCGTCTGCATCGGGGACACCAGTGTCTCAGCGACACGAAGGACCAGGAACGCCATCGTCCGGTCAGTTGGGCACTCCCGCCTCAGGAAGCTGGAGGACACCGACGGGGAGTATGGGCAGGATCAACGTGTTTGGGAAGTCATTGCAGGTAGAGGACGTGCCCAGCCAAAGCCATGGCAGGACTCCGATATCCGGGTCGCGGTCAAACCTAGGATCAGGAACAGGCCGGACTTCCGATGACAGTATAATTTTCGGGAAGGACGACGTTGTTCTCAGTCAGGCGGCACGTGCTTCGTCCCTGGCGCAAGAAGGGGTCCGCGGCAATGCGAGGGAAACCATTATACCGGAGACACTGGCACTGACTGACGGTGGAGTAGAAGGGTTTCTGCAAGATCCAGCGCCGAAGACGGGCATTCTTGACATGGCACTGAGTGACGACGAGGATGAGGACGTTCCAGAACCAGCGAAAGAGAGTATCCTACCGGAGAAGGCCATGAGTGAGGGAACTGAAAGGGAATCGTCGCCTGCCAGCAAAGGAGTCGTGGAGTGGGCCTTGCCAGCAACGGAGTTTCAATCACTTGAGGGGGACACGGTTAGTGCTGAAATCCAGACAGAACCGGGCTCGTCCCCAACTATTGACAAGATACCTTCCCAAGGAACACGTCCACACAGCACGCGGCGACAAGCGGCGTTGCACAATAAACTCTGTCCGTCCCCCGCTGTCACTCCTGGGAGTACAAGTGATGCAGGTAGGGAGCCAGGGACAAAAAAGCCGAATCTGGGGCGAGGTCGAGGTGGCCAGGGCGCTGCAAGGGGAGAGAAAGGGGCGAATATGAAGCCACTTGCAGCTATTGGGTCACAGGAGAAGTTCAGAGCTCCGGCTGTGGTCAATGATGCCGGGAAGGGTCGAGGCCGTGGAGGGAAGCTACCAAAGAGGAAGCGCGAGTGAGGTACAGAGCACAACATGTCCATCTCAGTGCTGCAGTAGGCAATTCCGAATAGTCAATTTTTTCCACCCCGTTTTCAGAGTGGATCGCACCGTGCGTTGCAGGGGAGACGTAGACAGGGCAGGTGCGTACGGTTTAGGGTTTGGATTTAGGGTATTGGGAAACTGACTCCGTTCTAATTATATCTAAGAGCGGCTCTGCACTATGTTTTTTTACCGGCCATATGAATATGATCATAGCCAAGGCTGTATGATAATACTGTGCAATGGTTGTACTCGCGGTTATTGGTAGGGAGCTGTTTTAAGGTAATTGGTTCGTCAGGCCACCGAAATTTAGGACATTAAGTGTCCATACACCGGATTTCTACATTGCATTTGTGAACGATGTGTGATTACTTTTGGAAACCTCGTGCTTGGATTCTGCCGGTGTTGGCACATACCTATGCAAAATTTCAGGTTCGGTGGCCGCTAGACTTACAGTGGAAGACGCTGTTGTGGGAGCTTTACCCGGAGTCTTGGATGGAGTGGAGATGGTACACAAAAGGAGCCCTTCGGAGGAGACCACAGTTGCGACTTGCTGTAGAGGACCTTGTTCAAGAAACGTAACGTCCTTTGGAATGTCATGGTCAACAGTTCGTTGTTTCTGTTTATAATAAAAATGCTTTCAGCTCCAAGAAAGAATTTATGGTCAAGGTTAATAAGTCTTTCAAGCCACCTGATTCTCTGAAACAAGTTCCAGATGAACGGTGCGGCTGATGTTGGCCTCGTTCGAAAAGCGTCAGAAGTCATCGTAATGTTTCGAAATCTTCTTCGTACTCCTTGTAATGTTTTGAATCGACATTGTGGCGTGACTATGTTACAGGGGGCGAGCTATCGGACGAAATTGTAAGTTTTTCGTGAACACCAGTGCTTCAGGCATTTGGAAATGTGGGCTACTGTTAATATTCTCTGATTTGCGTTCGTGCTGATGGCTTGCTCTCTGGGTGCAACTTTAGGCTCGACGAGGCTGTCGGAGGGTGAGGCCAGGAAGTATTTTCACGAACTCAACGTGAGCAGTTAGTTACTGCCACAGTCGACAAGTTTACCACAGGGATTTCAAGGAGTGCATAAGTTGAATTCATGTTCGGATCTCGATTGTGCAATTATGCACTGTGGTTGCGTTGGATCTATTTTCCTTGAAGTCTATCTGGGCTATGCAGTTTCTGCCTTTTGAGAAGTTTAGTTCTAAGATTGGGCAGGTTTCCTCTATTTCTTAAGGTACACGTATACCTAATGTAATACGATTGGATCTGTTTCAGCTGGAGAATCTGCTTCTGGATACTAAGGGTAACTTGAAGATTTCGGATGTTTGGCGCGAGTGCACTACCTCAACACTTCCGGGTTAGAACTTCTGTATTCCTGCTCGAAGCGTTGTGGCGGTGGTTTTGTCGTCATAACTAGCAAACAAATAGTTCTCCGCGAATGTAATATATCGTGCTCAATTCTCGTCGCCTACCTGGTTTGGATCAAGTGCACGGAAATTGGTTTCAAAGAGATTGGATCCTAATCCTAGAACAGTGAACTGTATGTGATGTCCTCTTTTAAGCCTCTAATTGTGAATGAAAATTCCCAGGCTTGAACCTTCTCAATACCTAGATACCTTTGGAATATAGCAGTTTCCTGAGAGGTGTTCTTACCTATCTGAGTGACTGTGGTTGCAGCGCATCACATCATCTCAGATTCTCACGGTTGATTGGTTAAAGAGGGGATACACTCCGGACAAAGTTTGACCGTGAAGCTGATGTTAACTTTGATGACGTGGATGCTATCTTCTGTTGACAAGCGGTAAGATGAGAGGGTATTCTTACATTTCATCCATAGCGATTAGTGGTCGTCTTATTTCACAAATGCAGTTTGGATTGTCGCAGCTGATGTTGACCTTTCATGAATATTTATTTCTGTTGTATTGTTTATGACTTTCAGGAACACATGGCGACAGAGAAGAAAGAAACCAGGCCGGTCACAATGAATGCGTTCGAGTTCATCTCCATGTCGATAGGTCTCAACCTCTCTAGACTGTTTGAGACGAATGAGGTCGCTGAGAAGGAAAATACGCGGTTCACAAGCAATAATTCTGCTGAAGAGATCATTTCTACCATCGAAGAGACAGCGAAGCCCTCGGGTTTTAATGTTCAAAAGAAGGAGTACAAGACGGAACTTCACGGAGACGAGTTGGGCAGGAAGGGATATCTTTTAGTCTCAACTGGGGTGTGCGAGGTGGCACCTTCCTTGTTTATGGTTGAAGTACAGAAGAACGGTGGCAACACAGAGGAGTACAATATTGTAAGTTTGGAACCATTGCAGCTATTTGTGTTGTGCGTAACTCAACATGTAAATCGAAACTGGATGCACTGACAGGTAACAGAAGGAAAATGATGCCAAATGAATACTGCTGGTAAATCAAGCCTAATACATTTCAGGCAAGTTCATCGTCTCTTCATTTAATAATATGTTAACTTCTCCTCTGATTGTTGTGTTGCAGTTTTACAAAAACCTTTCCAATGGTCTCAAAGACATTGTGTGGAAGGAAGATCCTGCGGAGTATGTTCAAGAGGAGTAGATGATTCCGCTTCGGCTCGAAAAAAGATGCCCGAGCTGTGAAGTGGCCACCAATTTCTTTCCCAATGATTACTGTTTTCTGTCTGCGTCCTCCATCAGCTTGGCAAATTAGATGACGCAGATCTGTTGGATCCCAGACATACTCTTTGCACTTGCTTTTGGGTAAATCAAGCCAAATGAAGTGCTGCGTTTGTACTGTACATGTGGTCAATGAAAATGGTCCACAAAGATTGCTGATGAGATATGCGACACTTATAGAAACACTATCTGTAGAGAACGCAGAGCAAGAATCTGGATAGGAGGAGGTGGTGCGTGGCTTTTTAAGTTTTGCTACAGTTAACAATTGTTCCTGGAAGGCAAATTCTCAGATCTTTAGGCAGATTGTGTATGAGTCTTTTGAAGTAGGCTGTGAAGTGCTCCAAGATTTGTAGCAATTTACTTAACCCTGGAACGTAATGCTCACGGATGGGAGGCTGGCCTTCTTTTTAGAGAGATACAGAGCTTATTCTGATCAGTTAGTGTGGCTTCAGTCAAATAAAGGAAGTTACCTCAAAGTGCTTATTGCAAAAGCATCAGAAGTTTTCGTAATGTTCTGAAATCTTCTTTGTACTCATCATAATGTTTTTAAATGCTCTTTCTTCTCAAGCACTCCTCTGATCTGTTTGCCCTCTCTTTCCTCTCAGTAGCCACAAGCGGCCTTCACCAGATCCTGAATACCCAGAACTTCATGATGATGGATAAAGTTAGAAGAACCCCAGAGCCGTAGGGCAAAGGGGTTGCCGTGATTGAAGTGTTTGGGCGTTAGTACGAAAGAGCTGAACACGATAGTGGTCATGCAGTTGTATAATTCCAGGATCACCGGGCTGACGAAAGTGAGTACACACGGTGCTTTCCAGTGGCATATGTTTAGTTCCTGCACTTTCACTTTGGCTTCACTTTCTGATGGCACTCGCGGAAAAGTAACCGAACTAGCAACGCTCCACTTAGCTGAAGGAAAAGACAGTGAAGTGAACAAGCAGTGACCGAACACGGAAGAAGGCAGTAAGAACTGTGGAGGTAGCACAGTGCTTCCCTAATTATACCATTGCAGCACATTGCTTTCCTAATTATACCATTGCAGAGTTTGAGAGTCCTAAATCGGTCTCAAATAACACTGAATCCATACTGTCAGCAAAGTCATATGCGATGGTTGGTAATGTAGAGCCCGGTGTCCACGTGCAGAAGAAAAGTTCGAGGTTCGTAATGTTTTTCAAAAATCGATGTTTGTACAGTTACCAGTCCTATATGAAATCGCGGTCTCCGTCGACTTCGGGCCACGATTTTAGTTGTCAAAAATCCTGACTCTATTACACTGGGACAGGACAAAAGAAAATCTGAGAGACATGGAGAAGGCAGGTAGAGCAAGCGATCTCTCCCCTATGTCTACGTCCTCGCCCTTACAGACTCGCGAGGAAACCAGCGAGAGCATGCAGGTGCGTTAGAGACTCGTCCAGGACTTCCACCTTCTCCTGCAGAACGTCCTCGGCTGCCGCAAGCTCTTCAGTTGTCTTCGCGACTAGTTCCTTCTGAAGCTCCAACTTTAATTCCCAGGAGTCCACCTTTTTGGCCGCGGCAGCAACATTGTCCATCCAGGAGTTGACAAGCTGCTCAGACATTCGCATACCAGAATTTCCAACTGACCCACCATGCTTCCTGACCGACGCACCTATGTCCAGCTTATTTGCATTCATGATTTCACGAGCCCGGCGGAATTGAGCTTTGGCCCGGTCATGGCTTCGTGACTTCTCCAAGGCTTTCCGTTCCAACACAGTGAGACGCAATCTCTGTTCAGTCAAGCTCTTCCGCAGCTTGCCCACCGATCTACCAAGATCCATTTGGACCATCAGCAGGCGCACACGTTCATTCTCGACAGAGCACGTGATTGCGGTACGGAGCAGCGCCAAGGCGGAAATTTCAGCGACGTCCAAGGTCACCGGGGCACGGACTTTGGGGTCGCTGACGTTGTGCCCTTCAGAGCAAGGCACCATCGGAATGATTTCCGACCGCGCAGTTTCCAGGAGAGTATGGCTACGCTCTGCCACGGGTGCCTCCGCATCGGGCAGGATCTTAAGGTCCGGTGGAAACATGTCATCCGATTGTGAGAATCCAACGCCAGTGGAACTCCCTCCCTCTGCATTCAGATATTCGGCGATGGTCGCTGCCAGGGGGGATTTCACCTGCGTAAGGACATTCATCAGTCGGGGAACAAATCGACCATCGACTCTGATCAATGGAGACAACCTCTACTGGTCACATGAAGACTTGCAAATCGGAAAGGCTACTTAGACAGGCTGGATTTCTAAAAATAACAGAGCACCACCATACTCAGACACCATAGCCAATGATATTGAGAGGGATGAGAGAATACCAATAGGTGCGCACGGGGCATGACGATGGGCAGCGGAGGAAGGGGCTCCTGAATTGACTTGAACTCCGGGAGGATCCTCGGTATTTTGGTCTTCGGGTGGTGTGTTACACGGAAGGCGAAGTCGGCCCAATTCACCTCCACACCCAACGCCTCCACCATCAAGCCTCTAGCAAAGTGGAATGGCATCATAGCGGACATCGGCCACGGCTGTTGAATAACTCGCGAGAACAACTGGGGCACATACACCTCGTAGTTCGGTAGCCCCTGATCTGCGAACACGTATCCACGGTCGGAAGGGGGGCCAAAGAATTCCGCCATGGCTCTGCGACTGGGCATGTACTCGGTCGGCGTTACCGAGGGGATGACGCCACGGTTATGAAGCCGCATGATTGCGACAAACCAGGGGATGGAGGACTCCTCGACGACGGCCATGCTGCCCACAACAATCACGTTAGCGACTTCCTGAGAACAAATGAAAACATTAACAACCTCGCATAAAACCCGATTCCAGAAACTCGAACCCGCATGGCGAGTAAGAATACTGCTGATTAGAAATTGTACGTAAACAATGCAGATTAACGGAACTTCAACATCACCCAGCACTTGAACAACATATGCAAATGATGATTGTCCACAAAAACCGGCTGAGTAGCGAATGTTAGCACCGCAACAAGGTATAAGTCAGTGACTGTTGGCGTAGAGACAATCGCATGGTCAATGTCAAAAACACAGACAATCCGCAAAAGAGAATGCTTCAGGGGGCCACAAAAGCAAGAAGCCAGCGTACCTCGTAACGGGGCGGAAGAGCGAGGCCGAGAGTGAATACGAGGAGGACGAGAGAGAGGACGAGAGTGAATACGAAGAGGACGATGCGGGTTTTCAAGAGAGGTCTCGGAGTAGGCGAAACAGAAATGGAAGAGGAAGTCCCTCGGGCCGTCACCTTACTCCCAGTGAGGTGCTCATTGATTTGAGCTGCAGGAGAAAACACCAATGTGCTGCGCAGTGATTGCAAATCGGAGTGATCTGTCAGGCCAGTCCATGCGCAAAACGTCACTCAAGGTGGTGCCCAGGTTATGGAGGCCATGGCTCTCATAATTTCTGGAACACGGTAGGAGGTCACTTCACATGACATATGATTTGACTAGTGAGGAGATTAGAGAGGAGATTAGAGAGGAGATTAGTGAGTACATTAGTGAGTACATTAGTAAGTACATTAGTGAGTACATTAGTGAGTACATTAGTGCAAACCAGACTTTACTAATCCGCGGATAAAACATGCATGATTCACTATTGTGCAGTAGCAGTTAGTATTGTACAGGAATCAACGGAGACGCAACTGTAGAGTACCTCTTGGCGTATCAGACGGGGCTGCGAGGCCAGTCTCACCCTCAGCATTTGTGTAAACATGATAGAATGAGCCGTGGAGTCATCGACTTGTTGACCTCAGTATTCTGAACTGTAAGAATGGGGTCTTCAGAGTCTCATGTTCCATGAAACCAATGTCGCACAGAGAAGGGTTATTGGACAATCGAGACTGGTCCGGCTCGTCTCAGTCCTGACAAAATGGCACACGAACAGAGTAGAACATATCATTACGTGAGTGTAGTAATGCCGAGCAAAAGCCGATAAGTACGTTCTGTACGAAAGACAACAGTCCACACTTTCCGATTACGTCCGGGCAGTAAAGAGTATGCCCCTACAACAGTTTATTGGTGCAAGGCGATGGGATTGCTTAATGGTAGATGAATTACAAAGCCAAATTCAAAATGACATCTACTGTATGCGAAAGGAGAAGCCTGGGATTGAAGAGCTATGAGTAACATATAATCGCAGCAGCCAGGCAGGAATTAGATCGACGAATCCAAGTCTGTAATAAATATTCCATACATAAAATGCACGACTTACAATTTCCAGCGTACATATGATAGCCTCAATAATTAGTCCATACTAGAGTAAGAGCGCAATGCTTCCAAGCCTGTTAGATAAATGGTTCAGCTTAAGCCATTTAAGAAGTTTCAGTCCCGATTGTTGTCAATATTCTCATTGTTCCTCGGAGCTTTATAAAACTGGTTATTAATTTGTTGTGCTTTCGTTCTCAAACATTTTCAATAGCAGAAAGAAAACCTGCATTCAGCAAGGACCTTCGAGAAGCGTGCCAGAGGATAGAATTCGAAGCCCTCTTTCTTCACAAAATCCCGGAAGTAGGCAGGGGATGCTAATCGTACTTGGTGACCATATCCCTGCAGCAATAGGACCAGGACAAATCTTTAGCTTCGAGTCCTACCAAAGTCTACACTATTGATCAGTTCCACGCTGCGGAAACGTGGTAGGTAACTTTGCGTCACACATTGTTCCAAATGCTAAAATAGGATCACAAGAACACAGAAGAGGAGTTAAGACAGATAGATTGAGCACCAAAAAGATAAACAAAAACCAAGATTTGTCCATGTAATCAACCTGTAACTTTCTGTTGATGGCAATAAAAAGGCTGAACATCACCACGTGTGCCAAGAAGGAGCATGACTATTTTAGGAGATGGTATTGCTTTGTGACCAAACTCTTCGTCTTCCAACCATTCTTCCGCTATTCCATGATCGCGGTGCTCTTTGTCCATAACATGTTCTCCAAAAAGATCCCTCGCGAGTCGACCACTGCGAGCAAGGCCAAATTCCAGGTGAAATGGGAATCCAGACTACAACACCCCGTGGCAATCAACTGTCTCGATTAGGGTACTGATGAATGTCAAAATCAGGCCAAGTTTTCCTACATAAACAATCCTAGTCATACACATGTTCAGCTCTTTTGTTAATACAATATTCTCAATGACGGAACCTAAACCTGATCAGTAACAACTAGGCATTCCAGCCGCAATTTCACCGTCTACCTTGAAATGCAACCAAAAATAAATAAATTAAACAACTAAAAAAACGCACGTAACAACCCATATTCCTTTAACCACCCCCTAACCAAACTACATTCCGAGTAGTGTCTCACCTGAACAGATATTTATGTAGACCTTCCACAGCAGCAGTTCTGTTCTTCTGAGCCTTGGCCATGGCAAGCCTTCTGTTGTGTAAAACCTGCAAGATTTATACCACAAACCTTAATTATTCCGTACTCATCATAAAACAGATAGCTGCCTACTCCTAAATTCAATCTACAAATGATACACAAACAAGATCAGTACTTACGTCTCTTTGTAATTTCCAGGGGAAAAGAAAAGGAATGTGCAAAAGAATGGATGACTTACAGTAACTGAAGGATTATCTGTCAGAAGACTTCAGCATACTTTCTCGGCTTTATGGCATGATCCTACATGCCCCGAACCACATCCCTTCCAGCCGACCTGCAATATTTGATGCCGCCCAATCTTAAGCATTGGCCACACCCTCAGGGGAAGGGAAAAAAACAACACGATTTCACGATCCTGACCGTGAGAGGAACACAAAAACGCGAGGAGAGCAACGTACCAACTTGCATACTGTCTGGATGTTTTGTATCTAAAGCATTTCTGTATTTCTATACCCAACACACATATCAGAAGTGCGTGAACATGACATAAGTTCTTGCAACGCTCGTCAAGACCGAAGCAACCACTGATCAGAAAGCGAGTAAGTGAAACTAAAGTGGAACAACAAGTGAAGTGATATTGCGAAAGTGACAGAGTAGTGGAAGTGAACCTTGCCACCAAATGTGAAGTGCCAATGCAGTGTGAAAAGTTTCGGTCCACTGCCTAGAAAGTGGAATACAACCTCCACAGCGGCGTACTTAGGACAACCGTGCATCCTCAAGTTCCAAGTGGAACAGGGCCATGGGACATAGCCCACACTGAAATGTTCACTGCGGAATACACTGCAACGGAACCTCTGTCGTCCAGTACAGTGGAAGTGCAATGCAACCTCCAGAGCGGGGTACCTAGAGAAACAGTGCATCCTCAAGTGCTAAGTGGAACAGGGCCATGGGAAGTAGCCCACACTGAAATGTTCACTACGGATTACACTTGAACAATAGAATCTCAGCCGGACAGTACACTGGAAGTGCAGCCTTCGCCCAACGAAGTCGCTTCTGTACACGAAAAGAAAGCGGCACGGGATATAACAACGGAATTCCAAGGGGTTCCGAGGATTCGGTGAACCTGGACCTGTGAAGCGTCACTTTGATGAAGTGGATTGTCAGGAAAAGAAACGTCAGAACTACCCTAAAGTCAGGAACACCGGATTTACAGTGACACAGCGCCTCCACAGATATTGGGAAGTGGAGAGATGCCCTTGCAAAGCCGCCATAGCCCAGACACATCACTGCAATCGAGGACCCCAAGTCAGAAAGTATGCATGACAGTTGCACAGTTGAACCAGACAACTTCGACGGATAGGAATAATCGAGTCAGGCTCAGTAGCAAAATTTCAGGACGTGGAACGTGGAAAGCATTGCACCACGAGACTCTCAGCATGGAAAGCACTGCACCACGAGACTCTCAGCACAGTGATATGCGAAGTAACCGAACCTCGAAGGGGAATCTGAACATTGTCCATCTACTGAACGAGACTCTCCTTCGCACCGAACAAGTGTGAAACATCAGTCTGCCGCACATTGAGGCCAATAACCACAGTAAATTATGAAATTGTCAAGTACCTCAGGATGTGTACGAAGGCATGTCTAGACACCGCGCGCTTCTGTTATTCCTGCGTGACACCCCCCCCCCCACCAACTCATGTGAACGGCACCCTGGCTCTGCCCGTGCGCAATGGCGGCAGAGTTTGCGGCAGAGTTTAATGACGCCACACCGTCGCTGTAGACCGTGGAGCTCACGGGGAACGGCACGAGGGACTCGGCCATGACGTGAAGGAGCTCAACGGTACAGGGAAATGTCCAGCGCCACTCTGCTCCGGGCTCCGTTAGACGCGCAATATGTAGAAGAGGACGAATGTCCCTGCCCCGACTCCTGGCTCGCTCCACTTCCACGAGCCATGGCCGCAGCTCCGATAGACTTTGCGGTGCCTCAGAGGATAACCGCAAAACGGCTGTTGTCCTCGTCGAACCTGTAGTACGCACCCTTGCCATGGGTCCCCCAGCTCTGTCGGGAGTGCCCCCTTCGATTTCCAGCAAAGTACCTGGCAGTGTGCCGGGGTCACTACTGCACATTCGCGAGAGAGCGGAATGAGTCTGTCCGACTCTATTGCAAGCAGCACCTTCCCCAGGGCGAGAGGGGAACATGGGATTGACGACATGCAGTCACGTGCCTCCTGGAACCTGCTGGCCGTCTGCAATGTGTCTCGCACGGATGACATAGACTTCCTCCGTGGGAAGCCGTATCATGCAATCTATAGCTCCCTATAAGCAGGACTCTCCATGGTAGCTAGACTTTACGTGGGCCATTCCTATACTTTAATTACAGAGCAACTAGTTGTGACAAAAAAAGACAACGGCCATGACGAAAAGTGGCATTCTCAGACGAAAAGTGACAACAAGTGGTCAGCAGTACCTTCCATGCTCCCAATAAATAGATGCATTCCTGCCCCTGTTCAAGAGACAATCACGGATCCACTTGAGATTTTGTAAACAATAAGCACTTACAAAATGTTATAGCAAATTTTGATACCGACATGAAGGTTGGATACGAAGTCGGCTTGTTATGGTGATGCAAAGTGGTGACACACTTCTCTTTGGGCGAGACGACGACGTCGTTCCTCACCTGCAAATAACGTATTTTTTTTTTTATCAGTTTTCCGTGCTCGAACTTATACACTAATACACGACCTCCTTCAATGCACGCGCAGTGAGCGACTGCCTTTTTTCAATCCCTACATCTAGAATCAAAAATCTGAGATCTCAAATAAAATAAACAATAATAAAACGTAAATAGTAATTAGGGTGTTGGCAGAATCAATTAGGATTTGAATACCTGGACGTACATGCTGGCAGAATATCTGTCCACTGGCTCCTTGAGCTTACGGATGTTTCTCATACTTCTCGTCACCTGCAACCACCATTCAGGCACGAAGCTCAGCGAAGCAGCTACATGATGAAAGTTACCATTCTAAAATGCATCGTGGAACTAGATACAGACAGAAATGGAACGTCATCTCTGTGTCGCAAAAGTAGACATCAAGGAAGAATGATCAGACGACCTGGAGCTCTTGGGTCTCTACAGCAGGCGGAAGTAGGCCAGTGCAATGGTGGACGCGACGCTCCTCCTCCCGTAAATGCCAACCCCTTGTTGAAGCGTGGATTGCGCAGCAACTTCATTCCACTGCACCGCCATCATCATGAAATCTGAGAGCTTGACAGAACAAAACAGAGGATATTGCTCTAATATTGGGAAAAGTTACGGAACTTGACATTAGTTATTTCACAGTTCCACGGAAGTTTAGAAAACATTTCTGAAGGGCAAATCTTACACGCGCAATCAACAATCTCAGATATCTAAGGATTGTACCAATAAATTTTTAGATCATGTGGATGTACAGTGCCAGGACGTCACCTGTCCTAGGCTTGTACGAGATCAGCCCTCTTGTCCATGCAGTACACTCCAGGTTCGTGCATTTCAACTCCTAGGAAGGTGTCAATTTTCTCACGCCTACTCCTAATTCCATCACATCCGTGGCATACAAAATAATCTAACTGTAATTGAAAGATCTGCAGGAGTAACTGACATCCTTGCACTCTAGGTATAGGTACTGCAAAAGGCTCCCTCTCTCGTTTCACCCAGCCCAGGAGTTCTCATACCTTCGTTTGCTAATCGATGAGGAGAGAGACTGCTTAACTTTTCCCGAGTTTACCAGTGTCTTCGCCCACACCTGTGTTCCCAGTAGCTCCGTTCCGTTTTAAGTTTCGGATATGGACAAGGCCTTGCTGTTTGGCTGGTTATCCGAGGTGCACATCCGTAGAGAAACGCACGATGTCGACCTCCCAAATATACCAGCACTAGCGTTGTTTTTCCAGTTTTCTAACGATTCTGATTGGAATGATTCTTGTGGACAGGAGGTTCGAGCTTTGGGCATTGCCTCCGGCGTCCACTTTGGAGATTATTACCGTCGTCAGCTTGGTAGTTCTCCTGCACTTCCAATTCTCGTCGATGGAGACTCGGCCGGAGACAATGTCGATGGCCCAGGAGACTCCGCGCCCTGGTTTACTGCCTGCACATCCACGGACGGCGGCTCCAGCAGCCACGGCTCCAACCTCGCATACTCTGATGGCCCAGCTCGTGACTTGGTGTTGCCACCTCCTTCCGACGCCGTTCCTTTGCTTGTAGCTGCGCAAGAGTCCCTCACTTGAGTTTTTGTTGTGGTGAGGTGCGTTTCTTCTGAAAAAGACAGCCCACTAGAGAGGACACCTTCTGAAGTTCCATGCTAGGATCAGAATAATGACGATGTTGCATGATACATAGCCTCAGAATATCAAGGACATTGTATTTTCAATTTCATCCATCATTTTGTCCTAGCGGTTGAATGGTTTCGAATTACGCAGGTCTGACAATTGTCCATATAATTCTAGCATGGTCGTAGGGAAACGTTTTGGCTATGCACGATACACAGCAGATTCTGAACTTTCGGCTCTAAACTCCCCTGTTCATGAGCGTTGCTCCTGTACAGCTATATATTACGTCTCAAGTTTTTTACCTGGAGCTTGACGTTGCCATGCATTCGTGCTGTCCAATATTGAAAGCAACCGTGGGAATCACTGTTGTCACGCTTCAGTAATCTGAGGAGGCATAGAATCAGAGATTGTAAGCAGATTTTAAAAAGCACCGCATGTAAGGAAAGGATCTAGTAGGAATGAAATTGAGCCTTGGCCATGGCCTCTGGAGGTGTTTATTGCTGTCTCCTTGCAACATTGCCAACCGCCATGTCCAAACAAAGAGGGAGATGTGATTTTTCTATGTGAGTACTGTAAGGAATACGTTTTAGCATTGCGGATCTGCGAGGCACGGCAATAACTATATAGAGGACTACAAACCACATGAATAGTCTCGGTACTGGGCAACCTCATTTAGCACCAAACACCGACACCAGGTTGAAGGAGTCATCCAGGTACTCTTGTGTGATATTTTACTGCTCAATCCATAGCTAAATCGCAGTGTCTCATCAATGTCACGGGTGTTTATAACACGACTTTCAACACAACCAGACGAACATCATGCAAAAAGAAATAAATACCTTTTGGGATAGTAGCACCACTTGCTTTCATCCCGTGCAAAAACCGGTTGCAGTATGACAGCATTCACATCTACAAATGAAGATAAAAAAACATCCTCAGGATTCTGAGTCTACACTCCAAGCCATAACTAGTATCGAACCAAAATTAATCAGTGTCGATCACAAACAGTTCTAAATTCCCTCTTAGAACACGCGTGGCAAAGGAAAAGTATGCAGACAAACTTCAACAAAAAAGACAAGACCACGCTTCAGTCACGATGTCCAATTCATTAAATACTAGTGAATATAGACACTCACCGAGCCATCGCAAATGTGGAACCCTCTTTAGTACTCGAATAAAAGTTCCACGACAGGCGTTATCAAGATCGTCTGCTTCACTACTGAATGCTCCCACATGCAAACTGCTTATGCCACCGAAGCCTCCGAAGAAATCCTGCAAACAAGGGCTCAATGTCAAAAGTACATCACAGACACATACAGACTACAAAAACACATACAAGACTGCGAAATTGATAACCTAATTTCCTCTGTTCCAGAACACACAGAGATGCTTCAGGGTAACAGATCACAACATGGAACGTGCCAAGTGCAATAGGCACATTTGGTACAAAACCTAAATGAGTAGGAGTCTCCAACTTCTATCCCGATTCATAATTCGCACCATTGCTTCTTAAAGGACCGAGAAAACCATCCCGAAATTACAACCCCCCAGAAGTGTCAAACAAAATAAATGTTTCGACTTTAATTCAAGCGTTAGCGAGCGAACCATGGACAGGTTCCTCACCCGATCCAAAATGTCTTCCTCTTGTCCATCGGTTGACGGCGTCAGAAGCACAAAATTCACAAAAACTGGAGCCATACTCGCATCCAAGCAATACACTCAATGACTGAAAGCCATGAGAACGAGCACAGATGGCGTCTGTGTCACCTCAACCCTGTCAAGAACTGCCAAATCCTTAACACCAATTATGTCAACTATCACATGACAATGCTTAATCACATTCCTTGCAACTATTCCACCGAATTTCAGCATGCACGCAAGGAAAACAATGCAGGTTCAAGGTGTCCAGGCCCAACTCTCCATGGATCAATGCTATCAGAGCTGAATTACAAGAAACAATCACACCACACTAAACCCTCCTAATCACAGCCCTCGGTAAAGCATGAGCATGACTCCATAAACCCTGAGCACGTACAAGAACTGCAATTCTAACCCAATGCTCAAACAAAAATGACACTTCCATCACAGGATCACAGAAGACGTCTGGTCAATGTGGAATAAAGCCTTTTCACATTGCCTTCTTTGATAAAAGCCGCAGTACTTCATGTAGTTATCAACCACTATCCACTGAATTGGTGAACATTGCCTATCAGCTATTAAAATGTCTGTCGCCTTTGAAGTCGTCACCAGAAACTCCTTCGCACTTCATTTCCCCTGCAACAGCCACTTACAAATCACAACGAGGTATTCATCTAGACAAACTTTCGCAGATTCCGAAACATGCGTTGACATAGTGAGAAACTCCTCGCTTTGGACCCTGTTTCAAACAACGAAGCACAGTTGAACTGCCAAGGGGTTAGCGATGTTTCTACCAACAATCAAAGGCAGCCCAGTGGAGATGGAGTCCCACACCTCAGAGGTGTTTTCCTTTAATAAAGCGCACTAAACAGTATGGAAACAGTTTTAGGGTTTATTGCGCCCGTTGAAGAAAAACACCACTCCCCTAACTAAACCCCTCCACAATTACCTGGTAGTGGAGACCCCTCTTCTGGATGAAGGTCTGGGACACACGATTGCTTATCCCACCATGCAGTCATTCACACAAATTCGGTCCCCAAATAAATAAGCCGCGTCATTAGTGCGGATCACAGGCTTTCAGATATAAAAAATAAGAATAAAAGCCAGAGTTCCCTTCACGGAGCATCATCCAACAATTCCGGTCTGGCGCAAACTGAAAACAATACCAAGCAGAGATACTCGTACCCTTCATTTATTAAACCCCATTGTAAACAAAATGCACCCAATTCAGGAAGACGCCACTGTCGTGCCAATACGAGTACTGACCTGCAATTTCTCAACGTCCCCACTCTCCCAGCCACACCTCCAGTTAATGCGCATTATATAAAAACGAACTACTTAATGAACAGTTTGTTCAAAACATTCAAAAAAGCCGAATCTGAAAACAAAATGAAGTAGATCAGCTACGTATGTAATTTGAAGCTTAGGTATGATTAACACTTGAAAACCCACAGGACTGGATCAGATGTAGAAGATTGAACCAATCGAACTGGAAGGCAATTGAACTTCGTCCCAAGCTTACTTTGCTGCCAAGATGACAATCCGAATCCAATCAGTGAGCATTATACGCTTGACGTTCTTCTACGTTTGACAGGATCGCCTCCCGTGTTTCTGCTGTCATCTTGAAGCGCGGATTCCTCTTGCTCGTCTTGTACTGCAATAAGTCCACCCTTGACTGCACCACGAGGTGAGAGTAATTCCACGCCTTTGGCTCGTCCTCCAACAGCTCATACCTGAAGGAACCTGCATCCCGCCCTACACTTGGAAGACGTCGATAATACGTCCCACTTATTAACATGGTGTCCCTCGGCCACGTGCAACCCCAACCATCGGTGAACGTCGCCAGATTGTTGTGCACGGGCATGTCGCAAAGTACTAAGAAGAACCGATCTCCATGCTCTGGTCGATCAGTATACACGACGTAGGTGTCCCCCGTTTCGACCCGCAGTGCCTCTGATTCCAAGTCGGCATCTTCTTCCCCCTCATCAATTAGATCGTCCACAAATTCTGGCTCCCTGTCGTCGGAGCCCTGGTCGTCCACCTCCGCTGACTCCACTTGTGCCTCATTGGTTGACTCTCGAACGGAATAGAATTGGACTTCACGGTCGGCCTCTGTCTCCCCAGCATGCTCCATCGCTCGTTGATGACGCGTCCCCGTGCCGACGCTCTACCATGTGACATACATGCAGTGCACAATCATCATTTCAGCAACAACATCACCAATTTTTCTGCAGATATGATCTGGAAATCCACCCTATCCAGATCTAATTTTGAGTATTAACAGCTTCTTGATTCATCCTTAAGGTGCTTTCGATCCCACAAAACAACCTCTAAAACCTACCTCACTCCAAGCAAGTGATGCCAGTCTCAAACACGGCACAGAGAATTCCTGAATGAACATAGTCTGGGAAAGACCAGATCGCATTGGGGGATACAGGCACATCCAGAGAGGCAGGAAGAAGCAATTAGAACGGGCCTCACCAGAATCGGGGTTAATGGCTGCAGCACTTTCAAGCTCCAATGTCGCACGTGTCCTTTCTTCGCACATAGCATGGGGTTGTCATCCATGCATTCGGGACAGAAGCACGCAAGTTGTCTAATATGCAGGTACGTGACATTCGTGGGTGACACAGAGGACACGGAGTGAACCGATCTTGTCCCTGGTATTGCACGGCAGTCAAGGTCTCGACTCCTATCGACTGATCCCGGCTCAATCAGATGAAAATAACGAATTAAAGTCCGACGCACTTTTGCATATGCGCGATGCTCCTCCTGCTCCTTGCGATTGCAGAAACTCACAACGTCTGCTGCGGTCTGTAGCTTTGTCCTGGACTCGAAATTCATCTCTTCTTTCCGAATTGCGCATTTGAGCATAGCCCCGGCACCGTCATGGGTACCCTTCCCGTGGCCACTTCCAAAGTAGGACCACACCATCCGACAGCCATTTGGCAACCCCGACATGACTGTGGTTGACGGATACCTGTACACGTATGTTCATTTTCCAAGCAGACCACCTCAGTATTCTCGACAGAGCACATGCAAACCCGTAAACTAGGAAATAGAGGGAATAAGACCGATCGCAGGCAGCAAGCGCCACGGTAAGCACAGCAATAGAAACAAATATCAACGTCAGCAGAAGTCCAGAGTCAACGAGCTTCGATGAGCGGCAGTGAATGAGAGGTCAGAAGGCAGTTGGAAACTTAGAAATTCACAGTCAGCAATTAGAAGTTAGACGTCCCTGAACGAGAAGTTCTCAGTTAGAAGTCAATGATTGAGTAGTTAGAAGTAAGAAGTCAGAAGTTAGAAGTTAGAAGTCCAGGAATGAAAAGTTAGAAGTCAGTGAAGAAGAACAAGATCCAGATGGAGAGTTAGTAGACAGCAAGCGAGGTTCCGAGTTAGTAGACAGCAAGAGTTCATTTAAAGCGAAAGAAAAACGTCAATCAGAGTTGAGAGGCAGCGGTCGACAGAAGTGCGGGACTTGACCAAAGAGAATTTAAATAAAACAGTCAAGGAGAGCCTTCGGAGTCAAAAAGCGAAACATAGTGAAAACAACCAAACAAACCAGGCTAAATGCGTGCCCAATTGATGCAGCCACGAAAAACAAATTGCAAGTGAAAGCAAAAAGAATCAGGAAGCGAGAGGCAATGAGAACTTTAAAAAGAAAAACGGACATTAACATGTCGAGTAGCTTCTGATCGTCAATTCGAGAAACAATATATCTACCTATGTGTCTGTAGATAAATGAGGGCATCAGAATCGAAAATCTGCTCCAGCAATGATAAAATGACTTCAACCCTAAGCGGAAAGAGAGAATTCTTTCACAACGCACACCGGTCATCAGTCTTCACCGCTCAGCTCTCTTCGCAAACACTAAGCGTGCATGGTCTTTACTGGCAGCTCAATACTTCTGCTGAATTTCGGAATTTGGAATTTCAATACTTACACGCACACTTACCTAGTAACCATGTTTTCAGGTCTACACCCTGCTTCTAGGGACCAAAAAATCCAGTTGAACTCGCGTTTAATACCTTCTCACGGACCCAATGACTTAAGACACCATCTTGAATGCCTCATGCAGTATCCATGCATTGATTCTTTTCTACGCCTGCCCTGCTGCCGATAGCTCCAATCAATGCCCCCTCCTGCTCCACAGTAGAATTTAATCCCAGAACTCAACCATTGAACACGACCAATTCTCTTGAACGCATACTCCACCCACCGGGTCCCCGATTCGAATACTTCAAGAATGGGACCTCACCGAATGCAGAAACCTACGGTGAAGACTTAGTTTGATTTAACGGTCATACCAAGTCTGTTTCATTCTGGCAGTGCTATGGTATTATCTACAAAGAAATTTTACCCTCCGAGATTCTAAAGTTCAGTTTCCTTTCACTTGTCGACCTAATTCCACTAAACTCATGAGTCAATTCAGGCGAAGGCTGGACCTAAGAAGCTTACATCCTTGCAGCGATATCATAGTTATTAACGTCTACCAGATCTTACAAAGTAACTGACATATAATAGGACATACATCAGAAACAGTGAAACGTCAATGAACCACACTTAGCTTCAAACCTGGCAACACGATCAACAAGTCAAGGTAGTTCCAACGAAGTATCTGTAAATGACCTCCGTCCCACTCATCTATCAACCAACCACTTAACGGTTACCCCATCTCAGCAGTTGGTTCGCAGATGTGCACGTTTCAGTACCGCAATATATTTGCTTAGAAAGCGTTGCCCAGGACTCCGAAATTTTGCCGTGGAAAAAATTGAAACCTGGTTACGTCTATCCACTTTTAGCTCAGGTTTGAATTTAGCTGATCCTCTAGTTGCGTGTTCCAAAGCTAACGCGGCACTCTCGACTTTGAATGACTGAGACTACTCTAATTTAGTTACCATATATGTAAGTGCCGCAAACTTGGGTTTGCCAGAAACAGGGTGTAGCCAAAGTCAGAAAAGTACGATGAGCAAATCAAATTCAAAATAAATAAAAAATTCACAAGCCGCCACCCAGCGACTCAGGCTCAGCACCAGCGAATCCCATGGACAGTAATGAAGAATAACGATGTGAGCGTTTTTTTTTGAATGGTGCGCACATACCTTGACACGTGATACCAGCATCGCCGTGATTTGAACTGTGCCGCACAGCCATCAGACCACACTATGTGTTCATTGGGCTTGATTCCCCTGTCGGTGATGTGCTTCCAATGCAACGCGAAGCAGTGCTGAACAAATAATGTATCGTGCTCCATTGCGTCACTAATATAGTAATGGTACTCAGTCAAAAGCTTCGGTTCATTCGAGCCTGGGTCCGCAAGGAAGAGGGGATTCCATCTATAGCAGATATGCACCAGTATAGTGATCTGATGCTGCAGCCAGTGCATGGACTGCGGCTCCTGGTACGGCTGGAAAGTGTAGTTCTCCGCAAAATCAACGGCGGACAATATCGAATCAGGAGGGAAAGTATTTATGCTGACCTTGAATTGTTCTGCTTGCCATTTGGCAATGTAGTTATGGACTATGAAGCTGCTCAATTTCTGCTTGAGATAGTCCACAAATTTTGGCGCAGCCGTAGACTGGTACATCATCCTCAAAACCTTATTTTCTTTCCCTGCTCGTGTTCTCCCATGGACCACTTTCTCGAAGTTATGCCACTGAACCATAAGCGGTATTGAGTCGTCCATCTCCCTTGGACAAAGCTGTAACATGTCCACTCCACAGAAGTCGCACTCACCCTTGATGCACTTTCGTGCGTGCCACCCATCTTCCTTGACCGGACACAACACACTGTGCCACATGTCCGTCACTCCAGTGAAGTGACAAAGATCTGCATGACACGTGCTGCCGCGGTCCACCCCTGATGATTGCACAGTAACCGGACTCACACACACCTCGCAGACGCATCCACAGTGCCGCCCATGTATCCCCTTGTTCGTTGTTCGCATATTATTCCATCCGACTCTGAGTTCAGCGACTTCGCAATGGTATAGACAAGCGCAAGTATTGCGCTCTTTTAGCCTCCTCACGTAGTAGGGTTTGAGGAGCTCGAAAGCCCTTAGCCCCACCCTCTTGTCCTCGTTAGCCTCTCTGAAACGAGTATGAAACTCCAACTGCCACTCAAGCACACATCCACGGAACCGCATCAGACTCTGCCTTGCATGAAGCTGACTCCACGCTATTTAGCACATGCAATAGCTAAGCTGATACTAGACATCCCTGGTATACATTGCGAACCCATCCCAACGTAAAGAATGTGCCGCACAGCTGATCGCATGTTCAAATATCAGTGATGATACTCAAAGCGCAACATGAAAATCGCCCAAAGGAGTCTACAATTCAAAAAATCCCCACTTTTATGTCTGAGCTACGATTGCAGAATTGTCACATAGGTTTCAGTGCCGAAGGTTTCTTTGAACCCAACTATGGTGGACCTAGACCCCATTTACGCATGTTAATGAATGTAGCCTGGAATCTCCCTTTCAAACCAGAACGCTCGGATAGATGTCATACGGGACACCGTTGCAGTATATCCATAACTATGCCCCAGCAGAGACGTCCCTTCGCCCGTAATTTTTCATGCTCAGTAGTAAAACCCTTGACCCAGACTAGGACAGGGATAAGAGACGAAAATTGCATCACGTGCGAGTCAGCTTAACAGATCCTGCTCAGAGAAATCTCCGGTGTGTGCGAAAGACCCTTCTCGTCGCCACAAACTCACAAGATGTCCGCAATGAGCTGAAGTCAAGATCAGAGGGTAACCCTGAAATTTCCGAATGAGACTGCAATCGAAGAAAATCCACTGAAACTACATCGCATCGGAAAATTTGCCTATACTGTAAGAATCATGTGCAAAAACGTGCACCCATTCCAAATACACCAAAAAATCCACTCAACTTATCAACTAATTTGAGCTGCCCCATCACCAGAAAATCAACAAGATTCATATGGCTCCTGACTTCAATCCCAACCAGAGAGAACGATAATATCCAACTTGGCATTATAGTAAAAACGCTCCATATTACACACAAATGCCACTCCGGTAAAGCATTAACACAACGCACTTCTAAAAGACCAAACAACTTCCCCTCCCAAAAAGCGAAGTACATTCAAAAGGGAATTCAACACACTGGCATCCAGAAACTCTCCAACATCGACTACCACTTCCAGATCTACGCGGAACAGGAGACCTCTTTACATGTCCACACTCCCTGCGGAGAACACATTTTCCTGACACCTGTATGTGTTAGCGTGGACGCTCCTACACATTAACTGAATATACATGGGCTCTGTAATTCCAGGGTTAGACTTGAAGATTGCCTCACGGGACAGAATTCAAGGTAGCTTGTTTCTTCTGGTCCTAAAGCTCTACACCCAGCTCTCGCTGCGCACCCTCACTCCATTGGGCCGACTCTACATGCCCCCGACATACTCCAATTTCTTGTGACCATTAGCACCACATTGGTTCTAGCACCGTGTTCTCTCCTACATAAATTAACTATGTGTTCAGTCACGCAAATTCGCAAGAGGAAAGTTAGTGTCATCAACGTACCTGTGATACTTGCAAGTAGTGGGTTGCATGAGTTTCATGCTCCTTAACACCAATGCGTCGCCTCTTCACGTCTCGCTTGTTAGGGGAAACTGTCGTCTCTGTCTCCCACCAGGAACAGACAGCAGATTGGTCCTCCTGGCTAAGTGCGTCGCTTCTTCGTTTTCTGTCCCCCCCGGCCCATAAATTTTCCCCTGTTTCATCAACTACCTCACGCCGCCGAAAAGCTTTCCGAACTAGGTATCGAGACGCTCCTAATGCGTTACAAATCCTGCGCTGCGAATCGCCCTTGGAGACGGCAGCCGTTAGAACAATATTCCTTACCTTGGATTTGCCTTGAATACACCCTGATCGTAGGGTTTGTAGGGCCCCTCTCAAACTCTGCACAGTTGTAGCAGACGCAGTGCGCAACTTCAGAACGGCCAAAGTAAATTCGGGGTCAATGGAGCGAATCCGCTCATCAGAGAAGAACCGATGCAGGACAATTTTCTTCTCCTCGTCGGAGAATCCTGAGTCCAATACGCGCATGGCCTCATTGAGTAACTTTGAGGCTCCATACCCGCACTTACGGTGACGTGGTGTCAATCTCTCGCATTCGGTGTCACCTGCATCAGCTTCGAAGGACTCTTGTGTCTGAGTGAGCACGACATTCTCCTCCTGAGACTCTGCCCCGCCTGTCACCCCCCTGCCACTCTCCACCTCGGCACCGAGTCCCTCATATTCCTCCAGACCTTGGGACTCCACATGAAACTCCTCGTCGTCATGTGCCCCTGAAGGTCCCTCACCGCACGCATTGTCATCCCCCGCTAGGTCCTCGCTTGGGCGAGACCTCGCTCTCCAGGTCCGATGAAAATCGCGCTTCTGCTTAGCCCTGTACAGAATTGCCATCACACTATTTCGGTTCATCTCAAAGGTAATGCGTTTAGTGTGACCCAGTACCCTGTCCTCTCCCGATTAAACCACCCACTTACTTCGAAATACAACGGGTAGGAACAAGTGACCCAACATCACAACACTGACACCAACATCAACGGCGGCTGACCCTAAATCCCCCTTACGAATGCAAGAGCCCGGATGACGCACCTGAGTTCACGAAGTCGCTCCTGCTCCGCCTGCTCCACTTTCTCCGCCTCTCGACGCTGGATATCTTCTCTCGCGAGCTCTCTCCGGCGATCCACAGTCGCCTTTTTCAGCTTATTTCTCTGGTTCCCCATCCCTTCTGCGGCACGTGCAAGAAAACCCTCAGCCATCGCCCATTTCTAAGAGGTGTAAGTATTAATGGATGATATACCCTCTGCAAAAATTTCATACCTTTTGGAGCAGCGCGGATACTTGTCCAAATCAGTCTCCTTTCCAAAATAGCCGACTCTTGATACCGTCCTGATCCCCTTCCGATGCCCACCTTGGATTGTACACAAACTCCTTCAGACGCACCCCTTCCTCATCGACGTCGCTCCCGAGTGAATTCCATCACCCCGTGTGTGATGTTCTACTCGTAGGTGCTCTACTTGACTCTGCTCTGTGAAAATCCCCGGCTCTGCTTGAAGTGGTTGCACTTCAGTCGCATCCTTTGCTTGATTCTGAACCCCATCCAGCAGCAGTAGACCCCAAACCTTGAAGAATATACGTATCCTGGAGTCCACCAAGCTTTCATGATTAGATTACGAATGCTCCCTTTGATCATAACAAGACTGCGCTGACTTTCCATTAATCACCGAATAGATGTAGGTGTTGTTCGATGAATATGACTTCGTAACATATACAATTCGGAAACTTTGAAGGCTATGAATGTAAGAATCCAAACGCAAAAGAGTAACCAACAGTCCACCTCTACCACGGCCTGATATCCAAACATCAGTTGTACACGTTGCATGGGCAACTTCCCGACGTTTGAGCCATCTTCTCACATACAGCTTCTTCCCTGTAGAGAACCTTCGCGTCCCGTGCCTGAACCCAAAATGGGTCGCCTGTCCGCAGACGAGCCCAGCCTTCCATAGCTAATCCGACTCCCAATGTAAACCCTAGCAAGACCCCATCCCCATACACGGTTATTTAAACGAATTTAAAAAATAAAAAACATCTAAGGACTTGTATAGTGCCTCGACCGTGCTCCTCAGATTAGTTGTGACACCATTTCATTCGACTGCGAGGGCATGGTTCGATGAAGACAGGTTTAGACACCTGGAAATAAAAAAAACGCAACCTCTCAAGACCTTGGACATGTAGCTCTACGAGGACATCGCACTATTCGTGAAATAGAAAAAAAAAAAAAAATTTAAAAAAATTCAAGGGCAAACGTGACCACGAAGTCGATGAATTACATGATAGAAATGGAGAAAATGGCATGAAGTTGACAACGAAATACGAAGGAGTAGAGGAGACAGAAGACATTAGATTTCAGTGCGTTCACTAAGCAGACTACTACCTTGAACTCGAGTTCAGCTGCGCAAAAAAAAATTGAGCCATGCCAACGCAAGTTCTACTGAAATGTGTCACCTTTGCTACTTCGGGTACGGAGCAGCGTTATTGATAAATCATCACTGGAGTCACGGTCGCAGACAACATCGGAACTGGAACTCAGGAACGACGAGCATGTTGTGCGTACCTGCCGTCGGGTCCTCCTCTCAACCACGGATCCTGGTGTCGTGAGAGTCCTCACACCAAGATGCGAGCAGAAGAAAACCTTGTGGCATGGCTCTCAAGGTGCATCGTCCATCCACGCGGAACCCTAAACCTTGACTAGTACAGGGACGCAAATCAGCAAATGATATGTATATCCAGTCCTGAATCGCAACAGTGGAAGGTCATGGCAAGATGATGCCATAATTCCTTTTTTCTATGGTTTGAGCGAACAATGTATCAATAGCATTTTGACGACAAAGAAAACATCAATTTACCCTAAACCATCAAACCACGCGAATTTCTGATTGACCCAGATTCTGTTATCATACATTGCATCCAGAGTATCTGCAAAATTCATCTAATGTGTCGGACAACAGTAACTGAATCCTCCTCCATGTAGCCCCCTCGGTCCCATCCGCCGTGAAGCACACGTTGTGTACTCTGGACAACAACGCCCTAAACCCTAAAGCTTGAGAAACTGAACCATACGAACCTGGAAATGCACGTTGCTTCTCGTCTCGCCTCATAGAGGGATGCGTAGGTCTGCGTTGTGCGCTCCCTCCCTTGAATTCCAGGGAATCGTTGCCTCAATAGCCCCTTCACCCTCGCATCAATCTCCAAGCTAAGAACCTCTCTTCCTTGAGATCGGAACCCAACTGCACGTTCTCATGTCAACGAAGTGGTACAATATCCAGATCAGCCTACACGGAATCTTGCTCTCTTCGCAGTCGTTGCAAGTCTCATGAGCGGTGCATACTTGGCAATTCCCTCGCTAGAAAACCCTAATCGACCACAAGGCAAAAGCAAATCTGTTTCACCCCGCACACCCTTCCGCGCAGTCGCACAGTCCAGGCATCTGAACAGAATTATTCCGTTTCTCCATCACGGTTACCCCCCCGGCATGACGAAATTGCCTATCCTCTCAATAGCAGACCCTATCATGACTACTCAAATGGTCGCCTAATCAATACAATCCCATCGTTCATTGTGATGAAATGGCGACTGTACCTGAACCTGACAGTGGCTTCAGACCTTCCCCGCACGGACAACGTCATTCCCATGCAATGGAAACCAATGACGTTCCCCAAACCGCTCAACCACCTGACACGACGTGGCACTCTCCCAAGGCCCTTGCAATCCACTGCCACTTACTAAACCCTGAATTCCAAGTGAAATCCCATTTTTAAAATTAATTATTTTTCACTTTTTTTTTTTTCTGCACCTCAATATCATGAAAATGTTGCTGAAAATATATTGATATGCCTCACTATTTTCAAAAAAGATCCCAAAAGGTTTCGCCAAAAACAGGGTCACGGAAGCGTCCCGGAAATACTTCTCGTCCATTCACACTTCCGAACGAAGTTCTCATGCTCATTTCTACAGAAGCAATTCAAAAACGGAGGCCTGAGTGGTTTCAAAAGTGAATTCTGACAAAGATAGCTCTCTTTCTAGCCACTTTTCGAAATACCTGCATTCACTTTGTCGCACTTTGAGCTCCTCATAGGGCATCGCAAAAGCCGCACTTTCGCTCTAAATTTTCAGAGACTCGCGATAAACAAGTCTATTTTCTCTCCCCAAAATTGTTTTCAAGATATCACAAACTTAGATGACACTTTTCGTAGTGTTTACAACAATGGCTGAAATTGACAATGGGACGTCCACTTTTGTGGTCCACTTTATTGTGCTTCCCCCCTGCAACCATCCTTCATGTGGAGAGTATAGATATCTCTCTGTGCCGCTCTATAGCAAGAAAACAGACTGCGCCCAAGGTTTGGCACAAACAACACCTGAGATAGTACACTGATTTCGAAGCCTGGCGGTGTCTTCACCCTGACCAAGATGTCGCCTACACCTTCGGCACGTATCTCGATTCCACCGATGCCTTCCACGGACCACACCGCTGATGGGGTAGTTGGCTGAAATGTGTGAAACCAAGACCTCTGGTCCGTCATGTGTTGGGTGCATCCGCTGTCGGCATACCAACCATCGCTCAAGAGTTGTGACGTGCTTGCCACGAACGCCTTGTAAGAGCTGGTGTTCTTCACGCTACCTGACTCTTCCGTCTCTGCTACGTCTTCTTTGCTAGAATGTGGGCATTCTCGGACCCAGTGCCCCTTTTGGCCGCAGTTATGACACTCTGTGTTCTTCTTTTTCTCTTCTATCTCCTTACGCCTAGCTTGGCGCTGCTCGTACGCGAGGTTCGGCTTCTGATCGCCGGTGCCCTCTGACTTCTTTCCGCCTACTTCTTTGGTAGATGCAACGTAAGCAGTTACCTTCTCCGCATCTGCTCGATTCTTGAGCCTAGTCTCTTGTTGATACAACCTAAGCGTAAGGTTCTCCAACGTCTTATCTGCTTCGGGTGTGCATTCCCAAGCAGACAAACACTGTCGTATGCAGCCGACAGGTTACTCATGATCTTGGCTACTATCGCCTTGTTCGTGAAAGTTTTATCGCCTCTGCTGGCTAACTGACTCACGACCATATCAATCTTTCCCAAGAAAGCTGCTATGCTATCTCCCTCTTCTAGCGAACACTTGAAAAATTTCTGCTGCAGGGCATGGACACTCTCTCCTGAGTCCTGCTCTTGAATAACTCTGATCTTGTCCCAAATCTCATGAGACGATTCGCAAGCTACGACATATCCTAGATGCTTCTTGTCTAGTGCCTGGCATAAAAGGCTTATGGCCTGGCTGTCACCTTTAATCCAAGCTGTCTGCTCAGCTCCGGTATCGGCCGGTTTGGGTTCGGTACCATCTACTACGGCTAGCAGATCTTTACCCATAAATATTGCACGCATCTGGAACTTCCATAGGTGGAAGTTCTCTCCATCAAATCGATCGATATTCCCTAGGTCTTTGTTACCCGAATCTGCCATGACTGAAACTGAGAAACAGTCTCTTGGCACGGTACAGCAAATAGTACTCACGCAGCTATCCTAGAAGCTGGTGAGTGGGCCCATAACCTATAGGAAGCAATAGTTTAAATGCTTACAAACGACTTACAACACGACTGACTGAGTGGCTCATACAATTCGGAATAAATGCAAATGATCTTTAGCATAAACAACGATGTGTACAGAGAGTGTCATGTAACGAGTACAAGTCTGAGCACGGCCTTCTTGCCTGCTTGAACTAGTCTAGCTCCAAACTGACTGAAGGAAAAAAGAGTGCCAAAGCTAGCAAGAGCCAGAATAATGCTACAGTGCAGGGACCTAGGTGTCGAAGTAATCATGTGCATTCTTGAGACAGGTGTCGTCCAGGCTTGCGGTAGGAGAGGTTGATGTAGTATGTTCCCGCCAGCGTTCCGCCTAATGATGTCGATGTTCATGTGTACAACTTACTCCAGGTGAAAGGAGGTAAGTTCTCCAAAACTGATAAGTTGCAGAATGAAATCGAGCATGAGTGTTTTTGCAATTTGGCTTCTTTCACTACATTTGTTTTCTTATAGTCTTCACCTTACCCACCTGTATTTGGAAAGATACTGTGTCGAAGGTTGTAGAGGGAAGTCCAGTCAGATCGTCGAGATGCAGCATTCAAGAAATCTGCTTTAGTAGTCCATAAAAGGAAAAAAAGGAGCATCAATCAACTCCCGACTAGATCAGTCCTTTGATGCTAAGTGTATGTAGGTGCTATATTGTTTCTGACTTGGTGAATTTGGCTGCATTTAGAACAACTCAAACCACTCGACTCACTTATGAAACAATTTCATTATACTATTTACTGCATTCGCTGCACCTCTGTACTTGTTCTTATAAAGTAGTGCATACTTTTGCCAATTCAGCATTTATATTAGGATTATCTTGAAATGTTACTGTTAAAGATGGGAATTGTGGATCTCACCTTAACTACTCTCAAACTCTTTCAAATTTAAAATGAGACTGAAATTAAAGATAGATCAGAAAATTTCTGAGGTTTTACTCTGTTTATTTTTTTGGAAACAAATGAAATCACTTTCAGAGGAGCCTGTGTGGCTCCACTTTCTATGGTAAATACCCACAACGGCCTATCAACGATGATGAGTTTTTTTCTCTCCATGACCGAATATATCAATCAAATATAGGCTGTCGTCTACTCGAACGAATGGGCCAAGCAAGGGGCATTTTCTCCACTGTTTTCTACTGTGTATAAACCGAATGCTGAGTCATGGCCTTAGTATTATTGCACGAACTATTCCAGTCGGGTTTATCGTGCCGACGCAGCTGCCGACTGATCACTGTAGACTTCTCTGCAGACAACTTTTGCTGGAGTGGTAGAGATTACTTGAGTTGCAGAGCTCCAGAGCCCACTATGGAGGCGTGGTTTGATGATACAGCGCATGCAGTTAGATTCCTGAAGCCTGACCGAGTTGAGAGAAGCACGCGATGTACTTTGTTTGCTCAAATTCATGCCTTGGTGAGTTACGTCAGTTGGCCTTTTGTCAGTGCGCGCTTGAGTTTTGCCCGTGGAGACTTGTGTTTTGCCAGGTAGACTTGCAATATTATTGGGAGCAACTAAGATCGCCGTGATGTCTCCACAGGCCCAGACGATTTACGGCTCTGTCTTTAGTGCAAATGTTTTATTGCTCGAAAGAAATTTTTAATGCGAAATTTGTTTTGTAGTTTGAAATTTGATTCAGGTGACACCCACGATGAAAGTTGCTGGTAGTTGAATTCGATTGAGTTCCTGTTATGACACGATCTCACAGACTTTGAGCAGTATCCATCCTACAAGCTTCGATTGATTCAATTTTTTGATCATTGTTACAAATTGGTCTCGTGTGAGGTATGTCGTATAAGCAAGCATACTGCCTCGAATGATAAAAACATGATTTATTATGCATCTTCAATCTTACCTCTCCTAGTACTCTTATTCTGCTTCCCATGACGCTTCTGGTTTAAGATGTGTACACCACTGATGAGGGATCTGGTGTTTCCAATGCGATACTAAGCTTCAAGAAATGGGCTGTCGGTATATTGCTACGGCCATGGTCATTACCCTCTCGCTGACTAATATGTATCTTCCTCTTGTCGTGTGTTCTTGTGTGTTCAGATGAAGCCACGACATTGACTGCCCGGCACAGAGGTAAGCTTCTCAATCGTTCTTGCCACAATTGCTTCGGAGGCACTCGAGTTCGTTGACCTCTAAGTAACTCTCCATTCAAGTGCGGCAACTCGTATTTCCTAACTTGGTATCCTTCTTCTTCTTCTTGGTTGTTATCCACCTGACAGATCATGGAAGGCCACAGTAGCAAGCCTTTTGCTGCAAAACCTAGGGTGATAGTGGGGCTTGACTTCGGGACAACATTCTCTGGGTTTGCGTTTGCACATGTTTCCGACCCAGACAAGATCTACACCTACTACGACTATCCCAAGGCAGGTGGAGAGAAGCCATACTGCAAAACTCTGACGGCGAGCTACTACAAGGCTACAGCGAAGGGCGGGTGGCAGCTGCACTCTTGGGGTTATCCTGCTCGTACAGAGTACGAACGTGACATCCAAGCACTGCATAAGTACCTCAAGTCTCAGAGCCCTACAAGCAGCGCTCCTTCTGAAAACATCCCTACCAGTCCTAGCAGCGGCCGTGGCGTTGAGAATTTCTTCTCCAAGGTATTCAACTCTTGGAACAATTCGGCCAGCAAAGAGGCTTGCACTCAACCTGGAACTTGTAATCCTCCAAGTTCCAGCAATCAACCTGGCAAGAGTGATGCTCCTCCAACACAATCACCCAGTCTCGGAGTATTCCTCTCAAGGTTCAAGCTACATCTGGCAAGTAGAAACACCGAAGAACTGTCTGCGTCGCCACTTCCACCAGGCCTGACAATAGAGCAAGTCATCACAGATTACCTCCGGGAGCTTGGAGACTTGATCCTCAAGCATCTGCAGCACAAGTATGGTGCTCATTTCAGCAACCAACTGATCCAGTGGTGCATCACGGTTCCGTCCATATGGGATAATTCCGCCAAGGCCACCATGAGGGCTTGCATGGTATCCGCGGGCTTGGTGAGCCCCCACCCGGTAGTCATTGTCCTGGAGCCAGAAGCGGCGTCCTTCCATTGCCAGAGAGTCATGGGTGAGCTCACCCTGCAAGCTGGGGACAAGCTTGTGGTCGCCGACATCGGCGGTGGAACTTCGGACATCGTTGCGCAGGAGGTTGTGAGTGTGGGCGAGGGTGGATACCGAGTGAAGGAGGTGACGATGAGCTCCGGAGGGTTATGCGGAGGCACTTACGTTGATTCTCGGTTCATAGAGTTTCTGGAGGGCAGAGTTGGCCGCTGTTTCCACGAGTGCATTCTGAAGCACCGCAGCGTGTATGGGCAATTGATCAAGGAATGGGAGTGTACCAAATCCTACTTCGATTGCGGTCAAAGCACCACCACCATCAACGTACCGAGCAAGCTGGCGATGGAGTGGGAGAAGTCTGACCAAGAGACGGGGATCACGAATCCTGGAGGCGAGGACTATGGCGAGTTCGAGATGAGCTACAAAGAAATGCAGTCCATCTTCGACCCTGTTGTGCAAGAGAATCTGGACCTGATCCATCGTCAGCTGGTTGAAGCTGGAGGCAAAGTTAAGGTTCTGGTGTTGGTGGGAGGATTTACAGAGTCGCCTTATCTGCTGCGCAAGATCAAACAATCATGTGGGGCAATGGCTCAGAACATAATATGTCCCCCGAACCCGGGAAGTGCCATCTGCCAGGGTGCTGTTGCATTGGCACTGAATCCGAATGCTGTTGTATCAAGGATTTGTAAGCGAACCTATGGTTTTGCGGCTCAAAGACCGTTTGAGAAAGGGCTTGATCCAGATTGGAAAATGAAGTTAATCGATGGTGCAATGCTCTGCCCGCACCGATTTGAGGTCTTGGTGAAGAAGGGTGATGAGGTTTTGATCGATAAACCCATGAGCGTGAACTGTATACCAGGCGAGAAGGGAGCGACCCAAGTGCCGGTCCGTCTTTTCAGCTGTGACGAGAGAATTCCACCTCGTTATAGCACAGACAAGTCATTGAAGACGGAGGGGACCTTTGTAATGGATGTGTCCGGGGACATGAAATTGGACAGGGGTCGATCGATCGAAGTATCTTTGTTTTTTGGAGGATCTTTCCTGGAAGTGAAAGCTAAGGCTTTGAACTTCAATGCTGAACAGGTCAAGCTTCCGGTTGAAGTGGACTATCTTTTGAACTGATATGGTTCAAAGGATTTGTGTTCATGTGATGTTTGTTTAGACGTTCGTGCTGAAGTATGAAACTTTGAGAACTGATTATATCAAATGAGATTAGAGATTACAAAAAGTTGAATCTGAGCATACGGATGGCCGCTTGTACAAAACTTGTTTAAGAACAAATTAGGTTTTGTGACCTAGTTTGAGATTGTTTTTTCTTCTTTTTGGTATCTTGGGTCATGGTTCATATTGAAATTTTCATGATATACATCGTGCAAATTTCATGTTGATGAGGTGTAACAAATGAGCCAAGTTGAGGCTGGGGATCTTAGTAGTTCAAGTGGTCACATATATGCATGAAGATGAAGACCTGAGGACGGAGTATATTGTTCTAGCAGAGCTGAATCGAATCTGAATGATCTTAGGAATCATCTCACTACTTGTGAAGCTGCATTAGGCTCCTTTTTCTAGGGTCCATCAAAGAACCTCTAGAATATTTTGCATGGAATTAAGCTATAGTTTGCTTTGCACCATATGAGGTTCATGAATCATATTACAGATAATTTCTAAAATCAGTTTTCCAAAAAAATTAGTAGACAATAATTTTTTGAAACAGTTAAAAGAGGATTTGAGCCTTTTTCTGAGTTCCTTGAGGGTAGTTTCAGTGAGTTCTAAAATTTTCATCATACAATTCATATCATAAACTTTTAAGATAACTCTAAATGTGTGTATCAAAGTGCAAGAGCTTCATTTAGTGCAAAGTAAATTACAAAGGCACTACAATGTACCTTCGGATAAAGAAAGCAACATGAGACACACTCCTGACACCTTGGAAAAACTTCACTCATATTTATTTGATTAGATTTTTTCGTTTCTGGTATCACTCAAACTCAAGCCATTAGAAATTTAATCTCAAAGAAACTCCTCGGCAAACCCACAGCCACTTCCGAATAACTCTATCAACCATGTAATCTCGAGTCCTCTCTACCACAACAAAATTATGCCTCTAATTTTACTCAAAAAAATCTGCCATTTCAAGTTTTTCACGCTATGATCCAGTTTCCATGTACACGATACCAAACATCTCTTCAAGCAACTTCAAGCAACTGCGCCAGCAAACGGAGATAATTCAACTTGGGCAATTAGAAAAAATCCAGATCCAAACATGACAGTAGCTATCTCCACAAACACACACGAATGACCAACATCTCCACACCACTTCAAACAAGTTACCACAAGTCAAGAAATCAGCAACAAATCGCCGATCATGAATCAAAATTCATGAAAACCCATTTTTTCCACAAGTAGTTTCCCAGATTAATTTACATTCAAGCTGCTGCTTGCAGACCAAATTCCATGAGAAAAGAATCAAACTAGCTCATGGATCCCAAACTCCTGCACAGATGCACCCTAACAAATAATATACACAGCAAGAACTACTTGCAAAACTGAGAGACAATCAATTCATGCCAACACCTGATGAAAAATTGCCTCAGTTTCCTGGATCTGAACACTAGCTGCTGAAGGCTAATCAAATATTACGAGAAAATCATGTGGTTCATGGCTCCCAAAGGTAAGAAGGCGGCGGCAACCTCGACACAATCTAGCATACCAAGTTGATATACACATGAGCAGATGCACCATGAAATTGCAGACGTCTGAGATCGAGAACTTGTGTCGACGACAAGACGGAGAAGGAGTTTGATGATCGATCGTTACAATCCGCAGCAGCAAGGGCCGTGGCAGGGCCAGGTGCAGCACCAGCAGACGATGAAGGCGGCAGCGAGGGCGTTGGCGACGCGGTTCCTGCGTCGACGCTCAGGGCTCACGGCCACGCCGTAGCCATATCGGCAATTGGGGTCGTGGGTGACTTTGTCCGGGTAGACGTAGACGTTGCCGTAACCATCGCGCAGCGGCGGAGGAGCTGTGTTCACGCCTTCGACTCGGTGGTGGATCACGTACTGTGCCGGCGGGGCGTAGTACCCTCCCGGCGGCGCTGTTGCTGGTTGTTGCTGTTGCGCGTACACCGGTGGATACATGGCGGCTCTCCCTGGCACTTCCATGGGCGCACTGCAGGGTGCCGAACAGCGCTGCAATCGGACTCTCCGATCGCGCACTCTAGAGCTTGCCCCAACTTAAGAACCCCGCGCTTCGAAGCACCCAAACCCCAGTTGCTGATATGCTCGGACAAGTTGCGACTTGGGCCGAACCCTCGGTATCTGGGCCCACTTGAAACTTCGCGATCTCATTGCTGATCTCATTTTGGGCCCAACTTGAAAGGTTTCTTCATTTCCTTTGCCTCGAATGCGAGGTTGACGTACTTTCTACAGAAAAAAAAACATGTTTTTTGGTCCGAGAACTCAGTTTAGTCGACTTTTTACTTTTTCCTGTGAGAAGTTGCTTTTGTGATTTTGTGGTGCCTTGATTCAGGTTTATGATATTCGTGGGACGATTGCTTGGGAGTTTGGGTTTGGAAGGAGGTGCTGTGTTGGGTTTTGGAGGTTGAGTTCGCGGGCATTTGGTCTGCTTCGGATTTGGATACTGGGTTTGGTTTGGGTTGGTTTTGTGTGCAGTATGGAAGTGGAAGGTTGGACTTCATGCCTGCTAGCGCTCTGTTGTTCAGTTTCTTTTGTTGGATTTTCGGTTCTCGATGCGGTTGTGTTTGTGTTGATTGGTGTTGAGGGGATGGAATGTGCTAGTTTTGGAAAATCTCGATGTGATGTGATGGAAGTGAGGTTTGGAATCGCGATTTGGAGAGTAGCTGGAGTTAATCGGTGTGTGAGTTAGTGCGAATAATTAACAGGGCTTTGCATAGTGTTGGGAGGTTCTGAGACTCAGAGATTACTGGTTTCTTCAATTTGTGATTTTTTTCCTTTTCTGGCTTTTAGAGAATCGAATTGCCCAAGCTGAGGAATTGGAAGTGCTGAGATCGATATATGGGGAAGAAGATTGCCAGATTTCTTCTACGAACCAGTTCTGTGAGGTATGCATTGCTGATTTTGCATTTATGTGGCAGCAGCTTGATTAGGGTTTTTGCGGCAATTGGCGCACACCTTGTGTTTTGTTGAGTTTTCTCCCTGAATCCGATCCTTTTAATGGAGTCCAACTAGTCCTGCGTCCGTGCTGGTGATCAAGCCTCTCTGAGGAGAAACATGGTTGGATTCTATACAGGTGAAGGTGTACCCAGCCGATGGGAGCAGCAATGGAGAGCTGTCATTGCGACTGGGTGTTCACTTGCCGGAGTCTTATCCTTCCGCTTCATGCCCTGTAGCGGAGCTGCATGCTTCGTGGCTCTCTGAGAACTCTCGGCGCCAAGTGGTGGAAATGCTCACAAGCTTGTATGAGGAAGCTGTTGGGGAAGTGGTTGTTTTCAGATGGGTGGAATGGTTGAAGGTGCTATCTCATCCCTTGGTTTTACTGGGGCTTTTAATTGTGATCTGGTTAGTGGTACTCATGGCTATGTACAATCAGGTGTGTTAATAATATTGACTCTTAGCTTCATGCTCAATCAAACAGGAACAGGACTGGTTGTGGGAAGAAGCTAGGAGATGGATACTGGAGCGTGCTCCCCCAGTTCAAATTATAGGTGATTTCTTTTTCTTTTTGCTGTGCACATACATTCTTATCAAAGACATAGTGTACATATTCCATGCCCACATTTTCCTTGTTATTTCAATGTTGACTGACAGAGACATAGAGCAATTGATGTCAAGAATGAATTAAACTAGTCTTGTTCTGGGGAAACCGCTGACGATGCTTGGTGGATTGGCAGATGAAAAAGTTGCTACTACAGCGTCACTGGACTCTCATTTGTACGTCATACCTGATTTATTCTTGGATTTATGACTGTTTGCTTAGATTGAACGTGTAGATTTGTTCATTTGTGCTTATTTAGAGAAATATTTTCTGGTTAGCTCTTCTTCTAGACGCATCGCAAGCATCAGACTGAGGGTCCACTCTCTGAATGTTGTGGGTGCAGACCAGAGGAGGTAGTGTTGCATACAAGCTTGCAAAGCTCAGAGCGGATCCTAGACGAGAAGGGGTTGGAAGAGCTTGATAGAATTCTTGGCATTGTCCATGGAGAACCCTTTACTGAGAAAAGAAGTGAGTTCTCTATTTTGCCGAGCTATCTCATCACTCTTAGAGAGCATGGAATGCAAATACATGGGATGTGTTCTCCTCCTGACCAAATGCCCTGAACTGAAACAGGCACGTTTCAAGCGCATCTGGCACCAGCGAAGAGTGCAGACGATGTAGAAGCAGTTATGGATGCTTTACTTAGGAATCGCAAAATTGCTGCAGCAACTCACAACATTATGGCTTATCGAATTTCTATGCCAATCAAGAACACTGTAATCACATCTTTCTTATCTATAGAATTTCATTTGATTTTCAATTCTTTTAGACTCGATTATCCTATGTTTCTGCATTGGTGTGATTTGATTAGTACGTCTATATTGTCTCCAAAATTTTATAGATAATTTGAACATCTGAGTCGAATGTGATGGTCTTTCGCTGGAGTTAGCCTGCCAATATTCCAAGTGTCCTGGGCATTATCTGCAGGTATTACAAGACAATGACGATGATGGGGAGACAGCCGCTGGTGGACGGCTGCTCCATTTGCTTCAAATTGTGAACGCACTCAATGTGGTATGCCCTTTGCAAGCAATTCTACAGCTGTATAATTCTTCTACATAGATAGTCTTTATCAATCTGTGTTGTAGAGCAGCCGTTGCTTTCTACCGTCAACAGAGTCGGTTCGTTTCTTCGTTCTAATAACAACTAAATTTTTGCTCCAGATTGTAGTTGTATCTCGATGGTATGGAGGTATTCAACTGGGTCCCGACAGGTTCAAGCACATCAACAACGCTGCACGCTCGTTGCTTGGCTCGTGTGGTTATATTGCTGGTGTAAATTCTAGTGCTACTGCGAATCAGAAGACCTTACCGAAATCTAATTTACAAAAGGGTAAGTTTGTACACAACATTTTCCTATCTAAGTTTTAAGTGTTTCCTGAGCCTTTTCTGAATTGTGCGACAAGCCCTTCCAGGGCTTAAGCATGCAACCACAATCTCTTGTGTACAGTTGCTCAATTCATGACACATTTGCTTGTCAAATGTTGTGCATGCATGCAGGCAAGAAAAGATGACGACGTTTGTTTCTGGGAGCTTTTGCACTTCCAAAAGCCTGGCAAAATGAATTCCTACCACGAAAAGTGGTGGAACAGTTGATTAGGGTAACTATGGTTGCTTCAGCATTTTCAAATGGTAACACCATTCATTTAGCAGTTCATGGGTTGCACCAGCATTATCAGACACCCATTTAAGGCTCAAGCTTCCATGCTACAGATTCACCTAATCTAAGCATCCATGCCAGTAGCAAATGGAAGACCTTTGACATGATGTAAATCTCCTGAATGAATGTATATGGCTGCGCACCCGAATGAGGACGTTCCGTAGTCAGAGTCTATCTTAGAAGCGAAGGTATCTCTTTCCGCTGGCATTCTCCTGAAAACTTACTGCTACTGGATTTTCAATAGAATGTTTTGCTGATTTATGCGCTTTGTCATTTCCTTCAATGTTGATATGAACTCTAACTTGTTTCGCTAATATATGCGTTTCTTCATTCCCTTCAAAGTCGACATGAGCTCTGACTTTGTAATGAATTGTACACTAAGTGCAAGTATGGAGCACCATCACTTCGGCTCGGAAAAAAAGCATAGTGTGAATTGGAAAAACAAAAATGCGTGTGCGCAGCCGGGGAATCGAACCCCGGTCAGTACCGTGGGAGGGTACTATGATACCACTACACCAGCTGCGCATGCCCCGGATGAGACTTTGACGTCGTCGACGAGCTCCAGATGTGCATGAATGAAAAACCGAGAGGGCAAACTATTTTTATAAATTTTTAAGTTGCGATGATTGAAGATCTGCTACAAGTCCTTCAAGGGAGTAAAGCTTTGCAAAGAAACCTTGGTTGTGCCTTGGTTAGCAAAGATCCATTGAACCATGCTTCGAGGCAGATTCCATCTTGATATTGCAAGGTTAGAAAATATACCCCCTACAACTGGGCATTCAAAATTGCTGAAAAAAGAGAATTATTTTACGAATAGGCAAATGAGAAGATAATAAACCAATTATGATACCAATTTGTACGAAGCTAGAATAGGAAGGATTGCCCACCTTTTCAGATGAGCAAAACATGAGCCAGAAATGCACTTTCAACAAGCAGTGGAATCATTCAGGAGATGGTTTAGAATCGATTCAGCTCTACTAAGAAGGTAACTCCCTCCACAGGTCTTCGTCCGCAGGCACACAAGTGACCACTACGCCTACTAAAATCCCCAGCCTCACCTTGGCTAATTCATTACACCTCATCAACATAAAATTTGCACTGTGTATGTAAAATAAACTTCAACACAAAGCATCACTCAAGATACAACACAAAATCAATCATATAGCAGGACAGATAAAGTGTTTTATTCTGTTCAAGTTTTGTACAAGCGCTCATATCTATACCAAATGTCATTATTTTGTAATCTCTAATCTCATTTGATATAATCAGTTCTCAAAGTTTCATACTTCAGCACGAACGTCTAAACGAACATCACATGAACACAAATCCTTTGACCCATATCAGTTCAAAAGATAGTCCACTTCAACCGGAAGCTTGACCTGTTCAGCATTGAAGTTCAAAGCCTTCGCTTTCACTTCCAGGAAAGATCCTCCAAAAAACAAGGATACTTCAATCAATCGACCCTTGTCCAATTTCATGTCCCCGGATACATCCATATAGAATTTCCCCTCCGTCTTCATCGACTTATCTGTTGTATGACGAGGTGGAATTCTATTGTCACAACTGAAAAGAGGAAACACTACTTCCGTCTGTCCCTTCTCGCTTGGACTACATTTCACGCTCATGGGCTTATCGATAAAAACCTCATCGCCCTTCCTCACCAAGACCTCAAACCGGTTCAAGCAACGCCATGTACCATCGATTAACTTCATCGAACTATCTGGATCAAGCCCTTTCTCAAACGGTCTTCTGATCTCAAAACCATAAGTTCGCTTACAAATCCTTGATACAACAGCATTCGGATTCAGTGCCAATGCAACAGCACCCTGGCAGATGGCACTTCCCGGGTTCGGGGGACATATTATGTTCTGAGCCATTGCCCCACATGATTGTTTGATCTTGCGCAGCAGATAAGGCGACTCTGTAAATCCTCCTACCAACACCAGAACCTTAACCTTGCCTCCAGCTTCAACCAGCTGACGATGGATCAGGTCCAGATTCTCTTGTACAACAGGGTCGAAGATGGACTGCATTTCTTTGTAGCTCATCTCGAACTCGCCATAGTCCTCGCCTCCAGGATTCGTGATCCCCATCTCCCGGTCGGACCTCTCCCACTCCATCGCGAGCTTGCTAGGCACGTTGATGGTTGTGCTGCTTTGACCGCAATCGAAGTAGGACTTGGTACACTCCCATTCCTTGATCAACTGCCCATACACGCTGCGGTGCTTCAGAATGCACTCGTGGAAACAGCGGCCAACCCTGCCCTCTAGAAACTCTATGAACCGAGAATCAACGTAAGTGCCTCCGCATAACCCTCCGGAGCTCATCGTCACCTCCTTCACTCGGTATCCACCCTCGCCCACACTCACAACCTCCTGCGCAACGATGTCCGAAGTTCCACCGCCGATGTCGGCGACCACAAGCTTGTCCCCAGCTTGCAGGGTGAGCTCACCCATGACTCTCTGGCAATGGAAGGACGCCGCCTCTGGCTCCAGGACAATGACTACCGGATGGGGGCTCACCAAGCCCGCTGATACCATGCAAGCCCTCATGGTGGCCTTGGCGGAATTATCCCATATGGACGGGACCGTGATGCACCACTGGATCAGTTGGTTGCTGAAATGAGCACCATACTTGTGCTGCAGATGCTTGAGGATCAAGTCTCCAAGCTCCCGGAGGTAATCTGTGATGACTTGCTCTATTGTCAGGCCTGGCGGAAGTGGCGACGCAGACAGTTCTTCGGTGTTTCTACTCGCCAGATGTAGCTTGAACCTTGAGAGGAATACTCCTAGACTGGGTGACTGTGTTGGAGGAGCATCCCTCTTGCCAGGTTGATTGCTGGAACTTGGAGGATTACAAGTTCCAGGTTGAGTGCAAGCCTCTTTGCTGGCCGAATTGTTCCAAGAGTTGAATACCTTGGAGAAGAAATTCTCAACGCCACGGCCGCTGCTAGGACTGGTAGGGATATTTTCAGAAGGAGCGCTGCTTGTAGGGCTCTGAGACTTGAGGTACTTATGCAGTGCTTGGATGTCACGTTCGTACTCTGTACGAGCAGGATAACCCCAAGAGTGCAGCTGCCACCCGCCCTTCGCTGTAGCCTTGTAGTAGCTCGCCGTCAGAGTTTTGCAGTATGGCTTCTCTCCACCTGCCTTGGGATAGTCGTAGTAGGTGTAGATCTTGTCTGGGTCGGAAATATGTGCAAACGCAAACCCAGAGAATGTTGTTCCGAAGTCAAGCCCCACTATCACCCTAGGTTTTGCAGCAAAAGGCTTGCTACTGTGGCCTTCCATGATCTATCAGGTGAAAAACAACCAAGTAGAAGAGGAAGGATAGCAAGTCAGGAAATACGAGTTGCCGCACTTGAATGGAGAGTTACTTCGAGGTGAACGAACTCTAGTGCCTCCAGAGGAATTGTAGCAACAATGATCTAGAAGTGCTGCTCGCTCACCTCTGTGCCGGGCAGTCAATGTCGTGGCTTCATCTGAACACACAAGAACACACGACAAGAGGAAGATACATATTAGTCAGCGAGACGGTAATGTCCATGGCCGTAGCAATATACCGACAGCCCATCTCTTCAAGTTTTGTATCGCATCGGAAACACCAGATCCCTCATCAGTGGTGTACACATCTTAAATCAGAACCGTCGTGGGAAGCAGAGGAGAGGTAAGATTGAAGATACATAATAAATCATGTTTCCATCACCCTGGGCAGTAAGCTTGCTTATTCGACATACCTCACACAAGGCCAATTTGTAATTATGAACTACAATTACAATCAATCGAAGCTTGTAGATTGGATACTGCTCAAAGTCTGACAGATCGTGTAGTAACAGGAACTCAATCGAATTCAACTACCACCAAATTTCATCGTGGGTGTCACCTGAATCAAATTTCAAATTACAAGACAAATTTCGCACCAAATAACTCTTTCGAGCAATAAACATTTGCACTAAAGACAGAGCCGTAAAACTTCTGGGCCTCACATCCTGTCGAGACATCACGGCGATCTTGGTTGCTCCCAATATTATTGCAAGATTACCTGGCAAAACACACGTCTTTACCGGCAAAACTCAAGCGTGCACTGAGAAAAGGCCAACTGACGTACTCACCAAGGCATGAATTTGAGCGTACAAACGTCGTGTGCTTCCCTCAACTGGGTCAGGGTTCAGAAATCTAGCGCTGTATATCAAACCACGCCTCCACAGTGGGTTCTGGAGCTCTGCAACTCAAGTAATCTCTACCACTTCAGCAAAAGTTGTCTGCAGAGAAGTCTACAGTGACCAGTCGGCAGCTGCAGTCGGCACGATAAACCCGACTGGAATAGTTCGTGCAATAATACTAAGGCCATGACTCAGCATTCAGTTTATACACAGTGAAAAACAGTGGAGAAAATGCCCCTTGCTTGGCCCATCCGTTCGAGTAGTCGACAGCCTATATTTGGTGGAGTTATTTGGTCATGGAGAAAAAGGGACTCAGCATCGTTGATAAGCTTTTAGGGATATTCACCATAGAAAGTGGAGCCACAAAGTGGCTTCATGTGTTTCCAAAAAAATGTACGAAGTAAAACCTCAGAACTTTTCAGATCCGTCTTCAAGTTCAGGATCCAAGATTCTCGAGGCTCCTGTGCCTTCGTGAAATCCCAGGAAAATTCTCACCGGTAGTCCCATTAAGGAAGAAAAGGGTAACATGCTAGCCTTGCCACTACTTCCAAGACTAGTAACTACTTGCACATGATCGTCATTTTAATGCTTCTAATACGATAAGAAGATTGAAACAAATCAAGGGCAATTGCATTGAAATCATATGAATTATAACTTTTTAATGCTACAACGAATACAGGTCCAACAACTATAGAAGATCAAGAATTCCGGCAATTTTTCTTCAACTCAAGAAGGATGGATCAAGCGGGGCTCCAAGCGTAGATTAACTTGCCGTTGCACCCGAACCCTCCCCCGGTGACATCCCAGGTGCACCTGGTGCACACACATCTGCGGGATGAGTAGTCGAAGCCTTCCCACACCTTAATCCCAGCATAGCCGTATCCAACGGCATTGAAGTCGCAGGTGAAGAGTGTTCTCCCAAAGATGTCTTGCCTGAAGCTGAATTTGTACACCGACGACGGGGTCATCATTTGCACAGCCAAGTCATCTTCGGCTGAGTGGCAGAACACTTTCAGATTCACTGTCAGCCTGTTGTTGATCGTCACGGATCCTTTGTCCCATGGCCATGAAGCGACTCCCCCGATTCCCAACATGAAAATGCACAACATCATAATTCCCAGATTGGGTGCCATGGCAATCAACGTCTTGTAAAGTGATGTTTTAGAACGCCAAGATGGTAGACTACTTGATGTTCAGGAAGGCAATATGTGGTGCAAGGTTAAGACTCAAGCCTTGGCCATTGATATCAACTGGAGAAGACGAGCAAGTCACGGTACTGAAAAACTGGATTCGGAATTACATGTCGGGGATCTCGCAACGATCCCTTGCAGTAGTGTAAGACACTTCAATTGATTGCTCAACATTGATTGAGGGTGCTGTTCTGTTTTGTATGACTGTTTTTTCTAACTACGTTACTTCTTTCGGTGCATTGAAGCACGATTAGTCAATTAGTTTTGTCAATTGGTTTTGCGCTCCTCTGAGACGTCGTTGTAGTCCAATCGTGATATGTTCCTCATGAGGAGTACACTTGCGAATCATACCAAGAATATTGGTTTTGTGCTTTGTCTACGTCGGAAACAAGGAAGATCACCAGGTACTGATCCTATATGGTAATTGGATTGATTCATTAAGATCCACGATGCACGATTGGATTGGCAGAATCGAGCCTGTAAATTGAAAGTGGTGCGTAGATCCGCCTGCTTGTGGACCTTGATTGGTTGAAGTTAAGTATCAATGAAAATTTCTTCATACAAACTGTCAGTACCATAGGAGAATATTGTGTAAAAACTACACATGCAGGTTCTCTTGTTCACACTATGTCAATACTCAAAATGTGAAAATTTATTTGATTACAAATTGTCTGACATAATTGAGAGAACTAAGAGAAACAAAAACCATTACCATTATATTTGCGCTAGGCTCAATCACCTGCAATTAGTATGACTACACCTTGACTTGCAGAACCATCCCTGAATGACCTCTAAACCATTCCTACCAAAACTGCCTCAACGAAGGTATCTGACTTTTAAAGAGTATGGCTACTCGGGAACATCTATACAATTTTAAGGCCCATCAGTGACAGGCTGTCATGTAAAGGCCATAAGGAAGGGAGGGAAAAGAACCAAGAACAGGCATGATTGACTGGTGCATATCTAGACCAAAACCCTCTATAGGGTAGAAATTTCAAGCGAATTCCAGTACCGGAGACGAAAGCTGTTTGAGCTCTTTCCGGAAAAGACGTGAAATCTTCTCGTCCATTAAAAATTGTGCAGCATTTCGGAAATGCTTATTCTCTTCTAGGGGCGACCTCACTATCCCTGCGAGAGAATAAATAAACGCAGGGATTGCACTCACAACTTCCAAGTCAAAAATCACAACGCAGCATTTCGGTAACCCCTAAACCAGCCAGAGGGATCTGAAGAGTGAGATAATCACAAAATTCATCTTTTTCAAGGCTTCAGAGCCAACGCCAAACCAATCTTCGCTGTCTTATCCAAAGACTTGGTGTCCACTTCCCCAGAGAATGTGATCAGCGACTTAGGCCTCCATTCATGCTGAAGAAGAGCTGCCAACTTTCCATGATTGTTCAACCGTGCCTTCACTGTGGTCAAAGTGTCCAATTCGTAGAGACCTCCAACAGTGAAAGTGTTCTCATTCTTTGAAAATCTGTGGGCAATCTCAGCAGCCACAGTTGTCCTGGATACTGGGCTGACTGTGTGTAGATAGGAAGCCTTGAGCAGGTCACCCTTCTCAGCCCTGCATTGTCCAAGAGCAACAACAGCTATCAGGAAGAGTTTCGCCGTAGTTTATACCATAAAATCGATAGTAAGATATATGAAACTGGACACTCAGCATAGAAACAATGGCTCATTGATTAAGACGTACAAGATCAAAGAAGCGTTGAAGTCGGGCTTCACAAAACCGAGACCAGCGTTGTACTTAATCAGGGACCCTGAATTAGTGTCAAATGCAAGTTCGCCACCGACAGAGAAACCTTCGCTTCCGAGCGCTCCAGTAGCCTCCACAATAGGGGTAGGTGTCAAACCGATAGCGCCACTAATTCCACAGAAATCTTGTTTGTACAGCAGCTCAAGCTGCACAAACCAACTCCAAAATTACTGCGGCATTCTACACGAATGCACTCGGCCCTTCGAAAATCAATTCTGGAATTATTGCTGTCAACAGAAGACTTGTTCTCAAAATACCTTGCCAGACTTGTGGTCCGGAATTGTAAAGGTGAACACACTCTTAGCTCCTGGGGCAAATTCATCAACGGTGACGGTTGCAAAGATCTGTGGAAATTATAAAGAGCGCATTAGCAATTTAGTCACATCACAACAGACAGTAGCCTCCATGATAGAACTAAAAGTGTCTCGAGCCAATTCGAGAGATATGAGGCTTACATTTGACTTAGTGTCAACTTTCACATCAGCTGTGATGTTCTTGTTTACGAAAGATGTATTCACATCACCCGAAAATCCCTCCCCTCTCTTTACACCAGTGGAGGTAAAGGCCTGCATCCGCAATCAAATACGTTCTCAGTAACAAGAATACGATGACATTTGAGTCTGAATCCGGATAAGCAAAAGATAAGAAAACAGTCTATAACTGCTCTCCCGCATTCGTGTAAAATCTTGGAGTTATACAATAATACACTTACAAATTATCTTACTCCCGAAGTCTGAAGTCCGAAACATTGTCGACAATAGCTTACCAATCCAGACTGTGTATTTGTGGTGATGACAAACTGCTGGTCATAGGTATAATCCTTGTTAAGAAGATCTGTACAGAGAATAAGACCATGAGAATATCGCAGCAGAAAAATTCCAATACTGGAATGAAAACAAGCGCAGCACACTTCAGTGAAATAGGAGCACCAAAAGAAATGACAGCAATTTCATCCTTCAAAGTGCACCACACTGCACTCGAACGCTTCCCTCATCTCTCAGTCTATATACGCCGCCAGGCAACCACCTAGTATATGGTCATAGAATTTACTTTGACACCTGGATGGTGAATGCAAAGAGAAGTGTTTGACAATTCCGTTTGAGAGAAGTCAAGGAAAATGAAGTTTTCCGGACCATGCGATATACACATGTTCGTAGAAACTGAACCGACATAAGAAATATATAAAAAAGAATGCTGAGAAAGATCATTCTATGTCACTCGTGCGTATTGAAGCAGACGCGCCAGTTCCTTTAGAAAGGCCTCGGTAGCCAAAATAAGATGAGAGAAAATGTGCCATACGCAGAGAAAAGAACAGACAAAAATGTGAGAAAAGAAAATACGGTGACGAAACAGTCACGGTAGAACAAAGATACAGTATCGTATTGTAACTAACCTTTGGTCTTCTTGCCAATGTCCGAGTAGAATCCTGGTCCCTTGCCCATGGCGATCTGCTCGAACAACCTCTTGTGCCGAGGAAGAAACTTAAGAAGATGAACCTGTCACTGTAGAAAATGAACAAAGGAACCGGAGGTCCGAGTGAGATAACACCAATGCAAAGAACCTCCAAATATTCAAACACGAATGCAACATCTCAACCCTCTGATAACGGCCGTAACATGCGAGAGATTATTAACGTGGAAACCAAATCGTTCCTTCCTACAACACATAACCGATGACGAAAACCTTACGTGCATTGGCAAACGCATTACTAAGGAAAACGGAAACGATCAGCACGAGATAGAGTGCAAGCCACACGGATGATCAGCACTTATCGATGCCAATAAATCACTCACAACGAAAATCCGAATGCCATGCTACCTACTCCTGAGAAAGAAAAATTGCTGAGACAGTCACCGAGGAAATTATCCTTCAACAACCAGAGCAATGCCATGTCGAACAACCAGAACCTAAAGTTCTTTTTAAAACGCACAAAAACATCGCTCATCGATACTATCAACTCCTATCGCCAACCAACCAAGATCACATCCCTACCAAGAACCTCAACGAGAAAACTCCACAAATCAATAACGACTGTCAAAAAAACCAGTCACAAGGAAAACAAAATAAAAAATTCCAGGCCTACACACACCATAACAACTCGCATTTCACAAGACTGCATTTTACAGAACTGCATTGTAACAAGAAGAGAGCAAAAACAAAAACGACGCGACAATTGCAGAAAAATGATCTCAATTCCACTGGACGAGACATCAGAAGAACCAAGAAGAACGGCATAGAAAGAACAGCACATCAAGAGAAGACGATGCAGCCGACCGCAACCTGAGAGACGAGATCGGCAATGCAACCAGCCCGAAGACGAGATGACGAGACCTGAATGACCTGAATGTACCCGGCTCCGGCCGCAGGTTGATGGAAAGAACGCCGGCAAGGGAAGCAAACAGACGGGATGAAATGGCGATGGCGATGGTGATGGCAATGCACTGACCTGCGGAGGCAGGCAAGGCGAGGCTAGGCGAGGCGAGGCGAGCAGCGGCAGGCAAGACGACCGGCCTGTGTGCACGAAGTGAAGGCGAGGATGAGCGACGGGTGTTGGATGTTAGGGTTCGGTGCTGGAAGTTGCGATCGATGGCGAGCCTGCCTTCAGCCCCTTGCTGCCTTCTCCGCTCCTCTCATGGACACCGGACCCGCGCCGCACCGGTCCCTCTCTCTCTCTCTCTCTTCCTCTCTCACTGCCCTCTCCGTTCTCTGTCTCTTGATCTCCGTTCTCTTGGCATGGCTCCCACGCTGATCGGTTCACACAGGCACTCGTATTCTGTCCGTGTGGATGTTTTGTCCTGATGCAACGGCCGTTGTCGCCGGAAATGCTACACCAGACCAGCCTGCTCAAGAGGAGAGCAGTTCCACATCGATTTTCAGCAGAAATGTCTACTCTGCATGGAAAGGCTTTCTTTGCAATCATCTGTACATTCCGACGAGAATGGCATGCCAGGTGCGTATGTTGTACGATACGGTAGAGGATTTGTGTAGATGCCTGGAGGTCTTGTGTTTGTGCATGGAGTGTTTAGGAAGTAGTTGCGTGCTCAACCGCAATGGTAGTCCACTGCAAACTTGAGTAGCTTAACATGGTTGGCACATACTTGATCGGTTCACACATGCAGTGGTTTTCTGTTGTCAAGAGTTTTGTCGACGTGGATGTTATGTAGCGGTGAGCTTCATGTTCGTGATGCAACGGCCGTCGTTGTTGGAAGGTGCTTCGGTCGATCGCTGCGGAGGAGGAAGGAGGACAAGAGAAGAGCAAGTCCGCGTGAGTCGAACAAAATTGTAAGTGAGAATTTCGACTGCGCTATCTTCACTGTGTGCAATGGTTTCAGGGATTGGAAGAGTTGTATGAAATGGAGGCTGTTGTTGTAGAGTACAACTGGATATGGTGTTTCGAATTATTGTCTCAAATGCTTTGTCATACTTTGCACACGAAGCGGACTATGTTGCACTGCGTTGAGTATTATTAGAGGAGCGGTGGTTTGTGTCAGTGGTTGATTTGGAGGAATTGAATCTTAGGGCGTGGTTATGGTGTTGATGTTGTTGAAGGTTTTGAAGTAGGATCTGTATGGCGAAGATGTATCAAGGGCAACCGTTGTTGCAGTATTGGGAGGCCACGCAGAAGGTATTGCAAGGAGACATTCCGATAGTGCGGAGGCCACGCCTCACCGAGGCGCTGCTTAAGAAGCCACCCTTTCGTTTCCTACATGACATAATCACCGAGGTAATGTCCACTTGTTTCATTAAAAATTGTTCGGTTCCTGATTAACACATTGTTAGGATCGAAATTCCTCTTCTCCCGCAACACGGACTTTTTAAGTACGAGATAGTGTGTGTTGCTACATTCTTTGAGGAAATGGGAATAAGGAAGGAATTTAGGGTTGCTCTGGGGAGGAAAGTCTAGAGAAGCATGTGAGTACCCTGCCTTGAGCGCATTGTGAGTGGAACGGTCGTATGTGTCGATGCAGGTGTGCCGCCAAACTGGATTTGCTGGAGGACTATTCACTCAAGAGGAACAAATCTCGTCAAACATGAAGGTGTCAACATGAACCAATTGGCGATGTTTTTTGTACTGTGCAATTCATCTGAGTAACAGCTATAGGGTTTCTTCAGGGCAGTCGGTGTCTTATTTGTAATGCTTTCAGTTGTTTCTGAGATTTCCACCTGATGTCACAGGATAAAGAGAGCAAAGTTGCTTACCTGTGGAAGATCGTTAACTGCGTCGGCATCACCCTCAATGCTCATGTCCCTGCCCGGCCACTCAAAGTGCGTTCTGTTCTCATGTAGAATGATCTGGGACTCATTGTATATTGCCATCTTCCATCTGTTCATTAATCCGGTTTTGTGTTTCCCAGATAGTTTCAGGAATGGAGCCGGAGCAAACAAATATTTTCCTTCAGGCAAGCCACTCGTCACTGTCACTACTACTGCTGCAGGACTAGTAGTGCTGACACATAATATTGTTTGCTAGCATTAGTGATTCGGTGATTTCACCCTCGATACATTTGCGTAGCGATGTAATAAGAGAACTCTGCAGATGCTTGCAGCAGCTACAATAGTAGATAGCCCAGTCCGACAACGAGCTGTGAGTAGGGTGTTGTTCGGGGAGAAGATGCCCACTCCTGAGCAAGGCACGATGGAATGGGCTCACCGGTATTTTCTTTTGTCAGGTCTTGCCATTCATACCATTCGCAGATTTTCTCAAACGCCATTTTGATGCGCGATTCACACCTACATTATTCATGGTAACTGTTTAAAAGAACAATGGGCTAATATCACAATGGTAGGGACATGATGGTTGACCTCATCAAAGGTTGAAGGGTCTCACCTCACAAGGCAACAAGAATCCAAAACAAGAATTAGATTCTCATTCCCCGTGTATGGAGACCAAAACAGGATGCGTGCTACCTGGAATGAACGACGGCGGTGCAGCAACAAATCGCAATGCAGAGGAAACTATGGCGGCTAGCCTGTTGGGCATCACCTCTCAACATCCAGCTCCATCTAATGAGTATCTTGATCCGAAGGTATAAAAGTGTATTTGTACTTGCTGTCTCAAATACCGTAGGACCTAATTACGTAAGCAACCATTATTTGTTCATTATATCATCAATTGGTGGATGGTACTGAATTTTCTGTGATTGTGATTGATGTGCTGCAAGACGACGGGGAAAGAGGAGATGGACAAAAACAACCTTCAAAAGCTTCATCATGTGGGAAATCCGGCGTCTCTGCCGCCCACTCAGCAGTCGCTACCCTCGACGAGAGGAAACTCAAGAGGATTAGTGACACCAGCGAGTGTGTGTGGAAGGCCTGAAGAGAAATTCGTAAAAGAAGGAGCCATTGAGCCATTGATGACTTTGACTTCGACAGATGAAGCTTGGCCACCACTTCTACAAGCCCCTTCTGGTAAGACACTTATCGTACTCGAGTAACACGATGTTGTCATGTGTTTGCCATACCTACAATTATGGAGATGCTTGGAAAGATGGAAAGATTGTGTGTGTTAGTGGAGCAAAAATCTTGAAGTTTTCAGGGATTACTTATTCTGACTCTCGCTTTGACTTTGAGCCTAGATGCAAATCTGAGAGACTGCGGCGCACCTCACCAGCACATGTTGGACATGCCCCCTTCAACAGCCCGAACTGAAACTTTGCCTGCAGCTGCTCGACCTATGACCGTAGGTATTTCTCTGTTGGCTTTACCTTGGAAGACTTAACAGTAGGTTCGACTTCTCAACATGGTACATGTTTACAAAGCAACTGAACTGAACGCCGCACATGTAGTACAATATCCAGATACGCTGGTACGAGTCCGCAATCATCACTCTCAGGAGTTGAAATTGCTCATCTACATGCTTGTTTTGAAAATCTTAATGTTTGAAATGAACGTGCAGGGGGAGATGGGAGGGGAAACTTCAATGCATGGACTGCTCGCTTGGACACTCTAGGTGCATTTCCTCCTTTTGGAGCTAGGCCTCAGTCTGCACGCAAAGGGCCACCCAAAATTCACAACAGTATCGTAACTGCTGAGAAGGTATGCAATATAACTGTGAAATAAATAGCTAGCGCTTGTAATGTATGCTTTTTTTAAAAGCGAAAAGCAACTAAAATTCCTGCAGTTTGATGGTTGAAAGAGTGACATTTCAAGCGTGTTCTGTGACAGGCTCAGCCCAAGAGTTCTGCAGCAGCTCCGCCAGCAATTGCCTCATCACTGTGAGTTCCAGACCAGTTAAGAATGTTGACTTAGGGTTGGAGAAGAGATATTTCACTTTTCGGTTCTCAAGTCAAATTTTATTCTGTAGTTACGAATAGAAGGGCATATGCCACCACCCCGTTTTATTTCGTCGGAAGTCGCTTTACGCAATCTCCCTTTTATGAATGCCCACTACAGGATGGGCGGGGGTGGGAGTGGGAAGGAAACATGCAGCAGAAGACGGCCAAGCATTTTACTTGACAGTGAAGTACAAGACGACGAGGAATCCGATGCCCTGCCTGTCTTGCTCCCGGCTCAACAGCATTTACCAGAGGTTCTACCTCATTCTTGTAATACCTCTGATAATGCTACATAATTAACGATGTCCACTTCCAAGCAGGGGAATAAGAAAAATGTTTTACCTCAAAACTCTTGATAATGAAAGAAAAGTCGACTGTAGATTAGTCCTCCATGATGGAAATTAAAAAAAACGCCGTTGTGGTAGCGACAGGCCCTGGTTTCTTCAGCCGGGTCTGGGAAATTCGGTGAAAGCATTGCAGCATCAACTGAAGGCTTGGAGAACGCAGTAAGCCTCATGTTTTTCAAAATATGTATTAAGTTTTATTTTCCCCCTTGTTTCAGATCGTGGTTAAGCTTGCGCTGAATATTAATCATCTGTTTACTAGGCCGAAAGAAGGGCGGACGATGATTCGGTTGAGGAACAGGATATGCTACTAGGAGCCATTGAGGCAACAAAGGAGGATGCACAAACTAGGCAGGAAGAGGTAAAGTCAAAGTCTATATATGTTATTTGAATTGGGTGCAAATTCTTGTTTTACATTTTCTTATTAGCGTTTTGGTTTTATTGGTGGTTTCTTTAAATTCATACAAAATGCATAGTTTTCTGTCAAGTTGAATGTTGAGCTGCGTAATCAATCCAGGTCCAGAAGCTACGAGTGATGGTGCAGTCTCTGTGTCAAGCCACCAATCCTCTTGGAAAGTCAATCGACTACCTCCAGGTTTATCCTCTCCACATCCTCATACTGCTGCATTTCAGTACTCTAGTTACATGTATTATACTGGAAACAGTAGATCTTGTCATCAGATGTAAATTATGGAGAATAGAGTCTATTAGATGGAACCTCCCATATTCGTATTCAAGCCTTCAGAAAAGAGGGCTGGTGCAAGATGAAGAAAGGGGTTTATGACAGGTGGGCAGGAGGATGAGGAAGCCATGAACAAAGAGCACCAATTTTGGATCAAGGAGCGTGACATTTACAGCGCGCGCCTGGACGAAGAGAAGAGGTAGGATTGTTACACCATACATTGGTCTCGCACATAGCCAGCTGTGTCTAGACTTCTGGTGTATGATGAAGATTCGGATTCACCTAAAAATTGAAGCTTGAGTCCACTGAGGTCTTCTGAAAGTAATACTCATGTATAAATTGCCAACTTTACTTCTTCGTGTTTTAATTCTTAGCGATTTCATACATGAAACAACAATTCAGGTTTTGGGATTGGAAACATGTTAATGGTTCAGAATTACGGACGAAATGCTACAAGCTGAGACTGGCCGTATTCTTGAACTGGAGGAAGAGGCTCAACATTATCAGCATAAGATAACTTCTGCCAAGGCTCAGGCAAATACCAAGCATTTTACACAATATTGACTATTTTCGAAGATTCATGGCACCAAATGTAACTGCTCAAATATGTCTCTTTTCACAATTGTATGTGTGCAGATACTAAGAAACAGCGATACTATCATGACTTTACTTCGCATGGTAACTACTCGCCAGTTAAAATGACTGCAGACTGCCTATGTAATCCAAGCGTCCTATCTTTCTCTACCAAATGCTTTGGACATCACGATTCGGCAGTATCATCTACAATTACCAATTAACCATCAAGCAATTGCATGTCCGTATTCAGAAATTTGGAACCAAATAGTTGATGCTGAGGATGGTTTACACAGCGGATGCTTTGACAATTTAACATATAGCTCTAGCATAGTCGCAAATTTGTTACAATGGACGCACGTCTTTACATCGTCCAGAGGTTGAGGAGAAACAATTTAATTAACGACGAATCAATCTAAGAGACTTGTTCGGGATTGTGTCTAACTAAATGTTGTTAACTACTCTACACTTTAGGCGAATCTCCCCTTGGTCTCCGGTGAGAGGTGAGATTTTGCTCATCTTGATCATTGCCTGCGCAAAGTTGGCGAAAAACAACGTCTTCACGCTATTCTGAGCCACCAGTGGACGAGTGGATTTGTCCGTCCACAACAATTGGTCGGAAGCGAGCACACCCTTATTGGACACGAGATTGTGATAGTACTGGGGGTCGAACCTATGTGAAGTGACCCGATCGAAATCCACAGTTTGCAGACGAAGACCAGGTTTGGGACACTTCCTCTTCAGCTCGGTAACGAAATCCGCTGGTATGATAGGATCTACCCCACTTTTGCTAGGGTAGTTATAAAGCCTGTCGTCGATGTGATGGCATGCTGCGTCCCCGATTGTGTGGGCACCTGCAGTACATCACGGGAACAAATTCAGACATTGTTCTTGAATGACAAAATTTCGAACTGTGATGTAGACCTGATCAAAACCATACATTCTGTTCTTCTAAGCCGCAGAGCCAATGATCAAAGGGGACTGAACTTGCTCCACTTCAGATTCCTGGTGAGAAGTTGAAGAGAAGCGTTTACCTGAAAGGACCACCATATCCGATTTCGACAACCCCTGCCTTCCGAAGTTTTCAACGAGCTGGGAAATAGTCATTTCAGGACCAGGCAAGTTGCTGACCGCTTCAGCTGCTATTGAGACTCGTCCATCTCGGCGTCCAGCGGGCACTCTCCAATCCGGCCCTTGGTTAATTTTCACACTGTCACGAGCGGCAAATGCGAGGATATCAGCGCAAGAGACAACGCCTGGACAGACCTTCTCTACTGCCGCCTTGACAGTATCTATAGCTTGGAATCCTTCCAGGCGATCGTTAGGAGGCGCCTTTTTTTCCGTTCCTGGTCCATCCAAAAGTACAGACCCATCGCATCCCTGTATATGGGTTCAAGCAAACAATCGAGTTAGTTGCGCAAAGAATGGATAGCGAATGAAGCCCTAAGTAGCCTTAATTCTTACATGAAAATTGAATCCAAACCATGACTCTCGGTCACGAAGTCGGGGAAAGGGTTGGAAGACTCACGCGAACAAAACAGTCGTGAAAATGAAGACGGAGAACGTCAGCAGGGATATCAGGATCCCTTCGGCTGATCATCTGCATTGTCAGGTACACGACCCTCTCCACATCAGGGCAACTAAGATCATAGAACCCGTTTCGCAAGCCAAGATTAATAGAAACGCCCAGAGATTGTACACTGTACATCGACAATGAGACGACCAGTAAAGCCACCAGAGATAACATTGTCCTTCTCATGACCAGCGCGCCCGTCAATTCGAATTGGAACGCGAGAAACACTCGCATGTTCTACACAAATGGGACCAGGCGGTCGACACAAATCCTACCGTAGTACTAATTTGACAGTCTGAAATTCTTCTTCAGCACGAAGTTACACTAATCACACAGATCATGTGCAATCTAATCCTCTCGCAGCTTATGACCAGCATGTGTAAGAACCGAAATCGGATTGCTTCTCAACTGACGTCAAAGAACACTGTGGGCAACGAGAAAAAATGACCACTGGTGCACTTGGGTTGCGCCCATCGTGAGTGTCATTCCTGTCAAATTCCAAACCAACAACTTCCAAATCCTGCGACGACGATGATGTGTCCAGCTACAACATATTAATGCAGATTGCAATGTTCATCAGGTACATTCAGCTGGCACATGACCTGGGTTCAAGTTTTCAACTAGCAACCAGTAAGAGGTCACGGTAGTACACAGTCTAACACCACTTTCGACTGCTTCGACCCGCTTCTGATTTCTCAAAGATTCATATCATTCTACACTTCGCCAACATCGATCGTGCACTGTGTCGCAGTTCACTCTCGCAGCAGCTCACAAGCGGCAGCTGAAGCTCGCATTTGGAGGCAAGGACTCTGATGACCAACGCGCAGACCAAACTCTACACTTGCAGCAGCACAATACAAATTAAAGCCTTCGGAAGCATCCAGGTCAGAATAAACACAGGTCATACACCAAATAAATATGGTGTTAGTTCTATTTAAAACACCACGTTTCTCATCTTCTTTTCCATTTACAGTACGACGACTTCGATCATCGATGAAACTGGTTGACGTTGTCCCCAGTTGCATGTGCCGACCACAAGCTGTTAATTTGTCACCTAGTTTGGAACCTACCATGTAGGCCGCCACGTTCAAGCGAAACTCGAAATCCGTACAAGCATCTTTGATTGCAGTTAAAATCTTCTTAAGATTTTTATAATCATACAGAGCTTTACTCCACGAAAAGAACAAAGTGCTCTCTAGTAAGTTAGAAATCTTTAAATATGCCTTTCTGTACGCATGGTGACGTAGTTCAGTTTCTCTTTTTCGAAATCCGAATTTAGTTATAGTTAAAGGATCGGCTGCCACCCGAACACATGCACACCTAACCTTACCATTGCCATTTTGTACCTAACCTTACCATTACAATCAGTGATCACCTAACCTTACCATATAATCGAATGTATGTAGAGTCTGAAACCACGTATGCAGTTGTACTTCAGTGTTGCGGTCGAGCTCATTGCGATGGACGAGTCCAGTGGAGAGAACGCGGGCCCTCCGCAGTCGGCATGTTGGAGCTCGCTTTTGAAGATCTCGCTTGCTATCTTCTGAATCTGTACATCTGGAACTTGGTCAATCCCTGGATGAATGCAATTGGTGTGTTAGTTTTTATGAGAGCCAGCTATGGTATAGGAGTACTTGTTACATTGGCTGATCCCTGTTATTTTGACCGCTTGAAATGATATGTGACTCTGTAAATCTGATCAGATGTAACATGTCTTTAGAGTGGACTGTTGTGTTGTGAGTAGTAGAAAATTATTTATGGAGAACGGAAGTGGGGGGAGGAAGAAGGGGAGAGAAACATTGGTCTCTAAATAGGAGTGGTCTGAATAATATTTGTTTGTTCCACTACTAAATCTAGATCCATGGAGGAAAAGAAGGGGATGAAAAATATATATGAGATGATGAAAGTGTGAACTAAAATTTGGAGAGAAAATTAGAAATAGGTTGAAAGTAATCATGGTCTAAATAAGAGATATACCAATAGAAATAAAGGTAAGGAAGGTATAATATATAAGATAGAATCAATGATCCAATAAACAAAAAAACGCATTTGAGATTTTCATTTTTTTTAAATTTAAAAATATTGAAACATCAAATATCAAATTTGAATAAAAAATTATTAGGGTCAATGCAAAAAAATTGGCACACCAAACAGTTTATATATTTTGTTGTCTATTTTATGAAATTTTAAAATACATTCATGTTTTTATTCTTCATGTAAATTTTTTCATTTTAAAAAGAAATCAAATTTTTTAAAAATATATTTAAATTTAATCATTAAATTATATTATAAATGAGTTAAAAGTTGTAGATTCTGCTTTGTTATGGCAAAATATGCTTTGTTGAATTGAATGGATGTATAAATTATGTTATAATGAAGATTTATAATAATTTATAAAAATGATGATGTACTGACGCCGAAGGCATCGATAATTGTGGTGGCCTATTGGCAACCACATAATCTGGATTTTAATTTTTTAAGGAAGGAAAAAAAAAAAAAAAAAAAAAAAAAAAAAAAAAAAAAAAAAAAACTTCAATTCAATATCAAATCCTTTGTAATAAACATATGTAATTTTTGTATTCATTTATTTATTTTTAAATTCAAAATTTTTCATTTGGAATAATATTTTTTATTGATTTAAATAAAAATTATTTGAATTTAATATTGATTGTTGATATATATATGTAAAATTTTATTATTTCCTATTCCAAAAAATAAACCATATTAATTTATAAGAAGAAATATAGTTTCAAAAACGTTAAAAGCAATCTTTTCTAATAAATATATTAATTCCATCATCATATATATATTATCCAAAAGAATTAAGACTTAATTAAGTTAATTTTGAAATATCAAGATATGATATATTTTCTTTTTTTATTGAATTTATCTTTTTCTTTAATTTTTTCAAAAAAAAAATTAATTTTTTTTACTCTTGTTATTGTTCGAGTTTGCCCCAAAAATGGCTCCGTTTGTACTACATCAGCATATTGCAAAGTGCCAAGACAACGAATTCAAAGCATGTGCAAATACTCTACAAGCTGGAGAAATAATGTCCCTAGTTGATTTCACTAAGAATTACTTTTTCAGAGAACATGATGAGATTCAATCTCAACATTGGTTTAATTTTTAGATTACGATTTTAGTGCATATCATGTACATTGTGAACCCGGGCTTCAACCCCCATGACTCCAAGTCAAAACGGCTCAATACTACTTATTATTACTATGTCTCTAATGACCGCAAGCACAATAGCTTGTTTGTCCAACACTGTTTGACATTACGTTGGAGATGCCTTAAAAGAGTCCGAAGTGACACCCACCCGACATGTCGTGTGGTCGGATGGTTGCGCGGCGAAATTCAAGTGTGCCACCGTATGGTATTTCGTGGTATTTGCAGTATGCTAATGTAGTACAAACGAAACCATCTTTGAGGCAGCATGCTCGTAAGTTTCATGATGACTCGTAAGTTTCATGATGACTCGTAAGTTTGTTCATCTGGCAGCTCATCAAGCGACAATGGGCAACTTTTCGCCACTTGACCTCTTTGTTAGAATGAGCACTTATCACTATGATGCGAGGCGTTTGGTCGGGTTAATCATTACGGGTTGATGTAGTAGTAAGCCAGTTCATCATAGACGCGCAACTCAGAGGAATGCAAGGAGATCTTAAAGTCGATCTTGGAGACCTGAAAGACGACCTGAAAGAGAAGATCGGCAATCTAGTATTAAAGCATTGTAATTAGAAAAAAACCATAAATATATGTTGAAATGGGCATTTTGTGAAATTATACATCTAAATTTATATAAAAAATATTAAAATATTCTTGCATTGACTAATAATTTTAGATTCAAATTTTCTATTTTAAAAATATATAAAATTTCATGTAAGTATTTAATTTTTAAGATTCTTAAGACTTATAAAAAGAAATCTTAAATGCATTTGAAACGTGTATTGGATGTTTGTAATACATTGAAAATGATTGAAGGATCTTATACAAATTATACTTCAAGTAATTAAAAAGGTTGCACATTGTAAAAAGATACATAAATTAGATTTCATATTATTTTTTTTGTAGAATTGGCTTGTGTGAGAAACGGACATTCTTTTTTTAATATTACATATGAAGCATTCAATAGAAACATGTTACATTCATGATTTCATTTGATTGTAGTGTCAAAATTCCAAACATTTAAACTTAAATAGTTTTTGATTATATCTTCATTATTCATATTATTTTTAAAAATAATTTAAGTAGGTTGTATTTGATTAGATTTAATGATTTTGATATTTTCTCATAATTTTTAAAATTTTATTATAATTTCTCTCTATATTGATTAAAGAAAGTTATGAGAAACACCTCATAAATTAAACAAATGTAATTTGCTACTTAAATATTGTTGTCATGTTGATATTTAATAAATAACCTTGAAGTTTTGTAATGTTTCCACTCTGTAGTGCTTAAATTACTATACTTGTGTGCGATGTATATGATAAAACTTGACATCTTAATATCAAATTTAAAATTATTGACTACAATTTAATTGCATATAAATATTCTTCATAATCTTTTTTAATACTATCAAATTTTTATATCATCTACTAATAGCATTCACTTGTGTATAAATTAATATTCGAGATCTTATAAATGTGGTAAGATTTTATTTATTAAACATTAAATTATAGATGTCCGTTACATTCACTGGTCTAAATTGTTAAGATTCTTACTATTTAAATTGTATTGCAAGTATAACGCATGTAAACCATAGTCAATTAAAGTTTGTAGTCAGAAAATTATATATATTGGATTTATAAGTTTATAGTGTTTTTATATTCAAACCACTTAAGTGTAATACAAGCTATTGATATTTTTGACCATTCATTATGGATAGTTGTTTTTTAGTTCATGCTTACAGTGTACTTATTTAATTACAATATTTTGAGGGCTCCCATTGCCTCTGAAATTTTGTGATGTAATACTTTTTCTACAACAAGAAGTTTTAGAATGCCTCAATACTAAAGAACATGATTATTAAAATAACAATAAGTATCAAAATAATATTTATAAATTGATCTAATGATCTAATTTTAGCATAATCTCCAAGAGATAAGGTAAAAGTCATAATTAGAAAGTTGAAAAGCATGATTGTTCAATTTCATTATTGCTATAATAATTGTGAGAAAAAAAATGCCTACACATTGTTTTAAACTTGAACTTGTGTGGAGTGACATATGACCCATATCTTTGGAATTTTCTTGGTAAAATGATATTCTCTAGTATTTATAGTCAATAATTACACCTTGTCATTACATGAAAATTGTTTGTAGTGATGTTGAGTATGTATCAAATTTTATATTTTAATAATACAATTTCACATAACAATTACATGTATACGTTGAAGCATTCTCTATGATATTGATATGTGATAGAAAATTTAGAGATCCTAATTTGCTCATGTAAGTTGTTATTGTTTTCTGAGTCATCAATAAATGTCATGAATTATGCTCAGAATGATGCAAAATTTGAACTGCACTAACAGATTGATGGAAGTAGATTCTTGTTCATTATGGTCCCATCGACTAAATAATGAGTCTAACTGTTCGGTTATTGCTTATGAAGACAGTTTTAGACACATTGATTACTAGCATGTTTGGTCTTATCTTCAAGGGTCTTGAATTTGCTTTAGTCCAAAAATGGTCCCAAGTATATGGATTAACCCCTAAAGTTCTGAGGGTATTTTTCATCAAAACTGGCTGAAAACAGCCCCTCTTCAAATCAAGGTGGATTTTGCTAAGTTGGGGTTCTTAATTAGTACATCTAACCGTAAGATCTTGTAGCTAACTTCTATGTCTACATGTCCACCAAATCTTAGACACTCATTCCTCACCAATTGCAAGATCATAACGTTCAAAGTTGAAAATCAAGTTTTTTTTCCTTGCGCAAAAAGGGAACAGCAGAGTTTTGAAGGCCCAAAAAACCATTTTTTTAAATTATAGATTTTGGCGGTTTTGATGCACATCAAAGAAGACTGAGTTAGCTAATTGCATTAAAAAAATTATATTCAAAAAAGTTGTGGAAGGTTGCCAAAAAAATCATTTTCCGCTAGGGGGTATACTGAAATTCAAAAACAAAGGCTGTTTTTTGACAATAGAAATAGCATATGAAAAAATTTTGGATTAAAAATCCGAACGGTAGGAATATGCTCTACTGCCTTCTCTATACATAGAAATTTTTATTTTTGAAGAATATCAAAATCTCAATTTTTGGTGGAATTTCAAAGTTTTGTCTTTGGGCAGATTTTTGTAATTTTGGGCAGTTTTGGGCAGTTTTGGGCAGAATTTGCTGCATTCACTGTCATTCTCATTGGCTAACTGACTGCCCTTGGAGGAGCTTTTGCGGTTCAGAGGTGAATAACTTTTCACTCCGACATCGGAATTGAGAATAAAAAATACCGACATGAAGCTCTCACCAAGGCCTACTTTCATTGAAATTTTCATAAATTTTGAATTCAAATTGCATCCGCAGGTACATGCCCAAACTCCAAAATAGCCCCATTTTGCCACATTGTCCTTTAGGGGTTAAGCTATATAGATGACTACAAGGTTGTGTATAGTTTGTTTAGCTATATGTTGTGCATTTTTTTGATAAAAATGTTCAAGGGTTGTATGATTTTTTGTAATATAGATTTTCTTTGAATATATACTCAACAATATATTATAATATATAATTTATAAATAATCCTGAAAATTACATGTTCTATTTCAAGTAAAATTATGTAGTATATATACCTTGCAATCATGAATTTATATCAATCAACATATTATATATACGGATAGAACTCTATATTGATGTTAAAAAGATACAACATAGAATTTAAAGTACATGATTTCTTTTGAAATGAATTTCTATTAAATCCTTATGTTGATAAGGATTTATGATATATTCAAACCAAATTAGTACTACTACATTGTTGTTGATTGTTTTCTTCATTATGTCTAGATTTCATCTAGATGGTTGGCTTGAATGTATCAAAGTATTATAAATTTTTGTTCTATGCGTCAAATATATGTTTTAGTTGAACCTTTATATCTTCTTATTATATTTTTATGTTTCAAATTGCTTGTTGTTCTTCGTGATTTTGTCATTTCCTTCATTGTACATCCTTTTGATAGATTCAATTATATGACCATATTATTTTGAGACAATTTCAGAACTTTGAGACTTTTTGCCTACAATTTCAACAATTGTTTTGAGACAATTTGAAATTTTCTTTACTTTCTAATTATAGATTATCCTCAACTCGAGGATAATCTTTCCATATATAGTCAAAAAGTTAGTAATAAATATAGAATTAATCAAGAAATAAATGAAAAATCTAAAGTCAAGCATGAAATTGAGACTATGAAAAGTCTCACTTTAACGAATATGATGTTTTATTGTACTTCACATTTTACTAATCTTGTCATTAATGTTCAAATTCTTTAAAGTCTTGGTTTATAACTGTTCTTATGTTTCATGACAAAAATCCTGAGTGTAAAAAAATTCATTCCATACTTTTTACTTAATTTGATTGATAAGTTTTCATTCGAGCATGCAAATTTCTTTGTTAAAAAATTATTCACATGTGAGTACTTTACAAACTTCATATTAACTCATTTATTTGAAAACTGTAATTTTGGCAACATATTATGAGAATATAAATGCTACCATAAGTTTAATACAACATTAGTTTTTATATATAATATTGTAGATACTAACACTCTTGTATTTCAATAATTGAAATTTAATGTTTGATGTTATCATTGTTCATAAAATCTAAGTCTCCTTTATGGATATACTTATCAAATTTATTGATATATATATTGGAATGGTGAGCCACTCTACAAAAGAATTTATATATTTAGATATTTTCAAACATTCAAATTTTAAATTATTAAATTAATATATGTTTGTGACCATATGATTATAATCATATGATGTTCATAGAAACACAAACATATTCTATAATACTTTAACTTCTTTACAATTTTCTAAAAATAATTTTGACAATAACACAAGTAGTATAAGATGCAACTTTAAGAATAAGAGGCATTGTTTTAGTTGGCTTACAAAACTTTAGCTCAAATAGTGTTCTACAAACAAGCATTTAGAAAATAAATATTTGAAGTGAAGGATAGTCCATATATAAAAACAATACATTATAGAATATGTACTTATAATTTTGTTGTTTTGCCCTCATATTTATATATTTTTATGTAATGTTGAGTTTAAATCAATCTTGTGATATAATGACGTTACTATGTCATCATCATAACTACCAAGTATCACAAACTTGTAGATTATATGAAATTGGTATAAAAGATAATGACATTATCATTTGATAAAATCTTAATTCAGATTGCCATTGAAGTTATTTAGAGATTTGTTATGGCAGAGGTAATTTAAGTTTTACCTTCATTTCATATTTGCAAGATTTTAATCAACAACATGCTATATTAGATTCAATATCATTATCATTTGGTCATTTACATGCCTTGTAGATTCACAAATATATAATTATATGGATGTATATATTTATGTATACTTTCTAGTTCAAAATTGTTTTGATGTTCTTTGGATGCAAAGATGACATCAATATAATGCAAAATCCTATAGTTATTGGTTTTATGTATGACACTATGTCATATATATTGAGAGAAAGTACACCAATGAAGTCCAAATGATATAAATGTAATGAAATTTGTAATAAAATATATATTAATCCCTAAATGCCCACAATGAATTCACATCAAAAAATTCCTTTCAACACTCCTTGAGAAGCAAGTGAGTTTTTTCAATTTAATGACATTCATTTGTAATTTCAACTGTAGGATCTAACAATTAACTTATTGGGACATTCTTTCCCAAATTTTTAGAAAAAAAATCAAAACTAATTACAAGATCATAATGTTTAAAGTTTAAAAACAAGTTCTTGAGCTTCAACAATGTCTCTAAGCTTCAAATCTTGAACCTCCCTAAAACATTCTACTACAAGGATGTCCATTTGGTGTCTTATTCAAATCACTAGTTGGAACTATATTAGAGGTTTCTATTATTTCTTTGCAACATATATGATCCTATACAACCTTTATCTGACTTTGGAACTGTCTATATCTCTCTCTATTGAGCGTAGCTTCAAACCCTGATTTGGGAGGGAGAGAGATGAGTAAGGCAAATCTCTGCCTTTATTATTATAATAAAAAGGGGGCATTCTTCATCTCAAGACAACCCCCATACAATAATTTAGAGCATGTAGCTATGAATTCAGTAAAACAAAAATAAAAAAAGACCCTGGAACGCTACAATAGAAGGCCCAAGAAAAATGGACCCAATCAAACCTTGCATCCGAACCACGCTCGTTGGAGAGAGATAAAGAGACCCATAAACACTTTGAAGACATGTGGAACATTGTCTCGCACGCTAATATCAAGTTTGTTCACCCTATAACAATTTTAGATTTAAAACAATTTCATATTTATAATAAAATAAAATATAATTCATCTCTAAAAACCTTGATTTTTCAATTCTTGTTCCATTATAAATACTTTGAAAATAGCCTCAGATGCCTTAAAATAAGACAAACATCACTAAAACTCATATCTCATAAATTCGACTTTCCATCTTTTGAAATTCTAATTTCTTGTTTTCTATTCTTGGGAATATCTATGAACAAACTTGCTATCGACCTAAGGTAACGCAATGGGAAGCTGAATGACTCGTGATAGATGGAATCTTGGCGTAGTCAGAGTAATGTCGAAGATCCGTAGGTGAATATGTTCTTTTCTCTAGGAATTGGCATCTCTGTCGAGATATGTATATCACGATAACCTTGACGTCGTCCGTGTCGACGTCGACTTATACCTTGCACCACGAGTGGATTGCAAGAGCGAATGATGATAGATTGGGCAAGATGAGGGCCTGTGGCGCCACCCATCAGAGAGAGCTTTCATCTGGTGGCGAGGACTTGAATTGGGCCACCCACGATGAGTACTGATACCAGCTTGAGTCTTCGCATGGCTTTGGATGCATCGTACTCGAGTGCCGGCAGGTGTGTAACGACGAGCCTCAAAAGAATCGATGCTCTAAATTTTTAGGCCTCCACGTGAGCGTCCGGCTAGCTGCAGCGCCCCTGCTCCCACCGAAAACGATTTCTGGAGTGCGTTGTCCTCACAACCACCACAAAGTGATCACGTGCCGATTGATGGTTTCCAGCTGAAGGTTCATAATCTGCAGTGTTTGAGTGTGCTTGTGTCCATCTTCAACATGAGGCTGAGCAGGATTGAGAGAGAACTTATTTTCGGTGTGGCATGGACTGGTCCTTTGAAGGTGGAGTTAGAGCTGTTGACTCACGGTCGGTAAGCAAGAAAGGATTATCAGCGTCGCTGCGAGCCTCTCTCTCTTCGGCGGTCCCGTAGTCTAGCGGTCAGGACATTGGACTCTGAATCCAGTAACGCGAGTTCAAATCTCGCCGGGACCTTTTTCTAGATCGCCCCGCAGTGCTAATCTTTTGCACTTTCGACTGCCTGCTCGAATTCCGCAACCAAGTTGATGCAATGTCGCTTGAGTTCGATGTGATGAATCCGTCACCCGAGGGCAGCGCTGACGAAGGTGCCGATGAAGGTCTTCGGGTGGGGCTCGCACTCCCCCTGCATCTCACGATCTGTCTGTCTGGCTGATACTTTTCCGGTCTTAACCCCAGCTCTAGCGTTATGTAACTTCGAGAGGAACCCTCCTGATTAGGTTTTGATGTTGGTTGGGCCCCGCGAGGGGCGATCCAAAAAATGGGATATGCCGGTGAGTGTGCCCAGCGCACGGTATTCTTTAGTAAAAGGCGAAAGAATAGTTCGCTCTGTGCTGAGCACCCGCCTGCATGATTGGAAGAGACGACGCACCGGGCCTTGTACTCGAGAGCGGGGCAGTATCTTGGCATCGATTATGGGTTAAATACGATCGTCCATTTCGAATGTGGACCTCAAAATCCCGGCTCAGCTTGCTCATTGTGATTACATGCTCTCGGTGAGACAGTCCTGAGGGCGTGAGATATGATGTGGTTGCAAATGTTGTCTATATGCAGCAGTTCGTTGTGAGCACCACAAGTCACGTCAAAGACGAGGTCTTGCAGGCGGGGCTCTACTAGACCATTCGAACTGGATCACCTACTAGACCAGGCGGGGATCGGGAGCCGAAACGGCTGGATGTTCATCTTCCGGGCAGTAACGAAGTGTTTCTTGATTGGCGTGGAAACATATTGCCTCATCCCCAAAGCCCAATCTTGGAATCTCCCAGCACCGTCATTTGAAGGTTAGCGCTTCAGTTTGGGTTTCGGTGTTGGTTGGGCCCCGCGAGGGGCAGTCCAAAAATTGGGATAAATCGGTGTATGTGCCCAGCGCACGGTATTCTTTAGTAAAAGGCGAAAGAATAGTTCGCACTGCGCTGGGCACCCGCTACTTGCCAGAGAGGATCAGCGCACCGGCCTTTGTAGTCGACAAGGGTCGCGATGGTCTAGTCATTGCGGATGGGATATGCGCACGTTCTGTTGGAGGAGTGTAGTGTGGACCCTGTTCTGTTCGGCCCTGCCTCAGCTCGATGTGATACATCATACAATTCTTCCGCAGTGCCGGAAGCACTGGCCTCCTCGCATCTCGCACTCAACTGCCTGCTCGGTTTCTGCTGATGTCCCGATGGCCGAGGATATGGCTGGAGAGATGTGGTGTCAAACGTTGGAGCAGTTGTTTGTTTTGAACACCGGTAATCACGCCAAGGACGAGGTGTTGTTATCGTTTACTGCCGTTCACCTTGACTGTCGAGTGTCTGTTCACAGGTTTGGTGTGGATCGGGCTCACTGTCGGGGACAATGTGGGCTTTAAGTTTGGCGCAGCTTGAATAATTTGGTGTCGGGGAGTTCATATCGTAGGACTTAGTTTTCCAGACCAGGAGTAACCGCAAAATGTTTCGAAGCGTTGAGCATGCAATGCATGCATGCGAGGACATGGATGGCTCTGCCAGGTGCTCCGGACACAAGTACAAGCTCAACGTTGATTCCGTGTGAGAGGCACCGGTCTTTGTAGATCTATTATCTAACATAATCTTCAAGCCAATGGGTTTGAAAAGAGTAACTTGTCAATTCTTCTAACGTATCAATTCCTTCTAGTTCTTGCCTCTAATGCACTTTTCAAATTGTGCATTAGTGAGAAGAATTAGAAGAAATTAATAAGGTAAAAGAATTGAAAACATGAGATATGCAGGTGTGTGTGCCCAGCGACCAGTTGTGTTTTGATCGAGTGAGAGGGGTGCCGGTCTTTGTACCTGACAGGGGTGGCGTTGCTCCCCTCATTGCGTACATAGGGACATATGTATGTGTCATTCCGTTTTGCACATGTCAATCCTCTTCGTCCGGCCCTGCCGTAGCTCAAAGTATACTTGTCATGCTCGCTGCTGAACTACGCCCATTCGAACTCACCTACTAGACCATTCGAACTCCATTGCATGTACGAGCCTGGTTGCGATAAGTATGCATGTTCGAGCAGGCGATCGGCATACATGATGAATCTTGACAAGGAAATAATTCAAACTCCCCATGTTAAGTAAAACAATCCACCACACAGACTACAGAATGTGTGCATGCCGAAAACTCCTTCAAGGACTCAAGGAAATGACGAAAACAACGAGACCTCCACCATGACGGACATCCAAAATTTCATGAATCCACATGCGAAATATGACAGTGCCACTCAATACAACACAATCGGGTCAAAGACTTCGCAAATACATACACTTAAAAACAGGCACGCAGTTGAGTGCGAGATGCGAGGAGGCCAGTGCTTCCGGCACTGCGGAAGAATTGTATGATGTATCACATCGAGCTGAGGCAGGGCCGAACAGAACAGGGTCCACACTACACTCCTCCAACAGAACGTGCGCATATCCCATCCGCAATGACTAGACCATCGCGACCCTTGTCGACTACAAAGGCCGGTGCGCTGATCCTCTCTGGCAAGTAGCGGGTGCCCAGCGCAGTGCGAACTATTCTTTCGCCTTTTACTAAAGAATACCGTGCGCTGGGCACATACACCGATTTATCCCAATTTTTGGACTGCCCCTCGCGGGGCCCAACCAACACCGAAACCCAAACTGAAGCGCTAACCTTCAAATGACGGTGCTGGGAGATTCCAAGATTGGGCTTTGGGGATGAGGCAATATGTTTCCACGCCAATCAAGAAACACTTCGTTACTGCCCGGAAGATGAACATCCAGCCGTTTCGGCTCCCGATCCCCGCCTGGTCTAGTAGGTGATCCAGTTCGAATGGTCTAGTAGAGCCCCGCCTGCAAGACCTCGTCTTTGACGTGACTTGTGGTGCTCACAACGAACTGCTGCATATAGACAACATTTGCAACCACATCATATCTCACGCCCTCAGGACTGTCTCACCGAGAGCATGTAATCACAATGAGCAAGCTGAGCCGGGATTTTGAGGTCCACATTCGAAATGGACGATCGTATTTAACCCATAATCGATGCCAAGATACTGCCCCGCTCTCGAGTACAAGGCCCGGTGCGTCGTCTCTTCCAATCATGCAGGCGGGTGCTCAGCACAGAGCGAACTATTCTTTCGCCTTTTACTAAAGAATACCGTGCGCTGGGCACACTCACCGGCATATCCCATTTTTTGGATCGCCCCTCGCGGGGCCCAACCAACATCAAAACCTAATCAGGAGGGTTCCTCTCGAAGTTACATAACGCTAGAGCTGGGGTTAAGACCGGAAAAGTATCAGCCAGACAGACAGATCGTGAGATGCAGGGGGAGTGCGAGCCCCACCCGAAGACCTTCATCGGCACCTTCGTCAGCGCTGCCCTCGGGTGACGGATTCATCACATCGAACTCAAGCGACATTGCATCAACTTGGTTGCGGAATTCGAGCAGGCAGTCGAAAGTGCAAAAGATTAGCACTGCGGGGCGATCTAGAAAAAGGTCCCGGCGAGATTTGAACTCGCGTTACTGGATTCAGAGTCCAATGTCCTGACCGCTAGACTACGGGACCGCCGAAGAGAGAGAGGCTCGCAGCGACGCTGATAATCCTTTCTTGCTTACCGACCGTGAGTCAACAGCTCTAACTCCACCTTCAAAGGACCAGTCCATGCCACACCGAAAATAAGTTCTCTCTCAATCCTGCTCAGCCTCATGTTGAAGATGGACACAAGCACACTCAAACACTGCAGATTATGAACCTTCAGCTGGAAACCATCAATCGGCACGTGATCACTTTGTGGTGGTTGTGAGGACAACGCACTCCAGAAATCGTTTTCGGTGGGAGCAGGGGCGCTGCAGCTAGCCGGACGCTCACGTGGAGGCCTAAAAATTTAGAGCATCGATTCTTTTGAGGCTCGTCGTTACACACCTGCCGGCACTCGAGTACGATGCATCCAAAGCCATGCGAAGACTCAAGCTGGTATCAGTACTCATCGTGGGTGGCCCAATTCAAGTCCTCGCCACCAGATGAAAGCTCTCTCTGATGGGTGGCGCCACAGGCCCTCATCTTGCCCAATCTATCATCATTCGCTCTTGCAATCCACTCGTGGTGCAAGGTATAAGTCGACGTCGACACGGACGACGTCAAGGTTATCGTGATATACATATCTCGACAGAGATGCCAATTCCTAGAGAAAAGAACATATTCACCTACGGATCTTCGACAAATACTATCGAATTGAATGTTTCAGTGCCTAAGCCAAGGTTGCTTCTATTACATGCCATCGAGCTTCCCATTGCATTATTGTGTTTTACATAACGCTGAAGTACCACTTTAAGGGTCCGTGTGGGATTAGGAATATAGTAGAACCATAACAGACCCTCTGAAGTTACACCATCTCGTGTTGCAGATTAGCAGGATACGCTATGGACATCCTGATTCTCGGTGAATCTTTTCTCATCGCTGTGTATAGAGACAGAGAGATCATTTGAGATGTCAGCTGCAAATTGAGAATCTCTTAGCACAATACTGCGGAATGTTGAGACTGGAACTTGATGTCAGTTAATGCCTGTGAATGAACCAAGAAGAAACAGAGAGAAGCAGTGGCCAAACTCAGGATACCTCACGAAGCCATTCATAGAAATTAAAATTATCTGTTTTAGTCAATAGACATATTTCAATCAACATTTGGCAGTCATTAGGGTCCGGCAGGCAGACTCCAAGTTCGTTGCCATTTCCATATGTTGATCATGTTCAACGGAGTTACGAACATGTGTTCTACCGAAAAGAAAGGTCAACTACACAAAATACTGATGCGAACAGGTAGTGAACTCTGAATTTAAGTGCCCGCGTTCCAACCCCTATGAAATTCTGTCTTCTGAACTTTTTGAGTCGGGTTGCTTCCACAATTCCAGGATGCAAAGCAGGGCTTCTGGTAATTAAATGCTTTCGCAACCGACACTGGATAGAAATAGAAGCATACCTACGGGTAAATGAACAAATTCTGAATTTCGAGCAATCTTAGAAGGCTTGAAATACAATACATTTCGTAACTCGGATGCAAGAGTGTTCCTTTTTTTCTTCTTTATATTCTGTGAAAGTGACGAAGAAGGCCTCATGGCACTTACTGCTCAAATGTACCTGAAGTCGCACTCACAACAAACCCCATCCTCATCCTCAGCAAAACCACCTTCCCTCTGCAACGCAATCCCCGCAACTCATATGGACATCAGAGTACAATGCAAAGCTATAAACCACCCTTTCCGAAACAAACCCACGCTCGAAGCAAAGGGTCGTTTATAGCTATGCAATGGACTCCAGCACCCACACGGTGATGAAACAGTACCAGAACTAAGACAGCATGAAGCTGTAGAATCAGCAATCCTGAACACCACGAAGCGAAGAACAACACCACGATGAGCACCAAAACAGAGACGGTAGCAGCAGAAGAAGATCATGAGGAGAATGACCGAAAACTAGGCCAACAATGGAGAGCCCAGCCCTACATCAAAGGCGGCTACCCTAAACCACACTCGTTTGTCTCGCCGCTCGCCTAACCCCGGTTGCCTTGACCGGGTAAACCTGACCGAGGTCCACGGATTCGAGCCAGCCATGTCTGATCGGTGCCCAACTTGGATACCCAAATTCGCTTCGGCAAATGATGGTTGGAACTCGGATTCTCCCGTACCGCCGAAGAATTTGTCATATGTACAGTGAATGTTCCGAAAACGAACGCAGCGTGGTCCGTCCACGAGAATTTCACTGCCATCATGCTCCGAATGATTGCACCAAAGATGCCGTAACTAAGCCACTCTGTTGGTCACTCCTAATTTTTTAAGGCTGTCCCCTATCCAATGACGCTGTTTTTCCTATGCCCATTGGAGCCCAACTTCAATCTGGATGCACGACATTCTCGTGTTTGACATATGTGCGGCGTTCTGTTCATTGTTGCCGTGTCTGAGTAGTCAACATTCTGGTCATGGGATGCTCTCGTGCAGAAGAAGTCAGAATCTCGCGACGAGTCAGAGTGTAGGCTACGTCCGAGGAGATGCCGTGCTTCCATGTATAAGTTGAACAGCACAGAGATTTAAGTGCAAAGTTATCTCAGGAATTGGTGCAGGTTTTAGCTACTTTCGTTCGTGATGTGAGCGACTTGTGGTGTTTATGCAGCTGTAGATCTTATATCTTTGAATTCGGGTGGTGTTCCTGGAAATAGGACCATTGTAGAAATCTGTGAGTGCATCGAATTGATGTTTTGGAGAGCAGGCTTGGATCCTCGGTTAAAAGATGCTATCCAGCTGTGAGTAGCGATGTGTGAGGAGGTGTGAAGGCCATCTTGACGGAGGATTGGATTTCAGAGTGAATTGCAGATATTTGTGTTTAGAGTACTTGATCACCATGCTGGACCCCGCTCTGAATGATTTCTTGTTCTACTTGGGAGACATGTTGGACACTCTCTGGAACTCTTGGGCGGCGCTGCTCTGGACCTCTAGCGGTACTATCAGCAGCTCTGGAGGTCTGGTTGTGCAAATCTGCAAACAGCATTTGCAAAACTTGGTGTTCTTTTGGGGGCGGTACCTGCCAGAGAGAGCACTGGCGCTTCCCATCATCAATAGGGCTCTGCCGTCGACATGTCCCTGATTTGCTTACTCTCAGGCCGACATACCGTGTTCGGCATTTCGTTGCATCACATGTGTTATCTGTTACTGGTTTTCAGGTGGTAGACAAGAATAGGATACAGTGGATACTCTGCTGCTGCATGTCGTTAAGTTTTGTAGCTGAAAGCAAAAACTTTGAGGACATCTATCCCGCTTCTGTTTCTGACTCGCAACCGTGTTTTACAATGCGAAACGGTGGAGATTCACAAGGAATTCGGAGAGTAAACTACATTGAACACTTTCTGATTGATATCAGATGATGCTCAGGTGATACCGATGTGATACCGTAGTGATACTCCGGCGTTTGTTGTCAGAATGGACAAGATTGTCCTGTGTGGGGTCCTTGCAACTCAAAACCGGGTGAAACCGGTAGGTTTTTGAGCTTTGTTTGCCTCTATCAAGAGCGTAGAGAAGGCCGTGTGAAATGAGGGTCGGAGATTTGCATCAATTTGGACAGACTCATCCTCTGCTGGTTGCAAATTTCAGCATACCATCGATTAGAAGTCCTATGCTTCGCTCATGTTTGGTTCTTTCGAGGGGTCGTGGCATTGACATTGACATTCTGGGTCAATACTGTCAATGCACACTGAAGAGATTGCTGCTTTAGAGGCTTTGGCGTGTGATTACGGATTTGGTTTTAACACGATCTTGAGCAACGATGCCGAACGCACCATCATCAAACACACACGAGCCAGTGAGCTTGAAGAGGACAACCATGGTGGCTAGAAGACGGGTCGAAGAAGGCGGGAATTCGTTGTCACCTCCTTTTTAATCTATTGATAACGTACTTCCATTCTTCCTTAGAAGCTAGACTTTTTCCCAATTTCGCTTTGACCAGGGTGTAGGGACCATGTAGTAAGTGTGAGGAAGTTTAAGATGGCCTGACATCCTTGAATTGTATTCTTATTTAGAAACTCTTGTATCCACTAGTCAGCTCATCATCAGGAGCTGTCTTTTTGGACTTCAGAGAATTTGTACAGTAATCGAGGCTGATCTGAGTTTGCAGTCAAATGTTTGTCTGTTTCTCGATGCAATTGTTTGATGGGAATCATATGGAAATTTTTTACTCATCCTTAGGGACAGACCACAGCAGCCCTCCCAGCTGCGCTTGAAAGGAGATGACGAGGAAGTGCAGAATATCGTAGATTAGAATGCTGCAATGTAGCACAGAGAATGAGGGGCAGTGGGCTACATGATGTCATTAACATATAAATTGGTCTAAATCGAAGATAGAACTCAAACGCAATAACCTCCATTATGGACCTGAGCCTGTTGTAAAATCTGCATGCACACATCATAGGAAAAACTCAGAGAGCATTCTGTACATGACTTTAGGTGTACCTTACCCATATTTTGATCAATTAATTATAGTAAAAAATGCAGATGTGCTAGAAATTTTACATTAAACATCTGCGTTACAAGGAGGTTGACAAAGTCGTTGCTGATACCATTACTCACTTCAGGTTGGCTAAAATATTTCATTCGTCTGATGATCTGATGACAGGGTGGAACTCCCATTCCTCACTTGTCCTGAAAAATTACAAATTGAATAAACTTCATACTGACGCCAGATCAAAAGTCCAGAAATGCGTACACCCTTGCTCACGTGACTCAATAAGCTTCAGTTGTCTGTAGGCAATGTTACTCTAAATATTAAATAATGTATCATTAGGCACTTCAATTTTCAGGCCAAGATTTCATGATCAATTGATCTTCAAGGTCCTCGCAGATCCCCGTAATATTATGACTTCAAACAAATTTTCAGAAAATGCAGAGACTGTCCTGTGAACTTGGTAGGTATTCGAAATGTACAACTGCCACAGATCTCCTTCAACGCTAGCAATATTGGTCATCTAACATGATGTGAGAAGGAAAAGCAGGAGTTACTTTCAGAAAATAGCCAAAAACCAGGAAAGTAAACTCTAGAACATGTGGATGGGAACGCACCAGCAAATTGACAATGGAAGTTCCGTCTCTTTGGACTGACTCAGAAGCAGCAGCATCTTTAGGCACACCTCCAGAGAAAAATCTTTGCCCATATGAACGTAGACCAATTATGTAAAAAGATCACCACATGTGATTGACTGTGCGCTGTTATCAGAAGAATATCAGGTTTTAGGGCTGGTGTAGATAATGTTCAATCGGACATACACACAATTTGAAGTCCCCTCACTTTGTTCACAAACAACGGTCCATAACTCGTCCAGCAACAAACAAATGCATCACCGAACGGCCCATGGAGCTTGCCGTCGTAAAACAATCCTGGTTTCCCGCTTGGCATCGAAGTATCTCCTTCCGACAACATATTCATCCTCCTGAATCAATCCCAACGCTCGCATGGAACATAGACATCTTGTAAGTACACTGACACTCACACCAGTGTACAAATCGTAGCTAATATCTTCAACTAGACAGGCCACCTATAGCCTGGGTAGATGCGCTTACAAGTTAGTGATCACCAACAGCAACAAGACACACAAAAGATACTGCTACATACACAAGTTCTAGACTTAAAAGCGCCGACAGGAAGCAAAACGCTCCTGACGCTCTTTATTCCAATCGTGAACCATGACACATCACGATCATTGAGTATGAATCTACATCCCAGGGATAAATGATGCGTTGGTCATCAAAACCCCAACGATCAGTCGAGGAGTCTGCAAGCAGGCCTCTAGTTACACATACAGGATTAGCCCAATACTGAGCCGCTTTTCTACACGATGGAAAAACCGACCATCACCGCACTAGATTCCAGAATACAATGTCCAATTCTGACGACTATATACAGTATGACTGTTCACTATGAAACCAAAATACACTGGAAAATTCTATGCCCTTACTTACAAAAATCTTCAAAGGAGACGAAAGAAGTCATGAAACCTGGAGCATAGGCCTTTTCCCCAGCCGCTTTATCTCACGATCCATCCGACCAGTAAGCATCAAGATAAACATCTTGTAGTCGCAAATAAAGGACCAGATTGGATGGCCAAAAGAAGCCGGTCTATTCCCTTCGACGAAGAAATGGCTATACCAAGCAAACCCATAGCCGAAGAGAGGAGCAAAGAACAAGAGCCACCATTTTATCGCAATCGCAGCTATAAAAAACAGTGTCGCAAACCCGGTCGCACAGAAATGCCACCTCCTTGTTGACGCTTTTGTATGTTGGTTGACATAAAAAGGCCAAAACTCTTCAAAATTCCTGAAGTGCATTTTGTCAACACTCATATCATCAAAATACCACCCCGATTTGCCCAGCTAAGTCCCTGCTGACAGATTCAAGATCCACAAAGCGCAAACACCGTCAGTTCCTCCAACCTACTAAACCTCAAATATGCAGAATTACTCTCCACACGAACGAGATATCATCCATGAACACCGACCCACTAAGATGCACCCAAACCCAATGAACATAACTAAAATTGACACCCTCGTCTCTAAACCATATCCATATCATAAAAATCTCACACTACTCGAGAAATCATCGCTGAAGTCCACATCTACTCCAAAAACTGAATTGTGACAAAACCCTAAAAGAAGTAAGACATACTCAAAGGCCCAAAGAGTGTGCGTAAAGTATCAACCACCACCGATATGCAAGAGGAATGAATCTACTCCAGCAATTCAGGATTCCAAGCAATCACAAACTACGCTAAGCTTGTAATTCCTGCTGCCGGCACCTATTGCTCACATCAGAAGTACTATTGCAAAACAACCACCTTCTTCAAAAACTGTAAAGACCCATCATGCCCTTCACCGAACCTGGCAATCTTCACATCAAAATTACATCATTCAACAGAGCTTGAGCACAGATTCACGTACCTGGTGACCGAACATTCATTGAAGAAGCCTAAATCCTGAAAATTCTCCTCAAACACAGCACCACATCATCTGCAGCGTAACTGATCCTCAAACCCAGGCGTCGTTAAATGTTATCTGCAACCACCATGTGAACGCTCCAAAACTCCGGCTGCATAGTTTACGTTTCTGCTTGTGACTACATGCATGCAATCATTTATTGCAACGCCGCCTACATCTGAAAGCAGATAAAAAAAAGTGGGCTCAGCTCAAAAGATAGCCTCACCGTTTAGGGCTTAAGTCGGAGTGATTATCTTGGTTTTCTTCTTCACACGCCATGACCAACAATGGACAAGGTTTTTTGTCATGCACTCAATTGGGTTTATCATGATTTGTATATGGAGAGATTTGTGCATGAAACGAATCCTATGAGAAGTTCAATTTTGTGATGATCTTGAACTTAGAGCACACAATGGCTAGTAACGTAGAAGTTATTCGCTATGAATTGTGTATGGAGAGATTAATGCATGAAAAGAATCCTACGAGAAGTTCTATGTGTAAAAAAAGTGTATGTAATCTTGAACTTACAACATGCCATAGCTAGGAATGTGTAAAATTGTTTGACATGCGTCTGATTGGATTTATGATGAATTGTACGTTAAGAGATTCCGAATGCATGAAAAAAAATCCAAAGAGCTGTTCTATGTGTAAAACGGAGAGCACATAATCTTGGCTTTACAAGATAACTAGCAACATCCAAGGTTCTTTCCTATGTACTTCAATTGTATACAAAGAGACTAACACATCAAAAGCAATCCAAAGAAGAATTCCAATGTGCAAAAAAAGTGTGCACTTACAACGAAGGTGATTCCATTTTACTCAATCAAAATCATACAAAATTACCTTCACCTCAATCACTAAACTACATTTGCGAAGCAACTCACATGAGTATTATCTCACATTAAATTACACGCCGAATGAAGCGCAGCAAAGTGTCGGAAAGGAGAGCGAAGGAAAGCAAAAGAGTGTCGGCTCCTGGCTCCACTTCTGTCCAATGATAGCCCCGGAATGCTAAGTCAATTGTACTGTACCCACCCTGTAAGGAAAATAAAAAAACAATGCTGACGATGTAATTTAAAAATATACAAAGATGGAGTGGAAACAATCGTCGATGGACGTCAACAACTAGTTGTGTTCTTCTTCGGAGTATGGTGTACAGTATAGTGAAATGTACGCTAGATCGAGTAATTGACATGGACATGGTGGCCTGCGATTGTTTTTACCGCGTCTTGATGGGGTGGGGCCCCAGTGCTTGGGTGAGTCGCATCTTTTGCTCTTGCGATGTTTTGTTGTGGAAGGTATTGTAGGCATTGTAATTTAGGGGTATGTGTAGAAAGTTAGGGGTATCTGTGGAATTCTTGGGCAGCAGTGGTGGAGATGTGAGTCATGGTGGAGGCAAGGAGGGTGATGATAGGGAAGTGGCTCTTGGTGGGAGGATAAGGAATGACAATGGGTATTGGATTGAATAATAATAAGGGGTGTGGTGTTAGGATGAGAGTTATGGGGAGGGGAGAAAATTTAACCCAATTAGAGAAGTTTGTATGCTAATTTACCTTATAGTTCTCCTCTAGAAGCATATGTGACACCTCATAACCGTAAGAATTAAATAGAACTTTGATCATTCATAAATTCATCAATTTTGTTCAATCTAGTTGATATTAATAAGGAGTTTGAAATTAAATGTAAATTCATTGATGCATTACCCAATTTTTTATTCACAAGAAAACCATGGAAATATTCCATTGATCATTTTTTGTAATTCAGCTTGTTTATTATTAGAATGAAATACTATTATTTATCTGTAAAAATATTAAAGTACAAAAACTAAGGCTTAATTCCTAAAAGCTTGGGATTTTTTGTCCAAAACTATCATTACTTTCAAAGTGCCTTACGTGTAATGGAGGTGAAATATAGAGATTTCAAATGTATAAATTTTTTAGTAGAATTTTGTAAACAATGTAGAGAAAATTTTGACTTTTGAAGCCATATTGATTAAAAAAATATTATATTATATTAAGAAAAATTGACTTCAAAATTGAATTGATAGTATTCTAAAGTTGAAATTTCATTTTAAAATCCAATCAAACAAGATAACCTTCAATCATAAAGTGGTTTTAAATTATTTTTAAAAGACACAAAAAATAATTTAACATATCGACAATTATGGCCTTGCAGTATTAAAAAAATTACAATTTTTTGAAAGCCAATAGAGCCCTAAAAAATACTCCCCTGTATTAAAATTCTTGCCAAATCTCCAAAATATTTTTGATTGATATAAGATTTTTACTACACAAACTAGACCTAAATTCAAATTCAGATCCAATTTAAAAAATAGAACTTCTAGATTATTCATGCCACAACCTTCAAAAGTAAAACCTTGACCCAAATTTGCATCTACAAAAGGTATTTTAAATTCAAAAAATGGAATACATAAGACATAATAATACAATCAATTACCTTTGGACATTGAATTCCTCAATAAAAATGGAATATTACTTATAAAAGCAAATATAAGTTTTAAGCAAAATTTAGCCATATGGATTTATTTTTTTATCTTTTTTGTGTTTAGCCATTTCAACTTTAAGACATCGATCTTTGATGATTGGATTCTAAAAATACTCCATGATTAACCTCTAATTGGTCGTGACCATTTCTCACCAAAAACACTCCAAAAACTGCCATTTCAAAAGAAAGAATGAATGAATCTAAACCAAAGTTTTTTTTTGCATCTCCAACCTTAGGATCTCACCTAAGACTTTTTGAAGACCATGAATGATTTTTTAAATAAATTTGACCATACGGATTAGAAGATTATAAAATTCAAGGTAAAAAACATTGATTCTTTTCTTTTCTTTTCCAAACAAAATCAAGTGACTTTGACTTTTCTTTGTATAAAAGTTTTACATTATATCTATTGGAATTCTATACTACTATAATGTAGATGATGTTAATTTCTTGTTCACCCAATTTTAGAGGTAGAAAAAGATATAGCACTTTGAAAAGAACATGGATTCATATTATTGCTAATACTAATTTTGATTTCTGATATCCAAAAATTATTATTAGAAAATGAATCCATGCAATCAAAACAAAAATCATATCTATTGTTAAAGTGAAAGAGAGATCAAAATCTTTATCTTTTATGTGATAAAGAGAATGTTCTTTTGTATCTTGACTAGAAAGGGTGGCAAAATTTGATCCCTCATAGAATGAAAATTTTCTTCTATAGAAGATCTTTTCTAAATAATCTCAAAAACCATCATGTGAGTTACATGTATAAAAAATTCCAAAGGTAGTTGAGGGGTGTTGCAAAAAATTTGGAGCTGCATAAATAGTAAAAATTTGCTTTGGACGCTATAAACATTTTTTTCCTTATGTCTAGTGTTAAAAAAATAATCATATTCCCATGAAGTTCTTGCAATTCTCTACAAAGAGTTTCAAAAATCACAACCAAAATTGATATTTTAGGAATTTGCCCAAAATCTCAAAAGCCATCTAAGATTATGGCCAATTAGAGATTAAAACAAAACAAGAACAATTTGAAAGAACATGGAGAAGCCCAAATTTCATAGAATATTGAGGCAACCCTTGCAATAAAGCTTATCCTTGCCTTAATGATAAAGCAGACCCATTCCCTCCCCCTCCATCTCTCCTTTCTAATTATAATTTTAAGTGGCCGCCCCTTTTTAGTAATTTTGAATTTTTTTAATGGAATTAGAGAACCTGAATTAATATAAGGAGATCCATTTAGTTAAGATTACACATTTTTAAAAATTCTAAAATTCTAAAAAATATTTTTTATCAACAAAACATTTACAAGGAGTTTTGTGCATAAAGCCTCCATCGTCATTAAGACAAGAGCAAGATTTATTGGGGTCGTTCACACTTCTTGCCAACAAGCGTATGGAGTGCCAGAAATAGGCACAAATAGCTCCCCGCGAGACTCTCCGTGCAATCAAAGATCACTGTTCTCACAACCATCTCAACTTGACAATGTCTCGAGTTTTGTAGGCATGGAAGCTAAATTTGCGTAAGTTGATGCTTTGGTCAAGTTAGTAGGGTAAGTTCAGGTGAAAATTGTGTTGGCTGAAGTTTGTGGATTGTTTCACTTAATAGCTCTGGTTTATGACTCGGTCCGAATACATAATCCGGTAATGTTGTCAATAAAATGCTTTAACTATTTTGTGGTGCAAGTAGGTATTTAAAGGCAAAGCTGGAAGATTGCTAGCTACAAGATTCTTCACGCACAAAGCTCTAATTCCGAGCTTTGTGTGTATGTCTCAAATGCAACATGTACATTACATATTTTGAGAGATACTACTAAAATGAGTATGCTTGATCATAAGATGCCTAGGCCTCTCTTTTACGTGTTCGTCATAGGATTGATAGCAGCAAAAGTCCTTTGGAGTTTGATATTAGAAATCAATAGCATGCTTTTCCAATTGTATTTGCAACTGCAAATGTAATAAAAATTAGAAATTCTGGAAATCGGTTGTGAATGAGGCTTGTAATTAACTGATACATTAGTACATATTGAAAGTGTCTTTTTGATTTCAACTTAACATTAAAATGAAAGTTGTCAATCCTTGTATTCTTCACATATTTAATCAATATTAACTTAATGTTATTTTTACACATATGATAATGATATTAACTTGGTACATGTGTGTTCAAATGACATGAAAACCAAATTAAATAACAACAATCAAAATGACATAAAAGTAACATCGATATAATATAAAGATAAGACCAAGATGACATGAAACTGACATGGATAAAATAGGGATAATATGGCACAAAAATGATATGAACATGACTACAGTGAAATTGAAATTAAGTTGATATCAAAATGATACTACAATGATATGTAACAAAATTATATTAAAGTGATATTTTATTGACATTACGTTGACATGAGAACAACATCAAAATAACATAAGTTAGAATGATATCAAGAAGACACCAATATGACATGAAATTGGCAATAGTTAGATTGACATAAAAATGATATCAAGATAGCATCAAAATAACATGTGTGAAAATGATATCAAGATAACATAAAATGAATATTAATTTGATATTTTACAAACTTACTATCATTGTAACATGTGTAAGAATAACATTAAGCTAATATTAGTTGAATTTGTCAAAAATAAATGGGTTGACAACTTGTCATTTCAATGTTAGGTTGATATCAAAAGGACACTTTCAACCTGTAATGATGTAGTTGGATAGGCAGTACAAAAGATACAAAAGAAAGAGCTAATGGATGTATTTTCAATGAACTTGTTTTAATCTTTTAAAATAAAAAATTTGAATTGGAATTCAAAAGAACGTTGAATATTGATTCTATTCCTTTGAAATGAAAATTTGAATTAATATTTTTTTTTAAATCTTTAAAATTGACTGCTAACAATCAAACAAAAAAATTATTTGGGTACATAATGTTTTCTTGTCCACTCTCAAAATAATGCCTCCCTTTGAATTTTATCCATCTTTTTAGACTGTTCCTCTACCATTGTCGAAACAATTTTATATGGTTTTAAATTATTAGATTTATCATCTAATCTTCATTCCTTCCCACCTCTCCAGTACCAATACAAAAATGATGTAGTATACAACAAGCTGTAATGATAATTGGAGCATCTTTTAAATCACAATTCAAATTTTTAAGAATTGACCATTTATTTTGAAGTATATCAAAAGCGTTTTCAATCCTTGTTCTTCCAGCCCTCTAATAGGAATCAAATTTGTTTTGTTAGTTTGTGGTGGTCCCTTTTGCCGTGTAACACTTCAATAATCTAACGTAAATGGGATTTGTAGAGTCACCCACTGAATAAAGCTATATAACTATTTTTTGCTTATCATCAAGGTGAAATTGCATTTTGTTAGGTAGTTCATCATTCTGCATCTTTTGCCAAATAAAAGACATCTTTAGATGTGCTCTATGATGACAGCCGCCAAGGAAATGCACACATACATCTAGAAACCGTTGTTGATGATTACAAATTCCTTGCAAAAGACCAGAGTGAGAATGGTGTTGATTAAAGTAATCATCAACAACTTGTTGAAGTGTTGAGTTTTTGCTCAATACAATATGAGAAACGTCAATTGCCCCCACATATATGGAATATTTGTCATTTTTCAAAGCCATCCATAATTGTCTCTAATTCTTGTCCTTCGGAGATTTTAATATATTTATCATAAAAGTTATCCAATGATACTTCACAAATCATATGGGTGTATTTAAAGAAGTAGATGCACCAATTTCAAAAAAAGATCATGTTCTACAAACAACTCAACCGAAAGCAAGTCTATGAATTGCCACACCAAGAGCTTTTGCTTCTAGAATTGCACCTCTCCAACATGTATTTATTTTATTGATTAAAAAGTTTCAACATATTAAATTGTTGCATAAATTGCAAGTGTGACAACTTAAGGTGGAGGCACCCATAACCGACCAGGTACCCATAACTAATCAGTAGACTTCTCCATTTCCGACCTCCATTTCCAACCACTTACTGTTCAAAATCTTGGGAGATCTAGAAGAAAGTATCAAGCATGATTGGTAGAAAGGGAATCAAAGGAAATCAAAGGGAATCCTGTGGGAATATTTTGGCAGTAGCAGAGTGATCAAGTTTTGGTGTCATGGTGGTCGGTTTTAGGTGTGCCTACATATTGGTTGTATGTATTACAAAAAAAATGTCTTTCAAAATTCATAGTAAATAAAATATTGAAGTAAAAATGACATTTAAAGTTGCATTCCTCCTTAAACCTATTTCCCCTTCAAGGAAAAATCTCCCTCAACTTATACACCTTCAATCTTATAGTCCCTCTTATAACATTTTTGCAAGAATTCATGTTGGTTAGTTAGATACCAACTTTGATAGACTTCCTTTGATTATGTTTGTGATCGATACTCCATCCTCATAACTCGATTTGGGTTCCAATATCGTCGAGGTGGAAAAACACTTGTCATAGCTAGTGGTATATTAAACATGAGGCAAAAAATACGTAATTTATTAGTACTTCTCTAGCTGAATTTTTAAACAACATAAAAAATAATATCAAAAAATTTATACATGCTATTGAATTTCTAAGTCAATTTATACATGCTATTGAATTTCTTTACCATGATTACAATTTATCAAGAGTAATAGCTTTTGAATAAATAATTTTAAACTCAAATAGATAATATCAAATTGTTAAATAATCAAGACTAACAATGGTATAAATTAAGATTGACACTTTTACTTTTCAAGGAATTTTACATTGAAAACCATTCTAGTTTATGGATTAAAATTAAAAACTGAAGCAAACTAAACTATGAGCACCAAATTTATTACATAAAGTAAATTCTAGATCCATTTTACTTTATACTTTAATTTTATTTACAAAATGAATTGAATTTCATATTAAACAAGATTTTACTTTAAAAATCGCTTTTACTTCGTTAACTATTTATGGAATAAAAAATTTAATTCTTTTTAGATTTAAAAAATATATGTCTAGAACTTTGTTTTTATAAACCACTTTTTTTTATTACTACAAACTTACAATAGTCTTGATTCAACGATCAAAGTGAGGCCTAGATCCGACCACTGAATTGAAGCTTCTATCCAACCTTTGAATCAAGGCTTCAATTCAATTGTTGAATTGAGACATAGATCCCACGGTCAAATTGAAGCCACAGTTGAAGCGTTGAATATATTCTTTGATCCAACATACTTGATCCAATAGTTGAATTGAAGATTGAATTCAATTATTGAATTTAAATTGGATTTCACCGATAAATCATGATTTTACTTTTAAGAATCCAATCGTTGGATTTAATTTAGTTTTTAATATGTATCTTTTATTTTTAAAAACAAAAAACTACTCAATATATAAATTTATGTGGACATATCTTTTCATGTATATTTTCGTTCTTGTATTATATTTCTTTTTATTTGGATTTGAGTGATTTAATAATTTATTTTATTATATGTTGACTAGGATTTAAGTTTTTTTAACATGATGGGGTGTAGGAATGTGAAGAACTTGTAGTGAAGTAAAAAACATTAGGTGAGGAGTAGAAGTAGGTCAGTGAAAGGTGGTTTAGAAGATAGTACAGTGGAAAATAAAAGTGGAAAAACTTCATCTCATGGAGAGAAGTGAACTACATGGAAAATTGAAGCATTGTTGGACGCATATGAATACAATTATGTCAAATTGGAGAGACTTAACCATAGCAAATTGTAGTGGAAGTGTTGTGCAAACGAGGTGAATAACATAAGTGGAAGGCACAAAATGCATTTTTTGAGATGCTAAGGAATGCAAAACCAAGACTGATACACTATGAGAGCAACAGAAGAATTCGAAGATCAAAGAGGTGAGAAATGATTTAAGTTTTACAAAGTGGCCCAATATTTTGCAACAATTGGATAGGATTTTTGAGACCAACCTTAAGTTTGCAGATCTTGATGGAGCTCATAATGGATGTAAGAAAGTTTCACAATTGATTCAAGATCTAAATGAAGATCTTCTTGAATTGGTGGATGATAAGAAGAAAGAAGACAAAGAAAAAGTTTGAGTAATTGAATAATATATCAATCAATCTAAAAGAGATTTCAATAAAGGTAAGTTTTGACCTTTTGAAAAAATTATTTGTCCAGCAAAATAAAAAAGCTGTTGATTTTTTATTTAAATTAAACAAGGCGTGAGGGACCTCAAGGTTTAACTACAAATACAAAACTCGGAGAAAGTTGAAACTAAAGTATAGGGTTTAAGGTAGGAATATAAAATTATCGAAAACGAAATTGATGTTGAACTTCCTATCATATGAACTGCAATTGGTGATTACCTTCTATGTTATTCATGTGAAGGTTCTCCAACTTCCATCTTTAACCCCTAAAGGACAATCAACCACATTTGGGCTTTTTTGGAATTTGGGCATGTACCTATGAATGCAATTTACATCGGGATTTTCTTAAATTTTTATTGAAGGTGGGCCGTTCGGAGATCTTCGTGTGCGTATTTTTATTTTTCAATTCCGACATCGGGATCAAAAGTTATGAAGGTTTAACTGTCAAACGCTGCTCGTTTGGCAGCTGCTGAAAATTTCTAAGCCACTGTGAATGCAGCAAATTCTGCCCAAAACTGCCCAAAATTGCGAAAATCTGCGAAAATCTGCCCAAAGACGAAACTTTGAAATTCCACCAAAAATTGAGATTTTAATATTTTTCAAAAATAAAAATTTCTATGTTTAGAGAAGGAAATAGAGCATGTTCCCACCGTTCGGATTTTTAATCCAATTTTTTTATATATGCTATTTTTATTGTCCAAAAACGGCCTTTGTTTGTGAATTTCAGTATACCCCCGAGGGGAAAATGATTTTTTTGGCAACCTTCCACAACGTTTTTGAATATGATTTTCTCAACACAATTAGCTAACTCACTCTTCTTGGACGTGCATCAAAACCCCCAAAATCCACAATGCAAAAAAATGGTTTTTTGAGCCTTCAAAACTCTGCTGGTCCCTTTTTGCGCAGGGAAAAAAAACTTGTTTTTCAACTTTGAACGATATGATCTTGCAATTGGTGAGGAATGAGTGTGTAAGATTTGGTGGACATGTAGACATAGAAGTTAGCTAAAAGATCTTACAGTTAGATGTACTAAAAAAGACCCCAAGTTTTCAAAATACACCTTGCTTTGATGAGGGGCTGTTTTGAGGCAGTTTTGATGAAATATACCCTCAGAACTTTAGGGGTTAAATCAAAATCAAAAGCTTGACCAATATCTTCATCTTTTTGAAACAAAATCATTTAAATATTCTACACTTTTTATCAAGCATTTACCTTAACTATTCTTTCAAAACTTGTACAGATTTTATGAATTATTTTCGTCAACTATTATAATAAACAACTATTTTTATAAACTAGAAAGTTATGTATTGTGATAAAAAAAAACTTTACTAGCTGTGTATTCATTTGAATTTTTCAAGTGGTATATCTGATGCATGACCACACTAAATGTTAAATGAATACTTTCTCCGTATCTTTGAATAGATTTGGTATTTTCAATCACATTGTTCTGCAACCTCGTAGAAGAGAAATGCATCCGGGTCTCGCAAAATAATAATGATTTGATATGTCTCAACAGTTTTGGCTTCTAAACCGGAAGATGTCTCCACACTCCAATACCGATATCTCAAAATCACATATCTACGCAAGATAAAACAACCTATGATAAGCAAGATAAAACAACCTATGAAAAAACAACGCAAGATAAAACAACCTATGATAAAAACAACCTATTGATGTGCCTTATCGCCATTGTTGAATTTTTTCTAAAATTTCACATAAAGACAAATGTCAAAAATTGGGAGTGGACATGAAATTTTATTTTTTAGACAAAGTTTGAATTTGTAATGAATTTTTGAAGAGTGTGCTGTCCAATTGACCCAAAAGAATTTCTACACCATCCCAAAATCAAGAAAAGTTGTCTCTATAAAGGTCATCTAATTCACCTATAATGGTTAGTACATGTGTCAAATCCCAACTTGTTTGAATTATATTTAAAAATCTAGCAATTTTCACTGCAATGAAACAATACACAACAATCCTTACTTTTCATGACCACTATACACACATCCACATGGAGACATTGCATTTACAAACACCACGACAACAAGAGCACCACAAACATCAAAATGCACATATACTCGACTCTTCAATCACCTAGAGTTGGCGATGCTTTCTAGAGGTTTGAAGACAAAGTTGAGTGCTTACGTTTCTATCACAAATTGATTCTAATTCCTATGGATTCTTGAAATAGATGCTAAAATAATCTAATCTATGAAGTTTTTTTTTGTCTTTGATCACGTATAGGATAGATAAGTCGTAAATTGTACGTGATTGAACTAGATTGAAATCATCAACAATATGTTTGTACAATTTCATGTACAATCTTACGCTTCACTAGATTGAAATCATCAACAGTACATTTTCTAGGAAAGATAACATATTTGCTTTTTGATACAGTAGTGAAAGCAGCATCGATTGGCTGGACCCCTCGCTGGACCTATGGAACTGCACTGCTGTCAGCCAGATGGCACCATTGGTGCGACCATCAAAAGTACACGGTTTTCATACAAAAGTTTAGCACTTGCCAAACTCAAAGGATCTTCTGAGACTACAGATTTCTCTTAATGGATTTTATAAACAATTTTATGTTTGTAATTTGTGTTGTGTAATTTCAATCTTGTGATGTTCTACTTCTAATTCTTTAAACACAAATTTATTACTTCGCTTCAATTGACCATACTACCTGATTTGCTCCTATTTGATGTTGGCTTGGTGCATTTTTTTCTCTACTTTTTTATGCTCATACTCCTACCTTGGACCCTAATAATTATCATAATTAGAAATGAATGTAAAGATTAGAGACCAAACTAGAAAATAATGTAAAAGTTATGGACCAAGCTAGAGAGCTTGTTCCATAGCAAGAAATGATACAATGACATATGGATTTTAAGGTGGAAGTCCACATCAGACAAATGAACACTGATTGGTAGATCATACATGATTTTTTTATTTTCTTAGATTCGTTCTTACTTTTACTCACATATTTTTGAAAATTAATATTCACTCTAAATTAAATCCCGCCACTTAAATTATTCATAGTTGATAAAATAATAGAATCTTTTTCATCACTTTGAAATAAATCCAAACACAAGACTGTAGTGGGCTTTTAGATCAACATAGAAGAGTCCGAAATTGAATAGAATATGTAGAATTCCATGCATTGCATACATTTTTTATTTTAATAGAAACATATTTGTTTAGAATTGGATGAACATGCTAATGTGTTACAGTAATTATGAACATGATCTTCTCTGATATTTTCAACCAAATTCAAACCTGCTAATTCAAAAATCACGGAATCAAAGACATGTCGATCCCACATGACATAATATTGAAAAATGTTTTCCTCGTATTTGAAACACTGCAATGTCACACAAATCCAACTGGAGCAACTGTCAAACAGTAAAAGAAAGTTATATTGAATTTTTATAAACTGCTTGCTTTCGCAATCTAGTAGCGGGTTTCAAACCCTGCACCTCCTGGAAGCCCACCGTAGGACCTGTGAGTGGGCCCAGCAGGCGACATCTTATCACGGTATGTTATCAGGGCGCTCCCACCTCATGGGATCTCAAGGAGCGTAAGTGCTTCCTTAAGGTCCCATAAAAATGATAAAATGGAATTGGATAGAGCAAAACATAAGGCTTTGGTAGCTGCATTGTAGAAACTAAATGGAAGGAGAAGAAATCAAAAGATGAAGACAATAATGAGACCTAGATGAATCTGATGCAATATGGTGGATAAGAAAATATCAATTGCATTGAAAGCATAAAGATGAATTGAAACAACCAAGCAAGTGGTTGGAAAATGAACATATAAATTTGGAGATGGACATTTTGTGGTACTGTAAATTGAGCTACAAAGGATTTCAGCCTGCAGTTTATTTTATTAAGCTAAATAAAAATGTCACACTTTCATCTTTACAGCAATTATATGTGAAAGGGGATCGTTGGGCTCTTGCTTACATAAACCTTTACATACATTGTTGTATGTTATATGATTAAATAAGGGCCTGCCACTTCATGGAACTAAAAATCATAAAGCTCTAATGCAAAGATCCATTGATGTAGGAGCAATTCGCATGTAATGGACTAATGTACAACAACAATCAGATGGTTCATCTTGTGGTCTATATGTTATTGCGTATAATGTTGATATTGTTGATGGTATAGATCCTAGACAAGTTGATTATATTGAAAAACAAATGACACTCTTATTGTTTTGTTTGGATAAAAACATGTTAAAATCCTTTCTTAGATGTGCTAAAATGGATATTTAAGTGTGAATGGAGGTTTTATTTATTTATATATTTGAACTAAAATTTTGGCTTCTACTTAGTATTATATGTCTTACTTTGATTTAGTAGCAAAATCTTTCTACTGTTTGTTTGTTTGTTTGTTTTTAATTTTAATTTTAATTTTTTTAATAAATTTTTTTAAATTTAATTTTTTTTTTTTTTTTTTAAATTTCAAATTGTAAACCAAAATAAAATAAAATCAATCTTTTAGTTATGAACATTTTTTAATGGTGCATTAAAAATAATTGAAACGGATCATGACGTTTGGCAAAGTTTTAACCACACTCCAAGTTCTACACTTCAAATCATAGCTACACTATTGTCAATGTGCAATGTGGATGAATAAAAAATGTAGGAATTTACTATTTAAAGGGATATTTAAGTAATTATGGACAAAAAAAAATCCAGAATTCAGAAATGACGTAACTAGGGAAGCATTAAATCTATGAACAAAATAAAAAGCTGATCCAATTACAACTCAACGGTCCGCCAATGGATGAAGGCCATGAACGATTACTGTCAGAGTAAATGAATTCTCGACAATATGGAATGCAAAACTGGACATCCACATGTACATGGGCAGAATACGCTTGTGATGAAAGTCTCAAACCGAAGATTGAGACATAGGATGCAAAATAAGGGTTACACTTGATACGGTAAAGAATATCATGTTCATTGAAGTACTAAAATGTATAATACAAACTCAACATCCCGCCGATAACAGCATACGCTAAACTACCTAGTCAAGTAGGGGTTTACAACAGTAAGCCCTACAGCATTAAGTCTACTACCACCACTAGGGTCACAGTCAACGTAAATCCTATCACACTATAACCTACTCCTTGAACTGTTTCCCTATAAACGTAAGCATAGCCGTAAGGTCGATGAGTAACATCATAAATTTGAACTCCGCACAAACGCTTCGATCTAGTCGGCGGGAAGTTGATGGAAGGTATAAAGGTCACCAGGAGGGAGGAAGTGGAAGACGTAAGCGTATAAGTCCGTTAAACTCAGTTCCAGCACACTTCACTCTAGTCCACTTGTGCATGTCGAAGCCGTCTCGCAACCTGAATTAACCCCTAAAGTTCTGAGGGTATTTTTCATCAAAACTGCCTCAAAACAGCCCCTCTTCAAAGCAAGGTGGATTTTGCAAACTTGGGGTCTTTTTTAGTACACCTAACCGTAAGATCTTGTAGCTAACTTCTATGTCTACATGTCCACCAAATCTCACACACTTATTCTTCACCTATTGCAAGATCATAACGTTCAAAGTAGAAAAACAAGTTTTTTTCCTGCGAAGAAAGGGGACAGCAGAGTTTTGAAGGCCCAAAAAACCATTTTTTAAAGTAGATATGGAATGAATCTCTCCATATTATTGTTCCTAATTGAGTTAGGTACATGTCCCAAAAATATCATATTCAAAAAAGTTGTGGAAGGTTTCCAAAAAAATCATTTTCCGCTAGGGGGTATGCTGAAATTCACATACAAAGGCCGTTTTTTGACAATAAAAATAGCATATGAAAAATTCTTGGATTGAAAATCCGAACAGTGGAAACATGCTCTACTGCCTTTTCTATAAATATACATTTTTATTTTTGAAAAATATCAAAATCTCAATTTTTGGTGGAATTTCAAAGTTTCATCTTTGGGCAGATTTTGGCAGATTTGGGCAGTTTTGGGCAGTTTTGGGCAGAATTTGCTGCATTCACAGTGGCTTAGAAAATTTCAGCAGCTGCCCAACGAGCAGCTTTTGACAGTTAAACCTTCATAACTTTTGATCCTGATGTCGGAATTGAAAAATAAAAATATACACACGGAGCTCTCGGAACGGCACACCTCCATTTAAAATTTCAGAAAATCACGATTCAAGTTGCAATCGTAGGTACATGCCCAAGTTTCAAAAAAGCCCATTCTAGGACTATTGTCCTTTAGGGGTTAAGTAAATCCAAAATTTCCAAATGAGAAGTGGCTTTTACTTCCTTGTCAATACAATGTAAAAACCAAATCCGCAGCATACAGCAGGCAATTGTCGGGTGCCTGGGTGCCTACTCCTGCTGGCATGAAGTGTGAACAATTCCGTTGCATGAGTGAAGGCAACTCTCCTAAGGTAGTGGTACTAAGAACCGACCAACTCCAAAAACCGACTAGTAGCCTTCACCTAGCCTGTTTCCTGAAACTGTGCAAAAGCATTCTAATTCCGTACATGGCTGCAGAAATTGAGTGCTTGTGATTGGTGCAGAAACGTCCTATTCTCAGAATCCAAGTGATCATATTAACCATGACTCTATGGGCGGTTAGTGACCCCCTAGGGCTGAACACTCAAAAATTCATAGGAAATTGTAGACTTATTCAGAAAATGATTTTTTTTTGGGGATGACTTTGCACTAGCTTTGCACTCCATCCAAAAATTATAAACTTTTTCCACCACTATTCCAAATGAGCAAACCTGAAATTTGGACGGTTTCTGATACCACTACCTCAGTAAGGACTTGTTGCCTCTCAAGGACACCCAAGATTCCTTTTCATTCATGAAACATAACATGGAAACAACACCTTTGCTGTCAACATTAAGGCACAAGATACAATTGCACCATCACAAACCAATCACCATCAAACACATGGACAATCTCTCCTACCACTCCCTCTTACTTCCCCTACCCTCAAGTGGCCCTCGAAGTAAACATTAGTTTACCATCCAGCCATCTTCACCAGAAAGTACATAGCAGGACTTCAAATAACCTCAAAACTGACAAAACCCAGTGTCGCCTAAAATCAAAGAAAGCCACTTTCCAAAGGTGCCAGCTCGGGGAGTCAGTGTCGGCAAGCAGGAGAACCAAAATGTCAACAACAACAACTCCAACAATAAGCGGTGTCACTGCCCAAACTTAACTTACCATTCAGCCAAACTATAGGAAAAACTCTAGAAAAAACTCATTCATTGTCACCTCACTCTGTTCATTTCTTCATAAACCCCGTCGTCCTCACCCGCTGTTCCTCTTTCGCAGGCTTCAAGCACTCGCCCCCACTTCACTCCCCGCTCGCCCCCCGCACGCCCTCCGCCACCATGGTACACCACGCCCTCCTCATCGCATCCCTCACCTCTCCCTCAACTTGTAGCGCTTCTCAAATCTTCATTTCATCATGTGTAGCTCATGTTTCGGTCTTTTGTCGGTTCTCGTTTTCCACTGTCGGTTTTTCTTTCTGCAGTCCACGAGGGTGGTACTCTCGTACTGTCGTGTGGGGTGTAGATGTAGGGTAGTGGAGTAGTGATATTGAGTTAAGTCGTGGCAGTTTGTTATGAAAGATTGGAGTTTTGAATCTTCTTTGGTTTTTGATCTCGGATTATGTCTAGCTTCTTGTTTTCTTCGGCGTGGTGTTGAAGGTAGTACCTTGCGGTTCGGGTTTGTGTTTTTGTGGAGTTGTGATGTGGAGTTGATTTGCACCGGGTTATTGTAAGGGACTGGAGGTTTTCTTCTTTGGTTTTTGTTTTGCAGTTCTAGTGTTGTCTAGGTTCTTGTTTTTTGGGTTTTTTTCTGATTTTTTTCTTGATGTTGTGATTCGGAGTATTGGGGATCGGATTTTTGTGTTTGTTTGGTCGGGTTTGGGTTGAGTGTTCCTCGTAGGTTGGATTTGCTGATGGCTTGTGTGGGTTGTCGGGAAGTTAGTAAGAAGGTAAGAGAGATCGTGTTGGTGGGGATTTTGGATTACGGAAATCACGTGTTGGCTTAAGGTCTAACTTTTTGTCCTGTTCACTACTGTTTTCCGCAGGTGAAATAGTGCGAGCAGGACGAACTGGTCGTCGTCACCGGGGGCAGGGTTCTCAATGGCAATGATTCAGCAGGAGTTTGATTGTTTTTAGGACTGTGGCAGTGTTATTTCCTTAGGTTTGGTCGAGATTGAATCCTCTCTTTAGGTCTGGTGATTTAGAAGAAAGTGTTTCGTGAAATCAGACGCACGCTACAAAATTGTCGGTAAAACAGAATTAGAAAGAATCGAGGCGAGCTCCTGGCGGATCTCGTTTACAAGCGCATTTCTGGACATTACACTTCAGCTTTGAGGATTTCCGGTTTGTTCCTGACACTCTTTCCTTCTATCGCATCAGGCTTGTCCACTGGAAGTAGATAGGTTATGTTTGTATCCGATGAAATCTGTTCTGGCTCTTTGTTTGTATCCTTCTATCTGGTATTGGTTTATGTAGATGATCTCTTCCCAAGTGAGACTATATTTTGGTTCGAGTAGGTCTACGACTTTTGAGTGAGTTCTACATACGTTTGTGTTAGTTTTGGGATCTAGTACAGATTTATTCAACTGCAACAGATAGTTATCTAATCAACAAGTTTGGAATGATTACTGAGTTAGTGTTTTGGTTAATGATTTTGGTTGATTAGAACTTATGGAGATTTTTCGTGTCCGGATGATCTATCAAATGGAAGCTCGTGCGTAGTAGTAAGTAACTAAGAACATTAGGATTGAGACGAGAATAAAAAAGGAATCTCGACTGCCGGAGCTTTAAACCCTAGTTTTTTCGCCACATCGTACAACTGATCGATGACTTCAAGTTCTGAGTGTATCAGTGTACTGAAAACTGGTGGATAAGATTCATAAGCCATCTCTGAATCTTCTATCTTTGTCCATCGTCACTGATGTTTGTCCGATGCTTGAAATCAGAGATGGAAGCGAAGAAGTCGTGCCGATGGGGGCTGCTGATACGACAAGCGAGCGTCATAGGACGCTTTAAGAACAAGCTAAGGTTGAAGAAACTAGAATGGAAGAAGTTTTACGAGCAGATGTGGGGGCCGGAGCATCTGACGCCTGAGTCGGAGAACGAGTTTCCAGAGTGGCCGGACAGCAACCATGGTACTGAAGGCAGTTGTTCTTCACAGTACAACTCGCAGTATTTCGATTCTCTGACTCAGGAGGAAATTTTGGAGCTCGCCCAACAAGGGCAGATTCCTGGCTTTTTAAGCCACCAAAACTCTGTGAACATTGTTCCCTCTCAACTTCAGCATGACGGGATGCTAATTGGTACGCAAGGTTTGGATCATGGACAACAACAGCCGACGCCTTGGATGGATCATATGGATTCCTTCGACTCGAACCCCATATCTGTCAATGAGTACCTCGATGCGGAGAATACTGATGAGTATGCTGACACTATTTCAGAGTGGCTGCAGTTGGATGGGATAAGAGTACAGGGCAGCTTGTCCTCTCCCCGTTTGGGGAATCGAAGCATTTCTGCCCCGATATCTGGAACTAGTTTTGATTCGACGGGTAACATGGACATGAGAGATTCGGGAAATTCTTCCGCCATTCCAGTACGACCTGAAGATCGCTTGCAGTGGTTCAAGCAGTTTTTTGACATCGGCGCTGAAGAAGCGTTGACAAAACCTCGACAGGGCTCGACCGGGCGAGGGTGGCGGGTCATGGTGCGCATTGTTTGCGCTTGTAGAAAACTTTCGAAGCTGTTGCGGACAAGAAGGTTGGAGAGAAATCAACCGGTAAGTAGTTCTCCTTGAATGTCTGTGCTTTTCGCGTTAGAGTGTATGGCTTCATTCTAACCCTAATATCCTTCCACTGCTGTTTGATTTAAAATCTGGAATGTTTGTAGCAGGGGCAGGTTATTGTAAGAAAGAGAAGCAGAGGGTTTGGGGAGAATCGCAGCCAACTGTACAAGGGCGTCCGGAAACGGAATGGGAAATGGGTGTCTGAGATTAGGGTTGGTCAGACAAACGAGAAAGTGTGGCTTGGTTCGTATGACACCGAGAAGGAAGCTGCGCTTGCATTCGATGCGGGGAAGTACTACTGTAGTGCAAAGAGGTGCCGAAGTTTTAACTTCCCCGACTCTCCTCGACTCCTTGGACCACCGATAAACCTGAAAGACCTCACCCCCAAGGACAGAAAGAAGACCATTCAGAGATTAGCGGAGGATCATGCAAAGGCTTGCGCAGCGGCACAAAACTGATTCAACAAGCTCATTCTTGAAGGCTTGTCAATCTTCATTGTGAAGGAGCTCACTTGGCTTTTCTTTGCTTTGCATCGCCTATCGGCCTTCGTCAACCAGTGTCTCCATTTTGCCTTCGTAGCCACATTGGCCACCAGTTTCACCACATGATAGCCAACTCCGTCTAATTATGTACCATATGGCCACAATTATATATATCTGTTCTGGCTATCTATAGCGTTTTGTGGATTGAAACCGGGTGGGAGTCTCCTTTTAGTTTTCCGAAATTCCTATAGCGATGAAGGAGCCCTTCCTCACAGAAATTAATCTGATTAAGTTTGAAGGCGGTCCCTCAGTGAGGCTGCAGAGCTTTACTCGAAGAGCAAGACATTCTAAATGCTTGCAACTTAGCAGGCACAACAGGTCCGGCATAGCCTTTGCTTCATTTTCTGAGGGTCCCGAAGTGTGCTAAAATGCTTTCAACTCCAGCGCGGAAAGGGGAGTTTCTTTTTGCAGGTCCTGTTTCATATTCTTAATGGAGCATATGTGACCTTCAACGATGTATTTTCCATTGAGCCACAGGTACTTTTTTTTTTTCTTATTTCGCAGCTCAAGCCACTGTGCTTAGCCATCACATGTGAGGTTCGATTGCTGTCTTAATTGCATGAAAGTAACTCTTTGCTTGTCGAACGTAGCTTCAAGTTTACCGCGTTCTTGAATCTCAGAGAGCTCATTGGATAGTTACTCAGCGAGGACGGAGGTTCATGATTCAACGTGTGATATTTCACTTCATCTCAGTGTGATTTATGACTTCTTACGGGAATGTTCTGGTGTGTAGGGTGCTACAGCCGGATGAAGAGGCTGCAAAATGGAGAAGATGGATGCATGCCTCAGTGCCGAATGTAGCTCTCCAGCTAACTTTTGTTACAATTTGGCTTAGATCTGTGCGAGGTTTTCCTTGCCACAAATGTTGTACAAAACCTTTTTGACTCTAATCCCAACTTTGAAACTGTTCTTTATCTACTTGCACCAGATCTGTTAGAGTCCCACTAGAGTCTAGCACATTTGAACGTGGTCTCATATTGAAGACACCTTCGCTTGATCAAATAGTATGCTGTAAACAGCAAGGATTGCTCTGACGAGTCTCCAGCAACACCTTCGCCCTTCCACTACGTTCCAGTGGTTCATACCGGTAGTCCTCGTTGGTTTGTGGTGTGCCTCGATGCCCACCTTCCCTCTTGGGTGAGCATTGGGCCACACATTGTGCCAGAAAGTATCATACTATCATTTTTGGTGGTGCATCTTGTAGCGCTTCCATTTGGCACTTCTGGGTTCACGTTTCACAAGCTTAATCTTGGTAACTTATGCCCATCTTGGCTGGACAAGAATGGGAATGCAACAATGCAATAACTACGCCTTCCAAGATTCCATGTTCCTTAGGTGATACTGTAGAACAGTACGATTTCAAATTTCTGCGTGATGAGGTTCTACTACTGCAAGTTCATCATCGGGTACGGGTGGAGGAGAAAAATGAACAGGCCTGTGTCTTGGACGTGATTGTACTCTGGATAAATCGACTAAGAGGAGATTTGTAGTCATCAGGGATCCAACTCGGCTGGCCTCGTGCTCAGTCGTAACCTTGTTGATCAACAGTAACTGAATCGATGCTCTGCACAGGACCATCTGAGGTACTCACTTGCGGGTCTCGCCCCACACGGAATTGGAGAAAATCGAGGCGCTCCGACCTGTACAAGTACTGACTTATCTCCGAGTAGGTCCAGACAGGCTGGAGATACCTTTCTCAACCCATTCAGCTGAATTATGAATAAGTTAAAAAAATTTGTAACGACGAAGGCAAGGCCACCTTGCTTAAAAGAGAATACGACCGCCCTCAGTGGAAGGCAATGGGTCCTAGAGATTCGTCTTGGTCAAGATTGCCGGAACTGTGGCTCTGGCCGGAACTGGCCAGGGTCTTCTGTAATGAAGTTATCTTCATTTGTGCCGATGATAAAAGAAAGAAAAGGGGAACCAAAATACAACGTTGCGTTATGGGCCTCTGAAACATAGCCCAATGAATGATATCACGCTTCATAACCTTGGTGTAGGATTGGAGTTACGACTAGCGTTATGGTATCGCATCTTGACGAGGCGCCATCACCGAATCCCAAGTGATCATATGGACCCAAGGACCCACGGAGACGTCACTGCCAATGTCATCGCTTGCAGGCTCTTGGACGCGTAATGGATCTTTGACGATGTCAGTCACCACCACCTCGTAATCATTCCTACCGATTGCATGTATATTATGGATTAAGTTCGAATATATTACTGCATCATCTACTTAGAACTGAACTTTTGCGTCCAGCCTCATCGTCCACATCGACACAGACTGTTCATCTGTTCACGGGTAAGACTAGCATGTTGTCGATCGTCGGCAGCACAGGCTTATTGTTGGGGACATACCCTAGTATTTTTTACGTCTTCATTGAGCTGTTATTCGTGAGTTGACATTAGATGAGCTCCCGTACTGCATAACGTGCCCTAGTGGATTGCATCGTTTCGTGTCGAACGGTCCATTCGACATGAGCGTAAATCTTCGAAGGCATGGGTGGCTCTGAATTTTCCCGACCAGGAGTAACTGCAAAATGTTTTGGAGCGTTGGGCATGCATGCGAGGACATGGATGGCTCTGCCAGGTGCTCCGTGCCACACAAGCACAATCTCAACGTAGATTCCGCCCGGCTCAAGGCTTTCGGCACTCCGTGATCTGGTATCTGACGACAGTTTGGGTTTTGGTGTTGGTTGGGCCCCGTGAGGGGCATTCCAAAAAATGGGATATGCCGGTGTGTGTACCCAGCGCACGGTATTCTTTAGTAAAAGGCGAAAGAATAGTTCGCTCTGAGCTGAGCACAAGGCTTCGTGAACATTAGTGCGGACGCACCGGTGTTTGTACTCGACAGAGGTGGCGTTGCTCCCCTCATTGCGTATGGGACATATATAATTTGTGTCATTCTGTTTTGCACATGTCAATCCTCGTCGTCTGACCCTGCCGCAGCTCAAAGTGTTGTCATGCTCGCTGCTGAACTACGCCCAGAGTCCTCTTTCAGTGCATAATATGTGACTCGCGGGAAGTGGAAGTTGCACATCTTGGCGCATTTGTTCCGTGTGTACATCAGCGAGCCTCGTCGGGGAGGGATCTCACCTTATTGCTGTCAATGTTTATTATATTGGTGAATTAAGTTTAAAATCGCTTGAACTACAGCTTAAAAGTGCTCAATGAACGGAGTGTTGAACTAGGAAAGTGTTACCCCTCGGAGAAATGTAGTTGCACCAGAAATATTCTGCATGATGCAATGTTTTATTAGATACCGTTCGGTACTATCCTGCATTGAAATAAGCATCCAAGGGAAAGCTTCAGAAAGAAAATGAAGGAAATGAAGAAAATACTAAAATAAAAAGTATTAAAAAGGAACGCAATTGCACGAGCACGGCTTATCCAAACAGCTGAATTCCAACTGTAATGACACAGACTTGCGCTCACATTCCGTGGCTCCGCTTTGGAAACCAGCAAAACAAACCAGGAATCGCAAACACCCAATCACCAGAGTTCCAGAGGGAAAATGTTGCCCATTGTGACGAATGCGAGCGAACATGACAATGTCACGGTCCAGTTCTATAACGAAACCAATTGAAAAAAGCCCCAAAACCCACAAAACTTGCCCAAATCACGAAACCCACTTGCATCAAAACAATCGTACGGACAGAAATTCCTGCGATAGCCGTCAGACGCTGTCTCCCTTGTACATCTATTATCTACCATAATTTCCAAGACAAAATTTGAAAAGAATAACTTACCATTCCTTCTAATTCTTGCCTCTAATGCAGAGGCCATTAGAGAGAAGAATTAGAAGAAATTAACAAGTTAAATGAAATGAGAAAACGGGATATGCCAGTAGTGGGAGTCACACTAGAGAAACCTCGGGGAATGTTACTTCATCCAAGTAGAAGTTACCTTGAGTTACCATTCTCACACTTCATGGAAGTATGATGAGGTGTCACTCTCTCCTCCAACCTCAATGTCCATTCTCAAGGAAGCGCTTCCGTCTCCCCAAGAGCATGGAAGCGCTTCCTTGAGAATGGACATTGAGGTTGGAGGAGAGAGTGACACCTCATCATACTTCCATGAAGTGGGAGAATGGTAACTCAAGGTAACTTCTACTTGGATGAAGTAACATTCCGGGAGAATGGACATTCCCCGAGGTTTCTCTAGTGTGACTCCCACTAGTGTGTGTGCCCAGCGCACGGTATTCTTTAGCAAATGGCGAAAGCGTAGTTCGCTCTGTGCTGAGCACCCGGCTGGATGAAGCTGTGAGCGATGCACCGGGGTTTGTACTCGACAGGGGTGGCGTTGCTCCGCTCATTGCGTATGGGACATATGTATGTGTCATTCCGTTTTGCACATGTCAATCCTCTTCGTCCGGCCCTGCCGCAGCTCAAAGTGTACTTTCCAGATGCCTTGGGGATCCCGTCTTACACTAGTTCCGAAACAGACACCACCCAGGTTCCGGCTTACGAATCAGAAGCCCCTCCACGGGAATTGAGAGTACTGTACCGATCGTCAGGCACAGTCTTGACCCTTTCTTACACTTCTAACGGTGAGAATTTCTTCATTAGTGGGAGTCACACTAGAGAAACCTCGGGGAATGTCCATTCTCCCGGAATGTTACTTCATCCAAGTAGAAGTTACCTTGAGTTACCATTCTCCCACTTCATGGAAGTATGATGAGGTGTCACTCTCTCCTCCAACCTCAATGTCCATTCTCAAGGAAGCGCTTCCGTCTCCCCAAGAGCATGGAAGCGCTTCCTTGAGAATGGACATTGAGGTTGGAGGAGAGAGTGACACCTCATCATACTTCCATGAAGTGGGAGAATGGTAAATCAAGGTAACTTCTACTTGGATGAAGTAACATTCTAGGAGAATGGACATTCCCCGAGGTTTCTCTAGTGTGACTCCCACTATTGAGAAGTTCTCGTCCTTCACCTTGGCTTCTCCCTTTAACACCGAGACTGAGAAAGTTAACCAGGTCCTTCCGTCCTATTCCTCGGCCCCTTCCTCCATTGAGCACACATCTGAGGCGAGTGAGGATCCTACGACGTTAGACTACATCCCAATTACCCCTTCTAACTCTGTTGAAGCTGAGAACAGGGCTCAGACTCCGGAGCAGTATTCCTCGGCCCCAGCTTTGGCCGCCACTGGGAACAGCCAGAGTGTTAGCACGTCTCCGTTTTGTTCCTCAGTCCCTACCGTTAGTTCCTCCGCTGCGCCGGCTGAGGATAGGAGGGCTCACGAGCAAGCTCCGTCCTATTCCGTGACCCCTGCGTCTACTGCCTCTGAAAAGGAGGTATTGTTCAATTCCACTTCGTCTCCTTCTGAAACTGATGTTGAGAGTCGAGAGCCTCCGCTCCGCACTCCAACTTCCTCAACTGGTACCGAGGATATCAAGGCTCCGGTCTACAATGGTACCGCTTCTCAGTTTCATAATGCCAATTCTAAAGCTCCACCTGACAACGATCTATCCCCTCCTACTTATACTGATTCTGATGGTAACGATATAAGTTGATCGTTTACTGCCCTGATACGGGGAGGTCGGGGTATCTGTGTCATGATGTGGTTGGTATCACTTTCGTTGATATAGATGAGTCTAATACCATTCTAGAGAATGATCCACGGTTTTATCTTGATATGCCGGAAGATATAGTGGGGGACTCAGATGATTGGTGGAAATACACTGTTTACGATAGTTCTACACAAACTTATCACTTTCCGAATGGTGAGACTGCATTCATCGGAACTAGTGACTTGACACAGTCTATTACTGAGGATGCCGGGGTCGTACTTTACACTGCGACCTCTGTCCCTGATGCTGACGATTCCTAGGCTTAATAGGAGCCCGGCAGTTCAATAAAACTGGATTTTGCTCAATCTGTATTTAAACATGTCCTCTGACGAAAAATCAGACCGGACATTTTCATATCCAATTCAACTTCATTGTAGAGATAGAGAGGCCTTTTGATGCATTAGGACTAAGCCTGATACAATCGCGAAAGTAGCGATATTACCTCACTAGCACATGTAACGAAGCATTCATTGCTGGAGTCTGACGACGAGAACAGCCATAGTTCAAAATATAGATAAAGATAAACTACAGTCACTGCTTAACGACAAACAATGCTTGAAAACAAGAAAAGCTAGAAGATACTTTATGTCAATAACTGGTTCTATTGTACATCTCAAGCCGTAGACACCTTTCTCTAACACCTCGACAATTCGTGCGCTCCACAATGTAAATCTAGCTGGTAACCGTTCACGGTCTCCGGCTCAGAAAATGTACACATCTGTTACTTCGTTACGAGTCACATGTCGATGAAACTCACTGACGAGGAACTGAAGTAGCAATTGAATTGCACAATTATGTAGAGGTAGGAAGCTGACTTTGAAGGAAGGTCATCACTGATAATCGCTGCAAAAATGAAAAACCAGAAACGTTAGTAAGTAGTCAGCGAAGAGTCACTGGGATGACCAAAAAACCACAGCTCTAAAGATCTTCCTGTCAATGGGAAAAATGCCCTTACTGATAAAATATAGATACAAAAATAATCACTCTCCAGACGGGCCACAGTAATCTTGAAATTCTGTCATTTTATATCCGCACTATTGACAATATTTCATCACGCAATTTAGTGGTTCAGTGTAATGAACAATGTAGTACTTGTAAAAACAACGCACCTTTTTCTCAAGCATGGCCGCTTCACCACTTTTTGGAGGTTTCAGATTTTCTAGCTTTTTCAAAGCTTCTTGAAATCCCTCTGTTGCGATACTTTCTTTGCCCAGTGCAAAATCCACATCTGCAACTTTTGCTAATGAAACTGCCACATCCAGAACCTGTCGTACAAAAAAAGAAGGCAAGCGTTATTGAACAGCGCGGATAAAAAAAGAACATCTCAGCTCGCAGAAGCTCACGAAGGAACCCATTTCGAGAAATTTTTGAGAACATAGAGCACTTGGGGCAACGAGGCCATGCCTGTGAAGATAGGGTAGTAAAATCTGTGGTAGCCTCAAGGCGCACATTAAGAGCACGCGCATAGAAAGCCCGAGCAGCTTCCAACTCTTGAGCATAGTACTTGAGGTCGCCAAGCTTGTTCAGTGAAACTGACAGAGCATGCACAACCTGAGCCCAGATTTTGAATGAACACGTTAGGATAGATTACAATCGTGGACATTGAGATTATTTCACTACCTATAACTAACAAAACGGAATTTGGTATGACAGCGTTACTTTAATCTCACATTCTAACAAGAAGCATAGTTGGTAATACCTCGATATCCCTCTCAGGCAGCTTCGTAAGGAGATCTACACTTTCCTCGTAATTTGCAATAGCTCCATCAATGTCTTGCATGGCTCGGCTGCATATCCAGCATTCTAAGTTAATCTCAAATTCCCAGATAAACAGCACGAAATAGGAAAAAAGAAAAAGAAAACTCTGAGTAATTCACAGTTGTTGTAAGAGTCTAAAAAGTTCAAGATAAAGACCTATTGTTGCGCTGAGTGGTCGAAATGCGATACGATATTCAAGAGAACCATAGGGGAGATCTATGAAAGCTAAAATCCAAAATTATAAAATTCAAGAAATGTGATTACCAGCAGTCACCCAACATTCCCAATAAGGCACCCAATTGAGAGCAACTCGTAGATGTAGCGCCAGATCGAGACATCTCCTCACGACTGTCCTCAACACACAAACTCAGCCTTGCCTTCGCACTTTCCATATTCTTTCCTTCGAAAGCCTGCATCAAGTCACTTTCCTAAGTCAAACATTTTCTGAGTACAAAAACACATCCTCCCAAATATACCTCACAGATACACAGATGATCACTCTTAGACTTGAGAATCAATACAATTACGTTCCTCAAAATTGGAAAATGAGACACTTACTCTCATAGCTTGCTGCACTAAGAAACTTCCTCGTTCAACTGAAATATCCTCATACTTAATGTTGCCAGCAGATTCTTCTTGCGCACCAGTCTGCAGAGAAGGCCTAATTGTTCGTGCATGTCCTTCAATGAAACGATCCACCAGTCCTTGCATTTCGGAATCAGACTCTATGCCGTCTATGTCAAGACCACAAAGGGGGCAATCTTGAAAGCGTGATATACAGCCCCTGTCAAAAGCAAAGACCAAATATAACCAAAGATTAATCCAACGCCCTCATTGCAACGATACGAGCTTACATTACCAACAGCTCTCTCAACTTCAAATACCACAGACGTATGACAAGAATGGAAAGGGCTGAGTAAGGTGGCAATACCAACCTGCAAAATATGTGACGGCATGGGACACACCGGCTACTGTCATACAAAAGAGCTCGGCATAAAACACAACTGAAGGGCCCAATTTTAAAAGACACAGAATCATAGCCAAGAGGACATTTCCCCCCAGCTGATGCCATCGTAGTCTCCTCTTCTCTATCCTCTGACTGCACTTCGGATCCATTTTCATTATTCTCCTTACTCTCTTTGTCTTTGCCATACCCAAAGGGGCATTGTCCTGACACAGGTGCTTCAGCATTTTCGCCCTTCTCTTCTTCACATTGTGCGTCGACTTTAGGCTCATCAACTTCCTCCGTAGGCTTTTTACGGTCGAATCCAAAAGGACATCTTCCTGCTCCAGTGGTTTCACCTTCTTTTTTACTTTCAATTTGCTCACCGGCGATCATTGCCTCGCCGGGCTTATCCTCCGACTTGGCCACTGGACACTTTTTTTCTCCACCATTGATGCTTAACTTAGCGAACGGACAGGCCATGCCTGATGTTGAGCCGCTTCGTCCAGTCTTCACAAGCTAGACTATATGACCTAAAACATTTCAGAACACAACATAAGTACTTCCGTGTACCAAAAACGAAGTTATGGCAACGGTCAAAGGTCAAACCACTACAAAACTATCACTCAAGTTACAAGAAAATTTTCTTTACGTTTCAGATGGGTTACTCCGCTGTTTCTGTTCACATTTGCCACCATAACCTTTTTCATCTTATATGAAATTCACGTTAAAAGGATGACATCAATAACTATCGCCACAAGCAAAAAATCGCATCTATTATTCCATAACCCTGTCATGCCTTTTAGAATGGCCTGAAAGACACATTCAATGTCAGCAAAACCTCAGAAACCTAATTTCCAAATAACGTAGGTTCGCAGTGATAAATATTAAACTGCACAAGATGCACATGGTCCAAATCAATCATGAGATCAATATCAGTGAAGAGCCATCATACGTACACAAAATACTGCTGATGATGGACGATATCACGTAAGACAACGTTTACGCAACAAAATTACGAAAAGATACGTCTCTGCAGCTAACATACAGAACAGCTTCAACAGCCAGTCTCAGACATATATCACTTCCCGTTCCCACACTAGAACCTCCCAAAGTCACAAGCAGCCATACCGCAACAATTATGAAATCTCCAACAAACCTAAAAATCTCGTTCCACTAACCGCCCTGATCTTCCATCACACCTTAAAAAACTGCAACAGCAGAACATGAAACAGCAGACAAAAAAGAACCTAACCCTCTCGGTCAATCCCAAACCCACACAAACCAAATCACAAACCTACACGAAAACCTGAACAACTCTGCTTCAGCCCGAACTCAAGTCCAAACACATCCCGGCAAAATTGATACTCAATAGCATCACAATTCGAACCAATTCAAAACCTAAAGTATTCTCCAGCCTACATTCCAAGCTAACAACCTAGAGCTGTAAAACAACACACGCCTGACAAGTCTAACAACCCTTCAAAAACCACAAAAACTCCATCCAACACACTCACACATAATCACTATCACTACAGTGATGACACAAGCCTAGCGGCTTGCACGAATAAGAGTTATTTCAGCAGGCAGAGGACACAACAGAAGCCAATGTCGCCCTCAGGGACACAGGCACTCTCCCATCCTCATACCATCCTCGTAACATCCTCATACCACCTACTGCCAACAGTCACTACTATTCGACACTACACGACGCCACAGACCTGGGATAAATGATTGCGCGATGTCAATTGTGCACAAAAACGAAGTGAAACCTCTGGAAGGTGAGGTAAGTCGAGAGTAGCGCAGCGTGGATTGTGGACCATATTGTGCGAGAAAAAAATTGTGCGGGTGAGGGAAAGGAGGTGGAGCGCACCTGAGGAAGGAGGCGAGGCGTCGTCGGGGTGGTGAGGCGTCAAGTCCGTTGTGTCGAGTGCGAGGAGTCTGGCTATGGCGATTGCGGTGAAGAGAAAGCCAAAGCGAAGCTGCGAGAGAGACGACACTATACCGTCACTGTGCCCAAAACCAATGTCATCTACACAAAACTAACAGTTGAGTTCCTTAAATCTAGGAACTTATAAGTTTATGTTGGTTTTAGATGTAGTATCGATTATGGATGTGCATCTCTGGAGCGATGGGTCTGACGACTCTAAAGAGTGTCAGAAAGTGACGATACAATACCGTCACCATGCCTGAAACCAACCACATCTATGTTAGGTGTATGTATTTCTGACATAAAATCTAGGATCTGGGTGAATGGTGTGTTTATGGATATGTTTCGGGTTTGGGTGCTACTGACAGCGTGTCAGTGACTCGATGTTTGGGTGATCTGTTTCAGGTCTGGGGCAGTGTGTTGGTAGGATATGGGTCACCGAAACCTTTGAATGTAGCCGTGGGATAGATTTGATATCCTAGTGTTGACCGCGGATATCTCAAATCTAGCATACTGCTGTATTCGAAATATGTACTGACCCGACACTGTGTTTGGGGAGGATTGGGTGTGTTTGTGAGACCGTGGAGTGGTTCTCTTATGACCGTGAGTAAAATAACAAGACTTAAAATTGATTTGTTAAGGATATAAGTCAGATTTGGTTGCATAGTACAGTGGGGAACCGATTCAAGACTCTTGTAGATACAAATTTTTACAATATATTTTTAGTCAATATTCACTAGAATATGGTGATGGATATTTTAGATTAATGTAAACAAATATTCGTAAGATATGTTGTGTGAAAATCGCAACTCAGGTTTTTTGATATTTGGTAATATTTTTGGCAATGAGATACTCCATGTTAAATCCAAAATCCTCCATATTTACGGTGCATTTCTTTATCACTACTTGGATTGTTTCAAACTCCAAAAGTCGATTAGACCCTAACTATCTATATATATTATAGACCATAGAAAAATGGCAAACATGTAAATTACCACCTAGCATTGAATCACACCTTGCCCAAATTCCATCTTAAACCTTGCTGAAATTCCATTTTAAACCTATCCATACCTATTTTCTGTATTGAAAATTTCACCCCTTGAAATTTCCATTGAGCAGGCACATTTCTCTGGTTATAATGGAGGAGCGTTGATCACTTCAAAGAATCCCTGTCACGGTCATTTTGACTCCCAAAACAACTTCAATATTGCAACTTGTAATGAATTCAGGTTTGAGAGTTGACACTGAACTTTGCATCTTCCAAAACACACAAGTTTTACTAAACCAGATATTGAAAACAATACACAATGCTCTCCACTAGCACAACACAAACATCTAGAAATACCTCACAATCTGGAAAACCAACAGTCTTTGCATGTCAAATGTCTGGTACCTGAGAGTCTATTTATTGGCTACTCGCAAACCAGTGCGTCTAGATTACAAAGCCTCGTGTACCTTGACACACACACACACCCTTACATGTCTATCCAACTTACTGTCTACTTCAGCAAATAGATAGGTGAAGGAGTAGCTACACCCGAATAATTAAGGTAAACATATGTCCTAAGCTAAAAACTCAGAAGGCCAATGTTTCTTTGAAATGCCAAAGAGCATACTCCATGCCTCACCTGGCCGTTCAGGGACAAGGCAACATGCCCTAAGAAACATGCATATTGCCATGCCTCACCTGGACAGCCAGGGACAAAGAAACATACCCGTAGAAATGATTTTGCAACAATTTGCTTCCGAGTGCAAACATAATTACAAAACGCGAGGAATCTCCAAGGTGATATCAAAATCACCCTTGTATATGAAGAAACCAGTCGGTCCTCCTTCAGCTGTGCAAATCCCCTGCATTGAAGATAAAGTTTTGGTATCAAAGGATAAGTCCACACACTATCAGCACACTCTTTGAAGTTTTGAGTACCGCGGTCGGTTCGTCAATTTTACTTCCGCGACTGTAAGCTCACGAAGGCTTTGCGCCTCCGGCCTGTTGCTTAGCGAGAAAAGCTTCTCTCTGTTTTTTCTGCAAGGCATGGGTACAAAAACCGATGTTAATCAGTGCTAGAAATTGGATTGTTCTAGAAGACAGACATGGTTATTTTCTAATTCATTGACATAGAGATGCACGCAGACGTATCATACAATGACATAGAAACTATGTCTCTTCCAAAAAAGTTATGAATTCAGAAGGTTTCAAGTCCTTCAACTAGGTACGAATGTATGGATGTCACATATGTGTAGACCCACAGGCTGTCCTAATATATTGTAAAATAACAAGCTCCAACCCCATACAATTGACCTTCAGATATATGCTAGACAACGAGACACGTCATGCAAGCACTGACCTACAGGTCGCACTTCGGCTAACAAAAATTTAAGAGCAAATTTATCAACATTCAGTGCAAACCACCATATTCTACGTCGAATGTACTGCAATAAGAAAACAACGACGTACCCATTCGTTAAGTACTTGTCCCTGTCCCTCTTGAACCGGCCCGGGTGCAATGATCTGTGGAACACCATCCTCCTCCTTTTCTCTTTCTTTTTCTCTTTCTTCCATCTCTTCTGCAAAAGCCTTTTTTCGAGCTGCATCAGCTGCCTCGGCCACTTCCAACCTACTCTGTAACATGCTCACTTGCTCCTGTAGCCACAACGCAATAGCAACTTCAATTAATTTTTCACAAAATTATGGACCAGCACTGAGAACCTGAGCCGGAATGGAAGCAACTACGACGAGTTTGAGCCTGACGAGAGAACTCTAGTCCACATATGCAGTAAAACACAAATTGCTTACAGCAGGCGCCTTCGTAGGATCGACAAAAACAACTCGTAAAAGGCGCTCCACTACAACATTATCCTCGTCATCTTCAAACTGCAGGCGGTCATGAGAAGCATGTTAAAAATTAACCCCCGAACTAATACATAGTATCCTGGCACGCACGTTCTGAGTGTAAACAGCTGCAATCCCAAACCAAATAAAGCATCCCTTGGAGGTGACACAATATAGCTTTAAGGACACTGAGCCTACATTTATCATTGCTGTACAAGTGACAAGCCGATCGGGTCTGCCCTGACATTTTGCAGTAATACTCTTTTCCAAATCCTGGACAACACTACGCAAATAAAACTCTCACTCTGCTTCAAAACTCCAAAACATCAGCTCTCCTTACCAAATCTGGATAATATTCGGCATTTGGCTCCACTGGCAGGCTGATTATCTTAAACTTATCTTTGGTCTTTCTCTCCTGATCCTTGATCGGTTCGTGTTTCTCAACGTACTTCGAAACTGCAGTCCCACCACTGAACCATTAGTGTCATACTTGCCTGAGTAGCATTATCATCACTTTGTACGGGCATATGAACTCGTGGCAACCGATTAGGTATTTAAGTAAAAACCTCACATCATCAAACCTACACCTTCATCTGTTCATTTTTGAGTGAAGTGATCACATCCTTTATGCTTCACAAGCGAACGCTAAAACGTCATCTTGCATGACCGCCATGACGAACTTCACATTTTAAGCGCCATCTCTTTGGAGTACCAAATTGGCAAGTATCTTTTGAAGTAGTGGCAAAACTCAACTAGTAATGTTATAGTGATCATGTTCTCCAATATACCTATTGCATTAATGCTCTCGTTCGGTCGAAGTATTCCACCATTTGGACGCATATAGCAATAATGAGGAGCAGTAGTTCGAAACTGCAACAACAAGACACATTGTCACAGAAGCTCACATCATCGCAACAGGACAAGCTAATACTGCTCATCTGTGCACTAGAGTAACCCGAAATTTCCCTCTTAGGGCATGTCACTCCAAATATTGCCCATAGTCCTTGCCACATTCCAGTCAAACAATGCTGCTCGAGGAGCCGCCACAACATACTCCAGCAACAAGCTGCTTCAACCTAAACCCATATCCAAAGCCAAACCTTCACCTGTCCGAAAATACAAAGAGCCAAAAACTACTCCTCCGCACATTTTTCTAAATTACACCTCACAAATAAACACAACACTCGCTAAGCTTACTTTAAATGCAATATGCGACTTGCTGACATTCGTGATCGTGACAGCACTGTTCGCATGTCTCCCCGCATTATCTGCACTCACCCACGTCGACGATCAACTCCAACCTCCGTCCAACAAACTCCTCCAAAAAAACAACCGAAACCACAACCGAAACCAACTCAACAGAGAAACCAAACAGACCAAACTCACGTAGAAAGTACAAGTACTTCTGCGGATCAACGCGCAGGCGACTCCTGGGCGACGTGAGCAGCGCCTTCAAGTCCCGGTAAAGAGTGTTCTTCGCAACCTCAGCCCTGAAGTTGGCAGCTTCCACGGCAAACGCCTCGGGGTCCAACGGACTCCCATACCACACCTGCTTTTCATACTTCTTCTTCTTCTTCTTCTTCTCCTTCCTCTCCTTCTTCTCCACCGACGACGCGGAGGCCTCACCCTCCGCCTCCGCCTGAGCTTTCTTCTCCCATAGCATCTTCATGGCCTCCGAAACTCCAACATCTCAAACCTCAAACTTGCGATTGTCTCCCTCCTCCCTGACAAGTGGGTACCAGTTGGAAAGTGGGCACCCTCAGAGCTGACTTCAAAACTCCCGGCACCTTATTAGTACGTGCTCCTTGACACTCCTTCCTAGACAATCCAAGGCACCATCGTCGTCATCACCATCGACGGCATCATCACCATCATCAGGATCGTCGGGATCAGTGAGGCGCAGAAAGTCAAGAGTGGAATATAAAACTCGGGGCGTGCTGGGAATGGCAAACTGGGGGTGGGGGTGCCGGGATCCAGGTGCCGAGGCGTCGAGTTGCGAGCGATGGCGGGATTTTGGCGACTGATTTCGGGGGTGGTACCGGTGGGGACACTGCATCCTCCGGGGATGATGCTCTTCAACGCCATGGCCGCTGCCGTGGCCTTAGGGGGCGGGTGTGGGGGTGGGTCCGGTCGGGTGGGACCGTGGGGGAGGTTGTTTACCATGGACGGGGATTGGGTGAGGTGTGGGTATCTGAAACCGTTAGTGTGCTTCGAGGTGAGGGTTTTGGGTGCCTGGTGTTTGGAGTATGTCGGTTTTGGGGGTGTGTTTCTTACAGGTTTGGTCGGTTTGTCTGGTTTGACTGGTTGGTCTGATTGTGTCGTGGTGGGGGTTTATGGGATGGGGTACAGGAAATGAACGGGGAGATCCAGCAGTTAGTGTAAAGTCATCCAAATGGAATGGCCAAATTATATGTTGGAATTCTTTGTTTTGAATTAGAATCTGAATAATATTTTGAGATATTTGGGTCCAAACTAGATGATACTCATTTAAGGTCAAGAGGAATTGGTGTGTCAAACTAGTTGTTTTTTTAGAATATAAGATTATTATTGTTTGTCTTGGAAATTTATTGGTTGTCTTAGAAAGCTTCAAGTTTGGTAAGTATAGGGATATTTGTATGTTTGAGTGTATAGGATAAGGGATGGTTTTTAGTGTACTTACATTAGACGTCTGCTCTAGTCAAAATTATGCCCGCAATGACCAGAAAAGGTGACCAGGATATGATCAATTTCACAAGATTCTCCATAAGATTGATCAGAAGAGTCATGACTGTGGTCACCTGGATATGACCATCCTTACGAGATTCTCCATAATCTGATCAGAATGGTCATGATTGTGGTTACCTTTTCTGGGTCGTTGTAGTCACCTGGATATGACCATTCTCACGAGATTCTCCATAATCTGGTCAGAATGGTCATGATTGTGATTACCTTTCCTGGGTCATTGCAGTCACCTGGATATGACCATTCTCACGAAATTCTCCATAATCTGGTCAGAACGGTCATGATTGTGCTTACCTTTTCTGGATCATTGCAGCCATGGTTTCAACTAGTGGTATTTGCTTTTGAAAACCGGTGTTGGGAATAAGGAGGTGTTTTGTATTATGTGCAGAAGATGAGATTGTAATGGATCATAGGAATTTGATTGATTAATGTACTATGATGTCGTATTTCATGATAATGAAGGAACATAGTATTGGAGGATGATATATCATTAAAAAACTTCTTGAATGATGTATAGAAGAAGGGGGAAGTACAATAAAGTGGACCAAAAAATTGCCTATTTAAATGTTAATTTCAGGCCTTTTGCAAAAATTGCACAAAAGTGATGAAAAGATGTAACTAAGTTCAAATTTTTTGGATAATAAAGATTCTCAACTTGTTTTCGTACAACTTAGAAAAGTTTTGTGCAAAGTAGATACTTTAAAGTTATTGTATGAAGGCTTTAAATCCAAAAAAAGTAAATTCAGTCATTTGAAAAAGTGGCTAAAACAGAATTAATGCTTTCTCAAAAAAACATTTTTGATGGCATTTTGCCCTACATAAATTTGAGAGGTATTCTAAAATGGTCATTTCATATACTTGTTAATTGGTTTAGGGTTCCAAATGTACCGCAAGGATGTTTTTTAAGAGGGTCATTTTGCGGTACTTTTTGTGAGTTTTTTTTCACTGAACATTGTTTTTTAAATTGGAAAAAACATCGTCTAAAGACAATAGAGGGCACCAAATGAAGAAATTAAGACTTTAGAAAAGTTCATTTTCATGATTTAGAATTAGTGGTCAAATTAAGTTTCAATTAAAGATGTTCTTTTAATGTAGATGCATGTAAGATAACCTACAACACCTTATCAAGTGACTAAAATCCTCACAAACTACACTAAAATGCTCAAAATCAGATTTGAGCTTTGAAAAACAACACACTTTAAAATCACTTCTTAGTGATCACATGTGTTACTTTGTGGTCCACTTTACTGAGCTTCTCTCCTAGAATGAAACATTGTTGCTTGCACAGAGAGGCTAAGACCTTGTAGAATTATCAAATTTCCTTTTTTTATCACCTGTATTTGTTATTCAATGTGGCTTTTTGAAACAAAATATTTTAATATAGGATTTAATCTTTAAATAGCAACTAACACACTGTATAATCTTTTGATGTAGATGGGAGAAGAGAAAAAGATATTTAGCAATCAAATCACATATTACAAAGAAAACCCATGTTCTAAGAAAGAAGGGTATTATTACAAAGGATATCAAAGAATATTTATACAATTAAAATCAAGAACATTACAATTCATTTGGTATAATTTTAAAATGATAATAATTTTTTATCACAAGTTCCTTTGGTTACAACTTTCTTTGGGTCAAAATTTAAAGAAATCTAACAAAATATTGATGCATTTCCAAGATTATGATGTAGTCTTAACAGTTACTTAAATAATTAAACCCAGACCCTTTTAATACTCAAAATCACATCATTGTACACTTCAAAAATGAAATCATCAAAAATAGGTGATTAAATTTATTTATAATAGTGATGGACCTTGAATTGAAATGTGTTAAGTCGTGACACACGTTACAACCGACATCCTTCAATGCCCTTGGGCCTTGATCCACATTTGCAACTGGAGTTTTCTCTCTACTTAACTCTGAATTGACTGATCAATAAACCCTGTCCTGTGCAACACCTGTGCCTGAGCCCTTTCCTGACTAACATCACAAGCATTGCCATGAACCAGAACAACGGCCTGTACCGAAATGGCCAACTTGGTTAATTTCACAACATCAAAGTACTGTCGTATACTATCTGATCAGGTAATGTCAGGACCTGATCAGTGCAGGCCAAAACTGGCGTGACTAACATTGTGCGCAGATTTACAACCAGCTTCTTACACCTCTGTCTCCCTCAACCAAGTACTTTGCCATTAATATTCAGCCTCTTTGTGGAGAACGATCACATCCGTGAACAGGTACTAGCTGGTGGGTGAATTACTCAACCACCGACCTTGGAAAACGACCTTGACGTTGCCAGTGGCCGTGAACAAATGACCTGAACTCTCGTTGGAGATTATGTTGCATCCGCATGCTCCAAAGCAGGTCTGAGGCTGTGGATGGTGGCAGCCTCAACTTCCTCAGAGCTTGGCAGTCGTGAACCGTTCGTACTCACCAACCGAACTGGCTTGTCACAGACACCGTATTATATTATGAAGTAGGGTCTGGGTCCATTCACTACGATATATGTATTCCACTTCGTCGAACCCGAGGCTCTTACATCTTTGCCTGGATTCCATGTGCAGCAATTGTGTGATTAAATTGTCTAGAATATGGGTCAATCATCTGTCAAGCTTGAATAAATTATTGCTCACTTGACTGGAAGTGCTCGGTATGAATGACGGATTAACTTCAAATCTAATGCGGGACCTCATGCGGCTAGCTGAGAAATTTCTTTATCAGATTGATTTATCATATTTCGATCTGATAATGCATGACAATGCACAGCGATTGACGGTTAGATCATATTTGATTCGTCCACTTACATATTTCTGGGAACGCACTATCAAGATTAAGCTTAGTTTGAGCGTCATTGAGCCTGAATATGTTCAATCTGCATGTAAATGAGCTGCTGTTGTAGGAATTGGAACTTCAATATGGGAGCGGGAGCAGTTAGACTAGTAGCACCGGCCCAATTGTATGTCATTAGCTTCTGCCTTTGATCTCATAGACCATGTTCAGCTGATCCATGGTCCCATACAAGATACGAAGATTCAGAATCAAAGTAACTATATGTGTTCAATTAGGAAGACAATAAAAACGCCGACTCGAACTAAGAGTGTAATGACGTTTGTTTACCCATCAAAGATATGAGCATCTGACCTCGGTCGGCGCCTGTCGTCCATAATCAATGTGCTCCTCATCAAAAGTTCAAACACTGGAATCGATAATATTCGTCTGTGCAAACGTAGCTTGCAACAGACGTACTCGTGCTGACGATACTGCAACTCCGGGAAATCACAACGTCGCAACAACGTTAACTAGCTGGTGGCCGATCAGAAGGTTCTAGCCGATCAGACGGCGATGAAGGAAAGAGGAGAGGAACTTCGACGCTACCGATATTATCCTTGCCGAATGTTGCTTTGACCAAGGCACAAATCCCAATACCTCATGCTCCATCGACGGTTTTAGCCTATGTACTGTTCAATCGGAGTTCTCTAGTGGAGACTGTAGATCGTGGCAAACGAGCCCCCACAATCCGAAGCTACCAGCCTGTGATCACCTGGGTGGGGCCTGCCGCTTGCTTCCTAAGAGAATCTGAATGTGAGTATACAAGCTCCTCTAGTGCCAGAATTCAGCACAAAATGCAATTTAAAACTCCAACAGAATTGGAGTTGGGACTGATTCGTGGGATTCGGCCAGAACTTGCTCGTTAACTCGTGTGAAGAGACGGTAGACTACTACAGTTGCCTGCCCCCAGATACTTGTCGAGGTGCTACATGCTCAATGATGGCAAGATCCTAGAAGATTGAGATTCTGAGGAATATAAGGGCCAAAGCATCGAAGCTCGTCCTCCCAAACCATGTCCAAACTTGTAGGTTGCGTACACTAACGAGGATTATGATATCTATGCTCAAGTTTCAGGAACCACTTTCGACCGGAAATGGACACGGCACTGGGCAAAGATACCGGATTGTTTCAAGTCAACAGTCTCTGGAATCTTCTAATTCAAACTTCGACTTACTTATAATTGTTAACTCAATCATTCATATAGCTTCAATCTATTCAGTGAGATCGAATTTCTGATCACGAGCGCTTGTACTGTGTGCACTTTCTGCAATTAGCGCTTACATTGGGGCCGCTTGAACACAGAATGACCGAGGTGAGAGGCCTTCGTCCATCAAAAGTTTAGCTAAGAGCCGCTTCACACTGTGGCCGAACTCGAGAAGAGAAGGGTGTCCACTGTCCCGAACTTGGTCGAGAAGAGTTCAAGCCTTTGGGCTGAAAAGTAATCTTAAAATAATCCACTTGGGAGCTTTGGCACAGCATAGGGTGAAGGCTGAAGGCCAAGAACTATGATCCGAATATTCAGACATTTGCGGAAAATTCAAAAAAAATAAACTCTTGGCGCCAAAACTTGCTAAAAGTGCTGCCATCTATGCTCCATGACCATAACAACCAATAGATTTCACCATAAAATGCTCATTCTACATTAATTTTGATGCTCACATGTTGTATACCATGTCCACAAATATGTGCCACATACGCATGAATGTCACTAAGAATGGTGAAGTCAATTAACTAAATTGTAGTCTTTGTCCCATCTAGTCCAATTCCTCTTTCACCTCCTCATCTACACGATAAGCTCTCATGCCCAACCACTCGACCAACCCTCGTCTTACCCCCATCCTCCTTCTTGCCAAGTTCCTTCCCTCATTCAAGCCATATAATAGCACAAAGAACCAAATTTTTTACAAAATTTACCAAAAATTTACTACACTGTAAAATTTAAATTGTATGTGACAATAAAGATATTCCACAAATACCTATTGGGAAACTCCCTTTAAACTCTTTCAACCTCCACATGTATTCTTTAACTCAAACATTTATTTATTTATTATGCACAATATGAGTTCAATTCCAAATCCTCATCTTATCACCTAATAGATACACACTATCAACGGAAATTCCAAGATCAATGGCCTTGGCATTAGCATTTTGTCCTTTGATCAGTGATACAACATAAATCCATGTCATCCATCCAAATAGTGATAGGAATTCTTGACCTCGTTGTAGTCATGAGGATTTTGAAAGAAATGGTCCATCTTCTTTAAGCGTGATAAAAGAAAATAAAAGAAATACTATTCTAAAACATAGACCTATGGAAGGTATGAGAGACGGAAGAGAGGGTAAAAGAGAATCCTTTTCTATTCCTTGAAGAAAAAAGAATGCCATTTTCACATGATTGTCTCGATTTTATCACATTTTGATATTTTCAATATTCCCAAAGAGGTTTGGGGTTGCCAAAGTTGGCGACCGAGGCTCATGCCCAAAAAGGCTCTGGAAAAGAGCGACTGCGCAGCCGGGGAATCGAACCCCGGTCAGTACCGTGGGAGGGTACTATGATACCACTACACCAGCTGCGCACCGGTTCCAGGGCGTCAACCGGAGATCGACGGACCTCCGGAGAAGATACAACGGTCACGATCTTCCAAGTTTTTAACTCCGGTTCTCAAAAATCAAAGCACTTTCAGTGGTTCTAGTGGGTAAACAATTCTGGCAAGGTCAAGCCAAATCCCCTGGAATTGAAGGCTCCAGCTTGGAAAGCCTGAACATTCTCTCAAAACAGAATATCTTCCCTTCTCCCTGAAGCCAAAGCCAGTGACTGTTTGTAGTCTCAAGACATCATCAACAATATTGCTTGAATACCAAGTGCTCTGACTGGCTGTGTTTCTGAAAATGTGTTTTGAAGGATTCTACATGGTCTGTGAATGCCTGTGAGAATGACATCACCCAGGGACTTGCAAATAGGTGTGTACACCTTTGCATCTTGCTTGCAATAGTTCCGGGCTTGCTGTCACAAATGAGCAGTTTATGTCAACCATCCATCAGGGTTGAGGAAACATTGTGTTTTTGGAGCCCATTTTTATCTTACTAATGCTTTGTTACATAAACAAATATTTTGTTACTAATGATGTAAAGATGAAGGTTTTTAGGTTCAATAACTTTGAAGGCCTCTTGAGGTGTTGAGTTTTGAAGGAACTTTGTGGATCTTCAGTTGTGCAGGTAACACACGGTTTTGGCAACTTTAAGACCACATGTTGCAAGGAAGAAAACTCTGTAATCATAGGCATTGCGCTATCACAACTAAAGATTGATTCTTGCATTCAACAGATCCATTGCTTTTTAGAAGTGAAAGGCTTTGATTTTAGATAGGTGGTACCTTCAACAAAACAGCCATAGTGAAAACTTGAGAGAGGCTTCAAAGTCTAAGTGTCCAAGTCTTTGATGCCAGAAGAATGCCCTCTTAGTAAGTTTGGAATTGGTAAGAGTACATACGATGGTGTTTGAAAGTGAGAAAGCCAACAATTTATACAGTCCTTTGTCGCCAATTTTAAAACATACAAAACATCTTAAATACATTTTATTTCACCACTTGCCAACTTTACCAGGACAATTCCACATCCACCGCTTTGGTGTACTTCACCACTTGCGGCTATCAGAGGAAGAACAACCATGGATCTTCATGAGTTGTAATTTCTAAATTTGGAGTGACATGAAATGTCATTTCGAAGTCTAAAATCCATGCCTCATCTTTTGTTTTAGCCCTTGGATGTTTGACAATGAAGTGACATCCTGCGTTGGATGAAGATCATGGGTTTGCTTCGAGCAAGTGAATCAGTGCAAATTCAAGCAAGTAAGTTTCCAGAACATCCTCTATATCGTTGACTCCTGCGCTTGACATCAGTAGCGTCATGACGTCCTTGTTTTCACCCTTCTCCTCCAATGGGATTATGTTGCGGTGAACTATCTTTTTCTTTTATTCGGTGGCTCCCTTGTGCTCATCTTGTTCCAATTGTTTAAATAAAACCATGATGTCTCTCATTTTTCCTCAAGTTCTCCTCAACGGAGCCGATTATAAACTTTGATTTCAGTCAAAGACTGAAAATTGCTACCAATTGGTTCTCACAATCACTCTTGAGGCAATGTGACCCTCAAACAAAGCTCACAATGTCTCCCGGCAACCCCAATTGACTACAACCACAATTCCATTCAACGGTCTATTGTTACTCATTCTAAAGTCTTCTTGCGCTCAATTATCAATCTTTTCAAAGAAAAACAAGGCCTCAATAAACTTTCAACAACATGAATCTGCAAACACTCACAAAATACATCGACAGAGATCTACATTTACAGATTTCCAATTGTCTTCAGCTTGACTTTTCCCCTTGCACAACGAGTTTCTTGCAACTTTGCTAATTGGTTTCTCTCCGACACCTTCCTACGCTCCGCACTTAAGTGTAAGCCGCAATTGGCAGTTTTCCTATTGGTTCGTCCTTTTTCATCCATAGGTAATCATTAAACTTTTCCTTCATTAATAGTCTTTTGAAATAGTTTTATGACCTCCATTCGCTTTCCCCATTGAATTATATTTCTTCATGTTACTTTATTAATTACTAACTTATTTATTTTTACTTATTTTCATTATCTTCAGATTTTTCTCTTTTTCTTTTTCTATTTTATTAACATTATTAGCTAATTACATATTTGCTTTCCTCTTTATCTATTTTATTCTTATTTTTACTTATTTATTTATTTTTAAGAGGAGACTTAAATTATTATTTTCCACACTCTTTTACTCTCCCTCACACCATCTTTAAGCCATCTTTGGCTTAAATATAATATGCTTTTAAATGGTATCCATTAATACATGTAGGAAGCAATTTACCTTCAAAGTATTTTAATTGGACGGATTCATTAGGATTAATACCTACAATCTCATAGGAACCTAGCAAATGAATTTGTAATTTTCTTCGAAACTTAAATAATCTACTATCGCATAGAAAAACCAAATCACCTACATTAAATTCTTTGGTGTTAATTTACTATCATAAATTGATTTGCATCTCTGTGGAGCTACGAAGGTATTAAAAAGAGCAATTCTTCTATCCTCATCAAGAGATTCCAATGTGGCTAATCTATCTTGTAAACTTTCCACATCACCTGAACGATGCTTAATAGCAATTCGTAAACTAGGAATTTCAAATTCAATAGGTAATATAGTCTCTTGCTCGTATACCAATTGGAATGGTGTGTATTTAGTTGTAACCTTATAGGTAGTCCTATAGGCCCATAAAGCACCCCATAATATCTCGTCCCAATCGGTTGCAGAACCTGCAATAGTTTTAGTTAAAATATTACATAAACGTCCATTGGTCTTTTCACTTTGACCATTAGCCCTTGGATATTAGGGACTAGTTTTTCGATGTTTAATAACAAAATTAGTAGTTAATTCTTCTATAGTTTCATTTAAAAAATGGGTCCTCGATTACTAATCAACTCTCTTGGACAACCATATCAAGAAAGAATATTTTCATACAAAAACCTAGCCACTGTTTTAGCATCGTTATTTTTAGTTGCGGCGGATCCAACCCATTTAGTAGCATAATCAGTAGCTATTAATATGAAACGTTTTGTACCAATTCAAGTGGCTGGAGCTATTGGATCCACAAAATCTGTTTCCTATTTTTCAAAGAGTGCTAATGCCAATAGGGATTGTAAAGGTATAGCAGTAGAAGGGGTAGTTTTTCCAGTTCGTTGACAAGGATGACAACTACAAGCAAATAAATGAGCATCTTTAAATAAGGTAGGCCACCAAAATTAAAGGTATTTCATTTTTAAAAATGCACCTCTGTAATATTCCATCTTTACCATGTTTATATAAAATGTTGGAAATTAATGTAGAAGGAGCACTACGTTGTAATAATGACTTAATCTGATTGGAATTATAATCAGTAGGTTCCTTATTAGTAGTCAAATATTCCAATATGTCACCATACTCTGATTGAATAATATCAACCTCAAACAAATTGGCATCAGGTAACTCATCATTTAAAGGTTCCAATTGGGTAATATCATATAGCTCTAACGTGGATAGGTGATCTGCATTGGCATGGCTTTTGCCACGCCTTACCACTATTGAAAAATTGAACTCTTGTAACAATAGCACCCATCTAACCAATCGGCCACTAAGATCTAGTTTATTAATTAGATACTTCAAAGCATCATGATCCACTTAGAAGTAAAAGAATAACCCAATAAATAATGCCTAAACTTATGAACACCAAATATCGTTCCTAAGGCTTCTTGTTCACTAGTGGTATAATTCTTTTCAGCACCTGTAAGTTGTCTATTGACAAAATAAATTGGATGATCCATATTTGATCACCTTTTGAATAAGGTCACAACTCAAAGCTATATTAGATGCATCCACATAAACATGAAACGACTTAACTCAATTAGGTGGAATTAAAATATGAGAGGCACTCAATTTTTCTTTTAATTTTAGAAATGAAGCCTCACATTCTGATGTCCAAATTGGATTTGCTCCACTTTCTAACTTTTTAAGCAAATTGGTTAGAGGTGCTGCCAATTGGGCAAAATTTTGTCCTCCTCTCCTATAATAGCTACCTAAACATACAAAAATCCTCACTCCTATGACTGTAGTTGGTCTTGGTGTATTTACAATTAGGGCTATTTTATCAGGGTTGGTACTTATACCCTCTTTATTCACAATATGTCCCAATAATTTTCCATAAGGTACAACAAATTAGTATTTAGAGGCATTACGTGAAATTCCAAATTTAGCACATTGATTAAAACATAATGTTAATTTTTCTTTATGATCCAATTTGGAACCAAATACGCAAAAATTGTCAAGAAATATTTCAATCAAATGTCTCAATAGTTGATCAAAGGCTTTAGTCATTGCTCTTTGGAAAGTAGCATGGGCATTGCATAATCCAAAGGGCATTACTCTGTACACAAAAGTCCCTTAATCGGTAGTAAAAGTAGTTTTTAATTGATCTTCTTCAGCAATGTCAATTTGGTTATAACCCAAAAATCCATCAAGAAATGAATAGCACTCATGACTTGCTACAGCATTCAATATAGTATCTATAAAAGATACAACGGAACCAGATGAAATGAGGCAACTTGTCATATCAAGTTAAAAGTATATTCACAACAAAGCTTAGCTTGAAACTTGTATAAACAGACCTCATATATTGATTCATTCTCCCCTAGTCCAAAGTTTGTGTCTTCACCTACTTATCTCTCCTCTCTCCTAACTGAATCTCTAACTGAATTTGCTCTTTCCTTTGCTCGTCATCCCATATATGTTTCTCCTTAGCTGCTTGTTCTCATATATTAATAAACTGTAATTAAACTTATAATTACTACTTTTATTAAGTAACTATGGTAAAAAAAAAATTCGCCTATCATCTCCTTCCCAGTCTTGTTCACCTTTCCTTGTGATTCAAGACTGCATATGATCATCTTTGTGCTTATATAGTTTTAATTTTGAACCATTGAATATCTTTGGCATAAATTCTCCGCTGAGTGTACTTAATTGATAAGAACCATTGGAGTAGCGTTTGTGAATAACGTACGGCCCTAACCAACGAGGTTTAAACTTCTGATGATGTTGCTTGGCTAACTAGCTATCGACTCTTAAGATTAAATCGCCGCGGCTGAATTTTATTGTTTTCTTGGCTGTGTCATGCTTCGCTTTTCTTCTATTTCTACTGTTTCATAATTGAATAAATCTTATTAATGTGTCTCATCTAATTTCTCCAACATAAATACTCTGGTCTTTAGTGATTCTGCTTCATCCATTATGTGTTTGATCGCTGTTCCGAGAGAATATAACTCCAACTTGATAGAGACCATTGCTCTAAACAGAATGCTAATTGAAACGGAGTAAATCCTGTAGCACTTTTGTGAACAATTATGTATGCCCACAATGCTTTGCTAACGTGGAGGTCGCAATCTAATCTTTTTTCTAGAACAACTTTGCCGATAATTCCAATAAGGATGCCATAAGTCTTTTTGACAAGAGCGTTTGCTTGTGGATAATAAGGATTGGCGCTTCACTGTTTAATAGACAATTTTCTCATAAGCGTCAAAAATAACTCGTTAACAAAATGTGATACCCGATTGGTGACTATCTTTAACGGACAACCATATCGGCAAATCACTTGATTATAGATAAAGTCCGCTACTGTCTTCTAATTGCAATTCTTCATAAGTGTTGCTTCTGCCCATTTTGAAAGATAATCTGTAGCTACAATTAAATATTCATTGCGCTTGGTTGTAATAGGGAGTAGGCCGACGAAGTCTACACCCCATTTTTCAAATATTCCAGTTGAATATATTGGTTGTAATTCTGCATAAGGAACAACTTTTTTACCATATGCTTGACATTGATAACAATTGCGGCAATATTCATTGTTGTCATGAAAAATAGTTGGCAAAGAAAGACCAACTTGAAGAATTTTTCTTACGATTGTTTTGGTAGCGAAATGTCCACCACATAAACCCTCATGGCATTGTTTAAGAACTCTTCTCAATTCTTCTACGGTTACTGCCCGTCTCAGAATACCATCTTTGCCGATTTTATAGAGATCTTCTCCTACCAATGAATATGATTTACTTTGTCTCCAAATTTTCTGTCTCTGCTTTGAATTGATACCTTCCCGAAAACTTAACGTCTTTATGTACATCGCTATTTCTTTATAACCAAAAATATTTGGTTTGAAATCTACAGTCAAAACAAAACACTCTGCATCATCTGATAAGACTCCAATATCTTCATGCATTGGTGTTTCCAATTCGAGGAGTAGTCCTGCATGTAAGGCCCGAGCGCCCTTGGCAATTTTTACCTCTAGATCGTAGCTTTGTAAAGGAGCCATCAATCGTACAATTCTTCCTTCTGGATCCTTTTGTTGCAATATTTGTTTTAATCTTTCAACGTCGCTTTGCACTAAAGTTGACTGGTTGCTTGAAAGAATATAATGTTTAAACTTGGTACAAGCAAATATTAAAGCTACTCCCAGTTTCTCAAGATGGGTATATTTTTGCTCACATAAAGTTAGTAGCATGCTCGCGTAACATATAGGATGTGCCCTTCCTACTTTGTTATTTTGAAGCAATAGAGCTGCAACAGCATATTCGGTAGTGGATGGATTTATAATGAATTGTTTATCCCACACTCGATTTTTGACTACTGGATCACTCGCTAACCTTTCTTTGATATAGGAGAAAGCTTGCTCGTATTGGTCGCTCCAAACAAAAAGTACAACCTTGCTAGTTAGTGCACTTATGGGGCGTCCAATACTAGCTAAATTTGGTATAAAACGATTATGGTAAATTGTGGTTTCCCAAAGTTTAACGACTTGTTTCCATGAGACCGGTCGAGACATCTCTGTTATCCGTTTTACTTTGTCATGATCTACATGCATACCCCCATTAAATACTATATATCCAAGAAGTGGACCTTCTTTGAAACCAATTTTGCATTTCTCAGAGAATAAAGAACGTCCATGTTCACGTAATTTCTGAAACGCAGCTTTAACTTGTATTACATGACTAATGCGGTCACCATGTACAGTAAAGTCGTCAAGATAAACGCGAATAAACTAATCGATATATGGTCCAAAATTTTTTAATTGCACTCTTAGGAATGTTCCTCCAACATTACATAAACCGAAAGGCATCCTTAAATAAGCATGTGTAATGGAAAATAGTCATTTTTAGTTATTGCATTTAATTTACGAAAATCCTGATATATACGAATCTTCCCATTTTTCTTTAGTACAACTACAATTGGACTTACCCATTCACTAAAAGGTACACGGTAAATAAAACCAATTTCTAATAATTTATCTATTTCCTCTTTTACCATTAAAGAATATTCAAGATTTAACCTATATTGCCTTTGCTTAATAGGTTTAGTATTTTCTTCAAGGTGTATGTGATGTTCACAGATCTCAAGAAGTATACATTTTAAATCCTTACAACTCCAAGCAAAATTAGAGAAGTGTTCTTTAAAGAAATTTTTCCATTCATTTAATTCATTAAGAGGTAATTCATGATTTATATGTATAATTTTAATATCCTCTTTATCACCAATATTTAATTCCATACATTGTTCTTTTAGAACATGTTTTGCCACTGGAGTAGGGTCAGAAGAATAGTCCCAATATTCTTCAAACTCAAACGGTGGTTCCAAATCTGACACTTGACTACCGACTCTATAAACTAGCTTATCTACCAACCATGAATCAATTAATTTATCTGAATCTTCATTCTCTTCACATGGTATTAAATACTCCTCAGGGCCAATTTTCACGTAAGTTCCAATTAGTAAATTTTTATGATCCATAAGTTGGACTCTAGCATGAATCGTATTGGCTAGTAAGTCTTCTTCATCTTCATCATCATAATCATAATCAACCTTAGTGGTTATAGTGGGAGATTGCCACTGAGTTTCACCTAGATAACGATGTGGGTACATACTTAATTTGACCTTATTTTATCGCTTCCAATAATTATTAAACCACGCCCTTAATCCTTTATAGCTTTAGGTTGATATAACCAAGGTCGGCATAATAAATTTGGGTGAGAAGTATGTGGTGAATTATATTGAAATACAACAAAATCAATATAATAAACATGAAGACTTTGTTAAGTTTACAATTCACTAGAGAACCTCCATCCAATTGTACTCCAGAAACCAAAATGCCATCTATATTTACATCTACTATGGGAGCACTAGGATCAAGACTTAAAGTAACTTCATTTATTGTAGGTCTTGACATTTTTCTCACCAAAGTAGATTGTAACAATGAGTTACAAATAAGAGCTACTCCCAAGAATTGTTTCATTGTTATATCAGCTTTAATTTTTCCCAAATCAACCAATAAATCATATTGTTCAGCACTTTGCATTATACCAATTGGCTTGGATTTACGTGCTTTATACCTCTAAGTGTTTTAACAGGCATACCAATTGGATTTTCTCTTAACCTATTTGGTGATTTTGGACTATAACAATTGGAATGAGTTGACTTAATTGTGTCATTCGTGACAGTTTCTTTAACTAGTTCAACAATTGGACGTACCCTATCTGAGATCTCCCAAGAAATGAACAAATACTACTGGTGTTGGATGTATCCTTGATATTTTGTATTTACAATTGGATTAAATGTTTTAGTTCCCCGTGGAGTTGATTTTACTATAGGTATAGTGGACTTAATAGTTACACTCACCGGAGGTATTTCAATTGGTGACTCTTAAATAGGATTAGTATTTATTCCAATTGGAACACTCAACTGTGGCACTATTGGTGCAACACCCTCCTCAATCGGCTTAGACCCAGCAGGTTTATCCAAAATAATTGGTAAAATTACATCAGCCATAGCTATAGGTTGTGTACTCTCAGGTTTTAGTTTGGCCACTCTGGACCTGGTTATTACCCTTTCCACATTCTGAACTGGACCAAATTTGTACCCATTGGTTTAATTAATGGAAAATCATATTTTAGACACTCACTTATAATCCCTAGATAATTAACAATACAATAATTATTTTGATTATTATTTGGATAATCATCAAGTAACATAACCAATTTGGCACTAGTATCATTTTTATGGTCCATTCAATTATCATCCCTAGGTTCCTCTCTTCTAGGCCCATTACATTCTTTGGCTGTGTGTCCAACTTGTTAACAATTACCACACAATGGTGCATATCGGACACTAGCTCTAGCATTAGGACAATTTCTAGCAAAATGACCCGATTGTTGGCAGTTTTAACATTATATATTGGAATTATTTGTCCAACTTGGATTTTGTCCCCCATAGGTTGAATTCCCTTGGTTTGATTTTCCATAAGGTAATTGTGACCAACCCTGATTTTGAATATTAGGATTTTTAGGCATATGCCTATTTGGGTTGTTAGGATTATTTTGGTAGCCTCAATTGTTAAAATTATTAGGATCAAAATTGGAGTTCATGTTTCTTTGTGGTACAAAATTTGAATTAAAATTATTGCCACGGTAATTAATTCGACGAAAATTATTTCTATCCCAATTGTTTCCACCGTTATTGCCACCATTATTCCAATTATTATTATAATTATTATTATCAATTTGGTACACTTGTCCATTTCTACTCCAACGTTGGTCATGTTCCTTGAGACTATTCTTCCACTTATTACAAGAAGTAATGTCATGGTTTTCATCACAAAATCGGCATTTTGGGATCAAATACAAAGGTAAAGGATAGTCTTTCAACATATGTCCTTGACCTTTACAATTAGTACATCATAAATTAGCCTTATTGTTTACATGTTGATCTCACTTATCTTTAGCATTAGTCACTTGAACAATCAATTCTTTAAATTTATTCGTTAAATTTAAAATCTGAGAATTTATTGCATTAGGATTTACTAGAGGTGTTGGATAAACTACAGTTGAATTTTGTTGAGGTATATTAGGATTTATATTAGCTTGAACCGGGGGTATTATAGCGAATGCAGTACTTTGAGTAGGTAAAGGTTCTACATTTGGTAAATACTGTAAGTTGTTTTATAAGGAGGAGGCGCATAAGCCTGTTTAAGATTTAAATTATGGGTAAGTACCGCATAATCTCTATAAGCCGGCGGCAAAATATATTGATCTTGAGATTGTATTGCGGCTCCGAATAATTTCGAATAAGTAGTTTCTTCCAAAAATTTAGTCGTAGTATTGAACATAAGGATAATCAATACTTTACTCATCACAAATAACCATCTATTAATTAGAATGCATAGTGAGGGATTCTTCCCTCATTGTGTTTAAATACTTACAAATTGTGGCCAGCAGTTAACCAACTGCTGGCTCCCGCGGCCCAGCCGCCATTAACCGTCTGCGTGTTCATACTATGTTGTTTCATTAAATCCCTAACCCTATTCACACTATCTGTCTTCCTAACATTACCCCCCCTTCTAGGTCCTTGAGGTGAGCAGGGGGCTTCGGGGTGTAACCAATGAAACTCGCAAACCAGGTTGCGGAGATGTGTTGTGTGTGTAACTTGTGTGAGTGTGTGCTGCGGCTTGTGTGAGCGTCGCGAGGGTTGATTGTGTGCAATTTGTGTGAATGAATGCTGGTTTTGTGTGTGAGTGCGGTGTGTATTGGGTCTAATTGAGTGTGGTGATTGAAGTTTAATTTCTAAATTTAAAGTTGGTCTCGTGGGCAGAGGCATTGCGAGTTCTTAGAAACTTGTCCAGATTCATTGTAGGTTGTGGTTATAGTCCCCATTTATGATGCATTAATTAATTAATGAGGGGGCTGGGAATGGGGCGCGGGGGGGGGGGGGGGGGTACGTGGCGCAACTAGGACGTTCGGGGGGGTCTTGGGAGGAGGGGGGGTGGAGAGGGGGTCTTCGGGGGGTCTTGGATGGGGGTCTTCGGGGAGGGGGGTATTGGAGGGTCTTAGGGAGGGTCTTAGGGGGGTCTTGAAGGAGGAGGGGTTATCCCATATGGTTTGTACCTCCTCACCTCCCCTCAAAGTATAAGAGGGTGGGTAGAAGGAGAAGGAAATTTAAAATTTCTCCAACTTGCCATGTGGCATCTCTTCAAGGGGGTCCACGTGGCAAATGTCACTGAGTGTGTATTTTGCATTAATTAATCAATGTAGAATTCACACTGAGTGACACTATGAGGGACAATCTCACATTTGTCCCTGATAGTGTGAGAATGTAAGATTTGTGCATTATTTAATTAATACACAAATCAAACACTCTCACACTGCCACGTGGACCCCCCTTGAGGGGATGCCACATGGCAATCGTGAACACCATTTAATTTTCTTCTCCACCCCACCCACCTTCTTGTACTTTGAGGGGAGGTGAGGAGGGTCAATCCCTATGGAATAAATCTCCCCCAAGACCCCCCTAAGACCCCCGCCAAGACCCCCCTAAGACCCCCGCCAAGACCCCCCTAAGACCCCCTCAAGAACCCCCTAAGGCCCCGCCCTAAGACCCCCCAAGACCCCCCTCGAAGACCCCTCAAAGACCCCCTCGAAGACCCTTCCAAGATCCCCTCCAAGACCCCCATTGAAGACCCCCTCGAAGACCCCTCCCCCCCCCCCTCCCCCGAAGACCTCTCCGAAGACCCTCAGACCCCGTGAACGTCCTGGTTGCGCCACGTACCCCCCCCACCCTACTCCCAGCCCCTTATTAATTAATTAATGCATCAGAAATGGGAAGTGAGATTTGGGGAGATAGTCTGAATGACTTTGTTGTTATTGTTTCATTGCAGATGTGCTTGACGAGGTTTTTAATTGCAAGTGAAAAGCTGCAGGCGGCTTAGGTGCCCAACAACAACACAAGATGCCGAAGGTAGTAAAGAACTCAGCCATTTTTCTGGGTTAGTGCTGCATCAAGATATTTCGAGCAATCTGTTCATTGGGTTTGAAGATAAATATAAGTACCCGTACACATACACATAGCCACCCATAACTGATAAGTAGACTTCTTCATTTCCGAGAAACTTAAAATTTATTTCACACAAGTTTCAATTTTGCACAGTTTATAAGAAGGTTTCACGCATGATTGGTAGGAAGGGAATTGTGTGCAAATATTTCAGTAGTAGCACCATGATGAAGTTCTGGTATCATTGAGGTCAGTTTGAACTTAGAATGTGTCTTTACTATGCGTGATTTCAACTTTTCACTTCAAATGATAATAAATTTTCCATTATTGAGAATAAATTACAAATATAAAATGAGCCTTAATATGGACGTAAATAGGGTCAATAAATGAACTCAATACGTCAGTAGTGTGAAGCTCTAAGGTTCGAAGACAAAGATATATTTTATATTTAGAATAAATTATGCGTAAATTTTTAGAAGGCAAAAATGGTTAAAAGATTTATATTTTAAATTTTCTACGGATTATATAGGTTTATTAGATTTTCAACATGTAATCTTAAGGAAGCTTAGCGCACTTTAAAATAAACTTAAGAATTAATTAAAGATATAAATATAAACATAATTGATAATTTATTTCAATGGCGTTGAAGATTTTCAGTTGAACTTAGATATTTTTGTAAACTTCGAGATTACTTAACAGAAACACCATTATAATTCATTTATTAAAGATAGATGGTATTCTACTCAATGATAAAGACATATTAAGTGGTCAATTTACGACTTTAAGACGTTTTGTAATACGTTAAATTGTTGGAATCACAAGCAGTAGAGTTACAAGCATTGAGGGATAATATAGATGCAATGAAGACCAACCACCATTGTCAACATTAATGGATACAATAACAACCAAAATTTGTCATAAACACTATTTGAATTTAAAGCAGATGCAGACAAGATAATGTAGGCTCCAGAGTGTCTATTTTATTGCCTTCTATGTTGTACTTGTTTTTATTAGACCAATCAAATGTTTCAACATGAATGTTATGTTATGTACATCAACTCTCTATCCTAATATCAAGCGTGCTTGGAGATTGACATAATGTCTAGCAAAGACTTTTGATTATGAGGATATAGATTATAAAGTCAAGAGAAATATGTTTAATTCATGTCATTTCAATGATGATTTAATAATTGACAACAGTACATCAAATCAACACTTTCACAATATTAAGTATATAAAATTACTATGTTATGTCTAAGATTAGATGTGGATGTGGTGAAGAATGTAGCCTTTGCTACAAAACCAAAATATATTAATTGCTTCATTGCAGAAAACATCATTATATGAATCATACTTAAATGATTGCATGATTGACAATCAAGGTTGTCTATTAAGTTGTAACAAAGGCCAATTCATTCACAATATTGTTATATAATACTTTCTCAGTCTCACTAAAAGACCGTTGCTTGTTCAAAAAAAAATTCTACAAATTTCACCACTTGTTTCTAAATATAGCAACTCACGTTAAACTTAGCCCACTTATTTCTAATTTTGGAATTGCCCTTATATCCGATATTATAAACAAACAACAGTCTTTAAGTAAGCAGGAGAAATTAACAACTATCGGCTACAACCTCATATTAGATTTGCCATTACCATAACAACCAAGATATTTCACCATAAAATGCTCATTCAACATTAATTTGGATGCTCACAAGTTGCACGCCACGTCTACAAATTTGTGCCACATGCGCATATATGTCACTAAGAATGGTGAAGCCAATTAACCAAATTGTTGTCTTCGTCCAATCTAGTCCAATTCCTCTTTCACCTCCTCGTCTACCCCATAAGCTCTCATGTCCAACCACTCGACCAATCCTTGACTTACCCTCCCTCCCCATCTTCCTCTTGCCAAGCTCTCTCCCTCACTGATAGTACAAAGAACCAAATTTTTTACAAAATTTACCAAAAATTTACTACACTGTAAAATTTAAATTGTATGTGACAATAAAGATATTCCACAAATACCTATTGGGAAACTCCCTTTAAACTCTTTCAACCTCCACATGTATTCTTTAACTCAAACATTTATTTATTTATTATGCACAATATGAGTTCAATTCCAAATCCTCATCTTATCACCTAATAGATACACACTATCAACGGAAATTCCAAGATCAATGGCCTTGGCATTAGCATTTTGTCCTTTGATCAGTGATACAACATAAATCCATGTCATCCATCCAAATAGTGATAGGAATTCTTGACCTCGTTGTAGTCATGAGGATTTTGAAAGAAATGGTCCATCTTCTTTAAGCGTGATAAAAGAAAATAAAAGAAATACTATTCTAAAACATAGACCTATGGAAGGTATGAGAGACGGAAGAGAGGGTAAAAGAGAATCCTTTTCTATTCCTTGAAGAAAAAAGAATGCCATTTTCACATGATTGTCTCGATTTTATCACATTTTGATATTTTCAATATTCCCAAAGAGGTTTGGGGTTGCCAAAGTTGGCGACCGAGGCTCATGCCCAAAAAGGCTCTGGAAAAGAGCGACTGCGCAGCCGGGGAATCGAACCCCGGTCAGTACCGTGGGAGGGTACTATGATACCACTACACCAGCTGCGCACCGGTTCCAGGGCGTCAACCGGAGATCGACGGACCTCCGGAGAAGATACAACGGTCACGATCTTCCAAGTTTTTAACTCCGGTTCTCAAAAATCAAAGCACTTTCAGTGGTTCTAGTGGGTAAACAATTCTGGCAAGGTCAAGCCAAATCCCCTGGAATTGAAGGCTCCAGCTTGGAAAGCCTGAACATTCTCTCAAAACAGAATATCTTCCCTTCTCCCTGAAGCCAAAGCCAGTGACTGTTTGTAGTCTCAAGACATCATCAACAATATTGCTTGAATACCAAGTGCTCTGACTGGCTGTGTTTCTGAAAATGTGTTTTGAAGGATTCTACATGGTCTGTGAATGCCTGTGAGAATGACATCACCCAGGGACTTGCAAATAGGTGTGTACACCTTTGCATCTTGCTTGCAATAGTTCCGGGCTTGCTGTCACAAATGAGCAGTTTATGTCAACCATCCATCAGGGTTGAGGAAACATTGTGTTTTTGGAGCCCATTTTTATCTTACTAATGCTTTGTTACATAAACAAATATTTTGTTACTAATGATGTAAAGATGAAGGTTTTTAGGTTCAATAACTTTGAAGGCCTCTTGAGGTGTTGAGTTTTGAAGGAACTTTGTGGATCTTCAGTTGTGCAGGTAACACACGGTTTTGGCAACTTTAAGACCACATGTTGCAAGGAAGAAAACTCTGTAATCATAGGCATTGCGCTATCACAACTAAAGATTGATTCTTGCATTCAACAGATCCATTGCTTTTTAGAAGTGAAAGGCTTTGATTTTAGATAGGTGGTACCTTCAACAAAACAGCCATAGTGAAAACTTGAGAGAGGCTTCAAAGTCTAAGTGTCCAAGTCTTTGATGCCAGAAGAATGCCCTCTTAGTAAGTTTGGAATTGGTAAGAGTACATACGATGGTGTTTGAAAGTGAGAAAGCCAACAATTTATACAGTCCTTTGTCGCCAATTTTAAAACATACAAAACATCTTAAATACATTTTATTTCACCACTTGCCAACTTTACCAGGACAATTCCACATCCACCGCTTTGGTGTACTTCACCACTTGCGGCTATCAGAGGAAGAACAACCATGGATCTTCATGAGTTGTAATTTCTAAATTTGGAGTGACATGAAATGTCATTTCGAAGTCTAAAATCCATGCCTCATCTTTTGTTTTAGCCCTTGGATGTTTGACAATGAAGTGACATCCTGCGTTGGATGAAGATCATGGATTTGCTTCGAGCAAGTGAATCAGTGCAAATTCAAGCAAGTAAGTTTCCAGAACATCCTCTATATCGTTGACTCCTGCGCTTGACATGGAGTTTGTGGAGCGGCTAGGATGGATGTGACAGTTTTTTCGAGTAAATCGTGTTTGCACATTGGTATTATGTTTCCAAATTGTTAATAATGGTGGAAGAAAAAGTAAGAGAATCAAGATTGACATGTATATACAAAATGGCCTTAGATTTTAGTAGTATGTCATATGGACAAATTTTCTTTTGAGGTCATGAGAAAAGACCAGCTTTTAATAAAGGTGCATTTATAGGATGACCAAGAAATTTGTGAGATATGTATTGAAATTTCAATCAGTAGCAAAGTCCTTGGTATGTATACATCTTCAAAGTTGGTACTTTGAAAACATACACACCAAGATATACACTCTCTTACTCTTATATTCAATTATTGTTTTAGATAGTAACAATTATCTTCTTTGTGGTCAATCAAACTAATTATTTTTCTCTTTTTAACTCCTAAAGTTCCTTGAGTATGTTTCACCAAAAACGCTTCAAAACTGTCATTTCTAATGTACAAACCATGAATGATCAAAATATCATAATTCATTGATTTCAACCTTAAGATCTTCAACAAGATTCTTGTAGTAGATGGCTCAATAAATTTCATGATAATCAACCGTGGAGATGAGAATATTATAGAAATTTGAAAACCAATTTTTTTTATACGATTTTTGACTGGATTTACACACTCTAACTTTTTTTTCCTTAGTTTTTTGCATTATGATTTTTTGGGTTTGTTGACGTGGGCAACGGCTCAAGTTGTTACTCAAACTTTGTGTCATGTAGTGCAAGAATGTGTAATTAGTCAAACATGTGGATTCTGGTTGCTTTCAGATGCCCTAGGTTTTGTGTTTTGCATGTCTATTGAGTAGGAGGGTGTTTATAATCAGAGTTTAAGCGTAGTTCCCCCTTTGCAGGTGGGGGATTTTCAAGTCTGAGATTGAAATTTTGAAGGCAAGGATGGGGAAGACAGCTGTGGATGTAATGAAGGCTTTCCTGCGATTCTCTTTGCAATTTGAGGCAGACCATGCTTACAACATGTTGTCGTTGATGCTGGACCCCCAATTCAAGGGGCTGGAGTACGTCATTCAGTACGTGGGAGTTGCTGCTGCGAAGCAAGTGGTGGAGGACTACGACAGAAAAATTCTGATTCCTTACGTCGTGAAGGTGCACAAGTTCTTGAACCTTGGCGATTTCCAAGCCACGGCTCTTGATCCCGCTCCGTCAAATATTCTGTTTGGTGCTCCAGCGTCTGCTGAAGAAGCTTGCGAGGGCATTCTGATTGCGGAACTATCACTTTTACGGCGCCTCACTATAGTGCATCCAAAAGCGGAGGAACCTCTAATGTGGTGAAGCTCAATGCATTGCGTTTTCCTTTAGTTTCTTTTCTTGCACGACAAATTTTGGCTATTCCAGGGTCTCGGATTTGAAAGGGAACGGATTTTTAGCATTGCCGGTGTGCTCACAAGTCTGCGTCGTTGCCGCCTTGGTTTGAATAACCTGGATAGCTTGATCATGATCAACAAGAACTGGCCTGATGATTCCAGACATGAATGTGAGCTCCGTTTAGAGATATCTATTAACTTGTAAACATGGTGGTACAATAGTAAATTGCTAGTTTTTAGTTGCACGTCTTGTTCACGAGATATAGTAGTGGTTCATTCAAGTCACCACTTAAAACTCCGTCTTCCATGTTCGTCAATCTAAAGATGATTGTACAAGTACTAAGTTTCATTTGTGCTACATGTAAAGCAAATATAATTTAAGAGAGTGTAACGCGTGTTTAGAAGACTAGATCTAATACCATATTATAGTCAACTTAGAGCAATCAAAGAGAGTTGCTTAGTATTATGTAAAGCTTTAGTATACAAATTTTGAGGATGAGACAAGATCGCCTTAAACAATGATTTGTATTCATTTGAGTTACATTTCTAGGTGGATGATTATTAGTTTTGTATTGAAGAGGGTTTAAGCTAATAAACTAACACTTTGTAGATGCTAACCCTTTGAATACTTGCAATACTAAAAAGCCCCTCCAAATCTTGAATCACTTAGATGTTTGACCAAGAAAGCCCTCCAAAATCTTGAATCACTTGTATGTTTGACCTACATCCTTGGTACTTTTCTTTTTTGCCTTTTGATTATTGCTCTAAATGTACAAAACTTATACATGGTGACTTTTTTCAGTGATCAACAACACCCAAGTCTGGTTAAAAGGGAAGTTTGAGGTGTAGATAGTTAGTTACTCCATTCGCAGGCCTAAAGTAGATTGACTCCTAATATGATTGGAAGAGAGTTTATAGAGAGGTGGAGAGAAGGCACAAAATAAGAATTAGAAATGAAGAGAGACTATTGCCACTTTACATAAAAAGACTCATGGATTAAGAAGCTCCATTGAATCCAGAAAATACTCAACATGTAGGAGAGCTTCCATTTGAAAACAAAATGGATCGTTAGATTTGAAAACTATGTCTCGATGCACAAAGTCTTGTTTTTGCTCCCAATGAGCGAGAGCTTGGAGTTCTAAGTGCTCAGAAATATAATTAGGCCACCAAAATAGCATGGGCTGGTTACAATGTGTTGGATGCTAAAGATATTATGAGTTGTTTGCACTTCTTCTCTGAGGTTGCTTTTAAGAATTCTCAAATGTCTTGGTTTCTATCTTCTATAGGAACAAGTGTAAGTTCTATAAGCAATTGCAACTTCAGGTAGGTTCCTACAATGTCAATTTTTGATGTCCTTTTAAAAAAATAAAAAAGTGGAGATAGGAAATTACATTAGGTTTGTGGAATTTTCTTCTATATATTTTACTTGATCTCTAGAAAATTGCTATGTTCTTCTAAGTCAGTTTTCATCAACATGTCTAGTTCTAAAATTCTCCTATACCCTACTACCACCATCAAGATTTACTATACAAGTAACTAATATTATTGCATATGACATTGTCAAAAACAATCTTCCTATAATGAAGATATATCTCTTTGAAAATCTTTAAAGATTTGCCACAATTTTTTTATTACTATTGACAAGGTGACACACCCTTGAAGATTTGGAAGGAAATCATTTAACTATAGAAAAATAAATAAGAAAATATTGGTAGTTTAAAAAGTAATAATATTAGTTGCTTGCTTCAAAAAACTCAAAGGTAATAGAGAGGTGTAACATCATTCTTAGAGGTAACCCTCGTCAAAAAAAATGATTTAGAAGAGCATAACTTTTTTTCTCTAGAAATCTATTGTAAAAGAAAATTATATTCCCAAAACCCTTAGATAGTTTTCCATATAAATTTTTTTTCAAAAAAAATAGATTGAAAATTAAAATTGTAGAAATCTACTCCAAATTCCAATAGTATATGAAATTGAAAGTTGGTTTTTTAGAAGTTAACATGATCACCTTTACATACTGCAATAAAGAATTGCAATTGTCTCAATTTACTAGTTTAGCCATAAAGTTCTTGTTGCCTATAGTGTGAAATTTATTGGATTTTATTACAAATAGATAAAATGAACGTGTGAGAGGTTCCCAATAGTATGTAGCTGGTGTTTGTAGTACAATGGCAGAATTACCTTTTCACTTCTAAAGCACGATTTGCCAATATTGGGCTTTTCTAGAGTTTGGGCAAGTACTTGTAACTTTTATTATTAAATTGAGAATTTTTGAAACCTTTTTTGAATGTTAACAATAACAAGGACTTTGAGGGATTTTTTTTTTTGTCAATTAGACATTTTTTAAAATAGTTATGGTATCTAAAGAGAAATTTTGTGCTCGACGGTCAATTTGCGAAGCCATGCTAATTACATCAATATCTTTGAGATAATTTCAATAAATACTTTATATTGTCGACTTTGAAATTGTCAACTTCGAGATTTCTCTATAAAGCTTCTTTTTGTAAAAAAGTTCACTCTACAAAATATCAAAGTTTTCTCATCGTTACGGGCAATGTACTAAAAAAAACTTCTTTCTTCTCTCATAAAAAATATTATCCTTCCCTCATAAAAGTTAGAAAATTTGTATTTCTAGGTTATTTTCTTTCTTTTAGACTTATAAGTTGGACATCATTCTTAAAATTGACCATTTGGATTGGGACTTTATAATATAATGAATTTCTAGGAAAATAATATGAATTAGCATTTATGTAAATTCAACTTGGAAAAAAATTGTCTTCAACATACTATACTTGGATTTTTTTGTGTAAATTTTTAATGCATTAAGCTTACGTAGTCATCTTTGTCATGCACCATAACCCCAACAAAAATCATAATGCAAAAAACTAAGGAAAAAAAAGTTAGAGTGTGTAAATCCAGTCAAAAATCGTATAAAAAAAATTGGTTTTCAAATTTCTATAATATTCTCATCTCCACGGTTGATTATCATGAAATTTATTGAGCCATCTACTACAAGAATCTTGTTGAAGATCTTAAGGTTGAAATCAATGAATTATGATATTTTGATCATTCATGGTTTGTACATTAGAAATGACAGTTTTGAAGCGTTTTTGGTGAAACATACTCAAGGAACTTTAGGAGTTAAAAAGAGAAAAATAATTAGTTTGATTGACCACAAAGAAGATAATTGTTACTATCTAAAACAATAATTGAATATAAGAGTAAGAGAGTGTATATCTTGGTGTGTATGTTTTCAAAGTACCAACTTTGAAGATGTATACATACCAAGGACTTTGCTACTGATTGAAATTTCAATACATATCTCACAAATTTCTTGGTCATCCTATAAATGCACCTTTATTAAAAGCTGGTCTTTTCTCATGACCTCAAAAGAAAATTTGTCCATATGACATACTACTAAAATCTAAGGCCATTTTGTATATACATGTCAATCTTGATTCTCTTACTTTTTCTTCCACCATTATTAACAATTTGGAAACATAATACCAATGTGCAAACACGATTTACTCGAAAAAACTGTCACATCCATCCTAGCCGCTCCACAAACTCCATGTCAAGCGCAGGAGTCAACGATATAGAGGATGTTCTGGAAACTTACTTGCTTGAATTTGCACTGATTCACTTGCTCGAAGCAAACCCATGATCTTCATCCAACGCAGGATGTCACTTCATTGTCAAACATCCAAGGGCTAAAACAAAAGATGAGGCATGGATTTTAGACTTCGAAATGACATTTCATGTCACTCCAAATTTAGAAATTACAACTCATGAAGATCCATGGTTGTTCTTCCTCTGATAGCCGCAAGTGGTGAAGTACACCAAAGCGGTGGATGTGGAATTGTCCTGGTAAAGTTGGCAAGTGGTGAAATAAAATGTATTTAAGATGTTTTGTATGTTTTAAAATTGGCGACAAAGGACTGTATAAATTGTTGGCTTTCTCACTTTCAAACACCATCGTATGTACTCTTACCAATTCCAAACTTACTAAGAGGGCATTCTTCTGGCATCAAAGACTTGGACACTTAGACTTTGAAGCCTCTCTCAAGTTTTCACTATGGCTGTTTTGTTGAAGGTACCACCTATCTAAAATCAAAGCCTTTCACTTCTAAAAAGCAATGGATCTGTTGAATGCAAGAATCAATCTTTAGTTGTGATAGCGCAATGCCTATGATTACAGAGTTTTCTTCCTTGCAACATGTGGTCTTAAAGTTGCCAAAACCGTGTGTTACCTGCACAACTGAAGATCCACAAAGTTCCTTCAAAACTCAACACCTCAAGAGGCCTTCAAAGTTATTGAACCTAAAAACCTTCATCTTTACATCATTAGTAACAAAATATTTGTTTATGTAACAAAGCATTAGTAAGATAAAAATGGGCTCCAAAAACACAATGTTTCCTCAACCCTGATGGATGGTTGACATAAACTGCTCATTTGTGACAGCAAGCCCGGAACTATTGCAAGCAAGATGCAAAGGTGTACACACCTATTTGCAAGTCCCTGGGTGATGTCATTCTCACAGGCATTCACAGACCATGTAGAATCCTTCAAAACACATTTTCAGAAACACAGCCAGTCAGAGCACTTGGTATTCAAGCAATATTGTTGATGATGTCTTGAGACTACAAACAGTCACTGGCTTTGGCTTCAGGGAGAAGGGAAGATATTCTGTTTTGAGAGAATGTTCAGGCTTTCCAAGCTGGAGCCTTCAATTCCAGGGGATTTGGCTTGACCTTGCCAGAATTGTTTACCCACTAGAACCACTGAAAGTGCTTTGATTTTTGAGAACCGGAGTTAAAAACTTGGAAGATCGTGACCGTTGCATCTTCTCCGGAGGTCCGTCGATCTCCGGTTGACGCCCTGGAACCGGTGCGCAGCTGGTGTAGTGGTATCATAGTACCCTCCCACGGTACTGACCGGGGTTCGATTCCCCGGCTGCGCAGTCGCTCTTTTCCAGAGCCTTTTTGGGCATGAGCCTCGGTCGCCAACTTTGGCAACCCCAAACCTCTTTGGGAATATTGAAAATATCAAAATGTGATAAAATCGAGACAATCATGTGAAAATGGCATTCTTTTTTCTTCAAGGAATAGAAAAGGATTCTCTTTTACCCTCTCTTCCGTCTCTCATACCTTCCATAGGTCTATGTTTTAGAATAGTATTTCTTTTATTTTCTTTTATCACGCTTAAAGAAGATGGACCATTTCTTTCAAAATCCTCATGACTACAACGAGGTCAAGAATTCCTATCACTATTTGGATGGATGACATGGATTTATGTTGTATCACTGATCAAAGGACAAAATGCTAATGCCAAGGCCATTGATCTTGGAATTTCCGTTGATAGTGTGTATCTATTAGGTGATAAGATGAGGATTTGGAATTGAACTCATATTGTGCATAATAAATAAATAAATGTTTGAGTTAAAGAATACATGTGGAGGTTGAAAGAGTTTAAAGGGAGTTTCCCAATAGGTATTTGTGGAATATCTTTATTGTCACATACAATTTAAATTTTACAGTGTAGTAAATTTTTGGTAAATTTTGTAAAAAATTTGGTTCTTTGTACTATCAGTGAGGGAGAGAGCTTGGCAAGAGGAAGATGGGGAGGGAGGGTAAGTCAAGGATTGGTCGAGTGGTTGGACATGAGAGCTTATGGGGTAGACGAGGAGGTGAAAGAGGAATTGGACTAGATTGGACGAAGACAACAATTTAGTTAATTGGCTTCACCATTCTTAGTGACATATATGCGCATGTGGCACAAATTTGTAGACATGGCGTGCAACTTGTGAGCATCCAAATTAATGTTGAATGAGCATTTTATGGTGAAATATCTTGGTTGTTATGGTAATGGCAAAATCTAATATGAGGTTGTAGCCGATAGTTGTTAATTTCTCCTGCTTACTTAAAGACTGTTGTTTGTTTATAATATCGGATATAAGGGCAATTCCAAAATTAGAAATAAGTGGGCTAAGTTTAACGTGAGTTGCTATATTTAGAAACAAGTGGTGAAATTTGTAGAATTTTTTTTTGAACAAGCAACGGTCTTTTAGTGAGACTGAGAAAGTATTATATAACAATATTGTGAATGAATTGGCCTTTGTTACAACTTAATAGACAACCTTGATTGTCAATCATGCAATCATTTAAGTATGATTCATATAATGATGTTTTCTGCAATGAAGCAATTAATATATTTTGGTTTTGTAGCAAAGGCTACATTCTTCACCACATCCACATCTAATTTTAGACATAACATAGTAATTTTATATACTTAATATTGTGAAAGTGTTGATTTGATGTACTGTTGTCAATTATTAAATCATCATTGAAATGACATGAATTAAACATATTTCTCTTGACTTTATAATCTATATCCTCATAATCAAAAGTCTTTGCTAGACATTATGTCAATCTCCAAGCACGCTTGATATTAGGATAGAGAGTTGATGTACATAACATAACATTCATGTTGAAACATTTGATTGGTCTAATAAAAACAAGTACAACATAGAAGGCAATAAAATAGACACTCTGGAGCCTACATTATCTTGTCTGCATCTGCTTTAAATTCAAATAGTGTTTATGACAAATTTTGGTTGTTATTGTATCCATTAATGTTGACAATGGTGGTTGGTCTTCATTGCATCTATATTATCCCTCAATGCTTGTAACTCTACTCCTTGTGATTCCAACAATTTAACGTATTACAAAATGTCTTAAAGTCGTAAATTGACCACTTAATATGTCTTTATCATTGAGTAGAATACCATCTATCTTTAATAAATGAATTATAATGGTGTTTCTGTTAAGTAATCTCGAAGTTTACAAAAATATCTAAGTTCAACTGAAAATCTTCAACGCCATTGAAATAAATTATCAATTATGTTTATATTTATATCTTTAATTAATTCTTAAGTTTATTTTAAAGTGCGCTAAGCTTCCTTAAGATTACATGTTGAAAATCTAATAAACCTATATAATCCGTAGAAAATTTAAAATATAAATCTTTTAACCATTTTTGCCTTCTAAAAATTTACGCATAATTTATTCTAAATATAAAATATATCTTTGTCTTCGAACCTCAGAGCTTCACACTACTGACGTATTGAGTTCATTTATTGACCCTATTTACGTCCATATTAAGGCTCATTTTATATTTGTAATTTATTCTCAATAATGGAAAATTTATTATCATTTGAAGTGAAAAGTTGAAATCACGCATAGTAAAGACACATTCTAAGTTCAAACTGACCTCAATGATACCAGAACTTCATCATGGTGCTACTACTGAAATATTTGCACACAATTCCCTTCCTACCAATCATGCGTGAAACCTTCTTATAAACTGTGCAAAATTGAAACTTGTGTGAAATAAATTTTAAGTTTCTCGGAAATGAAGAAGTCTACTTATCAGTTATGGGTGGCTATGTGTAAGGGTACGGGTCCGGGTATGAAATTCTCGGCTATGGGTATGGGTATGAGGACTCGGGTATGGGTACGGGAATTGTTATATGGTCTCAACCTAGACGAGAAAGAGCGAGCAGGGAACAGAGCTGGGAACTTCACCTTGCTCGTGAGGAAACTTATCCAGTTCGTAGCGCTGGCCGACTGTGCTTCGCAACTCAATCTGGTCGCAATTGGAAGACACAACTCTCGTATCCTCGATGCGCTTCTTCAAATCATTTGGGATCCGCGCTACACGGTGCTGCCACTAGTTTAGACTGAATTTTTGCGACTGCCTGCGAGCGTCCTCAACCATTCTCGGCTGCGTCAGGTCTGCACTTTACTGCTCTATCATTCTGGGATAAACATTTGTCGTCGCTGGTTTTTGTGTCTGGTTAATTCCTTGCGTGTTAGCATTCACACCCTGGCCGAAACGTTTGGTAAGGTGATTGATGACTCGAGCGCGTCCTGCGAGGAGGAAAGGGGATTTCGTGGTTCAATTCGGTGTTGGAATTGTCGAATTCTGCTAGTATGTCTTAGAGTGTTTTTGGCATTGCAGGTTTAGGCTCAGTTGTAGCGAAATCGAGCTTCAGCTTGAATTTTATTTCTTTATGATCTCTTAGTATGTGTTGATCCGATACAATGCAATCAGTAATGTTTCTGCGATTTAGTAATGGGCTGTTATGTAATTTTTCGTCATGCAATGTGACTCTGAGCGACTGCAATGTTTGTGTCTAGATGGAATAATATGATTTTGCGTGAGGTAGATCCGTTTCCTTATCTTCTTTATGTGAATGTGGATTCAATTTGTAGTAACCCAAGATGGGTTGGCAAACATAGTAATTCAATTCTTTACATGCTCTCGGATTGGGTACTCCTGTGTTTGCTACAGCCGACTTCGATGCTCTGTACTTGCAAGATTTCGGTATAGGTTATGCCGTTGAGAACATGCTGTGGCTTTTGCTGTGTCAAGGATTCGCGCATTCTTCGTTTAGGAAATGTGAAAACCCATTTTGTTGCTCCTGAGGATATTAGGGCTTCTTGCTTGCTTGTTTATCTCTCTTATTGTCATGTGGGATTGTTCCGCTTGTGTGCAGTGAGGAGAAAACTATAAGCAGAGAGAAAATCAGTCAGAGAAGTTTCTTGATCCTTGTGGCGCCTACAGCCTGTTCAAAATGTCAGCTCAAATGGTCATGAACTCAATTGCTACTCCTCATTCCTGGGGCCTGAACACTCTAAAGCTCTCCAGCTCAGAAATCGTGGTTTCTCCCGCGTCACGGTGCTTCCTGCCAGCAATCTCGCAGGCTCGACGAGCTAGAACGAGATTCAGAGTTTCTGCTACTTCAAATGGAGGGGACGAAACGAAAGATCCAGTCACGTCAAGCACGTCTACTTCAGTCACCGAGGAAACCAAATCTATAAGCGAGAAAAGAGCTAAAGGTCAGATTGATTTCTACAACTGTGTGTCAAATTTATAATGGCACATAAATCAATATGTGAAATTAACAAGCTCAATCATTTTAGTTGGTTGGTCATTGGGCGGTTGCAGCTGAAGCAGAGGTGAAGAAAGGTCAAACGACAGCTATTGTGACCGGCGCAATCTCTGTGTTACTGGGCGTTGGATATCTTGTGCTCATTCAATTACTCGACACTCGAGGCGTCATCCTAGTGCCACCCCCACCTGAAGCTTTCAATCCCTGATCTGAGAATTTCATTGTTTTTGATGTCCAAATGATAGGAAATATGCTGGGCTTACTCTTGCTCAGATTGTGGTTGAGTGTATTTTAGTTTCATTTCAAGCATCTATTCAGCTTGGGATTGTTGTTAGATGTTTGGAATTTCCTGAGGCACAGATGGATTAACAATCATAGAGTGGGAGCCAAGGTGAGGAAAGTAAACGTTTTGGAGAGAAGATGTTGGTCTGATTTGCACTACAAGGATAAGCGGTAGGCGAGGGGGTGACGGAGTATAAGAAGGGAGTGGGAATGTAAATCCATACCTTTCTCGGCCATTTGGATAAATCAAGTGTAGCACCTGTTCATATCAGTGTAATATCTGATACTAGGGGGACATTGTTCCGCATGATATTAATCTAGTGTGGCTTGATCTGAAGGTTATACTCATGTTAGTGATTATTCTTCTGCTTCATAGATGATAAATTATGCATATGATAGTCTTCTTTCAGTGATACAAGATAGATTCATGTCATCCATCCAAATAGTGATAGGAATTCTTGACCTTGTTGTAGTCGTGATCGTGAGGATTTTGGGAGAAATGATCCATCTTCTCTAGCCACGAACTGCATTGGATACATTGAGTAGTGTCAAAATGTACAGTACAGATAAAGCACGTCTACCATAGGGCATGAGTTGTAAGACCATTTGTATTGGGTGCTGCTAAAGTTAACCCAATAACCTTGAAACCATAATGCCTGGAGAGGGGGAGAAGAGGAATCAGATTGATTAACACACATATTAACCACGACATTTATTTTTTATTGTTTGCAAATTGGTAAGATGAGGAGAAAACATGCATGTGTAGTACAACTTCTTCTCTGATGGTTGGCATCAAAATGAGTGGTTGCAAGGATCATATAGTCATCATAGCCTGGAATTTGTATTCCAAATTAACATTAATACTACCTATTTAGACCTTCAAAGTATACCGCTTTTGAATTAACCATTCATAAACAATGACTCCAAAATACAAACAAAAATGTTGTCTGATGTTCTCAGCGTAATTTGCTTAAAGAGAGTTCATAGAAGAATATCAATTCATTTGTCGTTGTGGAAAAGGGGCGTAATTTGCTTCTTAAAGAGAGTTCATAGAAGAATATCAATTCATTTGTCGTTGTGGAAAAGGGTTGAGAGTAGAGTCTCAATTTTTAACAACAAGAATTGGAACATTTATTACACCACTCTTTACAAATGTACCATTACTTTGAAGCAATTTCTAGAATGTGCTATCATTTTGAAGCAATGCACAATAGCTTCGCTAAGTACATATCACTCAAAAGTATTGAACCGTCATTGCTAATGTAATAAAAATACAAAACCAAAAAATGTAACATACAAATTATCTATTACTATATTCCTTAAAAAGGGTGATATACTAGATTTCAACTTCTATTTTAGTGGATCCAACTCCAAGTCAATCAACAATGAAAGAGACTCCACATCCTACATAATTTTAATTTAAGTTTTTTATTTCATTGAAATTTCACCATTGACATCCTGGTTTCGAACCTGCCCTTCAACTGAAATGTCGAGATTGTACATCCCTTCAAAAATGAAACCCACATGAGGGCTTCAATCTTGAATACTGCCTGCAAGTTTGGAAGGTTTCGAAGGTCGACCACAATCATGCTCGGGAGTAGGGAGTTGAGCTTTGGGTGGAGTCTGGCCTCGACTGCCTGGCCTTGCCATGCCGTGCAGTGTGGAACAACATGTTGCTAATTGTTTATGGATGCTACAAAAAATACATCCTATTTTTAAGCCTAACATGCACACTCTCAGGTACAACAGGGAAATAGGCTTGGGGATGGCACGCAACTCTGCGCTTACTCCTCTTTGCAAGGTACCAAACTCGAGCCCGATATGCAGCCAAGTGGGCATAGTAACCTGGCGTGGCCATGGAGACAGCTCTTGTACAACGCCCAGACGTGTAACATAATTTGTTTGTAAGATTCTGAAAGTCATCTGCCCTGTAATCACATCGCATTTACTTATACCGTTAAATCACCCTAATGAACTGTTATTTTCTTATCAACAAGATGTCATCGTTACAGTGACAATGTTTCCTTGACTGTCTCATCCACCAACACAAGCACAAATCGTATTATATATCCAACAACATCTAAACTTTTGCTTCTCTGTTTACTCATGAAACTACGACAGATGGACCTACAGGGTGGACTTATCTGGTAACTACGTGCATTTATACTGACGTCTTAGTATTTGTTCAAGAGTGTTTTTCCTAAATTGTCAGTATCAAAATTTTAAAGTTCGCATACAGCAGTATCTTAAGCAAGTTAGGAAAAACAAAGCTCTAATTAAAGACTAAAAGTATAAGAGAATTTGTTTATGATGGTTAGTTTGGTCCACACAATTAGGTGAATTCAATGAACAAATTAGACAAAGTGCACCTCGTAGAGAGTTGAGAAAACTTACGTGAATTCCGTACTGTCAAATATCATCTGGTAGTGCGTTGGCCGACTTGTGCCTTTCTCTCCCGCATGGCTACATAAGTAGAAGTCAAAATCACGAGGGTGAACAATCTTGTCATCCACAACAGTACCTGGTGAAACATTCAAATCTCGGCAACCAGAAAGGGCTGCTGAAATATTCGGGGGATTCTTAGCATACTTTTTATCACAAATTTTTCGAAACAGCCGAGTGTGATGCCTTTTCTTGACCACAGCAAATGTAATACAAGGGTCGTAACCTTGAACTGATGTTAATTCATTGGCCGCTCGACGAGCAGCATCTTTCACTGCTTTCACTTCTATATCAAGAACGTCTTGAAGCTGGCCTTCACCCACACCATCTCGGTAAAATATAATGATCTGCGACCATTCAAATAATGATAGCAATAAACTAATCATTCAATGCTTACAAGGTAATCCCATCGTTGATAGAAATGATAATTTTGTTTTAAAATATTAATTTGGGTTTCACAAGCCAGATGAAATCTTCATACTCCTAACACTAGAAGGTGACTACACTTTTTACATTCATTAACTGTGCACTTATGTGCATATGTTTCAAATGCCATTTTTTTGGCATTCTAAACTGGCATATTTCCGCAGAGCTTCTACAATGTCACATTGCTCTGAGGTGTTAAGAAAAAGATTTCTGGTATAAATATTCCCATGGATTCACTAACCTCAGGAAGACCGTGCTGATTAGCTCGATGCCACTCCGTGAGAAGATCGAAAACCATATCCTGTAGATTTTCAATGATTTCGGCGTGACGTTTCTGAGCACGATGGCGTGCATAGAAATATCCTGAATCGGGCCAATCGTTGCTTGCCACAACCGCTGCGATGGACGGAGACTCAGGATCACTTTGGTCTGGGTGCGATACGTCTGCCCCGAAAAAAATACAAGTCCTGTTTCGGATGCTGGCAAGCTTTCCAAAGTGATCAATGGTCTGATGGAGTCGAAAATTGCGTCCACCGCACTTTATGTTAATCTTCATAAGCAAGTTCGTTGCAGCAGTCTTGTTGAAGCACTTGTCAGAGAGATAACCTGCACAGCCAAATTCTAAGTCAGCAAAATACAAGCACTGAGATTAGAGGGCTGATTGCAACATTATATTCATAGAAATCAGGAACAGAAAAAAAAATCTCATGGTGAAAAGACGCCTTTTAAAGCATTCACCTGAAGTCAGGTGAAATATTTAGAGGTTTAAATTAAACTACGGTTTGAATTAGTCACTCACTCTGCTGCACGGGGTAATAATTGACAACTTGAACAATAACTCCTTTCTCAATGTCAGCAAAGTACTTGATTTCGTTGTACAATGGATTTCGCTTCCCGTCAACAACCACAATGATCAACTGACAGTATGAGCCTGTATCCTTCTCATACTGAGGGATGGCATTCAGAATCAAATTGAACGTTGTTGTAAGGGATTCCAGGTGGCTTATATGCGCCTTGCCAGTTGATTGAGGTTTGAGCATAGTTATTCCCATCTCAGATGCACGGCTGCCGAATGTGAACCACCACAACAACGTATGAAAGTTACTCACATGGTCGACAACATCTGGAATTCAAGTAAGGAAATTCGGTTGTTCCGCAATTGTAGTTAACTAGTTTCAGCACTTAATATGCCCTGCATAGAGAAACAAATTCAAAAGGAAACCACCGTTGAACTCACAACTGGGGATATTAAGTTACCTTGTCAACATCAATGGCTTTTTAGAGTTGATATTTCTGATCTGATATGCACTTGAAAAACTCTACACATTCTACGTTATACGTGATGATAGCATGTATTGCTTGGTTCTCTTACACCAATAACACTTCTGTCAATAAGAATATAGAAGCCTATCGCTGTATAAAAAAATACCTCATCAGAAAATGAATCCACTCTGATCGCTTTGTGAACTTTCCTCCCGTTAAATCACACACGCCCCACCACTTGATTTTGGCATCGTGAAGAGCTTGTTTCTGGTTCCACGCCCAGAAGCCCATTCTCCCAGGATCAACAGGATCCGTGTTATCCTTGTACTGAATGATGGGTGCTCTCAAGATTCTACTTTGAACTTCCGTCATTTTCGTGTGGAAGCCAAGATCGATAGCAGCACAGAAGGGGTCGCTGGTGAGCACAAACAACAATAGGTTAAATTAGACAGCGATAGGGACAGAATAGTAACCTCATACACCGATGCAGACGTTCAACTCAGCATTATTTCTGTTACCTTACAGGACGGTTGATATCTACTGAATATTTTTCCTCCATCATGTCCGTTATTCTCCTGCACCTTGAGTCCGGATTCCTCCAAGAACTTTCACACTGATACGTGCTTTTGCTCTTAATAACTCCTTTGCCAATAAATCTCGTTACAGGGGCAAGCTTTGCCAATTCCATAGGAACATAGACTTTTCCTTTGGACGATTTAAGAATCAAGGATGGCAGAAATTTCCACACAATATCTTTCTCATACTTTTCTTTAAAATAATCCGTAACGCGTACGTCTGGTATATTTTGTGGTTGTTTAATAAACCTAAGTTGCCATGTTGCTTCTTCAGTGAGCCCATCAATTTTGAATTTGCGTACAACAGCTCCAACGTAATGATCGAGCACCACTTCCATACCCAGTAGAATATCAAGGCAGAAATCCCTGCAGTTTTGAGAAATTAAGACTTCAAACTGGGTTAAAAGTCTATCAAGTCAAATCACGAAAGGGAATCACTTCTTCTCGAAATTCTTGACAAGATTTAATGAGCAACAATAAATCTCACCTCTCGTTAAAAACACAAAGTCTGATACATAATTCGATAAACATCATGAAACAAGAATCATACTAATGTAATTTAAAACAAAGCATTCACACAACTCAACTTTCAACCTTATCGTATCGAGTTTGTCATGAAAAATGATTTTCAGATTGATTACCGCTGTACGTGATTCATCTCGCCGTGTTTACAGAATTTTGATTTCAGTGCTCTGTCCATCATATCCGCCACAAAGTCTAGAACAGTTTCCGTTTTGAGGTCTTTTGAGAAGAAATTACTGCTAGAAACATCCACATTGAGCACTAGTCCTTGCTTTGTTGGCTTCAAGGTTTTGAAAAAACCAAAAGACGAGTTAATAAACCTGTTCACTGGAGTGGCGAATGAAGCATCTGGATAGTACGAACACGGCCCTACCTGGACTACCTTACAGTTATTCCGGTATTGTTCTCGCAAAATACATCCGAGTGCTTTGATGTACTCTTGATAATTAGACCTGGCATCACCCAAGAGATGATCTTGGAGAGACTTGCCAGTAAGAATTGGTTTGGGCTCCAATTTAACTTCATAACACGATATCTGGTTCTCCCTTCAGCATTGTACAATTGCGCAAAGGTGAGTAAAAATATTCTTATGCATTGATAACCCTCAAACAGATTTGCAAACTGAAAAGAAATGTGATGCGGAGTCCAGACTGATCTTCAGTACTACATATTACATATATACATAAGGGAAAGAAAGAGTGATGTACTAGATCATTACCTTTCAAAGGGCAGGGGATAAAATTGCTCACATAGCGTTCCAAATGGGAAGGTTCCATTACTGTACAGAAGTGTACTTCCATCATAAGCCAATATTGATTGACTTCCGAATATCTCTTTTATTTTTCCTTTCACAAAGTTTAAGATCCTTATCCTCATAATATCTGAAGCTCCTGGTGTTACGGTCATCGTTTTGACATGGATGTTTCCAAATTTGAAAGAATCCTTCACTTTAAAATGGTTAACCAGGACAATTTCACCCTGCAGGTTCATCGTCATGTAAGCCCAGCGCAATCAGAATTTATTTTAATACAAACGAAGTAAGCCTCATCACGAAAACCACTATCAGACCTGTGACTACCAACCACATAGTAGAAATGAAAGACTCAGTGAGATGATGGAAAAAACGTCGAAAGAAATAGCTTCCAAATCTAGATAACAATCTGCAGGTTTCAAATATCGATAAACTGATTTCCTTGGAACAAGTTAAAAGAACTCAGTTCTCACGATCGTATGAAGAGTTCTATATATTGTCATCCACGATTGATAATGAAGTCTAGTCATATCTGAATTATGCATTAAGTAGGATACCATATCAAGGAATTCTATGTATGCTGAGCCTCGACTTGAGTTCTCTGCTAGGCATTTTTCTAGAGGTTGCATGGCTTCCCTCAAGTCCACCTTGTCCAGAAGCATAGGCAAAAAATTGCCTATAACATGCTTCCTACGCTATGATTAGAAAAGTCATAGAAGTGTACCCAAAATGTAGGTAGTTGATCAACCAAGGGATTTATGTCCTAGATTGTACCCTACTAAGAAAAATCACTGTGGCATATCACTGTAATGGAGTGACATGCAGACGGCGAGTGTGCATCAAAAGTGCGCCTCATGATTTATGTGTTATGTGAATAACAGAGCATTGTAAGGGATACAAAATGACGTTGAAAGAGTTCTATACCCTTCCTGAGGTGGCTTTCTCAGTCGGTCTTCTAGCTAGCAATCTTGAATCATCGTCATGAGGTGGGGCACTTCCAAAGTAGGAGGATATACTTGATATGACGGCTCTGGATCCCGGACTAGGTGGACGCCCAGAGGGGGAGGGAGTACCCGGACACGAACATCCATCCTTCTTGGGAGAACGTGGCTCGACTCCTGGAAATTTGTCTCCTAAGTTAAGGGGATCAAGAGGTCGAATTTTGGTGACGCCAATAGCCTGCACAGGCTCCCAGATTGCAGACGCAGGGGGTAATGATGGTGCTTTAATTGTGGCGGATCCACCACCACACATTGATGTAGGTCTCGAACTGGTCGGGGGTAAGTAAACTTCTTGCACCTTGATCTCACTCTGATGGCTGCAAGAGTTCCAAGTTCTACGAGGTTGGGCACGAGGTCCTGATATAAAAGAAAAGCTCTTTTAAATCATTGATGACCTCCTAGCTATGAACAGATATAAAATGTACTAATTTATAACCAAACTCAGTTCTCGAGCCCGGGATTCCTTTACACTTGGCTTCTCTTCTAAGACATCTAAACCATAAATCCTTTGCATCTTGCAAGCAGCAGTCACTTCCACATTAGACTTCTCAAGTGAATGCGGATGCACTGGACAAAATATACCGAAGACGACACTCGTAATAAATCCTAATCTTTGTTCGTCATTTGAACTTTCATGACTGAAATGCTGGTTCATTATCGACAATGACAAACTAAGCCCCATCATAAATACGAATCACCAGCAACGAGCTTTTCAGAAAGAGAGTGAAGTGATCACCTGGTGCACACATCGGACGGAGTTTGCCTGGCACCTCCTGAGACAGGCATTGTCGCTCCCGAGGGTCAGCATGAGGACGCAATGATCCAAACGCCAGGGGCCGCACCTTTCCTGAAGAAGGACCGTGTTTCTTAAACCCAATCTCGTCGAAGGTGGCACCCGGGTGTCCTTCCCCGCTTTCACCCGCATTCCATCGCTTTACATGGCGAACGCGCACATCAGGACGAGGACTTGATTGCCGGCTCAAGGGAGACAAGCTGGGGGAGATGAGGTGGGGTTTCACCCGATGCAGCGGAGAGGAGCAAGGGGTGCGCGGCACCTTGCCTGCAGAGCAGGGACGTGACTCCGCAAGGGACCGCGGTTTTGGCGTCCTCGGACAAGAGTACCGCGTCATTGGAGAGCATGGTCGACTGGTTCGCTGTGGGGCACATGGTCCATTGGGTTTTCGGCAACACGAGTAGGATTGCGCAGGGGAGCCTGGGCGACTTTTAGCAGCAGAGCTTGGGCGACTTTTAGAAGCAGAACCTGCACGACTCTTCAAGTTCGAGCTGGATCGGCTCTTGGGTGGGGTGCATCCTCTGCTCCTCGGTGGAGAAATTCCTCGACTCCTTGGGGGAGAGCATAAGGGACTACTGTCCTGAGGCGGGGTTGAAGAGGACGCTCGACTCCACGGTCGGCTGTGCAGTGCTGAAGAGTTTCCTCGTCGCCGCTGCTGCTTCTGCCGTTGCCTTCGTTGCTTGATGGGACACTCTGAGGGGCATTCTGGCGGTACGTACTTACAGCCAGGAGGAAGGTATTTCTCCAGAATAGGTGCCATTCTGATATCCGCTTCTCCAACGCAAATAAAGTCCTTTCCTACTTCAATCTACCCAGAAGAAAAATAAACCAAGGTTGGTGAAGCAAGCATTGTATATCACTTCGGCATTGCACTCTGTTCTTGAAATCGAGAGCGCCTCCATCTGCTTCTTGCAGTCACCTTCGCTCCAGAATCAGGACAAAGACGCTACATGATGCCGATGAACAGTTGCGTTGGTTCAGTGGCGGCAGAGGCGGAGCTTTTACCTCTCACCTTCATAGCAAGCCCAGCAATAGACCCCTCAGTGCTCCCTGCTTCTTGAATAGCATTTTCACTAATATAACACTTCAGCATGTTTCTTCAAATTTCGTAGGACTGATAATTATCTCAGTAATTCGATTTGTGAATTTGCAATAACAGCATGACTATCGCTATCTCAATCAAGGAGTTTCAAAATCGAATCACATATGTTTTAAAGCAGTATAGTTTTAAAGCAGGAAACATGGAGGCCGAGATAAGTGACGAACCTTCCGTCGAATTTCAATCTTCAGATACCGCTGTTCATCCGGTTGCATATCCTAATATTCTGAAAGCAGGTATGCAGTCACCAAATTCGCTGTATGTATTGAGCGTAGGATACACTTCCGGCAGCGATATACGGTACCCGAAAGTGTGCTCTTTCGCAAAGCAGATTTAAAAGCAACAAAAGAAAAATTCCTATACATCACGCAATCTTGTACCAAGAAACTAACTGCACAATGAGGAGGCACATATGGTCGAGATGAGAGAACAGACTACCACAATAATCGAAATCTTTCACGTGAACATGACGTTTATATCTGACGAGAGAGATTACGCACAGACTCAACTAGGGAATTGAGATTTCAAGCAGAACATTTTGAATCCCTACGTTCCAGGGCTTCAGAAACCCTAAACCTCAAGTACTTCATAACATTCTTCAGCAGTTGCTCTTATCATGTGAAGAAGATGAAGTAAACGTGGAATACACGTACAGCACATATACGGTACTCATAAAATGATCATGCACAGTACTACAGCTTTTAGAGGGACCACCTTTCAGTACATTATATCTCAAATGCTGAAAACCTCGGTTGCCCATGTGCCATACTAATACTACGATCTCGTTGACGCTACACGTCCAAAAACTAACCCCATCAACGCATCGTACATAATTCATATTATTAGAAAGAGAGATATTGAAGAGTACCTGGAATTCAATCATGAAATGTTTTCACAGTGAATCAGCCCTTGGAAGACTTGCAGAGCATAGACAGACTCAGGGTCGCAATTGAACACCATTCCTGAAGTAGCAATCGTCAGCGCGAAGCAAGAGCCAGACATCCGCAATTAGGCTCCAGTCACACTTTCCATGAAACGCCCGTGGGGCTGGAGCCGACATAGATCTCTTCCTCCCGCTGGAAAATAACCACCAAGTGCATGGATCGCGCATCACCCTCAACGACCGCGTCACGCCCCCCAGTCATTAAAAGTCCCTTCCCTAGTGATTACCACTCATGCTCATGGTGTCCGTTTCTAATTCAGCAGCTGCCAGCACCCCAACGGCGACAACGAACCCTTGTGCTTGATCGCCACTTTTGCCTACACTAAAACTGGCGCTCATGTTGCAGCACTCGCGGAGACACGCTGCAGCTAATTAAAAAGCTGTACTGGATATGGATTAGTACTACAAGGAAACCTTGATCAGCTGGCTGGTGTTGAGTGCCAGGATAAAACGCTTGTAGGCCTAAAGGCGAGGTGTAAGAGGTGTACGTAAACCAAACCAACAGGGGCACTGTATTGTGCTTCCTGGAATTATTGACTGTGACGACCATGCTGCCTTTCTTTAGACAATCGGTAAATGGTCGTACAGAAAATTTGAGGTATTTTGATATTTTGGAACGGACTCAATCTGCAGGAGATAATAGTGTGGTATCATACTGGAATGGACAACCACCAACGAACTTCGAAATAGCACATCGACCTAAAGCCAGCACTGGCTGGAAAGTGTTTAAGATCGCAATCCATCACTTCAAAACGCCCAGACGCCTTTCGAGTTAGAAACAGAAATATTACACCGGATAATGCATTGCATCTGCACCAGCAAAAACAACAAGATTATGAAGCAGAAATAAGAAAAACAACAAAATCCCCATCCAGAGACCATCCAACGACCACCAACAACTCTCCAACATCCAAATAGTCTCATCATGCATACGGCACTTCAGCTTGTAAACTTAAACTGAATGTCACAGCTCCAAAAGAATTGAAGGTAAAAACCAGGACTTCCTTCTCGCCTGGACCAAATATTTTGCTCGCAGCCGTATCCAAGCAACAAATACAAGCGCTAGAATTTTCAATCCTGAACTAACACTAACTGCCACAGGTGGAGGAAGTCCCACCGCAGTAAAGAGATCTAATCTGATGCTGTTGGATAAACCCAATGTTTTCATCGCTACATAGCAGATGTTATAAATCAAAAATGTCAATAAGGTACACTGTCATAGATTGGCATAAGAGGGATCTAGTTTAATAAAATGGGCTAATCTTCGGTTACAAGGGAGGGTAGAAGTAGGAGCTCATAGCAAAACACAAGAACAAAAAGCCTCCAATCGTGGCAACAGTTCGTTGAGATATTTTCAACGCCAGAAGTCGGCCTCCCACCACAGCAACAGAGGTACATATTGTATGTCCAACAATTGCACCCAGCGTCACTCCAAAAGGATTTTTGTGCATTGCAAGCTGAAATTTACACAAATATAAAACATATCAGCCACGAGCACCTGTAGTTATATACAAGAGCATGAATCAAGCTTTAGTCTAAAACAAGAGCAAAGGCAGTGCATACGCAATTTAATTTCTCGATTGCGAAAGGCATAAAATGGACAAGTTAGGAGTACATACAGCAATAGTTGCAAGTTGGCTTCGATCTCCCCATTCAGCCAAAAAGGTCAAGATGAATGACTGCACAAGTCAACCAAAACAGTGATAAGTATTACGAAGTACCATATTGCACCGGGTTGAAAACTGAATCAGGAGAAGAGTGGCAAGCCCATTATTCACACATTGGCAATCCTTGGTAATGAACACACCTCAAGAAATATCGGGGTACAGAAGCGAGCAAAAATACGGCGAAACAAATTCTTTTTCTGCGGCCCTCCTTCCAGTTTTTCTTCAACCTGCACCAATGTCCGTCAAAAAGACGCAGTAAGATGATAAGATCGATAAGACGAGATTCTACGCAGGACAGTAGGGTAGAGACATCCAGTTCTCACATACCGTTCCAGGCTTAATGTGGTCACATGTACTCCAATAGCTCCACACATGTTTGTGACCGAAGTAATTCCCATCCAAATTTAAACAGAAACAAAACCAACAATTCTATAAGACAAAAGGTGAACTAGACATTACTCACCTCTTCAAGCTCCTTCTGAGGAGTACTATGGGCATCAGACATCCACGCAATGTAAAGCAACCGTAGTCCGAAAAAGGTGTAGAGTCCTGTCATCATCATTCAAACGAAATGAGCATTAGAAAATATGCAATCATCCGCAGCAATGTTACTATGATTTAAGACCCCATGAACAAAATGAAGCAGTTCTTCTATGTAAGGTAAGCGACGAAAGTTGTTTCCAGTGCTTGAAAAACAAAGATTGAAGATAAAAACCTGTTGCAAAATGGTTGATAAAATGTTGTGAGATCAAATTGGGCACTATTACACCAAGTCCAGTTGACAGAATCTGTATTGAGGCGCCATTTAAAAAGTACGTTAGTCATTGGTCTGCAAGTAACATCGGAATGGAACCACCAGTCTCTGAATCAACCCGAAAATCATGAGCCATCCATCAGATCCGTAAGATTCTACAGTGCAGATGCTCCATCTACAGAAAGTGACACGTTCTGAATCCATCCCAAGATTGAAATTATTAATAACCTTGCAGATAGCCAGGACTCTTCCAAATGCTGATAAATCTACATCAATAACCTTCCACGCTAGAACAAGACACAGCAGTACTTACAGTCATGACGATAAGAGCAGATAGTGCTCCAGAGAGCACAATGGATCGAGGATGTCTCATTGCCATCAGGGCCGCAATAATAAAAGTCTCATCGCCAATCTAACCGAAAAGATAGAATTAATTATATGGAGAAAACATGGCATGCGCAATAATGCTACAAATTGAGGAAAATTTTATGATTCTAAAGAAGGAAGAAAGAACAGCCACAATTTAGCGCAAAATTAATGACAGAGCAGCAACCCCAGAGAATGAACAGTAATATTCACCCCATACATACCTCACTAACTAGGATCATAGACAGACTTGAAAAAGTCGCATCCGCAAAACCATTGCCACCGGCTGCATCGACAACTTCGTCCACTCCGGCCACTTTCTTGTCGGTGGGAAAAACATCATTCTTGTTCATTATCAGCTACACAGGCCAAGATGTCAACTAGTAAGATACTTTCCCATAAACTATTTCCACCAACACATACACTAGACGCAATGAAACAGAAAAGATGATCCAATACCAGCTCTGCATCCTCGTCAATGCCCACTATTTTTAATGAAAAAAAATCACCTACATAAACCAGCATGCTGGCTCCAGCAACATGAATATGACCAAGCAGGAAGAATTTTACTGTCCACCGTTTTAATTCTGAGAACCAATTGTGCCTCACTGGGAAACACGAACATGCACAGAAAGAACTAACAGAAAACTTTATTAAAAAAACTTCCGATTGTACAAATTTCTCCCAGCACTGCCATCAAATCCCCACGAAGTGTCCCTTCATAAAAACATAATCCATAATCCTAGATTGCTTCAAGATCGAGCATAAAGTACATTCACTTTTTGATTTCGCCACGGCCAGTTCCATTCACTTAATCCACCAACCATACACATATCAACATTGATGGACTATATCAAAATCCACACCCCCACACGACCTGAAAAACGAAGAAACAAAACAGAATGCCACACAATCACAGGAGAAAGCTCGTCCTCCCAATCACGAAATTAAAACCAGATCGTACCTTATTGCGACGGAAAACAGTGTCAGAGTCTCCAGAAACACCGCCAGCGCCATCCAAAGTATTCTCCACCTGCACCACCACCACCAACCCCCCAAAAACCCACAATCAGTCCCAAACTGCCCAGATCCAACCATAACACAAAACCCTCCCCCCTCCACCACCTAACCAAACACAACCACACGAAGAAGAATCCACTCCAACCCAAACCCTAATCAAACGCAATCACTCTCATTCCATCCTCCCCAAAACCTCTCCTCCCCGTCCCCCAAACAAATAACCAACAAACCACACTCACCTGCTCCTGGGCAAAGAAACACGGAACCACGAGCAGCAGCAGAACCAAGCGCATGGCGTGCATGGACGCCATGGCCAGATCTGGTTCAGAAACCAGAACCTGCCCCTCTCTCTTTTAGAAAAACTGAAACCCCTGCCTCTTACAACTTCAGTGACCTCAAACTAAACCTCTCAAGCTGTAAAACTCTAGCTATGTGAAGCTCCTGATGTAAAATAACCGCAATGACGCCCCTGATCTGAAGGTGGCGATGGCGATGGCGATGGCGATGGCGAAGGCGACCTTCGACGACGCCCCCATGCAATGAAACTCCAACACATGCTCCCTTCAACCATCTATTCTCGCGCATTTCACAGCACACGCGCCCAGGTATCGCACCGGGTATAGTGGTAGCATCATGGTAGTATCGGACGTGTATCGATTCCTGAAGGAGGACACGATGCCTCGGTGATGGAAGGGCGTTGTCGGGTTATTAGACGTGTATGTCATAGTTATCAATCCGGATGGCTGGACGCGACTGAGTGCGATTGCGGGAGTGTGACTGCGTGCCGTTTTATGCACCGACTGTGCCGTTGCACGTGTTGATTGTGGGGGCCAATGGGCGAATTCGATTTGGGTTGTTTGTTTGGTGCGGGTTCCGCGTGGTTGACTGCGCAGTTGGTCCCTGGATCTCGCGGTGGCGGGTGGTGGGGTCAAGGGGTCGTTGTTGACGGTTATCGACTTTGGGTTTGGAATACTTGGGCTGAAAGAGTGCGTGTGTCGGTTTTGGGTGTGGTAGCGGGTTTTAGTGTGCCTCCATTATTTGTTGTGTTGTGGAGTGCACTGTTTACTGGAAATATTTTTGAGCTTGGCGAGTTTTTGAGTAGGCACCTACTGACCCTGAAGATTGACTAAGAGAATTAAAATCATTTTATGGTCATGGCTCTTGGTGTAGAGCCTTGACCATGAAAAATCAAAAATCACTTTTTAAATGTTTTGGTCATTTCTCATAGTGTAAAGTGGATTTGGACCGGGATGACTTTTGGCCAATCACTTATTTTTGCCCAACGGTCCCTTTGATTTTCATCGAGTTACCTCTTTGCTTCAATCCAACGTAAAATCCATTGGAGCATGAAACATTATCAACTCGGCAAAAAATAGCATATTTAGGTAACCTCAAGCTTTGCGATCAATCTCATTTTTTCAAAGTAGTACAAAACAAAATCTGACCGAGACAACTTTCTTGTACTATCACAAATTTTAAAGGTTCGTGGAAATTTTGGTCTCTGAAGGGATGAGAATGAATAAAGAGTTTGGTCAAACACCAATGGTTTTTTCACCTATACATAGCAATTTATAGCAAAACCAGTAGAATGTTAAAAAATGCTAGTTAATTGAATATTGAAAGGGGGAAAACTTTCAATTTAAATAACTAGAATCGTGCTCTGCAAGGTTAATTGGTGTTACCCATTAGTTGAGCTGATAAAATAGCCTAAACTGCACTTGTTGCAAAGAGGTGATTGTCAAGATTGTTGGTTCTTTAATGTGTTGTAAGAGCATTAGTACAACAAGTCATATCCAAAGTCCACTGATATTTTTAGATCATCAAAAATAACCCTTGTGACAAGATTTTTATATAATAAGAAAGACAAAATCAACAACAAATTTTATTCCAATATACGAACTTGCACCGGGGGGAAGCACAATAAAGTGGACCACAAAAGTGCTTAGCTCATTGCCAATTTCAACCCGTTGTGTAAACACGCTAGAAAGTGGCATCTAAAACTTCTTGATGGGAAATTAAGTTTGAGATACGGAAAGTAGACTTGATGTACTACAACTGCCGAAATTTGCGTTCGCAGTTGTTGAGTTGAGACACCTCTATGAACACCACAAAGTTGAACAAAGTGAATGCAGTCATTTGGAAAAGTGACCGTATTACATTGTAGTTTTGACAGAAATCACTTTTGACTTTGCGGGGCCCTTCGTTTGTACATTACGCTTGTAGAAATGATCCAGGTGGCTGTGTTTGCAATCCTAGATTGGCAAAAAGTATCCCCGGGACGTTTTTAAAACATTGTTTTCGGTGAAACTTTTTGTGAGGTTTTTTTCACCGAACATTATTTTTTAAATTGGAAAAACCATCCTCTAAAGACAATAGAAGGCCCCAAATGAAGAAATTAAGACCTTGGAAAAGTTCATTTTTATGATTTAGAACTAAGGGTCAAATTAAGTTTCAATTGAAGATGTTTTTTTTATTGAGATGCCTGTAAGATACTTTATGAAACCTTAAAAAGTGACTAAAATGCTCAAAAACTACACCAAAATGCTCAAAATCAGCTTTGAGCTATAAAAAACAGCACACTTCATATTCACTTCCTAGTGATCACATATTGCACTTGGTGGTCCACTTTATTGTGCTTCCCCCCCACCTCTTGAATGTTCATTGAAAAAAAGTTACACTCTATAATGTCCGTTCAATAAATTTCTTATAATTAGTAAACAATGTGGTGACCGTATAGTCATGCAATTTAGGCATTGTTCTTGCCATATCTATTGAATTGTTTAAAAGCTTCTTAACTTACATAATGGCCAATACAGAAGTTGAGATAAAAATACTAATAATACTATCTTTGCATTTGTATAAAATTAAATACTTCCAACTTACATTAGTTTCAAAATCATGTTGTTGTAAAACATCATTAGAACTCATGACTTGGCCTTAACAAGGTCAAAGCAACAATATCATCAAAAGAGGGCCCTTCATAGTATAGTGTGAAAATTTACCAAAAAGCATTGGGATTTTATGAATGAGGATGAGCATAATGTTTGGCTGAACTAAGCAATCGATGGTTTGAATCTTTTGGAAAGAACAGTCATGTGGTCCATCTCGTTGGTTGATGCTGTAGAGTTTCCCGAGCCCATATGAACTTCAGCAACGGTATGCTTAGTTCCAGGTTCAGATAGAAACAGGTTGAGAAGCGTTACCTTCACGACCAAACTAACTGTCTGGTACAAAAACTCGCACAATCTAAAAGAATTACGAGAATGATGTAGTCTAAAACCACATCAACACGGTTCACAAGCCTGAGTACAATGATTGTTTCAATCCGAGAGCACACGCCATGGCTTACACCATAGCCATACCTGCTTTGGAACATGAAATTTCAGGGACTACCACCACTGTCAAGCTTAACCCTTTAGTGCCCAGCGACTTTTGGGGGAAAAGTTCTGTTTCGAGACCCCAGCGTGATCACGATTGAACTGCTGGCGGAGTTAGATGAATTTCCAGAATCGGAATGTTGGAAACGGAAGCCAACTCGAATAGCTTCCCAATGCTTGACTTCGTAGGTGAATCTAAGCATTGCTATTAGGAGTTTTTGGCATGTATTTGAGCATGTTTACTATCCTGAAATTCAGAATACAGTGATGGTGCTCCCGGGCCATGCAACGAAATCGAGTTCCAAAAAAACCGTAAAATCATGAGGCACTTGGACCGGACTCTGAACATGTATAGAGATCTGTGGCAAAAAGAATCAGCTCAAATTTTTTTTTTTTGGAATTGATATACAATTATTCACACCGAAGACATCCATCTGGATACGATCCAGCCAATACAGTTCACGGCGGATTTCAATGCCTTCGGAGAGGTGATCACGAAATCGCAACGGCTATTGTGGACTGAATCACACCTACAACAAAAGGGATCCCAAACTTCAAGCTAATACACCGCAAAGTTCACCAAAATTGAAAAAATACCGAACAGGCTCTATACACTTCGGACCGCCAGTGTATTTCCTTCCACCTTCATGGCCCACGAAACAACTGCAGACACCTGGCATATCTTTCCCGCAGAGAATGAAACTGGTTACGGATGCACTTTGGGGAGCGCAAATTATACATAGGGGGTTCTTCTTTTCCCTTCCACGCTAGTTTTCTTTCTTACGGTGTTGCAGTATAATCATGTACTTGAGGGGTCTCTCATGATCCGATTCGAAATTTTTTTTTTCCAACTTGCAGATAATGTTCACGCCCTGGTCCGTCCCGGTATACACTTTTGCTGTCCCGGAATAGCGTCACCGGAATTCCAGTTTCCGATGCCCCAGCGACCACAAATGGGTCTGCTGGGCACTAAAGGGTTGACGCGATCATTTCCCAGACCATGGCCATTCCCACAAACATAGTTATCTTAATCACAATCCTTTTCAATCCCAACACTGCTCGGATGTTTTGCCAGCAGAACCTCACTTGCAAACCGGTTCCTCAAGAGTATATAGCGGGTGATTAATTGAGTCCAAACGAGTTTAAATGCCGTCAAATTCTAGGCGAATCATGTCGGCAAACACCCCAAGGGTCTGCCTCTCCTTGCTCCATCAAGCCACCAAGCTCATGCATCCAAGGAAGGGAATTTCATCCAAAGTAAGCTGAGCGACATAACCGACTCAATCATGTATCCGAAAGCATTGTATGTAATTCATTGATCCGCTCAATATTGTATCTGTGACTGTCGTGAAAGACTGGCTATGTCCGACTGTCCAAAACATGACCTCATACTTATTTGCAACATGAGCCTGACAATGAACCATGATTCATCACGAACTTTATAACCAGAACTTTAAAAAACCAACACTTCTGCATCTGGAGGAGGCCTGAGTGAGGTCGATCAACAGAACCAACTCTTCACTCTCCAGCACCAAAACTCCACAGCAGCGGTCGATTAACAGAGCTACACGGCAGTTAATTGCAACTCGTCTACACTGATGCATTCATTATCCATGCATCAATCTCAACTCGACCCTAGGACGTATCAACTCGTCTACTCAAGGCAACCTCGGTCACCTTCGTGGGAGCGGTTGCATATTAATATTTAAAACTACTCTTAGCTACCCAAACTTGCATTTAACTAAGTTGTCAACTCTTCACTCAGAAACTGGGCGAAACCTCAAGCTTGACTGAGGAGGTTGCATGTTTTCGTCGGAGATGTGATCCGGGCTGCTGCAAGCGCAGCCTCTGCGTGACTACATGTCCGCTGCTCTCTCATCATTGTACACTAGTTGGAGTGAACTGGTAAATTACATCTTCAGAGGACCCGCGCTTCGGGTGATGGCGGGGACGATGCTAGCGGGGCGTGACGACGTGCTGAAAGCTTTGGCGTAGACACCAGCGGAGGTCGCCTTGGCACCGGAGCCAGTGAAGAACGCTCCCTTGAGGAAAACGTCGCCGCTGGACGCCCAGTTCCAACTCTGCCACCCGCCGTAGCTAGGTCCGTTGTCGTTGATCCGCTTCGTCACCTCTTTCTTGCTGCCGGGGTTGAAGATGTTGCCTTGGCTCAGAATGGTGGGGTCTTCGCTACCTCCGATCGCGTAAATGCCCCACCCGGCCGTGTAATCGTTGTTCAAGATGTGGAACACTCCGAATCGGCATCTGCGTGCGCAACCATCATGGTCAGATCACTATGAGTAACCTTAGCTCAGGCTCTAAACTTCCCTGCTCTTCCATGAAACTGGTTGTACATAGAAGTAAAAGTAGTGGCATACCTTGGCAAGCGTTGAGTGAGGCCTTGTCCGAAGTTGTTGAATGCCACCGTCACCCTCATGGCTCTGTCGAAGGTGTGGTCGGGGGAGGCGCCCAGCAGCATCACCTTGTTGTGATTCTCGAACAGGGAGTTGGAGACCGTGACCATGGATGATCCGCGAGTGACATCGAGCAGCCCATCGGTGGCCTTGGCGAGGTAGCAGTGGTCCACCCACACGTCGTGCGAGCCCCAGATGTGGATGCCATCGCCGTCCGTCACGCCGCGGTTGACCACTTGCGTCGGTGACACCCGGATGGTGGACGGTCCCGAAGGCTTGATGTCGTGGATGTAGAGGCCGTGGAGGATGACGTTGTTGGTATTCTGGATCGTGACCTGTGACCCCCCGGTGATGTGCACCTCCGCGCCACGGCCGTCGATGGTCTTGTACGCGCCCACCCACAGCTCACCCTTCAGCTGAATGGTCATGCTCTTGGCGAAGATGATCCACAGCGGCCCGTTGCGCGTCACGCCGTACCGGAGCGTTCCCGGCTGAGGATTCTTGGTGTCGTCTGCGTTGCTCGTGACGGTGTAGATGGGGCCATTCTTCCCGCCGATGGCATTTCTTCCGAAGCCGATAGCGCAGCTGGCGAGCGCCTGGCGATGGCTGCGCCAATTCGGGTCGCAACGCCAGCAATCATCAATGGGGTTACCCGTGCCGCACCCGCCCATGGCCTTGGCCAGAGAGGTCAGCATGTCGTCCGCAGCGGTGACATTCATCACATCAGCCGAAGCGAGGCTCAATCCACTGTCACCAGAAAACAAATATCATCATGAACAAAATCAGTCATGTCGACAGAAACAGAGGAGAACCACATTGAAGCAGAGGATCTAGAACATTGAAATTTCGCTCTGGGAGCTGGTACAAGATCTGTCAAGTTCAGCAGATTTCAGATTGGATTATATGTACATGTGTGTTCAACTTACTCGTCATTGGCCTTGTAGACGGTGTCTGCATTGGAAGTGTCGAAGAACACCTCGTCATTCTCGTACTGAGACTGGGAAAACACCACTTGATCATTACCCGGTTGGAAAGCTGTGTCATCTGAGAAGCTGGTGGCAGTGGTGTCGGCTTGGACTGTCTCAGGTGAATCAACGAAGACACCTTCCTCAGTCGAGTCGACCGGGTTTGTGGCAGCGAAGCTCTCGTAGTTGTATGTGTCCTGCTGCGTCGAGTCCGGGATGTCCAGAGTGTCTTGAGTGGTGAACGATTGGCTGTTGAAGGAAGCATTCGGGTCTTGAGGATTTCCGAAGCTACCTTCGGTGGAAACATACTCTGCTGTGTCGTAGTCTCCGGGCATGGACCTCGCGTGGAGCCCTGTCCACTGCGAAGCCAGCACGGTCAGCAGGAGGAACACTGGGGTGAGCGTCCTGGTCGCCATTCTGATTGCCATGGATGGTGACCGGACCCTGTTGTTTGGCTATGTCGATGTAGGTGCACCTCAAATCTGCAGAATGGATACCGCATTGCATGTTCAGTACTGAATCAAGATTAATGGCGATCAAGAGGCATTCAGGACATTGAAGCTGCTTCTAAAATGTTTGAGTCAGCATGAAAGAAATCTGCTGAAAGATTCAGACTACAGTACTGACGTAACCGTTAACTGGTTATTGAACCAAGGTACACTGCACATGAATTCAGTTGATCTTTTGAATGACTTTGGGACAAGAAGAAGAGTATCAACTGAATGCAAAAGGCAAGTCCTGAGAGTGAAGACGAATGCATCATTGGAGATGAGGTTAAGAGCCGGTTGATGGCAATGTGCATACCTGCGTTGAGGGCCAAGTAGTAAGAGCCGTATTACTGCCTGTTCAACATCTCCACAAACAATACCAGTGTCCCAACGTGAGCTCCAGGGATGCCTTGAGCTGACTTTGACACAGACAGAGAATGTGATGAGTGTCCAGTGCTCCAGATGAGGGTGTTATATAACAGAGCATCAGGGAGATTGTCAATGCGTATCTGGGACCGTTGTTACTGCAGGTGACCCAGTTTACGAAAGCAGTGCGCGGCCTGTTGACAGTTGATCCAGGTTTACCAGGAGGCGGCTGTTGGCTGCTTGCTGGTGCGACATTGCCGTGAATCACTGTGCAATCCAGTTACAGCAGCGCGGAGCTTGATTGTAAATCACCTTCCCTTTTCGGATTCCACTTGCAAATTCCCAGGTTACGGTGCCTAACTTATGCTTAAAACTCATCCCAATTTGGCAAAGTTCACTTGGTTGTCTTGACTGAAACAGTGGTACCGTGAATTCCTTTTTAACTCAGTTACCAGCTTTCGACACAATCGCTGTGACTGGTTCACTCATATCACCACGTCAATGTTTGTCAATCTCTCAATTTACTAAAATTGTCTTGTTAAGTTTTATCTCCCACACTTGGTTTTTCTGTGGCTCATCTAAATGGCATGGGTAGAAGCCGAACTGGTGAATCGTATGATCAGGTTAAGTTTTGTAGGTAAGTGCCAGGGTATTTTTCCCTTTTTTAACTGGACGATTAATCAATAAACTGTTTTGTTACTTCAATTTTCAAAAGAGTAACTAGGCAGTCACCTGCCGGCGTTGATGTTTTTGCACTATTATTAAAAAAAGGAACTTTAGCGAGAGCTACACTACTTAGGACCTCCGACCCTAGGCCAGCCGTGATTCCATTCATCAACGTCACCTGCCAACCTCGAGGCCCAGAAACGGGGAGAGTAAAACCAGCTCGAATCGCTTCCACAATGGATTCTCCATTACCCCAAGTGTATGTGATACAGTTACGTGAGTCGAACAATCACAGCGCATGTGGTTGCCGCTTCCACGGAGTTAGCACTGACACAATTTAGTTACGCTATTTCTAGACGAATCACCAGGCACCTGAGAGCGCCTGCGGCACACTTACGGTACCCGCAAGTGCCTATGATCTCGCTCTCCCGAGTTTCCGCTCCCCACAAATTCGTTACTTCGGTGGAGAGTACTTGTGGTGGCGGCAGTCGACTCATGAGTCTCATCTAGTGTGTGGACGTCTCATGAGGCGCCAACAGCACCGACTCGTCCTTAAATGCCCACGATTTGACCTAGTTTTGACTCTCCGGCCATGGAAGCGTCAGGTTCTCAATCCGAAGCGGCTTTCAATGCTCTTTGCGCGAGGTTCAACTCTTTGAATAACTATGAGACCGAAGGTGTTCTCATCTGATGGTCTGTGAGTGATCATATTTTTGAACTAGGACTTGATCTTTGCGCCTTACCGCCTGGCTTGCAGCTATGTTTGCGAATTTGATACCGAAAAGTACAGAATTTCTTCCAGCATTTGAATAGAACGTGATCAGTGGTAAGGAATTGGTAAATCTATTGGACCTGTAAGCACTTGCAAGGACTAGCATATCCACATGATTCAGACTCGGTGAACTAGATCTGCGTTACGAGGCTCTTCCTAGGAAAGTCACTTGTGGAACAGGGTATCATAATTTGCGGGGTATCCTAAAGTTACATGGCCCCGCTCGTTCAAATTTGATGTAAATCAGGATCCAAAGCGACAAGTACTTGACGGAGGACTGGAGCTGCATATGAGGAATCAAGCATGAGCGCCCAGCTGCAACTTCCTAGATTAGTCCTTCCATGCCTGCACCCCGTAGGATTGATGCTGGAATTGCTACACGGGGCATGAGCGGCGAGTAGACGGTACGTCATGACTCTAAGGACCGGAGAAGTCCACATGTAATCAATACGAAGAGGATTGAGCTTTTTTATTGGTCATAAATGAGACTATTACTTTGTCTCTAACACTGTTGCCTAGACTTTGTCATTGGAGAGCTTCAAGCATGGATGTGAAAATGACTTGACTTCCAATATGAAAGCACTTCTATGAAGAGGAATTTTGTATAAATTATACTAGCGTGAATAAAGGGCCTTCTAATCTGAAACAATGATGTTTTTAGGCCATATGGCCTACTCAAAATCTTCAATTTAAATTCACAGAAATTCACAATCTATAATCTTAGAAATTTACAGCTTATATTTATAGAAATTTATAATTGAAATTTGCAAAAAAATTTGCAAAAAAAATTGCAATTTACAATCATATGAATGTGGGCATCATTTAAATGCAAATGCCAAAAAATAAGATATAAATTATTAAAAAAAAAAAAATCTAAAAAATATCATGTATCACTCTTGTAATGAATCCCCAAAATAGAGTTTACTAACATAAGTAACATTAGTAACATTTTTATTTTTTATAATTGCACATTTCATTTGTTTTGAAGAAAAACTTGCGCAATTTTTGATGCATAACATTAACATGAAATGAACTTGCATATAATGATCACAATTCATTTCCTTTAGTTTACTATGATAGAGTGAATCCCTTTCTTGATTGATGAAAGTCAAACTTATCTAGCAACAATAATGTAGCAAAGAATTATATCTTCGCATGATTATCTAATATATTTGATTACAATCTGATGATCTTCACTTCCTCTGAAATCCAACTGTAACCGATATTTTATACTTGATTTAAGTATGAAAGTCCTACATTATATTTTGATAGAGTCTATTCATGACATTCAAGCAATCATTATAATTACAAATCACATTTTTCTAAATAAAAACTCTAGTCATATATTTACTTTGTAATTCAAGTTCAAAATGTAAATATCATCCTATGTATGAGGTCATTGTAGCACCATTTCCAAAAAAAGCAACAAACTATTTAGTACTTCCCTTATGCACAAAACAATGTTCAATATATGAAACATTTTTAAAAGAAGTTGCCTTTTCAATACTTTAAAAGTCTAGCCCACATACACATTGAGGGACCAAAACCGGAAATAGTGAAACAAATAGTGGATGTTATTAAGAAAATTATATATGTTAGATACCTCTTATTATTACTGCGACCTCCACTATATATTTTGGAATCTTCTTGTAAAAAGAGCAACTGCAAATTATTTATACAAACATTGTAGGTTATAGGCTATTTATAATTTTCATAACAATTAGACACTCTTCTTTGAAAGGTATTAGTATGTAAATTGTTTTTTTTTATTTTTTAAATGAAATGCATATAATAGTGGAATACATTTGAGTAAGTTTTCTTACTAAGCCAAGTCCACTAGATCAACAATATACCAATCTTTGGAAGACAAAAATTCATTTAGCATTATGTGTATCTGCATTCAACTCATTCATTCACCTAATAATTAAGCATTTTTTGTTAATTTATATTACCTCTAAAGTTTAGTTCTTTAATGTGTCAACTCGTGTATCAATCTTTGGAGTATTGGGTGCATTTTTTTTCACTCTTAAAAAACAACCCCGCACCATTGTCTACTTTTTTATTTGAACGTCATTTGGAACAAACCAATTTTTTATAATTTTCCCCTTGTGGTTGTCATTGAGTGAGATATATCATATACCATGATTGATGACTCCAAATCATTTGTATCAATCTGGGGTTTTAATATAAGAATTTTTGCTTATGTGCATAAGAACAACGTTGATTAGATCTTTTAATGTATCTATTGCACAAATATTGAGTGCTACCAGCTTGTTTATTAAAATAATTATTGTTGATTTCTGTTCCCAACCTTAGCATAAGACTTTTCCAAATATTTGATGCACATTCATCACCCAAATCATTGAATGCCTTCTCTGCTGCAAGTGTGCTTTTTGACCTGTGATATGGAACAATATGTGTTTGTTTGTTCTTTCTGCATTGATCAAATAACCACAATTTTTGTTTTTGTAATTTCCTAGATTGATTTTGTTTTTAAATTTGGTTTGGCCATGCGGTGGTGTTTGTGATAGTAAGAATTTCATAGTCTTGATGTAGACTAACATAAACTTCTTTCATATACATTCAGAATATTGTGAGCTATCAGATGGAATAATTCTTTTTGCACAATTGATGAAGAAAGTTCTGATGCATTGAAAGTGGCTAATCTCGTCGAAGTGGTCTTCGCCAATTTATCCTTTTTGTATATGTTTTTCCATTTCATTATTTCATTATTTAACTTTTTATGCTCCCAACATCGTTTAGTTGTCTTTGGAAAACAACTACTTGGGATACTTGAGTATGTAATGTGTAGTTCTATATCTTGAGGTAAATATAATCCTTGCAGTCTACTACAATATAAAACACTAATGGGTGAAATGAAACATTGTATCATTAATCTACATTTGAATTTAGTGAATTCTCTACATCCTTCTAGAACTGCATAAAATTGTAATATACAATCTATTTCAAAACCTCAATCATTTATTTAATGGAAGTATTATTATTTATTAACATTAAAAGTGTCGATTGCTTATATGCTTGAGAATAGGATAGTTAATGGTACTTCTGGTTTTACTCTAAAGGACTCTCAAAGGACACTCACCATGATCCATCTCATTTATCAACGTAAAAAAGTTTCCATTGCTTAAAGTGGAAATCTAGATTGAAGATAAGAAATTACTTAGGATTACACTATTTGGAAGTCAAAAAAAGTTTGATTACTCCTTGTGTTGGTAGAGAGCTCCGAGAGAGGTGGATCTAAGGTTCTTAAATAAATAAGATTTGCAGCAAATTAATTTTGATTCATGTAAAATATCATTCATATGTTAGAATGTGGATGTTTTCACCAATTGTCATATTTTGATAAGTTAAACAATTGTGGCGGATGCTCCCAATTAAAATGTTAAATAGATTTGTAAATGGTTAAACAAACTCTAATGTCACGGGTGGCTTTTTGGCAGTTTTGAGGCTACTCGACTTTAGGTGTTAACCTTAATTGAAAACAATAATCGCAGACAAGGAATTTGGTCACGATGAATTATCGAAAGCATAGTTAAATTGTAATTCCTATAATAAAAATTCCAAAGTTTTGAACAAAATATTTGAAGCACCTCCAATAATCGAAAGATTAAAAATCATTTAATTTGAAATTATAAATGAAAGATTAAAAATCATAAATGGAAGATCAAAAATCATGAATGGAAGATCAAAAATCATGAATGGAAGAACAAAATCATAAATGGAAGATTGAAAATCATTTATGGAAAATTAAAAATTAAAAATAGATACTTGGTAAGACAAACCAAATATCTAAAGATGATTTTTGAAAATCCAAAAATGAAAATTAAAAAATACAAATATGAAAAATACAAATATTGAAAAAATACAAATATTACAAAAAGAAAAATGTCAAAAATACTTATTTTGGGATAGAGGGAATATATATATTGTATTATTTACTTCAAGCCACACTAAATATTAACTCAAGGGTATATTTTTTATCTCAAGGTAATTTTTTTTACTAAGATCGAAGAATTTGGTACTACTCATTTAGGAGAACATCCATAAACATACTTTAGGTGGTAAAAGTATCCATTCTACCTAATAAAATATATCTTCATTTAAAAAAAATTAATGCACATTGGGCTATAACTGATGTAATTTTTTATTTTGAATTATTTAATTATATTTAACCCTTAATGATCCTTGTGTTTTTGGGAACTTGAAACCTCAAAACTGAAATTTTCTACCTCTATGTACTCTAGAGGGTATGTCCAATTCTTTTAAAAAAATAAAATAGACTTTCAATCATAAGATCTTGTACATAAGCTTATTTTAAGTTACCATTTCAAGATTTGAGAAACTCATGAACTCTTTTCTGACCTTCATGCAAATTATTTTTTTGAAGCATGTTTGAAAACGTTAGTATAGTAAATCATGCATCACATTACATATATTTGATTTTAGAAGAAACTAAACAATGATTAGGTGCCTTCATTAGTTTTTGATTTTTGAGTTAAATTTTTATTGAAAATTTCTAGAATCTCGAATTTTGATAAATTTGAAAGAGATAATTCAAAAATGACTAAAAACTTTGAAGCTTGTCTTTGGAGGCTGCCCTTGTAAGACTGGGTCTTTTTGTAATTTGAGTACTGATTTGGTTATAAACATACTTTTAGAAAGAAAAATAAAGAAAAAAATTTAAAAATTTAAAAATTAAACTACCCTATTTGTACTTGAAAATTAAAATTTCTACATAAAGGTTTCAAAATTGGAATTTGGGTTTGCAAATTTTACCACATGCACATGGTATGTTTAACCACACTCACACCAAATTACAGACCAAATTACTTAAATTAAACATTTAATCTAAGCTACATGAAATTGCAAAAACTAGTTTTAGATTTTAAGGATCTTTAGAATCTAACTACATTGAAATCATCATACATTGCATAGGCCCACAATATTTACAAGAGGCTTTATTAAACGTTATTTTTTTCAAAATATTATTATTATAAATTTTATTCGATTTTGATGAAATTTTGTTTAAATGGATGAGAATTTGTCCAAATGGATGAATGTACCCATGCCATTCACCCACTCAAAGTATATGGTGATTTTGGTGTAGACATGTGCTTTCATCATTTAACACATGCCTTTAATGCTCCAGCCATGCTCTCTTTTCCACAGCCCCATGCAACTTATGACCATGGACCTCGTGAGATGGGCTCTTGGGTTTCTAATCAAATGTACCACCCTAAAGTCCTTGTCATGTAAGGCCAGAAACTAAATATATTGTTAATAATGTTAATAGAATAATATTGTGTCATTGTTAGAATGTCCATCAAGGGAGTTTTATAAAATTCATTAATACTAAATAACATTACTACATGATACATTTCTAACTAGGTAATTTAATGATGTAGAATTTACTTGTCCAATTAGTTGCTCCTTGATAGGTCTAACCATGTAGAATTCCACGTAATCACCATTGGTGAAAGTACTCTCTTGGTTGGGGAGAGGTTTTGTTCTAAGGACGAAGGGTAGCAAGGACGAAGTGTAGCAACATAGGTAGTAGGGGCCTCTCTTTCAGTCCAAATAATTTATAATGTTCTTTGTGGTAAGCAAATGGGGCGTGGCGATACAATTTCTTATAAGCGCACAACGTGGTGGCACTCGCAATCAACTCTATTGCTACACAGAAGGATTCTGGATGATCATCCAAGGCTAAACAATCCTTACACTCATATAGAACGTCTTGATGTCCTTGTCCGAGTAGCATGGAGTTGTGATTTTCTCTGCTGAGATGTCTTAACTACACCAAGGATTGTTGGTTTCTTCTTCCTCTTCACTACATGTTGGAACTTCTCTTGTCGCAACATCTCATCTACAACATTGACAATGAGCAACATCACATTTCTTAAATTCAAATGGACAAACAAATAATTTCCAAAATTATTTTGCAAATGAGAAAAGACAACAAGGTAACCGGTTGGTCAAATACTTTGCCAGCAAAGATGATGTCGGATATGAATATCGCTCAATAACTCAGTCTAGCTCATCTTGAAAAGGAACCACTAAACAAATCCCTTGATCTGAAGCGATAAGTAATCCTCTACATCTGACTCGCTCACGAACACGGCCTGATCGACTTTGGTGACGTATGTACAGCCGCGTGCGCACCATCAGACTGTTCAAGTGTACTGTACTAGCTCCCTGCCACAACATCAACAAACATTCAGTCTCTTATCTGATGTTGCAATCACAAAGTTGCAATATGGCAAGCAGAAAACAGAGACATCAATGCTGCAGTTCAAAACTAAAAAATGATGAATTGGAGCATGATGCTACGAATTGAATCAAGCACTACGGCCTTCTTAACCGTGTTTACTATATGTGACAGCAATATCTACAAACAACACTCATATGTATCGATGAAAGCAGGGTCTTTGATTCTACAGTGGTGTCGGGTTCCGCTTCAATACAACGAGTGCAAGCACAAGAATGGTAAGCACCATACAGGCCTTGAAGGGGACGTCAGTTGGGTCATTGTTACTAAGGTAATAACTTGCGTTTGAATGTGATAAGGGCAGCAATGGTGTCACTGGCAAGGGATCTAGCAATTTGGGATGCGTTTGTGAAAAACAAAAAGGTCCAAGAGCTCATGCGAGCGCTTACAATGAATGTCCCGTACACTAGAGGTTTGTGTTAATCTCATCACTTCCATACGTCCGATGCTGAAATGAATTATCCATATTCGCTTGTTTATCTATCTTTACTTAAATTGTGTTGTTCAATCGGATGTAGGTTATGAAGAAGTGTCAAGCTCGTCCACTTCAACGCAACCACAGCCGCGCGTGAATCCATTCTTGGTGGCATTCAACTGCATAAGGAATGTGCTGTAGGAGGTGATGGATACCATTGTAGACATTGTAAACGGTGTGTTCGGGTTTGTGGACTGGAAGATTTTCGGTGACAAATCCCAGCATGCTTAAACGCTTATTATAGTAGCAAGTAGTACATGGAAACTGAGATGAGAGAATGCCCACCCACAGTTTCTCCTGCATCAGCGATCAGATCCGCAAACTTCTCAATGTCATTTCTTTTCCACGCTGTTCTAATAGACCTACTTGCACACAGAATTCAACAAAGGATGGGCGTATCATTCTTGAGTAGGGCACAAGCTATGAGTTTTCAAATCACAAGTACAACACTAGCATGAGAAGACAACTCTTCAAGGAGCTTTCAAATTTGCTTCTCATTATGAATGTTTCGGTTTTTGGATAAAGAGGGTTACCCAGTCCTTGGTCGAGATGGTGCGCATTACGCGTTCTCCCTCTCTAGAAACCTGTGTGCTCACATCGCTGCTCAAACCCACCGCATTTGCTCAATAATTGTTCACCAAACTAGAGTTGTTTATCTGATTAGGATTGTTAGGTCTTGGTATCTTACCATAACTTCTTGACCTTCTAAAAAGAGATCGAGCTGAGAAATAAGGTCCTGGCCCCCGGTAGGATTCTGTAGAATATAGCTAAGTGCACCTATACAAAACACAAGGCTCAAAGAAGAAAGATAAACAATGCCGACTCTCTTAATCCATCTACACAAAAAGGGGCGTCAGCTGCAGGATCTTGAGAATCTGGCAAAGTGTACCTCTGCAAAACACAAGGTCCAGAGAAGAAAGATGAACACTGCCGACTCTCTTGATCCAACTACAAAATTAGGGGCGTCAGCTGCAATGTCGTTGGTACTCGATGCTCACAGCCGTGGACTTGGACGGCGTTACTTTCGTAGGAGGGGCCGGGGATGAAGAGGACGACGGGGACGACAAAGGCAACGGCTCGGAAGTGGGAGGAGTAGACGGGGCGGGGGACATCGCAATCGACAATGCAGCACTAGGCCGTCTCAATGGACCCTCAGCATTGGCAGCTCGGACGACGGACAGTCGCTTGTATCTGAGATGTGGTAACAAGGATGCTAAAAGTGCAATAGCCAAAAACGCTATGCTCAAATCCCCACCCCTAGGGTTTACTTGATCCTAGAATTCGTCTCATTCATGCGTACTCCGTTTCTAAATTCTTGCATAAAAGCGAGACTCATGACAGAATCATTGAAAAATCATTGAGCACAATCGACTCTACCTGATAGCCGACAACAACGGCTCCCAACATCGCCATTGCTGTTGGAGATGATAATTTTGACATGCCTTTTTGACATACCTTTCTATCATCATATTTGAACGGCAGTCATCAACAGGAGCTATAGCGGTGCACCAGACTAGGAGCATTTTCTGTGCGCACTTGGAATCTATTCAAGAACGGAGCTTTGCAAGTTGAAGTTTTTCAGAGAGAGCACAAATCATCGTTTTCTGCCCAGAAAAAGCACTCTAGCGATTCATCCTCAATAAGATGGGCAGTGCAGGAGCTGAGGAAGGAACACGCATCATCGGGCGTCAGCCATTGAAGAAGGTTCGATTCAGTTGTGCGCAAAAACGCTTGCATTTTCATTTGAGCCTCGCGAGTATGAATCATCCTTTTTCTGAAGGCAATATGGTGGCAAGCAATATGGCAGGCGCAGTTCAAATGAGAAATGAGGGGAGAGCAGAAGTAAGTTGCACTCTAAACCGCCGTCCCTAAGTTCATCCAACATTCATCCAATCGTTATGCTTGTTAAGCTAACCCCTCAAGTGTGTGGTCAGGGGACTCGTGTTGGGGGTGTGTAGGGTTTGAGAATGCTGTGCAGATGATGGAATTGGATGTGATACGGAGGAGCAGCGTCTCTTAGCGTGAGTCCGTCAACAAGCCATTATCATACAGGCAGAGCGACACTTCCATACTACGCCTAGAAAATAATGGTATTCCACAAGGAAAATCCTGGTTCTCTAGTAGTGATGTTGTCTTCTCGGGAGCTGGTTTCTAATGTGTTTGCGTTGCATTTGAATCATGCTTTTTCGGTTCCTTGTGAATTGTGTAATACAAGCGCACTGATATATATACCTTAGTGATATACCAATGGGCATGAAATACCAATGCTCAGCTAGGATGCTTTAAAATATTACTTGTTGATTATAAAACTTAAATTTATAAAAGTGCATAATAACAATTGGCTTATGAAGAAGCATGACACACCCCGTTGGAAAGGGGCAAGGACTGATGGAATTCAATGTCCGGATATGCCAACCCACATTATGTATCCTCTGTTTAGAAATGAACATTTGAAGTACCCCAAATTCCTCATTGGTTCGACAAAGAGACTGTGACTACGGTATTGACATACGATTGAGATATTAGCTGAAATTGTGATTATTCTATGTAGTGAGTCCTCTGCGTACGTAGTGCTTCTGTTGTACCTGATGAATTCCAATAGTTACTACGTTAGTTGATTGCCTACTAGGACCATGGTACCAATGGTAGCCTTAAGCCATTCAACCTATCAGTTTCGTGTCCGGACAATGATACCAATGTGGGACTTGGTGGCTGTCGTTGTCGCCTTCATACCAATCGTACGCATTAGGAGAAGTTTGGGGTCTCCAACGGGCCTTTTCCATGTTTTCTGTGCCAAAATTTTTGCCATGCCCGTGCACTTTACCTGCTGGCACCAACTGTGCCAGCAGGTCGCCAAATGCTGCCAGCAGTGACAGCAGTTGGCATTTGGGGGGTCCAGCCAATCGCTTCCCTTCCCCACCCCACCCCACCCCACCCCCCCATTGGACAATATAAGCAGTAATGACACTGTCACCGACCGTGTGCCCACTGTATCACCCCATTGGACAGTACCGAATCCTGTTGTCAGCGGATCCTGTTGTCAGCGAATCCTGCTGTCAGCGAATTTTGTTGTCAGCGGGCAGGATATCGACCAATGAGATTTCGAAGAGAAGTGTCAGCGGGCAGGAAGCTCACCTAATCCGGGCTGTCTTACAAGGCCCGTTGGAGACCTGATTTTTCCCCTAATGCAATGCCAATGGGGATCCCGATGGGCTGCACAGAGAAACCTGGAATTGCTTTCTAGCTCCACCACTTCTTTTGGAGGTTGGGCTTGCGGCTAGTTTGCTTTGTTTTGCAGATTTGACAACCCAATTGGAGGTTTAGTGATAGATTGGAGGTTTGTGTGTTCACTGCAGTTTTTGGGACACCCACATTTATAATGGCTGCGCTTCGAGGTGAATTTCTTTGGGAGGCGTGTTCCGACCTCCAGCATATCCCATGCTTTGGAGACCTTTTAGCTACTTTAGCGGACAATGATGCGGTCTACATTAAGTTTTGGGAGCACAGCGACTCCGGCCCACTTTTGTCTTCGTTTCGTGGTGCATGGCTTCCTGCAATTTTTGACATGCGCATAGTTTGTTTGGAGAATGCTAGTGTAGACAATGGTATAAACTTGCCGGATTTCTATAGGGCATTATGCTCGTACAAGTGGGAGCGGCAAAGCGATGCCTGGATGTGCGGTGGGTGTTCAAAATTGGTATCTCTTCCTTCCCATGGTGGACTTGGATGCCTTGGTGAAATTGAACCATCCTGTCACAACGTCTGCCTATTGTTTTGGAGGAATGACGGACCAACATGTGATCCCGCTTTGGAGGTCAGTTGGTCGGATCCTTTGCAGCCTATTGACAATGCTGTGATCCTGGGTGTCCGGGACAAAGTTGGCCTGAGTTCCAACATGATCAGAAGAAGACTCTCCAAATTGGTAGTTGGCCGAGGTGTTCCGTGGATGAAAGAGGGTCCTACATACCAGTGCCTCATGCAGAAGAGTACCTTTGACAATCGACTTGAATTTGGCCCAGCAATGTAAGTAGTATTGGTGAGTGTTTGGGGGTAAAGTGGTAGTTTTTTTCCAATTGGGAGAGTAGCTGTATTCAGGCATATATAGAGTAGTTGCAAATTGGGTATGGGACCAGCAGGTTGGAGCTATTTCAGTTGGTTCAACCGATTGGTAGTTTCTGTTTTCATGTGCCATTTAGGTTTCTGGTTTTCCAATTGGTAGTTTAGTCGTCTTTTACAGCGGAGCAGGACGTCTTTCCTGTCCAAAGTAAAACAATTGTGTTCATGTTCTTTTCCACTTCTGAGCAATGCAATGAATGTTGACGAATCTGCTTGAAATTAAATTGGAATGATCGGAAAATTTGGTTCTGGATGGAATATCTGTGGAAGATTGGGATGTGATTTGGGGTCAAATTTCTATATAGAGAGCCTTTTGTCCTCTATAATGTCTACATTTGTCCTCTGTATTGTATACACTGACACTTGAATTGTATGGGTGGAGGAGGGAAGCACAATAAAGTTTACCACAAAAGTGCCTAGCTCATTGCCAATTTCAGCCATTGTTGTAAACACTAAGAAAAGTGACATATAATTTGATGAGATGTTGGAAGGGGCTTTGGGTATACAAAATAGACTTGCTCATCTTGAGTCTACAAAATTTTGGAACCGATGCGTGGCTTCTACAATGCCTTACGAGCCACAGAAAGTGCGACAAAGTGAAATGGTATGATTTGAAGAAGTGGACAGAAAACAATGCCCGGATGTCAGAAATCACTTTTGACTGCACTGTACCCCCCGATTGTTAGCTGCGATTTATGAAATGGGCCTGAGCAGTTAGTTCAGAAGTTTGTACGGGCAAAAAGTTTCGTTCCGATGTTTTCGGGGACCTCTTTTCCACGAAACTTTTTGTGAGGTTTTTTCCACCAAACATTGTTTTTTAAATTGGGAAAAACATCCTCTAAAGACAATAGACGGCCCCAAATGAAGAAATTAAGACTTTGGAAAAGTTCATTTTCATGTTTTAGAACTAGCGGTCAAATTAAGTTTCAATTGACGATGTTTTTTTTATAAAGATGCCTGTAAGATACCTTGTGACACCTAAAAAAGTGACTAAAATGCTCAAAAACTACACCAAAATGCTCAAAATCAGCTTTGAGTAATAAAAAACAGCACACTTCATATTCACTTCCTAGTGGTCACATTTTGCACTTTTTGGTACACTTTATTGTGCTTCCCCCCTGGAATGATTGAGCGGCTTGTTGTTTGTAGAATTCAATTGGAAATTTGATCCACATCTACTGTGTGTGCATATGAATGCATATGATTGACCTGGTCTGGTTTTGATCTACAATTGGTGTGTGTATATATAACAATTGGTGTGTGCATATATAAGAATTGGTGTGTGTATACAATAACGATTGCAACCCAATAGTTCTATCCATTTTTTCATTAATGTTCCAATTGTTGTTCTATGCTTCCACCAATTTCCGTCGACGTCCACCTCGTCCACCCTAAAACCTTGTCCACCTCCAATTGTTGTTGTCTGCTTCCAGCAATTTCTGACGACGTCGTCCACTCCCACCTTGTCCACCTCCAGAGAAACGTAAACCAATACCACGTCAACTGAAACCCTTCCCTGCGATACCTAAACCTGCTGTAAGACCTGGCAACCTATACAACCAATTTGTTCGTTCACGCCAATTTAAAATGCATTTTTTTGGTTTAGACTTCGGTTCGGAGCGTCCCAACAATTTGAGGATCTGCCCAGAAGTTTTTCCTAAAACTCACGGATATGCAACGTCAGGCTCTCAGAAGTTGTTCAAGTTCAAGGGACGTCCAGGTAAACCTAAATCGGCGTGAAAATCCTTCTATCCCTGTATTGAATTAATGGTGCCATACATTTTCGTCGCTGTATTATGGGTTTTCGTCCATGTCCAATACGTTCCCATTGCCGTCATATGGATTTAAGTCATCCTGCACCAGGACGAAGTCAACGTCAGAGGAGGAGGTCGCCACCCATTCAGTATTCCATAACCTGCTTTGGAACAAGAAATTTCAGGGACGACCAACCCTGTCAAGCTTAACGCGATCAGTTCCCAGACCATGGCCATTCCCACAAACATAGTTATCTTAATCACAATCCGATTTGGCAACAACACTGCTCGGATGTTTTGCCAGCAGAACCTCACTTGCAAACCGGTTCCTCAAGAGTATATAGCGGGTGATTAATTGAGTCCAAACGAGTTTAAATGCCGTCAAATTCTAGGCGAATCATGTCGGCAAACACCCCAAGGGTCTGCCTCTCCTTGCTCCATCAAGCCACCAAGCTCATGCATCCAAGGAAGGGAATTTCATCCAAAGTAAGCTGAGCGACATAACCGACTCAATCATGTATCCGAAAGCATTGTATGTAATTCATTGATCCGCTCAATATTGTATCTGTGACTGTCGTGAAAGACTGGCTATGTCCGACTGTCCAAAACATGACCTCATACTTATTTGCAACATGAGCCTGACAATGAACCATGATTCATCACGAACTTTATAACCAGAACTTTAAAAAACCAACACTTCTGCATCTGGAGGAGGCCTGAGTGAGGTCGATCAACAGAACCAACTCTTCACTCTCCAGCACCAAAACTCCACAGCAGCGGTCGATTAACAGAGCTACACGGCAGTTAATTGCAACTCGTCTACACTGATGCATTCATTATCCATGCATCAATCTCAACTCGACCCTAGGACGTATCAACTCGTCTACCCAAGGCAACCTCGGTCACCTTCGTGGGAGCGGTTGCATATTAATATTTAAAACTACTCTTAGCTACCCAAACTTGCATTTAACTAAGTTGTCAACTCTTCACTCAGAAACTGGGCGAAACCTCAAGCTTGACTGAGGAGGTTGCATGTTTTCGTCGGAGATGTGATCCGGGCTGCTGCAAGCGCAGCCTCTGCGTGACTACATGTCCGCTGCTCTCTCATCATTGTACACTAGTTGGAGTGAACTGGTAAATTACATCTTCAGAGGACCCGCGCTTCGGGTGATGGCGGGGACGATGCTAGCGGGGCGTGACGACGTGCTGAAAGCTTTGGCGTAGACACCAGCGGAGGTCGCCTTGGCACCGGAGCCAGTGAAGAACGCTCCCTTGAGGAAAACGTCGCCGCTGGACGCCCAGTTCCAACTCTGCCACCCGCCGTAGCTAGGTCCGTTGTCGTTGATCCGCTTCGTCACCTCTTTCTTGCTGCCGGGGTTGAAGATGTTGCCTTGGCTCAGAATGGTGGGGTCTTCGCTACCTCCGATCGCGTAAATGCCCCACCCGGCCGTGTAATCGTTGTTCAAGATGTGGAACACTCCGAATCGGCATCTGCGTGCGCAACCATCATGGTCAGATCACTATGAGTAACCTTAGCTCAGGCTCTAAACTTCCCTGCTCTTCCATGAAACTGGTTGTACATAGAAGTAAAAGTAGTGGCATACCTTGGCAAGCGTTGAGTGAGGCCTTGTCCGAAGTTGTTGAATGCCACCGTCACCCTCATGGCTCTGTCGAAGGTGTGGTCGGGGGAGGCGCCCAGCAGCATCACCTTGTTGTGATTCTCGAACAGGGAGTTGGAGACCGTGACCATGGATGATCCGCGAGTGACATCGAGCAGCCCATCGGTGGCCTTGGCGAGGTAGCAGTGGTCCACCCACACGTCGTGCGAGCCCCAGATGTGGATGCCATCGCCGTCCGTCACGCCGCGGTTGACCACTTGCGTCGGTGACACCCGGATGGTGGACGGTCCCGAAGGCTTGATGTCGTGGATGTAGAGGCCGTGGAGGATGACGTTGTTGGTATTCTGGATCGTGACCTGTGACCCCCCGGTGATGTGCACCTCCGCGCCACGGCCGTCGATGGTCTTGTACGCGCCCACCCACAGCTCACCCTTCAGCTGAATGGTCATGCTCTTGGCGAAGATGATCCACAGCGGCCCGTTGCGCGTCACGCCGTACCGGAGCGTTCCCGGCTGAGGATTCTTGGTGTCGTCTGCGTTGCTCGTGACGGTGTAGATGGGGCCATTCTTCCCGCCGATGGCATTTCTTCCGAAGCCGATAGCGCAGCTGGCGAGCGCCTGGCGATGGCTGCGCCAATTCGGGTCGCAACGCCAGCAATCATCAATGGGGTTACCCGTGCCGCACCCGCCCATGGCCTTGGCCAGAGAGGTCAGCATGTCGTCCGCAGCGGTGACATTCATCACATCAGCCGAAGCGAGGCTCAATCCACTGTCACCAGAAAACAAATATCATCATGAACAAAATCAGTCATGTCGACAGAAACAGAGGAGAACCACATTGAAGCAGAGGATCTAGAACATTGAAATTTCGCTCTGGGAGCTGGTACAAGATCTGTCAAGTTCAGCAGATTTCAGATTGGATTATATGTACATGTGTGTTCAACTTACTCGTCATTGGCCTTGTAGACGGTGTCTGCATTGGAAGTGTCGAAGAACACCTCGTCATTCTCGTACTGAGACTGGGAAAACACCACTTGATCATTACCCGGTTGGAAAGCTGTGTCATCTGAGAAGCTGGTGGCAGTGGTGTCGGCTTGGACTGTCTCAGGTGAATCAACGAAGACACCTTCCTCAGTCGAGTCGACCGGGTTTGTGGCAGCGAAGCTCTCGTAGTTGTATGTGTCCTGCTGCGTCGAGTCCGGGATGTCCAGAGTGTCTTGAGTGGTGAACGATTGGCTGTTGAAGGAAGCATTCGGGTCTTGAGGATTTCCGAAGCTACCTTCGGTGGAAACATACTCTGCTGTGTCGTAGTCTCCGGGCATGGACCTCGCGTGGAGCCCTGTCCACTGCGAAGCCAGCACGGTCAGCAGGAGGAACACTGGGGTGAGCGTCCTGGTCGCCATTCTGATTGCCATGGATGGTGACCGGACCCTGTTGTTTGGCTATGTCGATGTAGGTGCACCTCAAATCTGCAGAATGGATACCGCATTGCATGTTCAGTACTGAATCAAGATTAATGGCGATCAAGAGGCATTCAGGACATTGAAGCTGCTTCTAAAATGTTTGAGTCAGCATGAAAGAAATCTGCTGAAAGATTCAGACTACAGTACTGACGTAACCGTTAACTGGTTATTGAACCAAGGTACACTGCACATGAATTCAGTTGATCTTTTGAATGACTTTGGGACAAGAAGAAGAGTATCAACTGAATGCAAAAGGCAAGTCCTGAGAGTGAAGACGAATGCATCATTGGAGATGAGGTTAAGAGCCGGTTGATGGCAATGTGCATACCTGCGTTGAGGGCCAAGTAGTAAGAGCCGTATTACTGCCTGTTCAACATCTCCACAAACAATACCAGTGTCCCAACGTGAGCTCCAGGGATGCCTTGAGCTGACTTTGACACAGACAGAGAATGTGATGAGTGTCCAGTGCTCCAGATGAGGGTGTTATATAACAGAGCATCAGGGAGATTGTCAATGCGTATCTGGGACCGTTGTTACTGCAGGTGACCCAGTTTACGAAAGCAGTGCGCGGCCTGTTGACAGTTGATCCAGGTTTACCAGGAGGCGGCTGTTGGCTGCTTGCTGGTGCGACATTGCCGTGAATCACTGTGCAATCCAGTTACAGCAGCGCGGAGCTTGATTGTAAATCACCTTCCCTTTTCGGATTCCACTTGCAAATTCCCAGGTTACGGTGCCTAACTTATGCTTAAAACTCATCCCAATTTGGCAAAGTTCACTTGGTTGTCTTGACTGAAACAGTGGTACCGTGAATTCCTTTTTAACTCAGTTACCAGCTTTCGACACAATCGCTGTGACTGGTTCACTCATATCACCACGTCAATGTTTGTCAATCTCTCAATTTACTAAAATTGTCTTGTTAAGTTTTATCTCCCACACTTGGTTTTTCTGTGGCTCATCTAAATGGCATGGGTAGAAGCCGAACTGGTGAATCGTATGATCAGGTTAAGTTTTGTAGGTAAGTGCCAGGGTATTTTTCCCTTTTTTAACTGGACGATTAATCAATAAACTGTTTTGTTACTTCAATTTTCAAAAGAGTAACTAGGCAGTCACCTGCCGGCGTTGATGTTTTTGCACTATTATTAAAAAAAGGAACTTTAGCGAGAGCTACACTACTTAGGACCTCCGACCCTAGGCCAGCCGTGATTCCATTCATCAACGTCACCTGCCAACCTCGAGGCCCAGAAACGGGGAGAGTAAAACCAGCTCGAATCGCTTCCACAATGGATTCTCCATTACCCCAAGTGTATGTGATACAGTTACGTGAGTCGAACAATCACAGCGCATGTGGTTGCCGCTTCCACGGAGTTAGCACTGACACAATTTAGTTACGCTATTTCTAGACGAATCACCAGGCACCTGAGAGCGCCTGCGGCACACTTACGGTACCCACAAGTGCCTATGATCTCGCTCTCCCGAGTTTCCGCTCCCCACAAATTCGTTACTTCGGTGGAGAGTACTTGTGGTGGCGGCAGTCGACTCATGAGTCTCATCTAGTGTGTGGACGTCTCATGAGGCGCCAACAGCACCGACTCGTCCTTAAATGCCCACGATTTGACCTAGTTTTGACTCTCCGGCCATGAAAGCGTCAGGTTCTCAATCCGAAGCGGCTTTCAATGCTCTTTGCGCGAGGTTCAACTCTTTGAATAACTATGAGACCGAAGGTGTTCTCATCTGATGGTCTGTGAGTGATCATATTTTTGAACTAGGACTTATTCTTTGCGCCTTACCGCCTGGCTTGCAGCTATGTTTGCGAATTTGATACCGAAAAGTACAGAATTTCTTCCAGCATTTGAATAGAACGTGATCAGTGGTAAGGAATTGGTAAATCTATTGGACCTGTAAGCACTTGCAAGGACTAGCATATCCACATGATTCAGACTCGGTGAACTAGATCTGCGTTACGAGGCTCTTCCTAGGAAAGTCACTTGTGGAACAGGGTATCATAATTTGCGGGGTATCCTAAAGTTACATGGCCCCGCTCGTTCAAATTTGATGTAAATCAGGATCCAAAGCGACAAGTACTTGACGGAGGACTGGAGCTGCATATGAGGAATCAAGCATGAGCGCCCAGCTGCAACTTCCTAGATTAGTCCTTCCATGCCTGCACCCTGTAGGATTGATGCTGGAATCGCTACACGGGGCATGAGCGGCGAGTAGACGGTACGTCATGACTCTAAGGACCGGAGAAGTCCACCGGTAATCACTTGGACAGGACATTCCCCAGGCTGGGACTTAGCTAGTGTTACGAGCGTTTTTCGGAGGGGCAGGGTTTATGAGCCCTTAGTTTTTGGTTTTTTATTTTAAAATTCCTTAGAGCATCCCAGTAAGCTGTAAACCTGTAAGCCTATAATTACGAGAACGTCGTTCTCCCAAACCTGAGTGCCTTTCCGAAGCAAAACATTCCAAAACCGTTTACAGATTTACAGGTTTGCCCCAAAAAACCTTCCTAAATGAGGTTTCGACCTGTAAATTACAGACTTACAAGCTCGAATACAGGCTTGGCCTGAATCGCAATTCACGTCTTTCTACATCTTTCCGATTACAGGTTTACGGTTCAGGCCTTACTGGGGATGCTCTTAGGGTGTCCCTCTAGAGTAATTTAGGGCCGCAGGCCCCATTTTTGAATTCAAAATTACCAAAAGTGGTCTTGGGGGGTCCAAATTGAAAATTTCAGGGTTTTGGAAGAAAAAAGCCAACCAATGGTAGTGGCTCCTGAAAACGCTCGTAGCACTAGGTAAGTCCCAGCCTTGGAGATGTCCTGTCCTCGCCACCGGTAATGAATACTAAGAGGATGGAGCTTTATAATTGGTCATAAATGAGACTTTTACTTTGTCTCTAACACTATTGCCAAGACTTCGTCATTGGAGAGCTTCAAGAAAATGACTTGACTTCCAATATGAAAGCACTTCTATGAAGAGGAATTTTGTATAATTATGATAATTTGAAAATTTTGAAAAAGAAATTTTGTTTGCAAAGAACTCTATCTTTGTCAAAAATGTACATCTAAAACTGTGGTTTTTAGTTTTTTTTCAATTGTTAACCTCCTTTATTTAAGGTTATTATGAAAAACTTTGAAGTATTATTTGGATTTTGACTATAGTACTATCAAATACAATGTCTTCTTTGTTGTAAATTTTCTTCCTTAATTAATATCTTCAAGAACTATAAATTTAAACTTGGATTATTAAAGTTGTCATGCAAACTTCTCTTCTTGGTGTCCTCATAATCAAATATACACTCCTGATATATTTCATAATATTTTCTTATCTTGTCCAACATCCCATCCTTTGCCTCAAATAACCATGCATTGCCCACAAATACTTGGCCGACCGGTGGAAAAGCATTTCTCTACCGGTAGTGTAATAGCAGCCCTAACTTGGTTCCTGTCTCGAAAATTTTGGGCCATCCAGTCAAAACTTGAGGGTTTTCCGCGATGCACGACTGACGACGAGCGTTGGACAGGCTTCGCACCAATAATTGCCCATGTTAAGGTAAAGTATGCCATCAGTGCACCGAACCAACAAACTTAGCCCTTCCGGCGCCAGGTCCCACCAGAAGTAGCAAATCATGCTACTAAATTTTCAAACTACGTGCACACGAGAAGCTCTTTTCAACTTCTCAAGCTACGAGATCTCGGCAGCACTCTGGTCAAGTGCGGTGTGGTAGCTTCTTAGACCGCAAGTTAGTCACACTTGGATCTAGGATTCTCTGTCGCTTAGAACTCAACCTTAGACACCGGGTACTCGACAAGTGGCCATGTGGGTACCCTTGTTGAAGATGATTGGCTTCGACACTAGGGAGGAGGTCGACAAGAGCGACGTCTCGGAATGCTCTGATAGATGAAGTTTTGCATCTGAGTCAAGGATCCGTGCATTCCACTGGTTCATCAGGCCAGGAGTCTCGTATGGACGCGGCTGTCATGTTGGCTGTCCATATGTTGACCTTCTGTTGCACCAGCCGCTTTGCCCTCTCGGCGAACGCAAACTCTAATCTATCTTTGAGACCAGCTCTGTGTGGGTACGTTTTTTCACTAGTGAGAGGTCGTTTTTTTTCTTGGGGGAGTAGCTAGCAGGGGAATGAGGAAACACACAATACTGTTCTAGGGGTGAATCTCGAGTATTTTCATAAGCTGTGTGTCGCACCTGGAAGTCTTGCACATTAGCTTCTGGAGAGTCTGTTAGGATAGTAAGAGTGTGCACTAGTTTCTCTCTCGGTTCCGTGCATGTCGATTGGAAACTTCGAGCTGAGTCTCCAGCTGTAAACACCAAATCTGGAAGCTAAGTTTCCGGATTCAGAATGATGCCTTGGTTTCAATTGACCATTTTGCAGAGAGTTTTGTAGCAACCACTACAGTCATGCTCCAGATGTTCCGTAGCGACTCTGCCACTCTGACATACGTCAATATCTGCCAACTCCTCCCATTCATAATTTCATTTACAACCATAGTACATATTGCTCTTCACATTCAGCAAGGTCCGTATGTGGTTGCATGGAACAGAACTTTTGTGCAATTCTGAATGACTCCGCTTCCTAGATAAGACAAGCTTCATTGCCGAAGTCGCCTGAATGATGCAATTTTAAAGACACCCAATTTCACGCATTCTCAGACAATACTGCCTGTCACCATCATCGTCACCGCAAGTCTCTGAAGGTGGTGACAACTTTACACAAAGAAAATAAATATTGAATGATAGTTCAACAATCGTTGAAACAAATATCAATTTCACATGTCAGGATGTTGTCCGCGAGGATCGACTGCCTCCAATGTTCAGCGATAGGCTGAACAATGAGGACTAACAACATTACACTCCTCAATCTTCTAAGTTATGATAAAGGCTTTGATACAATAGGCAAAGCGTCTCGGTTTTTCTATACCTCCAGCTGTTGTATAAAAGTTACACATATGGTGTAACGGGCCGTAATGAACCACCTGTACTATAACTGTATACAATATTTACGTGGTAGCGGATGAGTTCAACAGCAATTGAACTTCTATCTCCCTTGCTAGATTCAGTCGTCTTATACAAATACGAAAAGACGATACACATGTGTAAGTCAAAACAAATATCTTCCGATTGTAGTATGTTTGAGCATTACCAATGAACCTTTGATTCCGTCATATGATCAAGTCTGGGCAGCTAGTTTGGCAAGACGAGCGGCGAGATTCTCGAAAATTGACTGGCGCTTCAGCAGAGTCAACCGTACATAGCGATCGCTTGAACCGAAACTACTTCCTGGACGCCCAATGATACCGCCAGACAGCATCACCGCTAAACAATCCTTGTCCTCCTCACGATTGCAGTGAATCCATGCGTAACCTATAAATTTCCGTCCAATCAAACTATTAAAATCAAACTCCCTCAAACTTCAGGCACCTATAGCTTCCACGCACTCACAATCTACCGTACTACATATAAGGTCAAGCAATCTTAAGAGTTGGAAGAAAAATTGAGTTCGGATATGTTGGCCTACTTTCCAGGAAGTGAAGCTTTTATCGCTCATACTTCTAGAGAATTTTGATACTTTAGTTGAATCTGATTTAATTACTTGCAAAACAAATCAAGATATTAGTCACGCACCTGGAGAAGGATCTGAGATCTGCCCAAAGAAAGTGCAGTACGCCGGCTTCAGCTCCTGCAATGAGAACCTAGACGAGCTCTTGACAATAGCTTGCAACCTTGCCCAGCGAGATTGCAATACATCGTGACTAGAATGAAAAATTCCTTTCCTCCCCGAGTTGCCTTCGGAGTAACTTTTGATGACGGTACGCATCAGTTGTGTTGCTCTCAGTTGTGCCTCATGCGACACCCCTATCGTGTCCACTTTTACATACGCTTGCAATTTTTGATAAAGGTCAAAATCCTTGACAACTGCCCATCTGCTTTCAAGCACAAATTCAAGTGAGGACATTGCTTCTGAAATGAATATTGCTACTTGCATACTACCGGTACCTCCCGAAGATATGAAGTGTACTAGTAGGTCATATTTAGATAGCGCACAGAAATCCAGGCTTGAGAATCTTGTAAGGTGCAAAAGAGATTACAGTACTAAAGTAGAACTGCGGATAACAACACTACAGAAACAATCTGGTGTATGTGTTTATGAAGTGAAAGTCGAGGTTTTGAAGAAAAGATATATGTTACAACTTACCCGATGCGGCTCCCAGCATGTCCGGTTACTTTTGACAAGGTGAAAAGCATGATGTCGTTATCAACAGCTTTGGTAATTGGAGTCAAGTGAGGCCAATAGTATGCATGATCATAAACCACAGGTCCAGTGACGTTCAGTGGCACTTCCTGAATTTGGAAGGATGGATTGTTTGGAGATGCAATGAGCTCAATCTGAGAACCTTGTCCTTTAGCATTTCCCTTCACACGATCAGGCTCTCCTACAAACTTGTAAATAGATGATGCAAGATATTCTGTTTGCTCCTGATAAGCCTGCACACAAAATAGTTTAATAACCTGAGATGAGTTCTAAAATAATTTACACATACGTGTACCAAATTCATAAATACAAACATGTTGTATGGAGTTGGATAAAGTGAGAATAATGATTGAATGAGATAGTTGCAAGCGGTTTGGGGAAAATTTTGTAAACGTGTAAACGTGAAAGGGGCAAGCCTGAAATGCTAACTTGTCCTTAGAATGCTTGGAAAAAAAGCTCATTTATGAGTAGGGCAAGAGATTTCTTACATTGTAAAATGGAGCTTTAGCTACAACAGGAGAGACCCTGCCTGCATCCTGGAGAGCAAGGGAGTGGACAACAGCATTGATGAGTTGCATTGATCCAGTCCCAGCAACAATGTAGCGTCCCGCTGTGACAGCATTTCCGACCAACGCATGCAAGTCCTTGATGGCAGCAATGAAACCATCCAAGTAAAGGGTTGGAGCAGAATCATGTGGAGCGTAGCTCATGCGATACCAGCTTGGAATCACCACTGCACCCAAGTCCGCATTTTCCCTCCAGTATGGTTCAAACACGAGTGGGTCGCCACTGCCGCAACCCCAAAATCAAACCATTACTGAACAATCTCAAAACCCTAAACTTGTTTGTAGACTCGGTGTGCTCACCTATCTTACCATATATCCTTTTGTAAATCGATTCTTTACAACATTCTTCATCTAGAGACGTTTATATGTAATCCAAGCAAAGATAAGTTTCATTGAATCAAAACATTTACACATTTTTCATATCCTTGCAAGAAGATAAAAATAAAGATCATCACTGATCAAAATTCAGAGATGTAGGAGAAGAAGAGAACCCGTCGACATTCGCAAAACAGTCTGGGATGGAGACAGAACAATCTGGCCCAGTGAAGCACTCATGGCATTCACAAGCAGTCGTTCCATCAGCGTTAACCTCCACAGTGTCCACGAAAACGTTACCGTTGCCAGAGCACCATCTGGAGGCTGCTAACTCTGCAGCTTGAAGTGCATCACTCCATGATGGTGGAGCCCCCGGTGGGTTGGTAACGAACATTGTAATGAGCCCCAGGTTCAGAATCAGCGACACCCACAGCACCGTGCTCCGCAAGCGCCATCCGCCTTCTGTTTGGTGCTTTTCCCTGCTCTGATAGGCAGGCAAGGGCAACAGCCTCGCGGTTGCATCTTCCTCGGCCATGGTGCAGGATAAAATACTTACCCTGCACAGGAGAATTAAGCCGGCGTATTCAACATGTGCAAGACAATGATAGCAGAAAAATCACTTACAGTTCCTCCTACCAAGCTAAAGCCGCAATTAAATTCAGTTCTTCAGGAGGGAGAGAAATGGGTGCATCCCAGGAGCCAACTCCACACTTAAATGAAAATCTGTACTGAATTCACTTGTGATCTAACAAGTATAGAAACCTCAAATTATGACGTTTGACATAGCCCTAGTTCCAGACAATCAACTTGGACTCCTCTTGAACCTCTCCCTGATCACAAGCCTGGCTCCCAATAAATCAGTCTTCTCCAGTTACTCCCCTAATCAGGAAGTGAGAAATGAGAAAGACACGCACATAGACAGAAGAGGAGAGGTCTGTGCTGTAACTAACCAGGACGAAATTCTTGCCCCACACAGTGATCTTCGATCGGCTTCTCCTATCAAGCTCAGATCTCAAAAGCTCTCATTGTCTCCCCTCCTCAAAAATGAAAGCCTTCCAGGAAACAACCCACGAAAACAAAACCTCGCATATAGGATTCACCTGTGATACCACAACGGAATCTGAACTCAGATTGCAACCTAGATAGTCCTATACCCACACAACTCTTCTGAAACCGATCTCCTTTATGAAGCTCCCAGAAGAATATACGAAATTATAGTGGACAAATTCACCCTTCGGGAAGTGATCTGGAAGTGATCAGAAGTGAGTAAGCTAGACATAAAAATAAAACCATGTGCAGAGAATTCACCTGAAATATTACATAAAAACGTGACCCCAGATTGTGACCGAGTTAGCCCTGGACTGAAGCAATTCCTCTAAGACCAATCTCTGTACGGTTCCCAGGAGAATATATCACTGTAGTTGTTGCTAGAAATTTGCCTGTGAGCATCCGCGCTGGGAGTTCAGATCAGGGGACTGGGCCCTCTGAACTTCTCCTGGGCTCCGTTCATTTCCAGGATAACTGAAGCTTAGACCGAAGTGGTTGAGTGCAAATGTAGTGTCCAAAACTAGTACGGCACCGGTGTGTGATGATGATCGATTCTAGTCCGGTGGAGCAGCTCATGAACTTGGTGCCGGCCGGGCCCGCAGCCGAAGAAATGAGTGATGAGAGAGTCCAATTGATACTGCCTTGTACCCTTCCAGGTTAGATTCGTGTGTTCCAGGTGCACGGTAAGCTTCCTTAAAGACTGTAGTACTAGACTCTAGAGTCTAGATTCTTGAACTGTGCTAAGTTCTTTTCAAGTGTTCGATGCTCTACTGATCTGGCCGGTGACTTCGGTGCATCCGCTGTAGCTCTGCACATAAATAGTGTTTCCAATTTAACGATTCTGAATTATGTCTGATTTTGGGCCGCTTTCAAGGAGAGAGTGTGGCTAGCTAGGTGGTCGAGAGAAGGATCTTTGTTATCATGAAACTTGAAAGAAAGAAAGCAAAAGATTCTGAAGAAAGAAAGAAAGCAAAAAGATTCTGAAGAAAGAAAGAAAGAAAGAAAGAAAGAAAGAAAGAAAGAAGATTGAAGAAAGAAAGAATGAAGATTTTGAAGAAAGAAAGAATGAAGATTTTGAAGAAAGAAAGAATGAAGATTTTGAAGAAAGAAAGAATGAAGATTTTGAAGAGAAGAAAGAAGAAGAGAAAGAGAGAAGAAAGAAAGAAGAGAGAGAGAGAAAGAGAGAAAGAGAGAGAAGAGAGAGAGAAAGAAAGAGAGAAAGAAAGAGAGAAAGAAGAGAGAGAAAGAGAGAGAGAAAGAAAGAAAAAGAAAAGAAAGAAAAGAAAGAAAGAAAGAAAGAGAAAGAAAGAAGAAAGAAAGAAAGAAGGAAGAAAGAAGAAAGAAAGAAAGAAAGAAAGAAGAAAGAAAGAAAGAAAAAGAAAGAAAGAAAGAAAGAAGAAAGAAAGAAAGAAGAAAGAAAGAAAGAAAGAAAGAAAGAAAGAAAGAAAAAACGAAAGAAAGAAAGAAAGAAAGAAAGAAAGAAAGAAAGGAAGGAAGGAAGGAAGGAAGGAAGGAAAACAAAAATAAATAAATAAAAGAGAAGAAAGAAGGTTTTATAAATGATTCCAAAAACTATTCTTCTATAATAATTGGATCAAGGTAAACTTGGATATATAAAAATATTTGAAATTGCAGTTGTAGTTCGGCAACAATAGGCTTTAGAAATTCTTGCTTTTATGTAAGATTTTTCTCTAATTCCCAAATTATAACTCCAAATCCAAAATGCCCAATGAATTTGAAGTCAAAATTGATTGAAAATTCTCAAACACTATTCTTTTTCATTTTAAAAATAAAAATAAAAAATTTAATAATTCCTTGCCATCGTAGATTTGCATTTTTTTAGCGTTATCAAGCTTTTGCAATCCAAATTCATAGAGAACACTGATTCACTGAAAAATAATCTTTTGTCTTTATTGACATTGGTTGGAACAAAATGTTTATCTGTTCTACCACAACCTAAATCTACAAAACATAACTTTGTGGTATTATAAGATTATTCCTTTCTTTCAAGACCAACTACTTTGGTAACCAATGACCAATAGCTAATGAATATAAATTATCAAAATTTAAGTAAAGATTTGTATTTTAGTTTAGTGGTACAATGATCAATAATTTTGTGTGATGCTACCAATCATAAAATATGAAACATTATCTAAATGATAGAATGTAGTAGTAAATAGTAACCTCTAATTTTTTGGTCATTTTCTATTGTTTATTTTTAAAGGAAAGTTGAATTGAAACAATTAAATCATCTAATCACACATTTAAAACGTCACTTAGACAATTCTACTATTTTTAAGTAGTTTTTAGTGTGTAGTAAGAATTAATTTCTTTAGATAATATTTCTATTGAATTAAGTCATACATAACCATATTATTTTTAATAATTTTCTTTGTTAAAATAACTTTTAAATATCTATATATTAAAAAAAACATATGTCCGTCCATCCATCTGCCTAGATGTTACACATGACAATTTGACAAAAAACCTCAAGTCAAACTTGATTTATGTGCCTTTTTAAAAGTTGCAATAGTTTTCTACCACATGAAGGATTGATAAAGTATTGTTTGAAATTATTTTAATATTTATTATATAATCTCAAAAAATACATAATATATGTATGTATATCTTTACAAACTGAATTTATAATTTAATTTTAAAAACTGAATTTATTAATTATCAAAATATTTTTTTGAATTTTTTAATTTTTATTGTGTAAAATTTTTTAATCTAAAAATAAATTTATACTTAGGCAAAATAACTATGATAAATTGTGATAGTTTCACATATATTTATTTCTATATTTTCATGGTATGTACATTTTTAATTTGCATTTATGTTTAATATTCTGAATCAAAGAACTTGGGCTTCGCACAACCATCAACAAAAATCATAATCTATCATGTCCTTTGGTACAAACTCCATATTTGTTTTTAATTTGAATATAAATTAAAATATTTCACAATAAAGTGTCTATTGCGGCACTCGCCAGAGAAGTGTGAAGTCTGACATTTAGGAAGTAAATAAACAAATGTATATTTAGGAAGTTGCATGCAAGGCTAGCTTGACGGCAATCACAACCATGACCATGACCACACCCATGACCACGACCACACCGACGCCTGTCAATTCCCTTTGTAATTTCTTGGGTAAAAACCCTCTCTGAGTACCTCGTCGACAAAATTAAAATAATGTTAAATACAAAGTTACTTTTTTTTTAATGATGGTTTGTAGTGTGTAAATTTGAAAATTGCTTAAAGGCCACTTTGTGAAAAAAAATCAAAAAATTCAAAAGTATCAAGTAAGGAACGAAAGGTGTTCATATAAAAATAAAATAAAATAAAATTTACACAAAAATGAATGAAGTTGAGCTTTGTTTTTGTTTTTAAAATATGTCAATTGATTTTAAAAATTTGTTTGAAATAACTTTTGCCACAAAATTTGAATGAAGTCGAGTTTTGTTTTTGTTTTAAAAATATTTCAATCTATTTTTAAATATTGTTTGAAATAAATTTTATAGTAACCTTTTGAATAGCCGTCTATATAAAGTTTCCAACTCCAACTTCAATCTCTTCTTTCTTTTTATGACCATATAGGACCAATAGAATTAAAGAATATCACGACAGTCACCAGAACGGTGATGGTTTTTCTTTACATTTTTCTGGGACAAAACCCTCTTTGTGTTCCTCGTTGACAAAATTAATAATATTAATGTTCAATATTATATTCCATATTGTTACTATGAATGTACATATTATATTCCATATTGTTACCATGAATGTTCAATATCTATCAATATGTTAATGTTATTCAAATGAGCAAGTAATAAGATGAGATATCATTCAAATGTTGATGATTTGAATAATTGTTTTTAATTACTTCACAAAAGTTTGATATATTTAGGAAGAAATTTTTAATTGCATTGATATTGTATGAAAATTAAGTAAAACATTTCTTTTTTTCTCTTAATTAACTGGAAGTTGTTTTTACTTCTTATTATGCTTTCGTTTTTAACAACATTTATATATTATTAAAATCATGTTTATATATATACAAAGGTTTTTTGAAAGATTGAATATTTATTCATGCAAAAACACAAGGATCCAATTTTTAGTATACTTTTTGGCCATTTGGTGGAATTTGCTCTACAAAACGGTTTGTATTTTGATTTAACCCCTAACTATCCTTAAAACCCAAAATGGGTTTTTGCACTTTCGGGCAGCCCAGATGGAGGGGTTAAAAGTAATATTTTTTTTCAAGATTTTTACTGGATGCTCCCTTTACGGTAAGGTCTATGTAGTAAAAATTTTGAAGCCAAATTCCAATTTTAGAACCTTCATCTAGAAATTTTAGGTTTCAAATCCAAAACGGGCAGTCTAAAATTAGGTCTTTTTACAAAAACAAAAATTGAAATATGTTCATAACCAAATCACTACTCAAATTCCATAGTGACCCAAGTCAAAAAGTTTACCAATTTTACAAGGGCAGCCTCCAAAACTTACAAAGACAAGCTTCAAAGTTTTTAGTAATTTTTGAATTTTTCCTTTAAAAATTTGTCAAAATTCGAGATTTTTGAATTTTTGAAATTTTTTTTCTTTTAAAAATCAAAAATTTATGAAGGTACCTACTCACCGTCCACTTTTTCTTTAGCTCACAAATTGTTTTTGTAATGCATGTTTTACTATTTTGTCAATTTTATACCTTCTTATAGAAAATAATTTTTATGAAGGTCTAAAAAGCGTTTTTTTGACCTAAATTTTTGCATGACCATACCTAACCTAGTTAGCTACATGGAAAAAAATGTGACCAAAATGTTTGAAGTAATAATCATCAAGTCTCCCTTTGGCCCATTTGCACCATGCCTCTCGGCCAAGGCCCAAAAAATATCTGCTGAAACTTTGAACACTACGATCTCACTAATGAAAAACATCCAACGGTTGAAATTTGAATTAGTTCTTGCAAGTAGGGTTAGGTACAAGATCTTACGGTTGAATTTCCAAAAAAAGATAAACAAATTGTTTCATATCGTCGGGAGGGCATAGTAGTAAAAAATGGCAGTTTCGAGGATTCAAGCTCTCAAAAACACAAGGAAATTTAGGGGTTAAAACATGGATTACAAATATCAGAATTAGTAGAAACAGACCAATGAATTCAAAGAATGGAGCAAATGGTGGAGAATGAAGTGAAGGAAGAAATTCTATCTAGAATAAATGATGCAACAACAATATATGAAGATCATGTATATCTTATTTTTTTTTAGTGTTTATGAATATTATGTCTTTGTATACATGTCTTGTATAATTGCAAGGTTCATCAAGGTTTTGCATGATTTTGCATATTTTATAAATTTTAATATGATTACTTCATGTTTGTTATTAAAACCAAAAATAAATAAAAATTGAGGATTTAAAACAAAAACCAAATCATACTTGTAAACATGTTGTGTTTCATTTGATTGTGTCAAAGAAGTAAAATCTCACAATGCAAGCAAATTAAATCATGAGATTATCCGGATTTGAGCTTGTGGCATATCGTGCTAAGTTTTTTTCCTTGGACAAGTAAGTAATAAATTTTGTGCAATTTTTCAAGAGGAATGCAACGGTGTAAAGCACGTTTTCTAATTCTCCACCAAACAATAATTATGGTTGTTTAAAGTTGACTATTTTTTCTCACTAACATATTTAAGGTGACATATTATGATTAGTTTTGTTTTGATTTGTACAAATAATCCGACTTGTGCACTTTTTCAAGAAAATCCAATGGTGTAAGGTACATTATGTGATTCTTCACCAATCAATAGTTATGGTCGTTTGAAATTAATAAATTTTATAAAAACTTATTTTTTAACTTGATATCAGGCTCAATTCTTGTCGGAATTGAGAATGTTTTGGGCCTATCTTGATTGATTTTTGAAATGAGATCTTTCTCATTTTTCAAATTGTTGCAATGAAGAAGTTATGGATGTTTGAAAGTGATAGATTTTAAAACTTCACCTAAATTTTCAAGGTGGCATACTGTGCTTAGTTTGGCTTCAATTTTGATGTTTAAATAATGTGTTTTGTGTGCTTTTTCAAGAGGAATTTATCCATGTAAGATTTGGAGTACCATTTTATTTTTACTTATGTAAAAGTGATAAATAAATGTGAAGTAAAGAATAATTAAATAAATTTTCTCTTTTAGTGATTCTTTCTTTTTAATATCCAAGTCTTAGACTAAGCTAATAAGACTTTAGCGTATTCAAGACCAATATCAAACTAAGCTAATAAGACTTTAGTCTGATATTGGTCTTGAATACGCTTTATTTGAGTTTGCTAGTAGTTTTCAACACGCTTTAATTATGCCATGAAGACTTTTACTAGGTGATGTAGGTTTTTCATTCAAGACATTGTAAGCAAATTCAAACCATTTCATGTTAAAATATTGATCAATAAAGAGACTTTGAATATTATTGAGCAATATCATAACAAGGATGTAAATATTTCTCAATGTATAAAAAATGAGATCAAAGGTTTCAAATTATTTTATTATAACAGTATTTTAAGATAAATCAAATTTGAGGATTCTTTAGTCAATGATGAGGAATTAATTTTATAGTTTATTATAATATATTCATTGAGATTCAAATTAGACAATAAAATTAAGACATGTTATTGTTTATGATCATATTGTTATGAAGTATGTCTCATTACAAGAGTTATCGAAGAGCATGGGGGTAATATAATTGTTGGTTTTGTAGAAATTACAGATAAAAAAAGATGAAGACAATAATGAGAAAAATCAGAGCTTAGATCCGAGGCTAAGAAATGAACCTTGTAGTACCACAACCTTAAGTATATCATATGTCAAGATTCCATCTTGTTGATTACATTTTAAAAAGGCTTCAATTATGCTTAAAGCCTGATGTGATAATTCAATTTTTTGATGTTCAAACAAACAACTTTTAATATGCAAGAAAAATGATATTTGTCAACAATAGTGAAAAGAAAAGGTCCTTCATATTTGATATTTTTTATAATAAAAGGAACCATGTCAAAGTTGCCAACTTACTAGGTATTTAAATCATCTATATACATTTTGAACAAAGTCATACAAAGGTGCTGAAGATAGTCATAGTGTAGAAGAAGAAGACTATATTTAAAAGACCACGTAAATTTAAATACTTTAGAAGAAGAAGACCATATTTAAAGACCACATTTAAAGAACACAAGATTTCCGTAATATCAACTGTTTTGGAAAAAAAAAAATATGCACTGTGTTCATTAATTAATATTTTATTAAATTTTTAAAATTCAAGATAAGATCAGAAATCCGAATTTTCAACCCTTCTCGGAAGATAAACCACCAACCGAGTTCTTTTTTAGCTGTGAAAGGACCACATAAAAGACCATATTACTTTACCAAGTCGTCAAGATTTGATATTGAGAAAAGATGAAGATTTCTTTCGTTCTGCATGTTATAAAAGCGTTGCTCATCAAGGACTTAAGGATCATTTTAAGCAAAAAATTTACAAGAATATGAAGAAGCCGGAGTTACTTTATCTTTTTCTCTTAAAATAGGGTCTGAGTTGGATGGAAGGGAGGAAGTAATTCAAGTGTGACAAGGAATGCGCTCAATTGAAGAATTTGCATGCTATTTATGAACAATTTGAAGTTTTAAAAAATGCTCAAAATATTTTTAATTTATTGATGGATAATGAGACACAAATAAAAAAACCAAAGGTTATTTACCGCAGCCAAGGAATAAATTAGGCCAAGAAATTTTAAAAGAACTTTGATTTATCTATAGCGGTTGAAGATTATGAGAAGTTGTCAGGTCCAACCTTTATCTTATCTAATGACACAAATGAAATTCCTCCTCAAATTGTTAATGGAGAATTTAGTGAGAATGATCTTAAGGCGATAACTACTTTGGCATTATACCTTACAAAAAATGGTGAAGTTGTGACGAATGACAAAAAGAAGGATGGAATAAAAGGTGGCACGAGAATGATGTGCCATGGTTTCAGCCATACAAAGAATTTAATTGAAAGGTAACTTTTATTATACAAATAGTATTTTAATATATATTTTTAAAATATTTGTGTGGAATTTATTTATGCTTTGAGTCTTTATAATTATTTTACAGAAATGCATTCTGTTGTAAATATTTTTGCAAATTTAAGCAGGAGAAACCTCTACTACTCTTATAGTAAAAAGTTATTGTTTATGCTTTACAACCATTTGAAGTCATTATTTCCAGCAATCTTGGAGCAATTGAAAATAATTTGAGCCAAAGAGAATCTCCTTTCACATCAATAATTGTTATTAAGGATTATTCTTGTAACCCTTATACGGACGATAAAGATCTCAATTATGGTTTTTTCATATAGTTGGCAGCCAATGATAAGTATTTGATGTTTTGAATACTTTCTAATTCATTTTTTAATTTTGTTTTTCTTTTTTTAAATCTTAATTGTATTTTTTGAATGTAAGTAGTAAAGACGATGCTGGAAATGAAACGAGGTTTTATTTTCTAGCTCTCAGTTACTATTTTGAGCTTACTATCAGGGATATTCTTCTGTGCAAGAGCAATGATATAGTTCATTGCTGAAAAACTACTGGATCAACTGGACAATTGGGTATTGCGTCGTGTTAGAAGTCTACATTTTTTGAGGTTATCAAGTATTGAAGGAGAAACTACGTAACAATATTAATGACCATCTTACTAAGAGTTGGCTGCCCTTCTGAGGAATTGTATGGTGATATTTAGATTTTATTTTCTTATTACTTTTCTTTGTGTATGGAGAAATGCACAATGTTGAATATTTTGTTTTTTGAATATAGTTTTGGATTTATATTTGGACTATAAACCTTCAATTGCATACATATAACAGTATTCTTTTTTATAGTGATTATTCTTTAAACGTAATGCATTTATGAATGTAAAGTCTTTGTTTACTACAATGAATGTAAATTCTCATATTATATGAACCTTCAATATATATTTGACATAGTAGATTTACAAAGTTTATCGCTTTGCTGTGGATGCAGACTACTGTATAAAGTAAATTTCAATTAATGATATGTAATTGAAGAAAATGTTTGAATTACTTTTACTATATTTAATTTACAGTTCTAATATGTTCATAGCCAACATTTATTACTTAATTTGTTCTTTACAAAAATAGACTATAGTTTAAATGCTTATTATTAGTGAAATAAAATTGTAATAAATGGATACATATTACTATCATGTTGAAAAATTGTTTACATATTTAGATGTTGAAATATTTAATTTCTCAAATAAAAACTTTGGATATATTATATATTCTTTAAAGCCACATTATAAGACAACATATTATATTAAATGTCTTTAAACACAATAGATTTATAAGAGGTCCTTAGAAGGATTTATAAACCTTTTTAAAACTTAAAAGGTATCAAAGAGGTATTCAAAAAGTATCCATAAGATCTTTAAAAGGTATTCAAAAATTAATCAAGAAGTCTTAAGAAAGTCTTTCAAAGGTCTCTAAAAGGTATTTAAAATTTCTTTAAAGGGTATTCAAAACAACTTATAGAAGTTATTATATGGCATTTAGTCCTTAAAGTTCTTTAACTACGTTTCACTAAAAAATGCTCCGCAATTATCATTCTTAATGTAAAATTACAAATGACTAAAAATTGTCATTTTATTAATATAATTGTAAGATCTTCAAAAATATTATTTTAATAGATAGCTAAAAGAACTTCATCATAATTGACCATAAAAATTAGAAGATTTTAGCAATAGAAATTTTAAAATAATTTT